>CM023404.3:60920925-61540117 GCA_004368105.4 Eucalyptus melliodora | reverse complement strand
ATTCAGGTGCTTTGAGTTTTTCAGGGATCTCAATGCCGGCGTAATTGGACAGGTCCAGGGGATTTTGCTCCTGCAACTGGCTTAACATTTTCATGATCCTTTCAAACTGTCTATGGTACTGGCTATTTTCTAGCAAATTTGTAGGTGTCATGACAGTGCTTAGGGCAACTATAGAGTTGGGTTCGACTTGAGTGGATTCCATTTGTCTTGAGAGCTGTTGAAGGACAATGGACATTTGTCCTACGCCGTCTTCAATGTTAATGAGGCGATTTTGTACATCATTCTGATCGGGCCCTATTGCATGAGGCCATTCGCGGGCGATTGGTGGCCGGCGATTCATAATTACCTGTCGTTGCGAAAATAATGAATGAGCACAAAAGTAAACAGAGATTGACCCATGGCAATGGTCTAATTACTTTTTCATTCATCAAAAGAGGATTTTATAGACCACAGACTTCTAACATCTAGAACTTGAAATTGAAATGACATAATAAAATACTAGATATTAAACAAAAGTCCCCAAACAATGGGACAAAACTTTCACACTATTAACACTAAGGAGCACATGATTGCCAATTTATATGCGACAGGGAGTCTTGCGCTTGCGCAAATGCTTGCTTTCTTGGACCGGCTCTGAGGTGCGTATCCAGACCATTCCCAAATCCCTCAACAAGAGCTCGCTTGCTCGTGCGGGCCGCTCTCTCCGATTGAGTGAGGGATCGATGGCTTCCACCTTGTCGGGATGTGATGATTGTGGATGTAGGCTGTAGAGGCGTGGTGGACTTTTTCTTCTCCCTCAAGCCCTTCGTGGTATCACGATCCTTTTGCGATGGCACTTGTCCCAAGCTTCTTTATAACTGTAACCCATGTATTCAAAATTTTGATGAGTGAAGAGATGTGGAGGGATCCTCTTCATGAAAGATGGCGGGATCTCCTGAAGGGCTCCTTCCTGTCGTGCCACCATTTGTGGGAAATAGGAAAAAGCACCGGTGAGGCCGAGCAACGGAATTGGATGGGTGCGCATGTAAGCAAAGCGGGCCCTCTTTTCATGAAACCAACCAGCACACCATTGGAATGCCTCAGGAGCCGGGTCTCTTAGGAAATTTATCCAATTTAAACAGCTTTGATTGGGAATGTACGGTCCTAAAACCATAAATTTTTGTAACGGATTTTCGATAGCATTTGTTTCGACAATCGCATGAAGTCTCGGAATTCGCTTAAGTGAGAAAAGAACCAGACTTGTAAAATTTCAGGAGAGGCTCGCATGATTTTCTCCGTGTTGTCTTTAAAACGATTAAAGGACAAGAATGTTTCGTTAAAATCATGTTGACATAATTTTTCCCTCTCAAGATCTGATCAACTATCCATGCCATCTTAGGACTTATGGCATTTCTTTGATGGGGGAAAATGATGAACCCAAAAAACCCAAGAGGAAAATCTCACTTTTTTGGATCATAGGCTGATTTTGAAAACGGGCATTCATGAATTCTAATGGGCATGTACTATGGTTGCTTTCAAGAATTTGTCTCATGACATGGATTTCGGCTCCTAAAAGTCGTGCTAACCCTTGCCACGGAGGAAGCCTGTTGATGGCTTAACAAGCTCTTTCTCGAGAGGCATTCCGGTGATGATGCTGTATTCTTCTAGAGTTGGGGTTAGCTCAAACCCACCAAACATAAAAGTAGTCGTCTTCAAGCACCGAAATGTGCCATGGCTCGTATGACTTCGGGACGAACGGTGATGTGGATCAACGATAGGAGATGACCAATTTTGGCCTTCACGCGCTCTGGGCAAACCGATCTAATTGGCCCCACCATCCGAAGAGCTCCGCCTTGGGAGCGAGAATGAACCGGATATCGTCTTTCCCCATCACATATAAACTGGGACTTGAAAAGTCTATCCTACATTGCCATGGGTCAAATAAAAAGACTGAGTAAAAGTAAAGAAATCACTTTGCTTTTAAAGAAAAATGGCAAGCACAAAGACATGCGCATGGGACTTGCGGCTCGATTTCTAACTCGAAGGCTTGATGAAATTAAAAAGGTATCCGCCCATCGCAGTCTCGCGTTAGCGCATACCCTCCTAACCTCGGCTAAGAAATTCGGGGAAAAGAAAGGCAACCTCTACATCGCAGTCTCGCGTTCGAGGTCGTATCTTTCTTAACACCATCCTAGAAATCCTATGGCGGCCCAGGTCCGGCGGCCGGGTTGTGTGTGCCATGTGTAGTGTTTAAAACAGTAAAGCATGCACAGCAGTTTATAATCACAAAACATTTTATTTTGACAGAATGAAAAAACTTTAAGCTATTACCCTGCACAAAAGAAAAAAAACCAAGTCAGCAAAGCGTTTAAACGAAGATTAAATGGCCTAAGTCCTCAAAGTCCCCAGCGGAGTCGCCAAGCTGTCGCGACCTCTTTTTTCTCGGCGCCCGCAATCGGGTACGGGCGCCTAAGGAGGCTAATGGCTTGGCTGAATTTATTAAGCCCGGACTCTCCCAAGTCCACCAATTCACGACTTAATGGTTCGGGTTTTTTAACCTGTAAATCAATTTTTAAAATGGAGTCGCCACTAATCAATTTGGGGTGGGTTGATTAGAAACCCAAGCGAAGTATCGGGAGAAATACTTGCTCCTGCGCAACCAGAGAAATTAGGATCGGGGACTTGATTACACTAGTTAATCACTAATGCCCTTTCGGTACCTAATCTTGTTTAAACCCTAAGGTTTTTTGGATGCTCGAGGGATTTTCCACACATTTTGGATGTTCGAGGGGTTTTCCATGTATTTTTGGAGGAAAACATTTTTGAGTCTTTTTTCTATTTTTTTTTTTGACATGAAAGAGATTTTTTTTGGACCCTTTTTGGTATTTTTGGAAAAATACAAGTCTTTTTGGCTTTTTCTGATTTTTTGTTTTTTTTCGTGAGATTTTGACTTTTTTTGGATTTTTGGCATTTTTTTGGAAAATATGAAATATTTTTGATTTTTTTGATTTTTCGGAAAATAAAATATTTTTTAAATATTTTTAATATTTTTGGAAAATAAATTATTTTTTGATTTTTCTCGATTTTTTTAGAAAATAAAACATTTTCAACATTTTTAAAATATTTTTCGATTTTCTGGAAATTAAAACATTTTTTAATATATTTTTTTTTGAAATAAATTATTTTTGAATTTTCTTTTTTAATTAAAATATTACATAAAATAATAAAAAGCCAACCCGGGTCGGATCCGTGGGCTGGGTCCGACCCGGGCCAGCCCGAAACGCATACGGGCCCGCAACGCGGGCCCGACTCGGATTTTTCTCCCCTTTTTCTTTCTTTTTTATTTTAACAAGCCCAGCCCAAATATCTATTTTCTAAAAAAAGGGCCCGGCCCACATGCGAATGGCCCAAGCTGGCCGAAACCCTACCCGGATGCCAACCCAGCCCGACCCGGCCGACAGCCGCGACCCGATTTGCGGAACCCTACCCGACCGTGACCCGCTATTCGACCCGGCTTCTTCTTCGCAGAACCGATTCTTGGAACCCTAGCATCCGACGATCCGCGGCGCCGAGGGAGAGTGACGATAAGCGTCCGGCGCTACCGGGCGGTAACTCGACGGCGGCGACGCGGCGGACGACGGCTAGGGTTTCGGTGAAGACGACGGGCGGCTCGCTTGGGTTCTCGGGGGAGGAGGAGGAGGAGTGACGACATGGGTCGGCACGGCTGGTACCTGTCCGCGATGAAGGCACGGCACGGCGGCCGCGGTGGTGAGAAGGCGAGCGGCAGTAACGGCGTCCCCTTAGCTCTCAGATCTAGCGTGGCCTTGGCGTCGGGCACGGCTCGCGGCGGCTCTCTTCTGGTTTCTCTTCTCTCCAGCAGCCCCTTCGTGCTCAAATCTGCCCCCTTCACTCCGGTTTCCCTCTCGCTCAGCCTCCACCCACTCGGATCTCTCCCTCCGGCCAGATCCGAGCCTCCACCGGCCGGATCTGACCCTCTCGAAGTTGTTTGCCGCCGGCCTTCCCCGAAGTCTCTCGGTGGAGGGTGGGCTGAGCTCACAACTCGAGCTCTCTCTCACTCGCTCGTTGATTCCTCCCCCGAAGTCTCTCAGTGGGAAGATCTCCAAGCTTGCGATGTTGGTGTCGACGGAGGTGCTCCGCTATTTATAGGCGAGGGGGTCCGGTCGACGGAGGAGCTCGGCCGCCGGTCTTTGGCTTGCCGACCGGACTCCCGCGGCCCAACCGGCGTCTCATCTCAGCATTAAAGGCGCGCATTGAAGGCGCATGCGCGTTGTCCTCTCCTTCGGCGGCCTACCTCCATGCCTCTCTGCTGTAGGTTGCCCTTGAGCGCGTCGCCGGCCACCGCGCGTGAGATGCAGAGGCGAATGAAGAAGAAGAAGACAGGAGGAAGAAGAAGAGGGGGGGGGGGCAGGACGTGCGAAGGAAAAAGAAAGAAAAGGGGGGGCTGCTTTTTGCTTTTTGCTTTTCTTTTGTTTATTTATTTATTTTTTGTTGTTTTTGTTATTTGTTTATCAGGAAAGACAAAATTAAAAAATTAATTAATTAAAATCGAGGTGTCAACAAAGGAGAAGTCCTATGTTACGTAAACCTTATACCATATTATATGCTTAGATCATTTAGCCATATGAAAGAAATTCCTATGTTATCATCAAATCTCAACTCAATTTACGACTTCACAATTCTTGTAATTAGAGTTTGGTGATATCGGAAATCTTTCAAAATTTAAAAATATTAATGTAGAAAATCATATATAACTTTGTTTGAGTTTGAATACTTTCGTGAAGGATTTTTATTAGGTTCATCGACTATGTAAAAAATAAGTTACATACTCATTGTTGGTTGACAAGGAAAAATTGAATTACAAAACTAACTTCAACATATGTCACTCATCTGATCTGATGGTTAATGTGTAAGGATTTTTTTAATGCATGCTATGGCCCTAACACAAATTCTTTTCCAAATTATGGCAAAGAACTAAGTAGGAACTTTTTTCTACTTATAAAAAAAGTCAAAAGCAAACAAGCCATAGACTTTTTAATAGGAGAGAGAGGGACAAAGATAGAGATGATACCTTGATAAAATGGAAGGATACCTACAATTTTGGCGGCACTCCAAAGTGACCTCGGTGCTACAATCAAATTGCAAAGAAAATCTGGTCACTAGATATGAAATCATTGTGAGACCTTGTAATTCATTCGTTACATTGTCCAAAATCAATTAAGTTATACGGTACTTATGCACTTGGTTGAATCATATGTGGTTCCAAAGGGATAGCTCATCCATAATGTAGTTCACTTTCAAGCCATTATTCAAGTAAAACTAGTTCCAGGAACTAGAATATATCCTACAAAGAAATAATCATTTCCAGTTTCTTTTACTAGTACGGAGGGAATCATTTAAGAAAATTGAGCAAAAGTTCGAAATCATGGCAGATCCGAAGATAATGCTCAAACAGCAAAAATGCATACCCACCCGGCTCCGAATTTTTGTCTGTTGGTTTGTAGCTCAAGTTCACCGGTATACCTTCAGTTGAGAAACAAAAGAGAAGGCGATGAGCTAGGCATGATCATCTTGAAGGGAATCAGTAAAATGAAGAGATGCGAGTGCAGAAAGTACTGACATTTGTATATCAATGCTTCCAAAACACTGAGCCTGGTTCCACTCTGAAAGTGAGATCCCATCCTCGCCAACACGGACAGTATAGAAGCTCCAGGATACCTTGTGCTTTTTATGGTAAGTAAGTGAGGGTACCGCCCAACTAGATAAAGGGTGATATCTATCCGAATTGACCAGCAATGTTGATCAGGAAAATAAGCTATGTCTAGAATGAAGGAAAAAACAGATGAAATTGAGATAAAGAGTGATGGTGATCGAACCATGATGACCAGCGAAGGTGAGATCTATGATGGTCTCAATCGCAGAGGGATTGCTGAAGGGATGACTTGGCTCATCGTCTGTTGTACTTTTCACCAGGAACCAAGCAATCTCCTTATGCATAGAGGCTTCCTTAGCAGATATTCCCATAGGAACACGTCCTTCCTTATCTTGAAGTTGTGTCAACCTAGGATTACTTCTAACTAATGCCTTGACCATCCTTATCCTTCCACCTAGGACAGCATTGTGGAGGGCTGTGCGGCCATCACAATCAACCATTTCAAGCACTTCTGGATTCGGAGACAAGAGCTCGACCAGGTTCACCAAAAATTGGTCACATGCATTCAAAGCGGCCATGTGAAGCAATGTTTCTGATCTGCTTGTTATTTTGGCCGTCTTCGAAGCAGCATCTTGTTGGAAAAATCTTGTAGCAAATTCCCAATCACCCCTGAATGCAGCTTGCAACAATGGTCGGTAATGGGGTTCATCCACTACGTTTTCCGAAATTTCTGCAATGGATGAGTACTTTTCAGGCCAGTTAAGTTAATAATTTTTCCTTACAAACATTGACAACTGTCCTAGAAAAGAACAATTTCATGAAGATCCGCCCCCAATATTAATTTCACAATGGAATAATCCTTTTGAGGGATAACGCACCTGGAGCACCTCTGGATTGGGAAGGATATGATGGAACGCTTAAACGAACATCTTCAATAAATGTAAGAGAGAGTGAGTGCAATGTCCTTCTCAAACTGACTTTCTTTTTCCTTTTTCTTTTCGTAGCCAAGGTCAGGGTTATATTTGTTCGATGATAAAGCAAAGAAATAGAATTATGAAGAAAATACAAGTTCCGGAATATTTTAAGACCATATTGCCTATACCCTATTGTTTCTCGCTTGCAACTTGAACAAATACCTGGTGTTGGTTGCGTCGCCATTGGATTGCTCTCCTGGTTAGAGTTTTTCAACAACGAAGTGAACGGAGTACGCAAAAAAGGGGTAAGATATTTAGTTATCGAAGAGTACTAGTCTCCCTGGGGGGAGCTCAGTCCTTATATACAATTACCCTCCCGAAATTAAAGGTGACCCTTTACAATTACAACAAGCAAGCATATCTTTTTTTTTTTCACTTTATTGCAGTCGGATTCCTCGAGTGTAAAATAGTTTATCCTTGGGAATATAGACTAGTCCTATTCTAGTGAGCTCCACCTGCGTCATGCCTGGATTCCTCTGCACACGCCAACCGGACCGAAGGGTCCTCTCTCTGGCATCGGGGAGCTCTAATCATTCTTCTCCCTCACCTCACCATTCCGCGGAGCTCCCTCACTGTAACACCATCTGAGCTTCCAGAACAACGTCACCACAGTTTCCGACTCCTACTCGACCTCAGGCGATCGCTGGTTACGGCTCGGACGAGTTTGGCCGAGAGGCTCCATTTTGGGATCCTCTAGTTTTTCCGTTCAAGACGCTCGAAACACGCCTCAGTGAGTGCCATGGAAGCGCTGGTTTCGCCTAAAACTGCCCTGGCAGAGATGGACTCCCTGTCTTGGCGTTTTTCCTTGATTCGAGCCTTCCACCGGCAACTCACTTCACGGTGGTGCTTCGTCATCATGCCTTTATCCCCAATAATGCTTACACATACAGCGGCACCTCCCGTAACCGTCAAATTGGCCTTAAATAGCCATGGGATTACTCTGCTCTGTTTCTGCGTCGCTGCTGTGATTCGCCCTGTTGTCGCGAGTAAAGAACGCCCAGCTTGCCACCATCGCTGATTGCTCAAAACTGAACATTCATTGGGATGGAAAGCCACAGCCCAACCAAATCTGGAGAGAAACGGAAGATACGGAGGAAAAGAAAACACACAAAGAAAACAGGGAGAGTGGTAGCCACGAAAACTCGTCATCACTAGGCGTTAACGAATCCCCGCTGGAGTCTCCGTATCGCCTGAGCCTAAGATGGATGGTCGTGCCTGTAGGAGTCCGAATTGAAGTAGTCTACCTTGGACACTCTTCGGCCGTTGATAAAAATCGCTGTTTGTTCGTTGCCAATGTGGATTAACAGGCCACCAGGGTTGCGCTGTTCAGTCCAGCCAATACTAACGGATCGGTATCGAGAGCAGTGTACTTCATGCCGTCTTACTTTGTCAGCGGAGCTAGGCTCAACCTCTGGGAAAGATTGCTATACACAAGCCAGCGCTTCCACCGATTTTCTACTCGAATGCATTAGATGCGGACGGCTCAGAAGATCATGCATGTTCACCCGCTCTTTTTGTATCTGTAGGATCTTGCCAGAAAGCATTAACATATTATATAATTTCGATCCCCTTACGGTCACTCTTTTCCCAGTTTATCGCCTGAGTTGCCTACGCTAATCATACTTGCGAATGAGGTGCTCTTTGGTTGTTCTTTTTTTTTTTTTTTTCACTCTTCTTTGAATAAGTAGTTATATCATTTGTATGAAATGTTAGCGAATGTAGTGCGAGTGTAAAAAGAAAATTACGCAAACAATCTTTGTCCATCCTTCATTTAAGAGTTTTAGCCACTCATTCTCTTTACTAACCATCAAAACCGACGGTTGTATAAGGCCTCATGTGGAAAATTTCTTTTACTCCACCGGTGTAAGCTGTAATTACTCCATCGATTTTTTTTTTTTTTTAATTATTAGTTGGAACGGGAAATACTGCTTCATGTAAAATAGGGGTGGGTGGCGCTGGGACAAGATAGGGCAGGTTCAATTAATTTCAAGATAAAAAATTTTCAATTAAATTCTTTAACAAGCATAATTATGTGAACTCTCAAAAAAATTTGCAAGTTGAATAAATCATCTAGGCAAAAAAAATATATGAATTTGGAATCCTTAGATCCATTACCATAAAGTTTAGTTTGGAATATTTCCACGAAAAATTGTTGAGAAAAGGGTTTGAAGTATTTAAATTATATTGAAATCAATTTTGAAAATGAGAAATATTATATTACAAAAATAATACAATTTATGTAAAGGAACAAGGTTAATACTAGAAATCTCCATGTTTTAGATATAGGATCACCCTTCGGGCTAGTTCTTGGGGGCGGGGCAGAGCATATTCTTTCGCCCTACAGGTGGAATCGGAAGTTTCATCCCATCCCCACTCAAAACTCTTCGGTAGGGCGAGTGACTTGCCATACTTAATGTGAATCAACACAAGTGGCATTTAATCATGACTTCAAAATTAATATAGTAATCTTTTTAATGAAGTGATCTATTTATCTATATGTACATGTCCTTTGTTTGTATTTGCAATGAACATTTTTTTAACACCTCTATAATATCTTGTAAAACCGCTACCAACTATTCAAATGAAGAAGCTTATGTAGATAAATGGAGCTATTGTTCAATATATAAACATTCAAATATTCCCCTCAAGTGTAAGTTGGACTTTGGCCTAAGATTAAAACATGTATATATGATAGTGGAGATTCTGAAAAAAATTTGAACTCAAAATGAAAATTTTGATGTCACATAAAAATTTATGGGAGTAGTGTTGCTTATTTCAAAAACTTAAACAAATAGATGAATATATTTAAATATTTTGACAACCTGTGCTCCCACGTGGTAGAGATCTTTAAATTGGAGTGTTTCGATATACATCCTCTTATTTTTTTTTTTTTTTATATTTTTGCAATAAATATAATATTTTAATTATTTGGATATCTTATCCTATTCACAACTACCACCTTGTATTATGTTACAGAATAGCTAGAGAAAGCAAATTGATTATTAAAAATTAGATTATACGGTGAAGATATTTGTGATACTTGAAATGTGATTCTCATAAATCAAAATTAGACAAGGGTAATACATACACACACATACACCCATATACACAAACACATACCAAATAGTGTGTGTGTGTGTGTGTGTGTGTGTGTGTGTGTGTGTGTGTATTACTCTTGTCTAATTTTGATTTATCAGTAATTTTATTTTATTTTCTCCATCAATGTTAAGTTTTCAGAATCAACAATTTTACCCTATAATTACGTAGAGGTATAATTACCCTACTAGCTTAGCTTTCAAAATGAACCTTTTCCAATGCACAAGAAAATTAAAGTAGAAACATGCTTACATGCCTGTAATTGATGTAAAAAATTATAGGTTGTTTCAATTCTTCATTTATTAAGTTTCCTTAAACATCTATAGGAAATTTTTATAAATAAAAAAAAAAAGTTTCAAACATGCTCTTAACATTGAAGAAAATAAATGTTATTAAGATACTTATTAATACTCGTCTATTAAAGCGAGAGCGGTGTGGCTAGTATAATGAGTCCAGGCATAAACGTTAGCCAACGGTCCGGTGACTCTTGGCATGTTTCTTTGGTCATAATTATCATTGAAAAGTGAAAAAAAAAATTGACATAATTCTTTCTTTACATAGTAAATGTCAATAAAAAATGTTTACCTTAAAGCATATACAAATCTCTGTGACACTTCATGTCTTTATGGGTGAGATGAGTGGATACGAATAAATCGTATTACTTCTTTTTCAATCTTTTGAAAAAAAAGATTACTACAAAAGAGATTTATTTATTAATAGTTTTCAACAATGATATCGCTTTACTTTAAGATGACTAGTAGGCAAGTAGCCTCATGTTCTGGTGCCACAGACCATTAGGTTTAGTCCTTAGTAATGAAACCAATACTTTAAGATGATTGTCCCTCTTTCTTCCTATGGAGTTCATTCTATCCACTGACAATTGACATCATGATCAAGTTGAGTCTTTACCAAGTTAAGTTGCTTCTTGGGCTTGGAAAGCTATTTGGGCAACTTATACACTCACGGACTGATTCCCATCTCTATATCTGCGAGACTCTAAATCTTGAAGCTTTCTCTGGCCTCTTTACTTTCCTCTCATGTCTCTACGTCGACTGCTCCATGATTGTTGACCAACTTGCTCCTTAAGGAAATTCCACAAAAGACAAAAGCCACCGTTTACAGCTGTTCAGGAAGCCGGCAAAAATGGCTCCTAATCTGGACAAGTCTAGAGAGAGAGAGAGGTGGTGAAATATCAAATATCGGATCCTATATTTTCGGCGTTCAAGAGCTTGCTCTTCTCGTTCAAACCTTTATTCATCCATTCCTGAAGTTCCAGTCGCTCGTCCCACGCCTCGGTGACTGCCATGGAAGTGCTGGTTTCGCCTAAAAGTGCCCTTGCCGAGACGGACTTGACAGCTCCCTGTTTTGGCGTTTTTCCTTGATTCAAGTCTTCCTTTGGCGACTTGATTTTCTGCTCTGTTTCTGGGTCGCTACTGCTGTGGTTTGCCCTGTTGTTGATAGAATATGAACGCCCAGCTTGCCACCATCGCTGATTGCTCAAAACTGAACATTCACTAGGATGGAAAGCAAGAGCCAAACCAAATCTGGAGAGAGACAGAAGATACGAGGAAAAGATAACACACAAAGAAAACAGGGAGAGTGGGAGCCACGAAAATTCATCATCACTTGGTGTTTACGAAACCCCGCTAGAATCTCCGTATTGTCTGAGCCTCAGATGGTTGGTCGTGGCTGTAGAAGCTCCAATACAAGTAGTCTACCTTGAATACTTTTCGGCCGTTGATAAAATCGCTGTTTGTTCTTTGCCACTGTATATTATTAGGCTATTCAGTCAAGCCAAATCACGTCTTGTTATTGTAGAGCCTCTAAAATCGCGTAGTGGCCTCCATGGCATGTTGCCAACATCAACTCGCTTCAATACCATCAGGCCGTTTTTTGTTCGGTTTGATTTTCAAAGTCGATCACATGTCCGGATTTTCATCTCACTATGCTTTCCCTGCTTTGGTTAGCCGAAGTTGAAGAGAACGCCAGACATCACAGATGATGAAATGAGCGACATTTTGCTGCTGCTACCTGTGAAATCACCGGCTCGGTTTCCGTGCATGTCGAAATCCCGGAACACTAAGCTCACCGACCCCTCCTCCTTCAGGTCCTATTAAAACCTAGAGAATATTCGATTTCGCCTTACTATCACTTCATCAATTGCCGGTAGTTTTTATCATAATCTTTTTCAATTGCACGTAAAGGTGCATTGAAAAAACCAGTGAGTTGTACTCGATAAAACAGCGGTATAAATTCCTGTTATGGGATTGAATCATGGGCAGAGAGCACTTGGGGACGATTTGATTCAGCTGTAGAGAACGCAACACAAAATCAAGAGACCTTGGCTGAAAGCATATCCAATAGAGAAGACAAATGACGGAGGGGATGATCCGTTCGCTTCCCCCGTCTCTCTCGAGAGCATTGTCTGTTATGCCATTTCACTTTCTCAGCGGAGCTAGGCTCAACCTCTGGGAGAGATTGCTATGCAAATTTCAGCACTTCTACTGAGTTTCTACTCGAATGTATTTGATACGGACGACTCATAAGATCAGACACGTCCGCCTGCTCTTTTTCTATCTGAAGGTGCTCCGGTGGAGTTGAACTCCATACCGACCTGGGTGCGTAGGATCTTGCCAAAGAGCATTAATTTATCATCTAATTTTGATCACCTTAGGTTCACTCTTTTTCCAGTTTAGCGCCTAAGTTGCTTGCGGTAATAATACTTGCGAATGAGGCGCTCTTTGGTTTTTTTCATTCTTCTCCTGATAAGTAGTTATATAAGTAATGTGAAATATTAGCGCATAGTGTGAGTGTAACTTTTCTTTTTCACAAACAGTCTTATCCACCATTGATTTAAGAGTTTGAACCGCTTACTATCTCCCCTAACCATCAAAATCAACAGTGTATAAAGTAGTATGTGGAAAATTTTTCTTTTTCTCTGCCGGTGTCTACTATAATTACTGTATTAATATTTCTATTTATAATTTATATGCTGGAATGGAAAATAATATTGCATGCGAATTAGGGGTGGCAATGGGACTGGGCAGGTGCACGATTGCAAAGCGGATGCGGGCGATTGCATCCTGGTTCCACTATTCTTAAAGATGCCCTACCATAGGCCCATCTCCTGCTCAGGGACATCTACGAGCTCCATCCCCAACCCCCAGCAAGAATGCGGATATCCCCGTCACACTTGCCCTCCTTGATAATAACTTCAAGATTAAAAATTATTTCTTCAACAAGCCTCTCAAAAAGTTTTGCAAGTTGAAAAGAAATCCTTTATGCGAAAAAAAACGAATTTGGGATTCTTAAATCCTTCAGAATATAATTTAGTTTGAGAATTTGCTGTAATAAATTGATGAGAAAAGGGAATGAAGTATTGAAAGTATTCATGTTATATTAAAATCTATGTTGAAAATAAGAAACTTTATATTACTAAAGTAGTACGACTTATATAAAGGAACAAGGTTAATACTAGAAATCTCCACCATTTAGACATAGGATCACAGGTCTAGATGGGTTCATGGGGAGGGGCCAATCGTATCTATCCCCACCCCGCCCCATATGCAAGGCAGGAAAATTCTCCCCATCATATGGTAGTTAATCAGCATTTCGAGCTTAATATTTGTTTTTTAATGAAGTGATTTGCAACAAATTCTTTCATACTTTTGTAAAATTTTGTGAAACTGCTACCAACTATTCTAACCTTAAGAACTAAAACTGATAGATGAATGCATTCCTTTAATATTTTAATACTGCTCCTCACACATAAGTTAGATTTTGGTCTAATACTAAAGAGTTGAAATATATACTAGAGGAGGCAAATAAGGGATATGAAAAAATTTTAATTCAAAATTTCCTATTTTGATACTTATTAAATATTGCAGGAGCATTGTAAATTATTTTAAAAACATATGTTGTCACATTAATGTGTCGGTTATTATTTAAATATTCTTATAACTTGCGTTTCTCATATGGTAGAAATTCTTAAATTGGAGTTTATGGTTTGATATACATACTCGTGTTCTTTATATTCTTTATATTTTGTAATAAAGATACTACTCTTGGATATTTGGACATTCCATAGTCTAATTACAACTACTACTTTTTTAAATATTACAAATCAGCTCAATATAATATTGACAAGGTATATAATCTATCATATAGTCCCTTCTGAGAAAATAGATTGATTCGAGTCTTCTGCCGGCAACTCACTTCACGGAGGTGCTTCGTTATTGCACCTTTATCCCCGATGATATCCACACATACAGAGGCACTTCCCATAATCTTCGAATTGGCCTTGAATAGCCACCGTACTACTCTGCTCTACAAGACATTTCTTTATCGGTAGATGACTGGACACGAATAAATCACATTATATTTCTCTTTTTCGATCGTCTGAACAAAACAAATTGCTATACAAGACATTTCTTTAGTGAAAACTCTTCAGACAATGATATAGCTTCCTTAATTTGACATTTCACATATAAAATGTAGCTGATAACTTATTTGTATGAGAAATTTTTTTATTCCTTCTCCTATGATTAGTTTGAAATTACATAAATATCTTGAAAGACACCAACATTTTTAGGAAATCAATTTGCAAATAATTCATTTTTCATGAAATAAACATAACCTAAAAGTATCGAAACAATGGTCACCTGATATTGGACCGTTACAATTCTGAATTCTTTGGTCACGACACTAGAGGCTCACCAAACTAGAACAGAAAAAGTGAATTGAGGAAATCTGGCCGACTAGTACTTGGCATCAACGAACAGCACATCACTGGCACAATTACACAAACCAGGACATACGAACAGCAAGCACGCACGGAATAGACATAATTCGCAACACAACACATCAGCACGAACACAGACAATGAGCGCATCAGCAACTCAACGCATACGAAGATGAGCCAATCAGTAACACTGCCCACCCAGAATGCGTATACAATGACTAGAGTAGTAGCTCAATGCTCTTGCTGCATGCACTCAGTATTCAAGCTATTAGCATTCGTTCAATATGCTTGCGATTTCAACACATACAGAGAACAAACCCGCAATATTTTTTCGTAATGTCTTTTCAATTGGGCACAATAAACATAGACGTTGATATCGTGAAGCATAAGAATTAAATGTGCACGGATCAATTCATTTTCGTTCAAGATGCCCTGTCTAAGTTCTGGAATACTTAGTTATCAGATTCACCTGATGTACACACTGGATATGCATCTAATCCGAGAATTTCAATAGCAAATCCTGTTAAGAATCTCAAAGCACAGCCTACACAAGCATACCCTGCACAAGCATGCTCTGTTGCTGTTTCAACGAAGGAAACGAAGGAAAGGAATGAAGGCGTTGCCACTGTGACAAAGATCAGAGGAAGTGGAGTATGCAAGTTGGTAAGCAAGTCATCGATCACGCCAGCCACGTATGGGAGTGGAGTTCATGCTTCTTCGTTAGGTGTACGTACTATATATAGGAAAACAGAGCAACTGGAAAGTACGTTCTCAGAAAAACACTTTGTCACGCCCCGATCCTCATGGCACGCGCACATCCCTTATCTTTGGTCGATTTAAAATTTGCGATATCCCAAGACTATGTATCGCCGACCCTTTCATTTATATTTGCACATGCGGAAGCAGTTATAAAAATCCCCAGACAATAAAACAATGGGATATACAAGTAGGACTAGGAAATTGAACCTGAAAACCAACACCCTTATGATCATATACAAGCCATACTAAATTGATTGGTTTCTACTCAAATTGATTTTATAACAATCGACATCAGAATCCTACTTCGGATCGTCCTCGGGGTTCTCCTCCACGTATCGCGTTGCTCATTCCAGTCAATCAGTCAATTCAGAACATCAGATCAAGCAATGATCAATCGACCTAGTCGATTACATATCAACAAGACCACTTCCGGTCATTTCAACTATTCCAATTCAATTCCCAATTATGAATCACGGTCCTTAGGACACAACTTAATTATAGGTGGTAATCACGGCCCCACCGAGCAATTTTCTTAGATTTAGTGGCATCACGGCCCCACTCGGCAACTTTTAATATGTAGTGGCATCACGGCCCCACTCGGCAATATTATATGTAGTGGCATCACGGCCCCACTCGGCAATGTTATATGTAGTGGCATCACGGCCCCACTCGGCAATGCTATATGTAGTGGCATCACGGCCCCACTCGGCAATTTCATATGTAGTGGCATCACGGCCCCATTCGGCAATGTCATATGTAGTGGCATTATCAATCGATGCCCGGTTATTCTTCAATTAATAACCAAAGATGATTCAATTTAGGAATAAATCCTAAAATCATTGGTAAATCAATTTAGCACAAAATCAAGCTCAATTAAATAAATAGACTGTACAACAACAATCAGCACGAAATTTTGATCGCTGGCCATCCCAATTGAATTTTCGGAAAATAAATAATTAAACAATTAATTCCGAAAATTAAATAAATACATACAATAAATTCAATTTAGTTTCAACGAAGGAAACGAAGGAAAGGAATGAAGGCGTTGCCGCTGTGACAAAGATTAGAGGAAGTGGAGTATGCAAGTTGGTAAGCAAGTCATCGATCACGCCAGCCACGTATGGGAGTGGAGTTCAGGATCAATCAATGGGGAAAGCTATGAAGTCGGTGATGAAACTTCCAAACTTCACGTGCTCCACGTGTTCCACTCTGAGTGGAGATCTGTTATTGAAGAGCTGTTATTCAGTTTTGGCTTGTCTAACAGAATGAGCAACAGTTTTCTTTTTCTGTTTGTATCAGTCGGTTTCTTCTCTTATTAGCTGTTTTTACTTCTTCGTTAGGTGTACGTACTATATATAGGAAAACAGAGCAACTGGAAAGTACGTTCTCAAAAAAACACTTTGTCTTGAATATAGAAAGAAGAAAGCTAAAACCTCTCGATCATTTCTCATCTTCCTTTCTTTCTTTCACTCTGATTCATCTTCACACCTAAAACGAACAGCTACTAAATTTTGAAATGAAAGGAAACAAAATACAAGTAAAGTGTATGCAACAAAACTGATGTATCGATCAAGCAAAGGGAAGCTCTCAATCCGAATATGAATCAAAACACGCACTGATCTAGTTCAGAAAATTTTATCAAACAGGTGGTAGATATTTCTGTCAAAGGATCTAGATGCAGACATAAGGGAGAGATCTTATCACAAAGAGGCAACGTAGCATGCTGAAGATCATCAGGAAAGCCTAAAATGCGACCAGGTTTCACGTTGGTGAAATTAGTACTCAGTCTTTACCTTCAACAGAAACAGAGTATGTGGATTTACCTTGACGAAGAGTAATAGATAACTGCGATTGGTAATCAAATGAGAGGAGTGAAGCTTCAGTAATTGTAGCACCAAAGACTGGAACAGGCTAAAGGAGGGAGAAGGAGAATCAAGCACTTCATTGAAGTTGGCCTAAAAAATGGAAGCGAACAGAGCACTTCCTATGGCTGCAAAGCTGGCGGTGTTGGGGAAGTGGCCTGCGACGACAATTGGTGACGGAGAGAGGGATAAGGATGCATAGAGGAAATCGAGAGAGAATCACGACTGAACATGAGAATTCCTTCCCTCTACTCTCTGCTTTATTCTCTGAGGTTCAAATGCAAAGAGACTATAGCGGTCGGCAATCGGAGATGAGTGCCGGCCACCAGTGGAGTGGAGGTGGCCGAGTATGAAGAGGGAATGACGACCTAGAAGCTCCTGGAAATTGATGATGCGAGAGAGAATTTGCTGAGTTCTGTGTATGTGCATTCTCTCGATTCTACTCTACCCCGCCATGCATATATGTACAAGATACGTATATATGGACGCGAGGCTGTAGTGAGATGGATCGAACTTTTATTTAATATTTTTTATTATTTTCATATATTTCTTGTTTTTACAAAAAAATGCATGTTGGACTTGCCAACTAAGATTCAGGTATCAATAAAGGAATGACTTTTATTTGTTTCTTTAATCAAATGGAATAAAAATTATGTGTAAAATCTATGAGAAAAATCCAGCATTTTCATATTGACTGGATGAGAATCTCATTCAATGAGAGATAGAGAAGTATTGCGAGTGACAAGTAATGTTATGTACTTATTGGTTTATAGGTGTAGTGCTCTATTGTAGTTAAGTAAACTTGCAAAATAGAACTTACAAACAATCTAGCATAGATTGAACCTTCTTTGCCACTTTCAAGATAAGCTGTGAATATGCTTAGCAGCTGTATAGTCCCTATCATTGGTTGCAACCATTAATATCGATATGGCCCCCAGCACCTCAGAGGTTCTCCTCGTCCTCCAAGGGTCGATCCGTGCCAGGTTCATCTCGTCATCAGCGAACACTGTCTACTTGAAGAACCTCAACAAAGGGGACATCATGATTTTCCCTCGGGGGCTATTGCACTTCCAATTGAATGATGGCACAGGTCCAACTCATACCATAGTTTGCTCAGTCCGAGCCCTGGCCTTCAAATCTTGGACTTTGCTCTGTCCGCTAATAATTTTCCTTCTAAGGTGGTGGAAGGCACCACTTTCCTTGATGATGCCCAAGTTAAGAAGCTAAAGGGGGTTCTTGGTGGCACTGGCTAAGTGGCTAATTTCATTTTTGTCCAGAATCCATCCATTAACAATCACTACCTTTTTAGGCCTCTTCAAGACCAAAAAAAAAAGCCTCTTCAAAAAAATGAAAAGAAATAACAATTCGGCTTATATGCTCATCATCAATGGTTTTTCATGAATTTTTCTTGTAAGGTTGTATTTGGTTTGCTCGTATGTTGAAGTGAGTCATAGGCATAGAGATATGATTATTAGTGCTTTCTAACTTCTTGTTCTGTTTGGACTATGGAGCAAGGCACCTCCCTCTCTTTGTAGAATTTTGAGTAGATGAATAAAAGTATGTTGCTTCGTCAGTTCCTTGAGATTTAATGTTCATCTGGGAAAAAACGTTCTCGATAAGTCGAGTGATGTAGTAATATCATCCACCCATTGTGGATGTGATTATAGTATAATTGAGATTCTATTTATGATAAACTAACATTTGGTGCTGCATTCATATAATGATGGCTCATGTCGTGCAGTGTCTTTGACCCAATCAAAGCATTATTTAGTAATAATACATCGTGCCAACACATTCAATACGTTCATTTAGTACTGTATGAGGCTAGCTGGACCAATTCATTGATGCAACTTTTCTACACATGACATAATTAATAAGGATTATCATGTGAGCTATGCAGATTCTATTTTAGAGCCTAACTTTGGACTTGCTTCTTTTTTCTTTTTTTCGAAATACACTATAATCTTGTCGTGATCACTTGTGCAATGAACCAGTAATGGATGCGTCCGAATGATGTGAACTTAGCTCACATTCACCGTTAGACCAGTGGGTTCCACATGAGGTCTTCTTCATCCAATGGTACATGTGAAAGGGGCTCACATGCATTGGGTGCATCTAAGGTTCTTTTTTCTTCTACAAGACTCAATGTTCCTTAAAAGTGTTGAGGTGCTGCGTGTGATTTTTTTTTTTTTTTTACCATTTTATAAAATGTAGAATTCAAGTACTGTTATAACCCATTTTTGGATTCTTGCGAGTCTCATGCCATCGGAAAGCTCGACTCACTATTGTTAGGTATAAGTATTGTTTAGTTTAGATCCTTAGGTTTTAATTTTGTCACGTGTTTTCCACGGAAAGGATGCTCTTTTGCTTGAGACCAACAAAGGTGTTGGCCAATTGATATCTTATTGGAAAGCTTACGATAAACTTAGGTGCTTACGAAGTTTCAAGGTGAGATGAGGTAATTCAAGGAAATGATACTAGCATTTCAATATTAATCTATCTGTCAATGAATATGAAAGTGGGTAAAACTAGCATGATGATGACTCATGTGGCACACTCTTGTGCAAGCTCCATGCACTGATTTGCTTTTGATGTCAGTTAGCTAACCTATAATGTGAGCAGATGTCTAATTCTAGCAAATATTTAGATTTTGCATATATAATTCTTATGAGAATTTTTATAATAAATTGTTACTGATTTAGAAGCAATAAATGTTGAAATAAGTTATTTAGGGATAGTTATCAAGTCAGTCCTAAACTTATCGTGTGAAGGTCAATTCAAACCTAAATTTTCTGATTTTGCCAATTAAGTTACTTGACACTAGAATTTCGCAGATAAAAATTAAATCACAAATTAGGGATTATGAAATAGATTTGTTATGCCCAACCCATTTAAGCTTCAAAATCAATAATCCCCTGAACTTAATCCAACGGCATATGGAATCCTGACGATTTTTCCTCTCTCGCCAGAAGTCCATCGATTTGAGGTTCGCCGGAGGTTATTCTCAGCCGATGACAGCCATAGACTTCGAGCACTCTCCCCCAGAGATACGGAGGTCATCCATCATACGCACAGAGGTTGGACGAAAACGGAGGAGCCTTATCTCATCTTCCGTTTTTCTTATCTCACAATTTATGTGGACAAAGTTCTGTAACTGGTATATTTCCAATTCTATAGTTCTTAGGAATAAAGTAGTACATTTGGTATCATTTCTATCATCGGTATTCTTCATATGTATATTATTTTGATTATCCAACCTTTCATCTGAGAGCATTTATAAAGAAAATCAAATGCTCAAAAAGTCTTTTCGTGACCAAAGTTATATTACATGATTGCACGAGCTTTGTAATAAATGTTTAAAAGTAATTGTTAATGTATACCTAGATTCTATTATGAAAGATATACATGAAACTGATGAATGGAGAAAGATTTATAGTAGGTTTTATTCCATCTATTTCACAATTAATACAAGAGAAATGATTGAGTGATAATTCTTAATCTATCGTGAGAATAATAGTCTATAGATCACAAAAAAATCAGATAACAAATAATTATACTTATTGTGAAGTTTACTCCTTCAAGAATTTGTGATTTACAATAAGTTGTTATTCTCATAATAGCCCAAAAAGTGTTGTGCTAGCAAAACCCTTAGTACAAACAAAATATTATAACTGGTAATTCCAATTACTTGATAGTTCACAAGAATAAAGTCTACATTTGGTATCATTCTTATCACTGAAAATGTGTATATGTTTTATCTATAACTAATTGTTCATCTCTCATTCTATTATGAAAGCTATATTACATGATTGCACATATATTGGTAATAGACATTGAAGATAATTGTTTATATAGATTATGTTTTGAAATACCTAGAAGCTGGATGTTTAAGCTGATAGAAAAAAATTCTGCACCTAAATTTTGATTCAAAAGGCTAAAAATAACTAATTTTTAAAAATTTATATTCCAAGATTGAGCATATTTTGGTACCGAATCAAAAAAAAAAAAAGTTTATGTATATGTAGATTCAATTTTGAAGTATCTATAGGTTGACAGTTTAAATTGATCATTTCATTCTATAGATAGATCTTTGGTAACAAGGTAGGGAAACATAATGCATAGTAGTTGTTCAAATACTTTGAGGAAATACATTCAGTATCGAATTGGCCCCGCTCTAAACAACCAATTATAATGAAGACATACAACCTCAAATCAAATTTGTCAATCACATGATCATGTCCAATAATTACACCTCACTACCAATTGCTCTCGGGACGAAAGATGCTTCGTCCGTAAGTGGATTTAATCATTTGGTATAGCAAGGGAAGCTGTAGTACTAAGAATAAAGCCACGGGGATAGAGGTCAGCAAAATAATAGGAATGAGAACCCACTCCAGTCTCTTATCCAGCAAAATTGTGAGAGTTGTCGCGAAGGCCACCAGCATGAAAGCCAAGGAGAGGAAGAGAAAAACAAGGCCCATAATGATCCTATTAGGCAATGAGTAGAGAAAATCTCGTGCCTCATACCGCGAGGTTAAGATGGCTAGGAATAGCAAGATAGCTGTAATAGAGGAGAACAAACCTAACGAATCTGAAATTGCGAACACCAAGAGGGAGTCCTGTCCTAACAACAAGGGTACTCCAGTATTGCTGTCATTGCCTCCAGGTATAGTGAATGCAGCAGCGAACAATACTGTGGCAATTAGAGTTGAGATGAGCATACACGAATTTGCTGTGTCCTTTATCCATTTCTCCCCATTCTCAAGCAAGTTTTGGTGGTTCTCCACAAATCTAGTCCAAGGTGATTCCGCCCTATCATCGGTGCTTCCACTTATGTTGGCGGCTCTCACGCTAGGGTTAATGCAGCTTTGCACAGCCTATGCATATAACTCACAAATAGGAGTTTCGGTAAGTGGATAAAGTATTGAAAATTTTCAAGAAAAAACAAACGAGGGAATATATCAAGGAGATTATAACTTAACCAACACTTGATGCGAAATTGCTTAAAGGTCAAGTCACATGTTAATATCTAGATCATGTCGAAACAAAAGATAAGCACAAAAAGGAAGAAGAAGAAGAAGAAAACTTCTTATTGTACTGCATTTACCATGAGGAGAGTAATTAATATTGATAATAGTTTCAACCGTATAACAAGAGGATCAAAATTTTAGAATATGCTTAAAAAATTTCTTCTGAAATATTTTAATATGAGTCTGAAAGTGAAGAAGGTGTAATTAGATTGAAGGAAAAGAAACACTGCATTGAAGAGGGGGATATTTTTCTGTGACAATTTATAAAAGGAATGTCTTAATTAAAATGGGAGTGAAAATAGCATGATCCTATGATAACTATCATCAAGCATCGTTATTAAATATATGAAATGAAAGATACTTACATCGTACCATTGGATTTCTCTTTGCATTCGAAAAGCTGCACCGGCCACCTTAGTCTTAGCATCAAAACTAGGGTGGTACGATGCTGCTGCTTTAATTATATTTTTTGAATCTTCCCATGTAGGCCCCAGGACTAATGACAACTCAGCGGTCGAGCTTAATTTCAAAAAGAGGTTGAGAATCCTTTCTTGGCGATACTCGATCGCCCAAGTGATCAAACTCTTCCAAGAAGGCGAATTCCCTAAAAGTTTCGGAAAAAATTGAATACATAGCTTCACGATTTCACTGATTCCGTTGGCTGTAGCTTGAGCCAGTGGCCCCTCTTTTTGGAAAAAATCTGCGATCTCAGTTGTCTTCAGTTGAGACATCGCCGTTAAAGCTTGTTCTGCCAACTCAACTGATGTCTTGTGTCTCATCTTCACCTCGTAAATTCTCTTGATCATAGGAACTACAAAATGTCAACAAAAGAGAAAGAAAAAGAAAATGAAAAACGAAGGGGCGGCCATTGGATTAGGAAAAAAGCTCTCCAGCTCTGGGTCCCAAATTTTTCTCAGAAACCAAATTGCATCTAACGACAGTTTACTAATTGTCATAATTTCCGTCATTAGAAGCTGGGTTGCCGGGTGATTGGGAAAACGATCTCATTTTTTTTTTTTAATCTTTTAGGTAAGCTATTTTTATTTTTTGTCCTCCTTCGGGATTCAGTCCTTAATTTCAAAGTGTGGGTTTTAGTAATTGCTGATGCAAAGTAAAAATAAAAAGGCATAAAATCATTTTTGGCATTTTCCAAGAAAAGGCTTATATCAAGTCTGGATGAAAATATATATTGGATTTGAAGATAGTGGAAGATAGTAGAAGTGATTAGAAGGTAACTGAAGAAAGCAATCTTCCTTGAAGTTCAAACGAGGCTTTAGAATGTTAATCATAATAAAGAGAATATAATTATAAGAGATAACATGATAGAACAAGTCTGAAAATAACCACACTAATGACGACTATCAAGCTAAAGTAAATCACAGTAGTCTTTGCATATATAAGATTAACTTAGATAATATTATTCAAATACGCGTAGCAACTAGTAACAAAAAAGATCATATTCATCGTACAATCCCTTGAATTGTTATTTATGCAGCAAAAAAAAATTTCTTTCTCCATTTTGTTTGTCTCTAACAAAATCAATAACGTGAGGAGCTCGCCTCCAATCTCATGTCCATTTCCTGCACCCTCTCAACATATTATTTTGTGTTGTACTGAGATGAAGTAGCAGTCAAAATAAAATAATATTTAAATTATGTTTGTTTCGTGGAGGATGAATGGTTTGAAAAATATTTTCTCAAAATTGATCCCTTGTATTGTTTGAAATATTTAGTCACTAGAAAATGTTTTCTTTATCAACGATAAGTTATATCTAAACATTTTCATGAGCAATAAAAATATTTTTCATTCATTCATTCATTTTAATTTGCAACATAAGCAATCATTAAAAAAAAAAAAATCTTTGATATGTCACAGCCACGTATTTCTTCACTTCTTTTTTTCTTTTTCTTTTTTACAATTTTGCCACTCTTGCTATTAGAATTTGATGAATATCTGAAATCTTTCAAAGTATAAAAGTATTAACAAGGAAAATCATATATAATTTTGTTTGAGGTTGAATAATTTTTTTAAAGGTTTTTATTAGATCCATTGACTGTGTAGAGAATAAGTTACACATTTATTGTTGGATGGTTGATACATGGAAAAACTAAATTACGAAAGTAACTCTAAATATATATGTTACTCATTCAATGATTAATGTGAACAGTTCTCTGAGACATGCAGTGGGCCTAACACAAATTGTTTTCCAAATTATAGTAAAGGATTTATTTTTTATTTTTTGGGCAAAAAACTAAGTAAGAACTTTTTTCTACTTATAAAAGAAGTCAAAACAAACAAGCCATAGATTTTCTGTTGGAGAGAGAGGGACAAATATAGAGACGGTATCTTGATAAAATGGAAGCATACCTACAATTTTGACGGTATTCCAAAGTGACCTTGTAAGACATTGAAGCCCTACAATCAAGTTGCAAAGAAAATCTGGTCACTGGATATGAAATCATTGTAAGACCTCGTAATTCGTTTGTTACATTGTCCAGTCAATTAAGTCATACAATACTTATGCACTTTGTTGAATCATATGTGGTCCTCAGGAGATAACTGATCGTGGTTCGCTTTCAAGCCATTGTTCAAGTAAAGCTACGATAAGGAACCAGAATACATCCTACAAAGAAACAATCATTTCTGGTTTCTTTTGCTAGTACCGAGGGAATCAGTCTAATGACTAAAAGCTCAAAAATGCATACCCACCTGGATCCGAATTTTTATCTGTTGGGTTGTAACTCAAATCCACCGGAATACCTTTAGTTCAGAAACAAAAGAGCAGGTGATGAGCCAGGTATGATTTTTTTTAAGGGAATCAGTAATGAATGCGAGTGCAGAAAGTACAGACATCGGTATATCAATGCTTCCACAACATTCAGCCTGGTTCCGCTGCGAAAGTAGGATTCCATCATCGCCAACGCCCACAGTATATTAACGCTTCCATACTGGATTTTTGCACTTTTTATGGTCAAAATGTGAGGGTACCGCCCGACTAGATAAAGGGTAATATCTATTGGCATTCACCAGCAAAGTTGATCAGGAAACTAAGCCAGTCTAGAACGAAGCTAAAAATAGATGGAATTGAGATAAATGGTCATGGTGATCTTACCATGATGACCAGCGTTGGTAATATTTACTAATGTCTCAATTGCAGCGGGACTGCTGAAGGGATGACTTGGCCCATCGTCTGTCGTACTTTTTGCCAGGAGCCAGGTGATATCCTTATACATGGAAGCTTCCAGAGCAGATATTTGCAAAGGAACGCGTCCTTCCTTATCTGCAAGTTGCGTCAACATAGGATTACTTCTAACTAATGTCTTCACCATCCTTATCCTTCCCCACAGAACAGCATTGTGGAGGGCTGTGCGGCCATCACAATCAACCATTTCAAGCGTTACTGGATTCGGAGACAAGAGCCCAACCAGGTTCTCCAAAAATTGGTCATGTTCACTCAAAGCGGCTATGTGAAGCAATGTCTCTGATCTGCTTGTTATTTTGGCCGTCTTTGAAGCAACATTGTGTTCGAAAAATCTTGTAGCAGATTCCCAATTGCCCTGGGATGCAGCATGCAACAATGGTTGGTAATGGGGTTCATCCACTTCCTCTTCGGAATTTTCTGCAATAGACGCAAACTTTTTCAGATCATTTAGTTAATACTTTTATCCTTGCTGACATTAAGAAGTGTCCCAAAAAAGAAAAATTTCATGAAGATCCGCCCCCAGATATTAATTTCACACTGAAAATAACTCTTTTGAAGGATAACGCACCTGAAGCACCTCCAAATTGGGAAGGATCTGATGAAACGCTTAAACGGACATCTTCAATAAATGTTGGAGAAAGAGTGAGCACAAAGTCCTTCTCAAACTGATTTTCTTTTTTTCTTTTTTTTTTCGTAGCCAAGGTCAGGGTTATGTTTATTAGATGATAAAGCAAAGAAATAGAATTATGAAGAAAATACGAGTTCCAGAATATTTTAAGACCATATCACCTATGCCATAATTTTTATCGCTTGGAACTTGAACAGATACCTGCTGATGGTTCTGCATGATCCGACTTTCGCTGTTTCTCCCTTGGTTCTGGCGACATTAGATTGCTCTCCTGATTAGTCTTTCAACAACGAAGTAAACTCTCCCTCACCTCACCATTCCGCGGAGCTCCCTTACTGAAACACCATCTGAGCTTCCAGACGTCACCATAGTTTCTGACTCTTACTCGACCTTAGGCGATCGCTGGTGTCGGCTCGGACGAGTTTGGCCGAGAGGCTCCATTTTCGGATCCTCTAGTTTTGCCGTTCAAGAGGTTGCTCTTCTCATTCAAACCTTTATTCATCCCTTCCTGAAGCTCCAGACGCTCGTCCCACGCCTCAGTGAGTGCCATGGAAGCATTGGTTTTGCCTAAAACTGCCCTGGCAGAGATGGACTCCTTGTCTTGGCGTTTTTCCTTGATTCGAGCCATCTGCCGGCGACTCACTTCACGGCAGTGCTTTTTTCTTGTGCCATCATCCCTGATAATACTGTTGTTACTGATCAAAACAGTAAACAAGAAAATAGAAAACCAGAAGCTATATTTTCATATGAGGAAGAGAAGCGCAGAGAAACAGAACACAAACTTGCATACGTCTGTTCTTAAGGAAACTGTCAAGTACAGGACAACTTAAACAAAGAAAAAACTGCTCACGTACGTGCAACACATAACTGCACACAAACGTGCTATTAACTTCCTAGAAAATAGCAAAAACACTAAATACGTAAACAAATGAACTTGGCTGTTTTTTAATAATAAAAAAAAACAGAGTAAAAAGAAAACTGAAAACAGCAGAAAACAGAGACATTATAATCCAACAAACTCCTCCTTGGATCAGTTGCTGCTGCATACTCCAATTTTCTTTCTTAATACTTCAAATCTTCCAGCTTGAAGTGGTTTTGTGAACATATCTGCAAGCTGATCATCAGATCTGCAATAGACCAATTTAACTTCGCCACTTTGTTGCACCTCACGCAGAAAGAAAAATTTTACTTTGAAATGCTTGGTTTTGCCATGAAAAACTGGATTCTGTGATATTGCTAAGGCAGCCTGATTATCCACATTAACTTCAATGCAATTACTGGAATTCAACCACAAATCCTTCATTATCTTCTTCAGCCACAAAGCTTGATTTGTAGCTGCAGTAGCTGCTATAAACTCAGCCTCTGCAGTGGACTGAGCTACAATCTCTTGCTTTTTAGAACACCAGGAGAAACAAGCAGAACCAAAACTGAAACAATATCCAGACGTACTCTTCATGTCATCTACTGAACCAGCCCAGTCACTATCAGAAAATCCTTGCAAATTAAACTTCTGACCTTTTTTAAACTTCACACCAAAGAACAATGTTCCTTTGAGATATCTCAATACCCTTTTTGCTGCAATCAAATGTAACTGACTAGGACTACTCATAAACCTGGATAAAATACTCACAGCAAATAAAATATCTGGTCTGGTTGCTGTAAGATACATGAGACACCCAATCAGACTTCTATACATAGAAGCATCTACTGCATTTGTTCCATCATTCTTCTGCAGCTTTTCTTTAGCAGCCATAGGAGTGCTTACACTTCGACAATCTTCCATCTGAAACTTCTTTAGAATTTCCTTCATGTATTTTTTCTGACAGATGAAGATCTCATATGAAGCCTGTTTGACTTCTAAACCCAAAAAATAAGCCATCTTTCCCAAGTCTGACATCTCAAAAACTGCAAATAGATCTTGCTTCACCTTCTCTATCAATTCCATATCATTCCCCGTCACTAATAGATCATCTACATAAAGTGACAGAATTACAACACTGTGATTCACCTTCTTGACATAAAGAGTGAACTCACTTAAGCTTTTTACGAAGCCAAAATCCTGCAAATATCGATCTATCTTCCCATACCAAGCTCTTGGAGCCTACTTCAGTCCATATAGAGCTTTCTTCAACCTGTATACACTCTCTTCTTGCCCTTTGATATTAAAACCTTCAGGTTGTTCAACAAAAATCTCCTCCTCAAGCTCTCCATTCAGAAATGCAGACTTGAAATCTAACTGAAATATAGGCCACCCCTTCTCTGCTGCAATAGCTAACAGTAACCTTATTGTATCAAGTCGTGCAACAGGAGCAAATGTTTCAGAATAGTCTACTCCCCATATTTGTGCATAGCCTTTCACCACCAGTCTAGCTTTGTATTTATTAACAGAACCATCAGGATTAAGTTTTGTTCTAAACACCCACTTAACCCCAATCACATTCTTATCAGATGGTCTGTCAACAAGCTCCCATGTGTGATTTTTCTGGATCATTGAAATCTCCTCCTGCATTGCTGCAATCCACCTCTGATCCTCCTTAGCTTCCACAAAGTTAGATGGTTCGAGCATTGCCACATTGCTTCTTTCATAGATTTTAGCAAGTGACCTTGTGCCTCTCACTGGTAAATCATCCACACTGTCTTCCAATCCATCTATAACTTCATCAACATCTACATCTGTTGCAGGTTGTTTTTCGAACTGTTGTTGTTCTGCACTCTTTCCTTCCATCCAATTCCACTCATCTTCCTCTAGAAAAACAACATCTCTGCTTACAGTCACCTTCCCTGTCATAGGGTGAAAAATTCTGTAAGCCTTTGATTGGAGACTGTACCCGATGAAGATTCCAAGCTCTGCTTTCTTATCTAGCTTGTCCCTCTTGACCTTAGAAACATGAGTGTAACACAAACACCCAAAAACCTTCAAATTTTTCACAGAAGGTTTAACACCATACTAGACTTCAAAAGGTGTTGACCTCTCTAAGGCCTTTGTGGGCAATGTTCAACAGAACACTGCAGTATTAGCTGCCTCAGCCCAGAATTTCTTAGGCAACATCTTCTCCTGCATCATACATCTAGCCATCTCCATAATACTTCTATTTTTCCTCTCACTGACCCCATTCTGTTGAGGTGAATAGGGAGCAGTGAACTGCTGCACAATTCCTGCTTGCTCACAATTCAACTTAAACTTATGAGCAAGATATATTGAACCATTATCAGACCTGAGCATTTTAATTTTCTTCCCACTCTGATTCTCAACTAAGGCTTTAAACTTCACAAACACATCAGCAACTTCAGACTTGGCTCGCAGAAAATAAATCCAACTCATCCTAGTCATATCATCAGTGAAGGTAATGAAATACCTGCTACCATTGAGAGAAGACTCAGACATCGGTCCACATAAATCTGTGTGGACTAATTGCAGCTTCTCACATGCTCTCCAGCCTCCTCCTTTGAAAGGAAATCTGGCTTGCTTGCCAAGAAGACAAGTTTTGCACTGTGGAAATTCCTCCAACAAACTTGGCAAATCATCTGCCAAGCTATTTCTCTGCATAAACAACATGCTCTTCCTGTGAACATGCCCAAGTCTTTTATGCCATATCTCTGCATTTTCTTCTTTGCACTTTAAAGCCATTTGTTGCATCTCTTGTGGCTTGAACATGAAACTCTTGTCCTCCATTGGAATTCTTAGCACTTCTTTGCTATCTGCATTATTAATAAGACATTCCTTCCCTTCGAACTTCACTTTATAGCCCTTCTCAACTAATTGACCAACACTCAACAGATTATGGTCAATATTTGGCACAAAGAGAACATCATTGATCAGCTTCACCTCCTGATTTCCTTCAATAGCCACTGTACCCTTCCCTTGCACTTCGATATACTGTCCATTGCCAATTCTGACTCTGGACCTGACTGACCTGTCTAGAATCCTAAACAGCTTCGAATTGCCAGTCATATGATTGGTACAACCACTATCCACCAGCCATGCATCATTCCCAACAAAAGATTCAGAAAAGGAAGCTACAAACAAGTGCTCTTCCTCAGTTTCATTCACTGCTACCTGGGCTTTTCCTGCTTGCTGGTAATTTTTTTCTTTGCAGATGGCTTCCATGTGACCCAACTTGTGACATCTTCTGCATCTAGCATCAGGCTTTCTCCAACATCTAAAAAACTGATGATTAGTTCCACCACAGTATTGACAAGGCTTTTTGTTCATCTTCCATTTGCTAGACCCACCAGAATTTCCTTCTTTTGCTACAAACTTGGAGTGAATCCATTTCTTCCCTTTGCCTCCATCATTTGATTTCACTCTAGCTTGCAGCGCACCCTCTACAAACTCTTCTTTTCTCATCAGTCTTCTGTGCTCCTGTGCCTGCAAAGCATTCAACAATTCTGCAAGCTTTATATCAGGTAAGTCTCTTGTATTTTCCAGAGACGCTATGGTGGCTTCGAACTTCTCTGGAAGAGACACCAGAATCTTCTGAACAAGCCTTTCATCCTTCAAGTCAGTCCCTAAAACTCTGATTTTTTCAGCTATCCCAACCAACCTATCAGAGTACTCCTTCACTGACTCTGAATCCTTCATCTGCTGTCTCTCAAACTCCCTCAAGAGATTCAACACCTTCATGCCTCTTATCTTCTCATCTCCCTCGTATTCATCCTTCAAGAAATCCCATATTGCCTTTGCAGAATCACATCTCATGATCCTTGTGAAGATAGTGGGTGAAACAGCAGCGTACAGGCATGACTTTGCCTTGGCCTTCCTTGTGATTCTCTCTTTATGGTACTTTATCTAATTCAAGGTTGGATTGTCTGGAAGTGGAGCAACCTCATAATCATCCTCCACAGCCTCCCATAAATCATGACCCTCCAAGAATGCCGTCATCTTGACAGCCCAAGCCTGATAATTTTCCCCGGAAATACCGGAGAAGCCATCGCAGAGAAACCACTCGACCTCGTCTCCATCACCCTTTAACTTCTTTACACTTCAATACTTGCTTCACTTCACAGTCCCTCAAGATCATACATGCTCTGATACCACTGTTGTTACTGATCAAAACAGTAAACAAGAAAATAGAAAACCAGAAGCTATATTTTCATATGAGGAAGAGAAGCGCAGAGAAACAGAACACAAACTTGCATACGTCTGTTCTTAAGGAAACTGTCAAGTACAGGACAACTTAAACAAAGAAAAAACTGCTCACGTACGTGCAACACATAACTACACACAAACGTGCCATTAACTTCCTAGAAAATAGCAAAAACACTAAATACGTAAACAAATGAACTTGGCTGTTTTTTAATAAAAAAAAATAGTAAAACAGAGTAAAAAGAAAACTGAAAACAGCAGAAAACAGAGACATTATATTCCAACAAATACTCACACATACAGTGGCACCTCCCGTAATCGTCGAATTGGCCTTGAACAGCCACGGTATTACTCTGCTCTGTTCTGCTCTGTTTCTGTGTCGCAGCTGTGATTCGCCCTGTTGTTGCGAGAATAGAACGCCCAGCTTACCACCATCGCTGATTGCTCAAAACTGAACATTCGCTGGGATGGAAAGCAACAGCCCAACCAAATCTGGAGAGAAACAGAAGATACGGAGGAAAAGAAAACACACAAAGAAAACAGGGAGAGCGGTAGCTGTTAAATATAAAGAAACAAAGATGCTCAATACAGAAGCAAAAACAGAGGACCAAACAGAGGACCTGGATCACCAGCAAATGACTTGGATCGCCAAGTCAATGATCAATGAACGAAGATGCTCGAGGGCTTAATGACTCGGATCGCCAGATAATCAATAAACGAAGATGCTCGAGGGCTTAATGTCTCCATTCGCCAAAGTCTCAAAGCATAGTCAAATAGATTCTTTCTGTTAAAGTAGTTACTATATTCAGTTTTCCTTTGTAACTAAGTTCTGGTACATATCCTAGTATAAATACTCTGCTTTGCCTTACATAAGGAGTAATGAAGACAGATAGAAATACAGTAAGAGAGAGAAGTCGCAAGAATTGAAGAGAACAAAGTATCAAGATCATCAGCGAATGCAGAAGGGATCTTGATACAAAAGAGAAGAGAGTTTCGGAGAATGAAGAACAGCTCAAATCCGAAACACTGAAGCAAGTTAAGTACATTTGATCTTAGAAGATAGAACAACAGAAGTATATTCATATTCTGTCCTTCAATTGTACTGAGATACAATGATATGATCATCATTCGGAAATACAAATTGTCTTCAGAGTTATTCACTTGATCTTGTTTGAAGTTCTTCATCTTTCTCATGGTATCAGAGCTGTAGGTTGTTTGTATAACTTGGTCTGATCTGAAAGTTTGAAGCAATGGCAATAAGATCACCAAAATATCCTTTTCCAATTCACGTAAACATCTCGAACTTTGTTACAATCAAGCTCGCCGAAGACAATTTTCTGTTATGGCAAGCTCAAATTCAAAGGTTTCTAAAGAGTCAAGACCTCTTCGGTTTTGTTAATGGTGATGTTGTAGCTCCTTCACGAATGTTGCACAACGATGATGAAGGATGTGATTCAGAACTTGTTAATCCTGATTACATTGATTGGACTAGAACAGATCAGTTGATCTCATCATGGATTAGTGGGGCTGTCACTGAGAATATTCTAAGCCTAATCATTGGTTTAGACACATCCTTTGAGGTATGGCAGTCTCTTCTAAAACGATTTACACAAAAATCAATAGCAAAGGAGTTCGAGCTTAGAGGAAAATTACAATCCTGCCAGAAACTTGATCAAAACCTCTCTACTTATCTCAGAGAATACAAAAATATATGTGATCAGTTGAATGCTATTGGTAAACCAGTAGATGAAATAACCAAGATCTTTGGTATACTAGAAGGACTAGGTCCAGAATATGAGCAACTTCGAACCACCATATATTGTTTGAAGCCCCAACCTGACTATGATGAAGTTATAGCTCAACTAGAGAGATTTGAATCTAGAATGAAGACCTACTCCAGAAGTCAGTTCAATCCTAGTCTGGCCTATTTTGGCCAAAGAAAGATTCAAATGTATCCTAAAGAAAGTATTGATGAAGAATATCCTTCACAACCTACTGGTTTTTTTAGCTCAGAGAGGAAGTTATAGGGGTGGTCGTAGTTTTGGTCGAAGCAGAACTGCTGGTAATAGAGGACGAGCATTTGGTTATACTGAAAGAAATCAGAATTACAGAGAAGATGCAGCATTTCAAAGACCATCAATATCTAAGGCAAAAGAATGTCTTTCCTCCAACTGCACAGGGATTTCGACCGTATGCCACACAACCTCAAAGGTATCAAAACAACAAATCTTATCCTCCTTTGTTAAACTCAAAGAAAAGTTTGCAGGATGAGAAAGACACAGAGGTTGCTAGACTAGAATGTCAAATATGTAAGCGACCTGGGCATGATGCTCTCCGCTGTTGGTACCGGTTTGACAATTCCTATCAAGTAGAAGAAATTCCAGCAGCTCTGACAGCAATTCATATTGAAGATCCAAAAGGAAGTGAATGGTACCCTGACACAGGAGCCACTGCTCATATCAGTGCGAATTCTGGTATTCTTCATACTTCTTCTAAATATCAAGGTCTCGATACAGTAATGATTGGAAATGGATCTTGTTTACCTGTTACACACATTGGTAACACTTACCTGAAAACAGAAGTAAACACATTACCCCTTAATGATGTTCTTATAGTACCAGAAATAAAGAAGAATCTTCTTTCTGTATCTAAGCTTACTGATGACTACCCTTGCACTTTTATCTTTGATAAACTTGGTGTTTATGTAAAGGACAACAATACCAAGGCAACAATTCAGCTCGGAAAGAAGACTAAAGGCCTTTATCAAGTCAATACACGGACTGCAACAGCCTTTTTCACTCAAAGTCAGAAAGCAGTCAATGCAGAAGTATGGCACCAAAGATTGGCTCATGCGAATACTCAAATAGTGGATTATCTACATCATCAGAAACTGATTCATGTTACTTCAGTTACTTCAGTTACTTCAGTTTCTTCAAACATTTGCAGCAGCTGTCAAATAGCAAAAAGTACAGCTCTATCATTTCCTTTGTCGAATTCCATATCAACTTCATCTTTAGAAAAGGTCCACTGTGACATCTGGGGACCATCACCAGTAGACTCCTTGCAAAAGTTTAGATACTATGTGATTTTTGTTGACAATTTCTCACGATACAGTTGGTTATATCCAATGAAGTTGAAATCTGAATTCTTTGATATCTTTAGTCGATTCCAGACATTAGTCGAAAAACAATACAATCACAAGATCAAGATCTTTCAGAGTGATGGAGGGGGAGAGTTTATAAGTAGAAGGTTTCAAGATCATCTGCAACGTTGTGGAATAAAACAACAGTTATCTTGTCCTCACACTCCTGAACAGAATGGAGTTTCCGAAAGAAAGCATAGACATATTGTTGAATTGGGATTGGCTATGCTATATCATTCCAAGATCCCTCTGAAGTTTTGGGTCGATGCTTTTGTTACAGCAAACTACATTATAAACAGACTTCCAACACCAAAGCTAAACATGGATACACCATATAGAAATATTCATAATACTCAGCCACAGTATGATCATCTACGGGTATTTGGCTGTGCATGTTATCCGTGCTTAAGATCATATTCAAGACACAAGTTCGATCCTAGATCACTTCCTTGTATTTTTCTGGGATACAGTGATATACATAAAGGCTATAGATGCCTTGTACCTACTGATAATCGTATATATATCAGTAGACATGTTACCTTCGATGAAACATCATTTCCTTTCACAAAAACTGTGATCAATGAATATGGTCAATATACTCCTTTGTATAGACAGTGGATTAAAGGAGTCAAATTACTTGAAACTCCAAAAACAGATACAGCAAAGCAAAGTATCTCCCATCAGTCAGAAGGGAGAAGTCAATATCATCCTACTATGGATAATTATGAAAATCAGCAGATGCATCAACAGACTTCATCAGCATCAATACAGTTCCAAGATTTTCCTCTGACATCAAGGCAAAATGATGATATCACAGAAACTCAATCCGGTCAGAATTCTTCATCTTTCTCAAGTACTCTACCTAGCACTACTAACTCTGACACATAACAACATACTCGTGATCTGTCTTCTTCTCAGAGAAATGTTAGTAGTCATCCTATGCAGACCCGACTCAGATCAGGTATTATCAAGCCAAATCCAAGATATGCTTGCTTGGCTGAGTATCATGTTCCTATGGAACCAAGATCCATTAAGTCTGCATTAGCTGATACATGATGGTACAATGCTATGCAAGAAGAGATGAATGCCCTCCATAATAATCATACCTGGACATTAGTTCCAAGAACAGACCAGATGAATGTTGTAGGCTGTAAGTGGGTATTTAAGACTAAACTCACATCAGATGGTAGTCTAGAAAGACTCAAGGCTCGTCTGGTAGCCAAAGGATTCCATCAGGAAGCAGGATTGGATTTTACTTAAACATTCAGTCCAGTTGTCAAACATGCCACAATACGTATAGTACTTTCTATAGCTCTCACAAGACAATGGACAATACACCAACTTGATGTGAAGAATGCATTTCTTTATGGAGATTTAAATGAAATTGTTTACATGGAACAGCCACCTGGCTTCATTGATTCTCAAAAATCAAGCCATGTTTGTCTTCTTCACAAGTCATTATATGGACTTCGACAAGCACCAAGAGCCTGGTTTGACAAATTCAACAACTTTCTTCTTAAAATTGGCTTTGTTTGCAGTACAGCTGATCCATCTCTGTTTGTGCTTCGTACTGAATCAGATACAGTATTATTACTTCTGTATGTTGATGATATCATTCTTACAGGAAGCTCTACTCAATTCCTAACTGCATTAATCCAGAATCTTAGTCTTCACTTCCAAATGAAAGATCTCGGCTATATTCATTACTTCCTAGGTATTGAAGTGAAACATACACTACAGACCTTGTTCTTATGTCAAACAAAATATGCAGTTGATCTACTCAGACGAGCACGAATGATAGATTGTAAACCAATTTCTACACCTCTGCCATTGCGGCCAATTGCTATGACAAATGCTGAAGTTCCTCTGATGGATCCTACTGAATACAGAAGCTTGGTAGGTGGTCTTCAATACTTAACCATCACTCGACCAGATCTAGCATTTGCAACAAATCTCCTCTGTCAGAAGATGCAACATCCCACAATGGCCGATCTTCATCAATTAAAACGAGTGTTACGATATGTCAAAGGAACTGTTCATCTTGGCTATTATCTTCACTCTAACAGTTTAACAAATCTCTATGGTTTTTCAGATGCTGATTGGGCAGGTTGTCCTATTACTCGACGATCTACTACAGGATTTTGCACCTTCTTAGGCTCAAATTTGATTTCATGGTCAGCCAAGAAACAAACTACTATTTCAAAGTCCTCCACAGAAGCTGAATATCGAGCATTAGCATCTACAACAACTGAATTAACTTGGATTGGTTTTGTTCTACGTGATATTGGAATTCCTCTCACCAAAGCTACATCATTATTCTGTGATAATAAATCAGCTATTTCCCTCACAGCCAATCCTGTCCTACATGCATGAACAAAGCACATAGAAGTTGACTTCCACTTTGTTCGAGAAAAAGTGTCATCTGGATCCATTTCTATTCAACATGTTCCCAGTCATCTTCAAGTAGCTGACATATTCACTAAGTCTCTTTCTCACTCAGCTCATTTGTCTCTTCGCACCAAATTAGGAATGGGATTCAATCCCCTTCCCAATTTGCGGGGGGATGTTAAGTATAAAGAAACAAAGATGCTCAATACAGAAGCAAAAACAGAGGACCAAACAGAGGACCTGGATCACCAGCAAATGACTTGGATCGCCAAGTCGATGATCAATGAACGAAGATGCTCGAGGGGTTAATGACTCGGATCGCCAGATGATCAATGAACGAAGATGCTCAAGTGCTTAATGTCTCAGTTCACCAAAGTCTTAAAGCATAGTCAAATAGATTCTTTCTGTTAAAGTAGTTACTATATTCAGTTTTCCTTTGTAACTAAGTTCTGGTACATATCCTAGTATAAATACTCTGCTTTGCCTTACATAAGGAATAATGAAGATAGATAGAAATATAGTAAGAGAGAGAAGTCGCAAGAATTGAGAGAACAAGGTATCAAGATCATCAACGAATGCAGAAGGGATCTTGATACTAAAGAGAAGAAAGTTTCGGAGATTGAAGAACAGCTCAAATCCGAAACACTGAAGCAAGTTAAGTACATTTGATCTTAGAAGATAGAACAACAGAAGTATATTCATATTCTGTCTTTCAATTGTACTAAGATACAATGATATGATCATCATTCGGAAATACAAATTGTCTTCAGAGTTGTTCACTTGATCTTGTTTGAAGTTCTTCATCTTTCTCAGTAGCCACGAAAACTCGTCATCACTAGGCGTTTACGAATCCCCGCTGGAGTCTCCGTATCGCCTGAGCCTAAGATGGATGGTCGTGGCTGTAGGAGTCCGAATTGAAGTAGTCTACCTTGGACACTCTTCGGCCGTTGATAAAAATCGCTGTTTGTTCGTTGCCACTGTGGATTAACAGGCCAACAGGGTTGCGCTGTTCAGTCCAGCCAATACTAACGGATCGGTATCGAGAGCAGTGTCCTTCATGCCGTCTTACTTTGTCAGCGGAGCTAGGCTCAACCTCTGGGAATGATTGCTATACACAAGCCAGCGCTTCCACCGATTTTCTACTCGAATGCATTTGATGCGGACGACTCAGAAGATCATGCATGTTCGCCCGCTCTTTTTGTATCTGTAGGATCTTGCCAGAAAGCATAAATATATTATATAATTTCTATTCCCTTACGGTCACTCTTTTCCCAGTTTATCGCCTGAGTTGCTTACGCTAATCATACTTGCGAATGAGGTGCTCTTTGGTTTTTTTTTTTTTTTCTTTTCTTTTCACTCTTCTTTTGATAAGAAGTTATATCATTTGTATGAAATGTTAGCGAATGTAGTGCGAGTGTAAAAAGAAAATTACGCAAACAATCTTTGTCCATCCTTGATTTAAGAGTTTTAACCATTCACTCTCTTTACTAACCATCAAAACCGACGGTTGTATAAGGCCGCATGTGGAAAATTTCTTTTACTCCACCGGTGTAAGCTGTAATTACTTCATTAATTTTTTTTTTTGAATTATTAGTTGGAACGGGAAATACTGCTACATGTAAAATAGGGGTGGGTGGCGCTGGGACAAGACAGGGTAGGTTCAATTAATTTCAAGATAAAAAATTTTCAATTAAATTCTTTAACAAGCATAATTCTATGAACTCTCGAAAAAATTTGCAAGTTGAATAAGTCATATTGGCAAATATATATATATGAATTTGGAATCCTTAGATCCATTACCATAAAGTTTAGTTTGGAATATTTCCACGAAAAATTGATGAGAAAAGGGTTTGAAGTATTTAAATTATATTGAAATCAATTTTGAAAATGAGAAATATTATATTACAAAAATAATACAATTTATGTAAAGGAACAAGGTTAATACTAGAAATCTCATTCTCCATATTTTAGATATAGGATCACCCTTTGGGCTAGTTCTTGGGGCGGGGCAGAGCATATTCTTTCGCCCCATAGGTGGAATCGGAAGTTTCATCCCATCCCCACTCAAAACTCTTTGGTAGGGCGAGTGACTTGCCATACTTAATGTGAATCACCACACCAGTTCCATTTGTGGCATTTAATCATGACTTCAAAATTAATATAGTAATCTTTTTAATGAAGTGATCTATTTATCTATATGTACATGTCATTTGTTTGTATTTGCAATGAATTTTTTTTACACCTATATAATATCTTGTAAAACCGCTACCAACTATTCAAATGAAAAAGCTTATGTAGATAAATGGAGCTATTGTTTAATATATAAACATTCAAATATTCCCCTCAAGTGTAAGTTGGACTTTGGCCTAAGATTAAAACATGTATATATATGGTAGCGGAGATTCTAAAAAAATTTGAATTCAAAATGTGAAATTTTGATGTCATATAAAGATTTATGGGAGCGGTGCTACTTATTCAAAAACTTAAACAAATAGATGAATATATTTAAATATTTTGACAACTTGTGTTCCCACATGGTAGAGATCTTTAAATTGGAATTTATGGTTTTGATACACATCCTCTTATTTTTTTTATATTTTCGCAATAAAGTTAATATTTTAATTATTTGGATATCTATAACCTATTTACAACTACCACCTTGTATTATGTTACAGAACAGCTAGAGAAAGCAAATTGATTATTAAAAATTATATTATATGGTGAAGATATTTGTGATACTTGTAATGTGATTCTAATAAATCAAAATTAGATGAGAGTAATACACACACACGCATTAGTTGGTATTTTCTCTATGTATGTATGTGTATTTTATGTGGGTGTATGTGTGTGTGTATGTATTACTCTTGTCTAATTTTGATGAGTGAGTAATTTTATTTTATTTTCTCCATCAATGTTAAGTTTTGGTAATCAATAATTTTACCCTATAATTACGTAGAGGTATAATTACCTTACTAGCTTAGCTTTCAAAATGAATTTTTTCCAATGCACAAGAAAATTAAAGTAGACTTTACCAAAAAAGAAAAATAAAATTAAAGTAGAAACACGCTTACATGCCTGTAATTGATGTAAAAAATTATAGGTTGTTTTAATTCTTCATTTATTAAGTTTCCTTAAACATCTATAGGAAAGTTTATTAATAAACAAAAGTTTCAAACATGCTCTTAACATTGAAGAAAATAAATGCTATTAAGATACCTATTAATACTCGTCTATTAAAGCGAGAGCGGTGTGGCTAGTATAATGAGTCCAGGCATAAACGTTAGCCAACGGTCGGGTGACTCTTGGCACGTTTCTATGGTCATAATTATCATTGAAAAGTGAAAAAAAAAATTGACAGTTCTTTCTTTACATAGTATTTGTCAATAAAAAATGTTTACCTTATAGCATATACAAATCTCTGTGATGTCCTTCATATCTTTATGGGTGAGATGAGTGGATGTGAATAAATCGTATTATTTCTTTTTCAATCTTTTGAAAAAAAAAATTACTACAAAATAGATTTATTTATTAATATTTTTTCAACAATGATATCGCTTTCTCACATCAAATGTAGCTAATAACTTACTTTAAGATGACTAGTGGGCAAGTAGCCTTGTGTTATGGTGCCACAGACCATTAGGTTTAGTCCTTAGTAATGAAACCAATACTTTAAGATGACTGACCCTCTTTCTTCCTATAGAGTTCATTCTATCTATTGATAGTCGACACCATGATCAAGTTGAGTTTTTACCAAGGTAAGTTGCTTCTTAGGCTTGGGAAAGCTGTTTGGGCAACTTAATTTGCAAGCTTTTAGTCGTATAATTCATCAGCAAAAAATTCACCTCACTTTTGTCAAGCCCAAAAGCAAAAGTAAAGAACTTCAATTTGATGACTCTATCTCTCTTTCTTACTATAGAGTTCATTCCATCCATTGATAGTTGACATCATGATCAAGTTGAGTCTTTACCAAGTTAAGTTGCTTCTTGGGCTTGGAAAGCTATTCGGTCAACTTAACTTGCAAGCCTTTAGTTGTATAATTCATCGGCAAAATGAGAATCTCACTTTGTCAAGCTCGAAAGCAAAAGTAATAAACTTTAATTTGATGACTCCATCCCTCTTTCTTACTATAGAGTTCATTCCATCCCTTGACAATTGACACCTAGATCAAGTTGAGTCTTTACCAAGTCAAGTTGCTTCTTGGGCTTACAAAAGCTATTTGGACAACTCGATTTGCAAGCCTTTAGTCGTATAACTCATTAGCAAAATGAGCACCTCACTTTTGTCCAGCCCAAAATCAAAAGTAAAGAATTGCAATTTGATGACTTTGTCTCTCTTTCTTACTATAGAGTTCATTCTATCTCTTGACAGTTGACACCATGATCAAGTTGACTCTTTACCAAGTTAAGTTGCTCCTTGGGCTTGGAAAAGCTATTCCGACAACTTAATTTGCAAGTCTTTAGTTGTGTAATTCATCAACAAAATGAGGACCTCACTTTTGTCAAGCACAAAAAAGAAAGTAAAGAACTTTAATTTGATGACTCTATCTCTCTTTCTTACTATAGAGTTCATTCCATCCCTTAATAGTTGACACCATGATCAAGTTGAGTCTTTACAAAGTTAGGTTGCTTCTTGGGCTTGCAAAAGCTATTTGGGCAACTTAATTTGCAAGCCTTTAGTCATATAACTCATTAGCAAAATGAGCAACTCACTTTTGTCATGCCCAAAAGCTTGTCACGCCCAAAAGCAAAAGTAAAGAACTTAAAATTGATGACTTTGTCCCTCTTTCTTACTTTAGCGTTCATTTCATCCCTTGACAGTTGACACCATGATCAAGTTGAGTCTTTACCAAGTTAAGTTGCTTCTTGGGCTTGGAAAAGCTATTCAGACAACTTAATTTGCAAGCCTTTAGTCGTGTAATTCATTAGCAAAATGAGCACCTCACTTTTGTCAAGCACAAAAAAGAAAGTAAAGAACTTCAATTTGATGACTCTATCTCTAATTCTTACTATAGAGTTCATTTCATCCCTTGGCAATTGACACAATGATCAGGTTGAGTCTTTACCAAGTTAGGTTGCTTCTTAGGCTTGCAAAAGCTATTTGGGCAACTTACTTTGCACGCTTTTGGTTGGATAACTCATTAACAAAATGAGCACCTCACCTTTGTCGAGCCCAAAAGCAAAAGTAAAGAACTTCAATTTGATAACTTTGTCCCTCTTTCTTACTTTAGAGTTCATTTCATCCCTTGACAGTTGACACCATGATCAAGTTGAGTCTTTACCAAGTTAAGTTGCTCCTTGGGCTTGGAAAAGCTATTCGAGCAAATTAATTTGCAAGCCTTTAGTCGTGTATGTAAGGCGCAAATTGCGCAACCCCAATATCTCCATAACCAGAACAAGAACATGCATAATTGAGTAGAAAGATTAACGCACCTGGATCCATCGAACATAAAGCGGAAGCAGAAAAAGGGATTACCCACATATAAAAGGGATCCACGCATCAAGTCCTTCTCCTCTATTGCCCTCCGTATCACTGGCTCAATGAGGCGGCCCCCTCACGTTTAGCGTTAGGTAAACGCCCCTTAGGTGAGGATACATGTGAGAATTAGGGTTAGAGGAGAGACTTGAGCACTATTTATAGAGTTTCCAGCCAGTCCCCCTCATTACGGGCCAGGCTCAACTCGGCCCACACTAACCAGCCCATATTAGACTAATTAAGAAATCTTCTATCTCTCTTTAGATCAACCCTGTTTTACGGTAACCGTAAAAACAGTAAATTACAATATCAATTAATTTAGTCCATATTAGGAAAACTCTTACATTCTCCCACTTGGACTATATTAATTGAAATCGTACCGTATGTGCGCACATTTGGTCCAGAGATAATTCTTAATAGTCAATCCTATCCCATAAAGTCTTAAACACCGAATCATGGCGGTAACTGCGTGTATACACACAGAGCCTTCCATGGTCACGAATGCTCTCAACTTTATTGATATGGATTCAATATCGTAGTGTGTCAAATGGATAACTTCTCTCATAGAGAGATCCCATTTGTCAGTCACCATTCTCTTACCTTAGGTGTCACAAAAACTTGTACCACAAGAGAATACTTTATGGTTCCAATGAACCCACATATGTCTTGTCCTTATGGTTAACCTTTCTTTATGTATCACAAGACATATGCACAAGGCTAATAACCGGATGCCCGGATGCCCCTAGCCTTCACTCAAGGTTTATACAATCCCTTGAGACTTTATCAATATGTATTCAACATAATAACAACACATTCAAAATATTTTATTGAATGCAAAAGTTGATACATATCAAACTGTTACTAAGTGTAACGAACCACAGATGTGAACTTTATCAGAGTAAAGCCAAAATAGCTCCCACTAAACAACAGTATCCGAAGATACTCCTAGGCCCATGTCAACAATATGTTACTAAAATATACATGGGCGTAGGCCTTTAGTTAGTGGATCTGCAACCACATCATCTGTGAAAATATGTTATATTATAAGTCACCTTTCTGTACCGTTTTTTTATGGTCAAAAAATATCTTACCACCATATATTTAGACCCCTTGAGACATCTGTAGTAAATAAATAATACTACAAATTTGTTATCTCAATACAACCATATGGGTCTATCCATTAAGTTAAAACGATCAATTCCGTCATGAGGTTTTTGAGCCTAAAAGCCCAAGTAACAGCCTAAAAGAATGTTACTAACACTGCTTACATAGCAGAAGATGACATAAGACTTTATTTACTGCACTTACTGCTAACATAAATATGTATTCTGTTATTGATTGCATGTCATCAGAATAGCCAGCAAAGTTTACATCTAAATACCCTACTAACTGCAAGAATTGAACATGGCTATAAATTAGCATATAATCTCTTGTCTTCTTTAAGTACCTTAAAACCTTCTTGACAGCAACCCAGTGATCATGTCTTGGATTTCACCGATATCTGCCTAGAAGTCCCGTCACAAAGACAACATTTAGTCTAGTGCAAATTCGAGCATACATTATACTTTTAAGTGCACTGACACAAGGTACACCATTTAATTAGATTTTCTCAATATCTAAATAAGGACAATGTGATAGATTTAGTCCATCACCCTTAACAACAGGAGCAATTCCTGGCTTGCAATGATGTATATTGAATATTTCCAATATACAATCAGCAAATGTCCTCCGAGAAAATCTAATATAATATGGCAAAAACAATCCTTACAGACCTCAGTACAAAGGATATAAGATGTCTCAAGGTCACAATTTGTAAGCAAAACATGAGAAAAAATAAATTTCCTCCCACTGACCTTGCAGTATTTTGAATTACTTTGTTCCCAATTGAACAAAATAATAACACTATGAAACTTTAATAATATTGTCTGGAAACTTGCTTAAGACCATGAATTAGAACTTTTCAGTCTACACACAAGTTTACTTGAATCTACTGCAAAATCATCCAGTTGCACAATATAAATTTTGTATCTATTTGGCGTAACTTTATTAATGCCATGTTCACTCTGAAAGAACATTTAAAGAAATAATTATATCTTCACTATAAACAATCCACCCCTCTTTCAGAGTTAAAATGTTAGTTACAAATTTAGCTTTAAATTCCACAATCTTTGTTTGAAATTCTTTTAGTTTTGTACGCCAATTTGCAACTAATAAACTTGTGATCTTTAGATAAGTCAGTAAGTTTCCAAACATGTTTCATAGATTATATATTGCCTTTTATGGCATCTAATCACATACTTAATTAAGAATAAGAAACGACATTTATAAATATGTCATTACATCAACCATATAGTGAATATTGTAATCATGCTCTCACAAATAGACTATATAGTATGATGGTATAACTGATCGTCTTTCCTTAACAAATCTCCTTAATAAAGCTGCAACCACTTCATTCTGCACTTGAGAGGTTTAAGAAATTTCATTATAAACTATATCAAGAATAGTACCTTGAACCTCAACAAGTTTAGTCTATGGTACAGGAGATTCCATAATTATCTGTATAGGTAAAGACAAAAACACAATAACCTCCATCATACTATTATCTTTAATAATCTGAGAGCAGCTATCCTCTACAATTACGTCAATATTTAAAAACTTTAGAGTATGTGATTCCATAATTCTTGTACCTTCTTTAGGGTCATAAAATCAATACCCCTTTTGTATATGAAAAAATTGCTTTCATAATATCAGCCCACAAAAGACCAGATAAATTAGTCTTACTAATCATACTCATCACCATGTTCAATATGGTGCATTTATGCCTTTCGCCCAAATCTTTTTGTCAAAATTTTCAGGTATAGTAATTAAACTACCACCCCAGAATCTACAAAGTATTTGACAAATGACCCTTTAAGCTATTTCGCATTGTCATACTTGCCAAAATACTCATTGCCATTGTTAAACCTGACAATCTTTTTAATCATATACGAGATGTATATGTCATTATGATTTAAACACAATTTTTTCAGATGTGTCCTAATTTCAATATTAGACAAAACATAATTTCAAGCAACTAAGGCTTCCTTCATCTTATAGCAGTGCAGTCCGCAGGCAAACCTCTTTTCAAGTGTTCTAGAATGGAACGCTTCATGGACAATAAGCAAATTCAATTGCTCTTTTCTCAAGCAACAAATCATATGTCCATAACTTAAAATTTGAAGCAGTAAAAAACCTCAATGATGACGGAATTACCATTTACAGAAAAGGTGACTGAAAAACAAGCAGTATATAATTAGCATCATGTGAGCATTGTGTAACTTGACGTACAAGTACACATCCAGAGAGTTACATGCAAAATCACATAATCACCTTTGGGCAGAATACATGACATGCAATTGTACACTCCCCACATGATAAGGGTTATGAGAATATGTTCCAATTTTTCGTGAATTCATCACCTTTGGGCATATGAATTACTAGAATCAGTCACTCCTCCACCACACTATCATGTATCCCTCCATGAACTAATACACAATCACCTCCTTTGGGAGTATGATTACGTATTAGACCATGAGACATCCCAATCATCATACGAGACCGAAATTTCTCAAACCCAATCAAGTGTGCCACTTTGGCGGTCACTACTCAATTGAATCATTGAAATTCTCTCATACCAGGGATATAAGCTTTACTCCTCACATTCACCATATATATGTGATTTTAACTTTAGTGATAGGGGCATCATATCACCAAAATCACATATCATGCTAATTACATTGCTTTATTCATTAATATATATATATATATAGCGAACCTGAAAGACAGATTCCAATGAGATCATTGATCACAGTAACACAAGAAATTTCTCATAACATAGAATAAAACATCTCTTATGCACCCCAATTACATATTACCAGAACAACATAAAAAGAATGCTGATCTATAATATCTCTCACAAATTAACATCAATAGTAATATAGGGTACACCAAATCAACAAGCACTATTGCTCATGAGTTTCATACGGCAAAACATGACTCCAAGGCCAACATCTGATTTATTAGCCAATTTTAAGCAACAAATTATCATTGTAATCAACCAGTGGCCTATTAATTGAGTCAAACCAGAGAACCAAATATCTAAAATTTAACAGTAGATACTATTGCTCTGCATAAATATTGCCATACTCCTTAACCATAAAAAATATTCAACTTGATAGACATTAACAAGTGACCAGATGAATTCATGTACAATATGCAGTAACTTAATTGACATGCATTACCCATATTCAATAGATGTGTTAATCAGTACATCAGTTTGGTCACGAGTCCTTAAGTCGTCTATCATTCAAAAATTACCAGTGTGTAAAGGAGTATACTTGAGTAACAAAAGTTTCATAATCTTTATTGTTTCTCATCAGCTTAATACAAAGCTCAAATACAATCTCATATGAATTGTATCTCATTAAACCAGCTTCAGTTCACAATAAAGTTTGATTTTTATTTATGAATCACACATTTATAATATTTATGTGATAACATACCTCTAACCCAACACTTATATTTCCAAAATCACAGAAAATATAAGAAAAATACGCAAAAGTACACTAAAAATACATGTATTTAGGGTTCCGTATGTATTTTCACATCCATAAAACTATCAAAGATATAAAATAAATATACCACAAAATAGGAAATCACCATACGAATCCAACGACGCCAGCCACGCGCCGATCCGAAACCCCACGCGCCCTCACGCGCCGCCTTAGTGCGTGGCGCGTGGATCTCACGCGCAGCGCGCGTACGGCCTCCCCCGGCGACGCGCCGCCGACCTTCTTGCTCGTCTCGTCGAGCCTAGTCCGAATTTGTGATTTAATTTTATTTTTATTGAACAAAAAATCTCGAAAATCACAAATTATGGCAAAATCCGTACTAATTAGGGCAAAACCTTTATGCGTTCAAGTTCTAGGGTTATGGTTGCTCTGATACCACATGTAAGGCGCAAATTGCGCAACCCCAAGATCTCCATAACCAGAACAAGAACATGCATAATTGAGTAGAAAGATTAACGCACCTGGATCCATCGAACATAAAGCAGAAGCAGAAAAAGGGATTACCCACATATAAAAGGGATCCACGCATCAAGTCCTTCTCCTCTATTGCCCTCTGTATCACTGGCTCAATGAGGCGGCCCCCTCACGTTTAGCGTTAGGTAAACGCCCCTTAGGTGAGGATACATGTGAGAATTAGGGTTAGAGGAGAGACTTGAGCACTATTTATAGAGTTTCCAGCCAGTCCCCCTCATTACGGGCCAGGCTCAACTCGGCCCACACTAACCAGCCCATATTAGACTAATTAAGAAACCTTCTATCTCTCTTTAGACCAACCCTGTTTTACGGTAACCGTAAAAACAGTAAATTACAATATCAATTAATTTAGTTCACATTAGGAAAACTCTTACAGTGTAATTCATCAGTAAAATGAGAACCTCACTCTTGTCAAGCACAAAAAAGAAAGTAAAGAACTTCAATTTGATGACCTTATCTCTATTTCTTACTATAGAGTTCATTTCATCACTTGACTATTGACACAATGATCAGGTTGAGTCTTTACCAATTAGGTTGCTTCTTGGGCTTGCAAAAGCTATTTGGGCAACTTAAATTGCAAGCCGTTAGTCGTATAACTCATTAGCAAAATGAGCACCTCACTTTTGTCAAGCCCAAAAGCAAAAGTAGAGAACTTCAATTTGATGACCTTGTCCCTCTTTCCTACTTTAGAGTTCATTCCATTCCTTGACAGTTGACACCATGATCAAGTTGACTCTTTAACAAGTTAATTTGCTCGTTGGGCTTGTAAAAGCTATTCGTGCAACTTAATTCGCAAGCCTTTAGTCGTGTAATTCATTAGCAAAATGAGCACCTCACTTTTGTCAAGCACAAAAAAGAAAGTAAAGAACTTCAATTTGCTAACTCTATCTCTCTTTCTTACTAGAGAGTTCATTTTATCCCTTGATAGTTGACACCATGATCAAGTTGAGTTTTTATCAAGTTAAGTTGCTTCTTGGGCTTGCAAAAGCTATTTGGGCTACTTAATTTGCAAGCCTTTAGTCGTATAACTCAATAGCAAAATGAGCACCTCATTTTTGTCAAGCCCAAAAGCAAAAGTGAAAAACTTCAATTTGATGACTCTATTTCTCTTGCTTACAATAGAGTTCATTTCATCCCTTGACAGTTGACACCATGATCAAGTTGACTTTTTACCATGTTAAATTGCTCCTTAGGCTTGGAAAAGCAATTCAATCAATTAATTTGCAAGCCTTTGGTCATATAATTCATCAACAAAATGATCCCTTGACTTTTGTCGAGCACGAAAAAGAAAGTAAAGAACTTTAATTTGATAACTCTATCTCTCTTTCTTACTACAAAGTTTATTCCATCCCTTGATAGTCGACACCAAGATCAAGTTGAGTCTTTAACAAGTTTAGTTTGTTCTTGGGCTTGGGAAAGCTATTTGAATGACTTCACTTGCAAGCCTTTAGTTGTATCATTCATCAGCAAAATGAGCACTTCACTTTTGTCAAGCCCAAAAGCAAAAGTAAAAAAATTCAATTCGATGACTTTGTCCCTCTTTCTGAGTTCATTCCATCCCTTGATAGTTGATACTGTGATCAAGTTGAGTCTTTACTAAGTTAAGTTGCTTCCTGGGCTTGCAAAAGCTATTTGGGCAACTTAATTTGTAAGCCTTTACTTGCATAATTCATCAGCAAAATGAGTAATCACTTTTGTCTAGCCCAAAAGCAATAGTAAAGAGCTTCAATTTAATTCAAGGTAGAATCTTTATAAAGAGATAACTTTCATGCAAAATATAGTTATACATATAATTCTCCAATTCATTGTCTCTAAAATTCTCAATAAAATACATTTGGTGGATATTTTGGTTGTTGTGTTTCCTAAACTATGAACCTTAAAATTGAAAATGACCAAAATTGACCTTATTTTATACAGGACACCAAAAAAATTTATATAATGTTCATTCCTCTTGAAAACTCCTTTTTTTTTTTTTCACTCACCGAACATATTATCAAAAAAGTAGAAGTTGAAACAAAAGACAGTTTTTATTAGAACATTTTTGCAAACCAAATGCACGCTAATATCTGGGGAGAAATTATCCAATCAATTTTAAACATATTGTATGGATGCCAATTTAGTTCTAAATAATTAATTGAAATTCTAATGTAATCATTTTAGCCAATTTTCACCAAAAATTGCTCATGTGACAGCAGAAAGCCAGTGATTACTAGACCGCTATGTCAACGATTTCCGATGAAGATTAATTGGAATGATTACATTAGAATTTTGGGTAAATATTTAGGGACTAAATTCGTAAAATTCAAAAAGTTGATGACTGAATTGTTATTTGTGAAATATGTTTAAGACTGGTTAGGTAATTTTCCAAATACCTTGAGAGATTTGATGGTGATTTGGTTTTTAGAAAACCGGTGTCATGATATATGAGTTGAGTCAAAAGGTGGAAATGTTAATTCGACTAAGTTGGCACTCCTGTAATTACAGTTTTTCTCTTGACCCAACTCCAGAATACTTGAAATCAAGCCTCATACTCAACTATCTTTCCTTAAAAACCATCGCCTAAAGATTTTCTGCACAACCAACGAAAAAATGACTTCCAAATAATTTGAAAAGTCCAACTAATAATTTTTATTCCTTACCAAAAAAAAAGAAAAAAGTAAAGTCCAACTAATTCATGAAATTTTAAATTTATTATTTTTGGAAGAACTTACTTTAAAATTATTCGTTCCTCTACGACGATCTGCTGGATATGGTTACCTTAACTTTTGCCGGCAAGTTGAACATTGCTTTTACTAAAAATAATAAAAATAATAAAAAATAATATAGTTAGTGTGTATAAATCCACATTCATTACATCACTTTAGGCTTTTCGGCCCATCACTCCAGCCCATCAGATCCAACCTAGCTCGTAATTCTTCAGAACTCTCCCTTTCTCTTTCTCTCTCGCTCTCTCTGTGCATGTGTGCGCCTCATTTCTTGCAGGTGCTCATGAGTGGCAGTCGGGAGAGGTAGGATCAGAGAGAAGACCTGGTCATGGTGGAATCCGCAGGGGGTAGGCGAGATTGAATGCAGCCGCAGAGGAGGAGATCCAGAGGAGGAAGGAACTCCTGAGCGTGCGTCTTCTCCGCAAAATTCCAGAGAATCCCTCCCCTCTGCAATGTGTATGACGTCGGTTTTTTTAAGTGTCCACAGAGAGAGAGAGAGAGAGCGGAACTCCCTCTCCGTTTATTCTCTCGGACTTGGAATCACTCATGGAAACCGGTTCTCTTCCTCTCCTGACCTCCACCTTTGTCGCGCCTGGATTCCTGAACACACGCCAACAGGACCGAAGGGTCCTCTCTATGGCTTTTATATCTCACGAGCTCTCCTACCGGCGTCAGGGAGCTCTGATGATTCTTCTCCCTCACCTCACCATTCCGCCGATCTCCCTCACTGTAACGCCAGCTGAGTTTCTAAAGCAACGTCGCCACCATTGCCAACTCCAACTTGACCTCACGCGATCGTCGGCATCAGCTCTGACGAGTTTGGCTGAGAGGCTCTGTTGTTAGCTCCTCGTTCAAGAGCTTGCTGTGTTCGTTCAAACCTTTATTCATCCATTCCCGAAATTCTTGACGCTCGTCCTGCACCTCAGTGACTGCCATGGAAGCGCGGGTTTCGCCTTAAACTGCCCTTGCAGAGACGGACTTGATAACTCTCTATTTTGGCGTTTTTCCTTGTTTCGAGTCTTCCGCCGGCAGCTCACTTCACGGCGGTGCTTGGTTGTCGCGCCTTTATCCCTGACGATACTCACATACAGCGGTGACCTCAAATAGTCAAGGTATTACACTGCTCCACAAGACATATCTTTATTGGTAGATGAGGTGATATGAAAAAAATCATATTATATTTTTCTTTTCCGATCGTTTGAACAAATTAATTTTTCTACGCAAGACATATCTTTATTGGTAGATGAGGGGATATGAAAATCATATTATATTTTTCTTTTCCGATCGTTTGAACAAAATAATTTTGCTACGCAAGACATATATTTAGCAAAAACTTTTCAGACAACGATATAGCTTCGTGAAATTAACAGTTCCCATAGGAAATGTAGTTAATAACTTACTTTCTACAAGAAATTTTTATTCCTTTAGATTAGTTTTAAATTACATAAATGTCTTAAAAGACACCAACATTTTTAGGAAAATGATTTTCAAATCATTCAGTTTTCATGAAACAAAAAAAACCTAAAAGCATTTGAAAAATGGTCTCCTCATACTAGCCATTACAACTCTGAATTCTTCAGTCTCGACACTTAGAGGCTCACCATAATAGAACAAAAAAAAAATGAAAGAGGAAATCTGGACAACAACTGCTTGGCATGAACGAACGGCACATCAATGACACAATTAAACAATTCTACACACCAGGACATATGAACAGCAAGCACGCACGGAATAGACATAATCCATAACACAGCACATCATACATCGATACAAACACAACAACATGACCACATCAACAACTCAACACATACGAAGATGAACCAATCAGTAACACTGCCCACCCAAAATGGATGCGTATACACGCTGTTACTACTCGAAATTCTTCAGTCATAACACTAGGGGCTCACCAAAATAGAACATAAAAAAATGAAAGAGGAAATCTGGACAGCAATTGCTTGGCATGAATGAACAGCACATCAATGACACAATTGAACAATTCCACATACCAGGACATATGAACAGCAAGCATGCACAGAATAGACAAAATCCGTAGCATAACACATTGGTACGAACACAACAAGGTGACCACATTAACAACTCAACGGATATGAAGATGAACCAATCAGTAACACTGCCCACCCAAAATGATTCTCTATGTGATGACTAGAGCAGCAGCTTAATGCTCTTGCAGCATGCACCCAAGATTCAAGATATTAGCATTCGTTCAATACGCTTGCAATCTCAACTTGTACAGGGAACAAACCAAGCAATATTTTTTCATAATATGTTTACAGTTGGGCACAGTAAACATAGATCAACATATTGTGAAGCATAAGAAGTAAATGTGCATGGATCGATTCATTTTCATTCAAGATGCCCTCGGTCTAAGTTCTAGAATACTTAAATATCAAATCTATCTCATTTACACAGCATCTAATCTGAGAATTTCAATAACAAATTTTAAAATGGATAGCTACTAACTTCTAAAAAGAAAGGAAAAAAAAATACAAGTAAATTCTATACAACAAAACTAATGTATCGATCAAGCAAAGGGAAGCTCTCCATCAGAATCTGAATCGAAACACACTGATCTAGTTCAGGAATTTTATCAAACAGGTGGTAGATATTTCTGTCAAAGGATCTAGATGCAGAAATAAGAGAAAGGTGTTATCACAAAGAGGCAACGAAGCATGCTGAAAGTCATCAGGAAAGCCTCAAACGCGACCAGATTTCACGCTGGCAGAATTGAATACTTGGTCTTTACCTTCAATAGAAACAGAGTCTGTGGATTTACCTTGACGAAGAGTAATAGCTGACTGCGATGGTGATCAAATCAGAGGAGTGAAGCTTCAGGAATTGTAGCACCAAAGACTGGAACAGGCTAAAGGAGGGAGAAGGAGAATCAAGCACTTCGTTGAAGTTGGCCCATAAAACGGAAGCGAACAGAGCACTTACTGTGGCTGCAAAGCTGGTGGTGTTGGGGAAGTGGCCTGAGACGACAATTGGTGACGGAGAGAGGGATAAGGATGCATAGAGGAAACCGAGAGAGAATCACAACTGAACATGAGAACTCCTTCCCTCTACTCTCTGCTTTATTCTCTGAGGTTCAAATGCGAAGAGACTATAGCGGTCGGCGATTGGAGACGAGGCCGGCCACTAGTGGAGTGGAGGTGGCCGAGTATGAAGAGGGAATGGCGACCTAGAAGCTCCTGGAAATTGATGATGCGAGAGAGAATTTGCTGAGTTCCGTGTATGTGCATTCTCTCGATTCTACTCTACCCCACCGAATGCATATATGTATAAGATACATATATATGGACGCGAGGCTGTAGTGAGATGGATCGAACTTTTATTTAGTATTTTTTTTATTATTTTCATATACTTCTTGTTTTTACAAAAAAATGCATGTTGGACTTGTTGACTAAAATTCAGGTATCAATAAAAGAATGACTTTTTTTTTTATCAAATGGAATAAAAATTATGTGTAAAATTTATGAGAAATACCCAGTATTTTCGTATTGACAGGACAAGAATCTCATTCAATGAGAGATAGAGAAGTATTGCAAGTGACAAGTAATGTTATGTATTTATTGGTTTATAGGTGGTGTAGTGCTCTATTGTAGTTAAGCAAACTTCCAAAATAGAACTTACAAACAATCTAGCGTAGATTGAACCTTCTTTGCCACTTTCAAGATAAGTTTAAATATGCTTAGCAGCTGTAGAGTCCCTATCATATATAGATTGGTTGCAACCATTAATTTCGATATGGGCCCCAGTAGGGTCATCTCGACACACACACACTCAGGTGCCTTGGAGGTCCTCCTCGTCCTCCAAGGGTCGATCTATGCCAGGTTCATCTCATCATCAGCGAACACTGTCTACTTGAAGAACCTCAACAAAGGGGACAGCATGATTTTCCCTCGGGGCTATTGCACTTTCATTTGAATGCTGACATAGGTCCAACTCCTGCCATAGTCTGCTTCAGCAGTTCGAGCCCTGGGCATCAAATCTTGAACTTTGCTCTGTTCGCTAATAATTTTTCTTCTGAGTTGGTGGAGGACACCACTTTCCTTGATGATGCCCAGGTTAAGAAGCTAAAGGGGGTTCTTGGTGGCACTGGCTGAGTGGCTAATTTCAATTTCGCTGAGAATCCATCGATTAATTAACAGTCACCACCTTTCCAGGCCTCTTCGAAACACGACCAAAAAAAAAAAAAAGCCTCTTCAAAAAAATGAAAGGAAATATAACAATTCGGCTTATATGCTCGTTGTCAATGGTTTTCCATGGATTTTTCTTGTAAGGTCGTATTTGGTTTGCTCGTATGTTGAAGTGAGTCATAGGCATAGAGATATGATTATTAGTGCTTTCTGACTTCTCGTTCTGTTTGAACTATGGAGCAAGGCACCTCCCTATCTTCGTTGAATTTTGAGTAGATGAATAAAAGTAAGTTGCTTCATCAGTTCCTTGAGAGCTAATGTTCATATGGGAAAAAACGTTCTCGATAAGTCGAGTGATGTAGTAATATCATCCACCTATTGTGGATGTGATTACAATATAATTGAGATCCTATCTATAGAGGGATAAACTAATATTTGGTGCCGCATTCATATAATGACGGCTCATGTCGTGCCATGTCTTTGACCCAATCAAAGCATTATTTAGTAATAACGCATCGTGCCAACACATTCAATACGTTCATTTAGTATTGTACGAGGCTAATTGGACCAATTCATTGGTGCAACTTTTCTACACATGACTTAATTAATAAGGATTGTCATGTGAGCTACACAGATTCTGTTTTAAAGCCTAACTTCGGACTTGTTTCTTTTTTCTTTTCTTTTTTTTTTTTTTCTAAATACGCTGGAATCTTTTCACGATCACTTGCGCAATGAACTAGTAATGGATGCATCCGAATCATGTGAACTTAGCTCACATTCATCGTTAGACCAGTGGGTTTCACATGAGGCCCACTTCATCCAATGGTACATGTGAGCGGGGCTCACATGCATTTGGTGCATCTAAGGTTTTTTTTTTTTCTTCTACAAGATTCGATGTGCCTTAAAAGTGTTGAGGTGCTGCGTATGATTATTTTTTTGACCATAAGTTCATAAAATGTCGAATTCAAGTACTATTATAACCCATTTTTGGATTCTTGCGACTCTCATGCCACCGGAAAGCTCGACTCACTATTTTTAGGTATAAGTATTGATTAGTTTAGATCCTTAGGTTTTAATTTCGTGATGTGTTTTCCACGAAAAGGATGCTCTTTCATTTGAGACCAACAAGGGTGTTGGCCGAACGATATCTTATTGGAAAGCTTACGATAAACTTAGGTGCTCACGAAGTTTAAGCGTGAGATTAGGTAATTCAAGGAAATGACACTAGCATTTCAATATTAATCTATCTGTCAATGAATATAAAAGTAGGTAAAACTAGCATGATGATGACTCACGCGGCACACTCTTGTGCAAGCTCCATGCACTGATTTGCTTTTGATGTCAGTTAGCAAACCTATAATGTGAGCTGATGTCTAATTCTAGCAAATATTTAAATTTTGCATATCTAATTCTTATGAGAATTTTTATAATAAATTGTCACTGATTTAGAAGAAATAAATGTTGAAATAAGTTATTTAGGGGCAAGTCAATCCTAAACTTATCATGCGAAGGTCAATTCAAATCTAAATTTTCCGATTTTGCCAATTAAGTTACTTGACACTAGAATTTCGCCAATAAAAATTAAATCACAAATTATGGATTATGACATAGATTTGTTATGCCCAAACCATTTAAGCTTCAAAATCAATAATCCCCTGAGCTTCATCCAGCGGCATATGGAATCCTAACGATTTTTCCTGTCTCGCCAGAAGTCCATCGATATGCAGTTCGCCGGAGGTTATTCTCAGCCGACGACAGCCATAGACTTCGAGCACTCTCCTCTAGAGATACGGAGGTCATCCATCATACGCACAGAGGCTGGACGAAAAACGGAGGAGTCTTATCTCATCTTCCATTTTTCTTATCTCACAATTTATGTGGACAAAGTTATGTAATTAGTATATTTCCAATTCTATAGTTCTTCAGAATAAAGTAGTACATTTTGTATCATTTCTATCATCATTATTCTTCATATGTAGATTATTTTGATTATCCAACCTTTCATCTGAAGAGCACTTATAAAGAAAATCAAATGCTCAAAAAGTCATTCCGTGACCAAAGTTATACTACATGATTGAACGAGCTTTGTAATAAATGTTTAAAAGTAATTGTTAATGTATACCTAGATTCTATTATGAAAGATATATATGTAACTGATGAATGGAGAAAGATTTATAGTAGGTTTTATTCCATCTATTTCACAATTAATATAAGAGAAATGATTGAGTGATAATTCTTAATCGATCGTGAGAATAATAGTCTATGGACCACAAAAAATCAAATAACAAATAATTATAAATTATTATAAAGTCTACTCCTTCAAGAATTTGTGACTTACAATAAGTTGTTATTCTCATAATAGCCCAAAAAGTGCCATGCTAGAAAAACCCTTAGTACAAACAAAATATTATAACTGGTATGATTCCAGTTACTTGATAGTTCACAAGAATAAAGTCTACATTTGGTATCATTCTTATCACTGAAAATGTGTATATGTTTTTTTTTCTATAAATAATTGTTCATCTCTCATTCCATTATGAAAGCTATATTACATGATTGCACATATATCGGCAATAGACATTGAAGATAATTGTTTATTGTTGACACCTAAATTTTGGCAATCCGATCATTTATTTATTTTATCCCTAAAAAAATATTAATTGCATATAGATTCATGTGCATTTATTTTTTAATTTACATTTTTTGTATTTTATTGGATCGGCAGTGAATGGATTTGAATTAGTGGCAGGCCGGAGTAAGCCCACGAAACAAGTAAATTGGCCCAAGTCCATTTTTCTTTTAATGACAAAAATTACCTAATGGAGATTTGAAATGATATTACGATGGATTTTTGCAATTTAAGAAAATTGGGTTGCAATCTTATCTTTAGGCGATAAAATCAGGAGTTGTGGAAAAAAAAAGTGATATTACGTGCGAAAAGGAAATCTTCGCAGATGTTAATTTGAAAAGGAAATTAAAACTCTAATCTTCAGCCTATAAAAAGGTTTTTCGCGTAGGGTTTCGGGGGAGGCCACACATATTGAATACATGGCCATTGAGAAAAAACGTGAGTGAGGGCGAGACTTAGATTGAAAGAGAGAGAGATCCTTACATCTTGAGGACGACTTCTCTGGACGACCAATATTTTACCCTTCCGATATTGCGCACGGACCTGCAAAGCCCACACCCATATCACGACTAGCTGCTCCTGCCACGGATATCCCAGGTCATCCAGAAAAATGCAGCGTTCCTTCCAATCGCGATCTCGAGTTCAGGGGCTTCGTCAATGGGAACCCTTGCCTAGCCGTGGAATTTGATTTGCCGGTCGCATGGAAGTCCCTCAACGTGAAATCAATGAAATTCACCGGGTGTGGTGATCAAAGAATCGGAGATCAGAGAGCACAGCTACGCTCGTGAAGGACGGAGGGGAGGGCCAATAAAAAATTCTACTTTGGTCGCATAGGGGATGTTCTTCTTTGGCCTTTTCTTTTTGGATTATGTTTCATGGTCTCACTGTTCTCTCCACTCCATTATGGACACCTCACTTTTCAAAGATCTTTTTTTTCTTGGGCGGTGCTAATGCGATCTGCTTGCCGCTCATGAATTAACGCTGCTTCCGACGTTCCTGCAGTCCTGGCGGTTACCAATCGACTTTGATTTTCATTGGTGAAAGTTCATCAATTGTTTTGTTGCCCTGCCATGCTGAGCCGTGAAGCCTCGACGTGAGCTACTCCGACACCATCCTTTGGCCCGATGTCAAGACAAGCTACCGTCCCGTTGGGCTCATCCCCGAACCAAGCATCCCGTGAAGTTTCTGTTTTGTAGGTTTGTTGATCGTAAGCATCACTGAGAGACCCATCGGCCAGCATCACTATGAACCACCATGTGACCCGTCGCCACTCAAGTCACCACCGTCAGTTGCGCCATTGGCCATCGTTTGCAAGCCATCCATCGACAAATTTCAATTTTAAATTATATCTGCAAGTTAGGTAAAAGATCTCATCCAAATTTGATTTAGATATCATATTGCCTAGGTTGATGAGATTGATATCTAATTAAATCTTTTTGAGTAATAGGCATAATGTCAATTAGGATTTATTGCCTACTTCGCAACTGCACGTCAATTTTTTATTCCATCTATAAGGTTTTAGATGGAATAATTAATTATGCGGGAATAAAATTGATATCTTGATCTTTAAGGCTTAAGATCAATTTATCGATTTTATTAGCGAAATAATCAAGTTTGATTAGATATCGTTTCCAAATTCAAGTGATGGATAATATTTTTGATGATTCTAAATGGCTTAGTGCTTGTCTCGTCTTGATTGTTTTATTTATCTTAAAATATGGTTGAGTTAGAATATTACATGCTTTAGGGTTATTTGCATATTTAGATTAAGCATTTTATTTATCATGAACTTTCGAAATAAAAAAGATAAATTTAGAATGTTAGTTTTAAATTTGAATTGCATGTTTAATTATTTGGCAATTTTAATTTCGAATTTCATAAAAGAAAAAAGGAAAAAAAAATTAGAATTAGGGCATCTTTTGTATGTTAGGATAAAATTGCATATTTCATTTTAAATTTAGATTGATTTAGATAGACTGCATCTTAGGTTAGAGATTGTTAAGTTAAGATAATATCTTGGTTTTAATTAGGGTTTAGCCTGGCCTAATCCTTAATATAAATTGGATATATCTTAATTTAGTTAGATAAATTTCACATTTTTCTAATTTCGAAATTCATAAAAAAAATACAAAAAAAAATGTCTTAGAATAAATGAGTTTCAATCTTTAGGATAGATTGCTTTTGAGAAAAATAAAATAAAAAATGTCATGTGCATGTCATTAGGATTAGATTCATGAATGCATGCCATTTAGTGGTTGTTGCTAGGTCCATTCAATTAGAAATTGCATTGCATTAGAACTAGGTCATTTAGTTAATATTGCATTGCATATTGCATGATTCTCATTAAACAAGTGAAAACAAGAAAAAAGAGAAATTGCCTGCCACTAATTCAAATCCATTCACTGCCGATCTAATAAAATGCAAAAAATGTAAATTAAAAAATAAATGCACTTGAATCTATATGCAATTAATATTTTTTCAGGGATAAAATAAATAAATGATTTGATCGCCAAAATTTAGGTGTCAACATTTATATAGATTACGTTTTGAAATACCTAGAAGCTAGATGTTTAAGCTGATAGAAAAAAATTTTGCATCTAAATTTTAAAACAAAAGGCTAAAAAGAACTAATTTTTAAAAAGTTATATTCCAAGATTGAACATATTTTGGTACTGAATTTAAAAAATAAAAATTGTTTATGTATATGTAGATTCAATTTTGAAGTATCTATAGGCTGAAATTTTAAATTGATCATTTCATTCTTTAGATAGATCTTTGGTAACAAGGTAGGGAAACATAATGCATAGTAGTTGTTCAAATACTTTGAGGAAAGTATCGCATTGGCCCCGCTCTAAACAACCAATTATAATGAAGACATACAAACTCAAATCAAATTTGTCAATCACATGATCATGTCCAATAATTACACCTCACTACCAAATGCTCTCGGGACGAAAGATGCTTCGTCCGTAAGTGGATTTAATCATTTGGTATAGCAGGGGAAGCTGTAGTACTAAGAATAAAGCCATGGGGATAGAGGTCAGCAAAATAATGGGGATGAGAACCCACTTCAGTCTCTTATCCAGCAAATTTGTGAGAGTTGCCGTGAAGGCTACCAGCATGAAAGCCAAGGAGAGGAACAGAAAAACAAGGCCCATAATGATCTTCTTAGGCAATGAGTAGAGAAAATCTTGTGCCTCATATCGTGAAGTTAAGATGGCTAGGAATAGCAAGATAGCCGTCACAGAGGAGAACAAACCTAACGAATCCGAAATTGCAAAAACCAAGATAGAGTCCTGTCCTAACAACAAGGGTACTCCAGTATTGTTGTCATTGCCTCCAGGTATAGTGAATGCAGCAGCGAACAATATTGTGGCAATTAGAGTTGAGACGAGCATACATGAATTTGTTGTGTCCTTTACCCATTTCTCTCCATTCTCAAGCAAGTTTTTGTGGTTATCCACAAATCTAGTCCGATATGTTTTCTCCTTCTCCTCAATGTTTTCCCAAAAGTAGGCAGTTCTCATGCTACGCATAACCTAGCTTTGCACAGCCTATGCATATAACTCACAAATAGGAGTTTTGGATGAGTTTCAGTAAGTGAATAAAGAACTGAAAATTTTCAAAAAAACAAACGAGGGAATATATCAAGGAGATTATGACTTAACCAACACTTAATGCGAAATTGCTTGAAGGTCAAGTCAAATGTTTATATCTAGATTATGTCGAAACAAAAGATAAGCAAAAAAGGGAAAAAAGAAAAAAAAGGAAGAAAACTTCTTAGTGTACTGCTTTTACCATGAGGAGAGTAATTAATATTGATAATAGATTCAATCTTATAACAAGAGGACTGAAATTTTAGAATATACTTAAAATTTTCTTCTGAAATATTTTAATATGAGTCTGAAAGTGAAGGTGTAATTAGATTGAAGGGAAAGAAACATTACATTGAAGAGGGGGATATTTTGCTCTGACAATTAAAAAAAGGAATGCCTTAATCAAAATGGGAGTGAAAATAACGTGATTCTATGATAATTATCATCAAGCATCGTTAGTAAATATATGAAATGAAAGATACTTACCTCATACCATTGGATTTCTCTTTGCATTTGAAAAACTGCCCCAGTCACGTTAGTCATAGCATCAAAACTAGGGTAGTACGATGCTGCTGCATCCATCATATTTAATGAATCTTCCCATGTAGGCCCCAGGACTAATGACAACTCAGCGGTCGAGCTTAACTTCAAAAAGAGTCTGAGAATCCTTTCTTGGCGATACTCGATCGCACGAGTCATCAAACTCTTACAATTAGGCGAAATCCAGAAAAGTTCGGGAAAAAATTGAATACATAGCTTCACGATTTCACTGATTCCCTTGGCTGTAGCTTGAAGCGGCGGGCCCGCCCACACCTCCTCTCGGAAAAAATCAGTGATCGCAGTTGTCTTCATGCAAGATACGGCCATGCAAACTTGTTTTGCCAACTCGACTGCTGTGTCTCATCTTCACCTCGTGAACTCTTTTAATCGTAGGAACTACAAAATGTCGACAAAAAAGAAAGAAAATGAAAATGAAAAACGAAGGGGCGGCCATTTGATTAGGAAAAAAGTTCTCCAGCTCTAGGTCCCAAATTCTTTTTAGACACCAAATTGCATCTAACGACAGTTTACTAATTGTCAAAATTTCCCTCATTTAGAGCTTGGGTTGCCGGGTGATTGGGCAAACGATCTCATTCTTTTTTTTTTCTTTTTTTTTTTTATAAATCTTTTAGGTAAGCTATTTTGATTTTCTTTTTCTCCTTTGGGATTCAGTCCTCAATTCCAAAGTGTGGGTTTTAGTAATTGCTGATGCGAAGTAAAAATAAAAAGATATAAAATCATTTTTGGCAATTTCCAAGAAAAGGCTTATATCAAGTCTGGATGAAAAAAAAAAATATTGGATGTGAAGATAGTAGGAGTGATTAGAAGGTAACTGAAGAAAGCAATCTTCCTTGAAGTTCAAACGAGGCTTTATAATGTTAATCATAATAAAGAGAATATAATTATAAGAGATAACCTGATAAAACAACTCTGAAAATTATTACACTAATGACGATTATCGAGCTAAAGTAAATCACAGTAGTCTTTACATATATAAAATTAACTTAGATAATATTATTCAAATACGCGTAGCAACTAGTAACAAAAAAGATCATATTCATCGTTTGTTATTTATGCAGCAAAAAAAAAAAAATTTCTTCCTCCATTCTATCTGTCTCTAACAGAATCAATAACGTGGGGGGCTTGCCTCCGATCTCATGTCCAATTTCTGCACCCTCTCAACATATTATTTCGTGTTGTATTGAGATGAAGTAGCACTCAAAGAAAATAATATTTAAATTATGTTTGTTTCGTGGAAAATGAATGATTTGAAAAACATTTTCCTAAAATTGATCCCTCGTATTGTTTGAAATATTTAGTCACTAGAAAATGTTTTCTTTATCGATGATAAGTTATATCTAAACATTTTCATGAACAATAAAAAAAAAAAAATCATTCATTCATTCATTTTAATTTGCAATATAAGCAATCTTTTATTTTTTTTAAAATATTTTTTTCTTTGATACGTTATAGCCACGTATTTCTTCACTTTTTTTTTTTTTTAGCAAAGAATATCTTAAATCTTTCAAAGTATAAAAATATTAACAATGAAAAAAATATATAACTTCATTTGAGTTTGAATAATTTTTTGAAGAATTTTTATTAGATCGATCAACGGTTTAAAAAATAAGTTACTCATTTATTGTTGATGGTTACATAGGAAAAACTGAATTACAAAACTAACTCTAAATATATATGTTACTCATTCAATGATGAATGTGTAAATTCTCTTAGACATGCAATGTGCCTAACACAAATTCATTCCCAAATTATGGCAAAGAATCAAGTAGGACCTTTTTTAGACTTATAAAACAAAGTGAAAAACAAACAAGCCATAGACTTTTAGTAGGAGAGAGAGGGATGAAGATAAAGATAATATCATGATAAAATGGAAGCATACCTACAATTTTGACAATATTCCAAAGTGACCTTGTAAGACATTGAAGCCCTGCAATCAAGTTGCAAAGAAAATCTAGTCACTGGATATGAAATCATTGTAAGACCTCGTAATTCGTTCGTTACATTGTCCAGTCAATTAAGTCATATGATACTTATGCACTTGGTTGAATCATATGTGGTTCTATCTCCTGATCGATGGTTCGATTTCAAGCCATTGTTCAAGTAAAGCTACGATAAGGAACCAGAATACATCCTAAAGAAACAATCATTTCTGGTTTCTTTTGCTAGTACGGAGGAAATCAGTCTAATGACTAAAAGCTCAAAATCATGAAAGGTCCTAAAATAATGCCCAACAGCAAAAATGCATACCCACCCGGATCCGAATTTTTATCTGTTGGTTTGTAGTTCAAATCCACCGGAATACCTTTAGTTCAGAAACAAAAGAGCAGGTGATGAGCCAGGTATGATCTTTTTGAAGGGAATCAGTAATGAATGCGAGTGCAGAAAGTACGGACATCGGTATATCAATGCTTCCACGACACTGAGCCTGGTTCCGCTGCGAAAGTGGGATTCCGTCATCGCCAATGCCCACAGTATATTAACGCCTCCATGCTCACTCTTTGTACTTTTCAAGGTTATAATGTGAGGGTACCGGCCGACTAGATAAAGGGTGATATCTATTGACATTCACCAGCAAAGTTGATCAGGAAAGCCAGTCTAGAACGAAGCTAAAAATAGATGGAATTGAGATAAATGGTCATGGTGATCTTACCATGATGACCAGCGTCGGTGAGATCTATAAATGTCCCAACTGCATCAGGACTGCTGAAGGGATGACTTGGCCCGTCGTCTGTCGTATATTTCGCCAGGAACCAGGCGATCTCCTTGTGCACAAAAGCTTCCCGAGCAGATATTCCCAAAGGAACACGTCCTTCATTATCCGCAAGTTGCGTCAACTTATGATTACTTCTAACTAATGCCTTGACCATCCTTATCCTTCCACGCAGGACTGCAATGTGGAGCGTTGTGCGGCCATCACAATCAACCATTTCAAGTGCTTCCGTGTTCGGAGAATAGAGCTCAACCAGGTTCTCGAAAAATTGGTCCTGCGTACTCAAAGTAGCTATGTGAAGCACTGTTTCTGATTTGCTTGTTATTTTGGCCGTCTTTGAAGCAGAATCTCGTTCGAAAAATCTTTTAGCAGATTCCCAATCACCCTTCAATGCAGATTGCAACAATGGTCGGTAATAGTGTCCATCCACTTCCTCTTTCGATATTTCTGCAATAGATCCAAAGATTTCAGGCTATTTTGTCAATACTTTTTCCTTGCAGATATTGAGAAGTGTCCCAGAAAAGAACAATTTCATGAAGATCTGCTCCAAATATTGATTTCACAATGGAATAACCCTTTCAAGGGATAACGCACCTGGAGCACCTCTGGATTGAGAAGGATCCGATGGAACTCTTAAACGAACATCTTCAATAAATGTAAGAGAAACAGTGAGCGCAAAGTCCTTCTCAAAATGATTTTCTTTTTCTTTTTTCTTTTCGTAGCCAAGGTCAGGGTTATGTTTGTTGGATGACAAAGCAAAGAAAACATACAAGTTCCAGAATATTTTAAGACCATATCCCCTACACCCTAATTTTTCTCACTCGGAACTTGAACAGATACCTCTTGTTGGTTCTACATGAATCGATTTTCCTTGTTTCTCACCTGGGTCTGACGCCAATGGATTGCTCTCCTGGTTAGTCTTTCAACAACGAAGCAAACGGAGAATGCAAAATATGGGTAAGATATTCAGTTATCGAAGAGTTTTAGTCTCCCTGGTGGGAGCTCAATCCTTCCTTATATACAATTACCTTCCTTAAATTAAAGGAGAGCCTCTACAATTACAACAAGCAAGCATATCTTCTTCTTTTTTCCCACTTTTATGGCAGTTGGATTACTTGAGTGTAAAATAGTTTATCCTTGGGAATTTATACCAGTCCTGTACTGGTTAGCTACACCTTCGTCACGCCTGGATTCCTCTACTCATGCCCACAGGACCAAAGGGTCCACTCTCTGGCATCAGGTCCCATGATTCTTCTCCCTCACTTCACCATTCTGCCGAGTTCCCTCACTGTAACACCATCTGAGCTTCCAGAACAACGTCGCCACAGTTTCCGACTCCTACTCGACCTCAGGCGATCGCTGGTTACAGCTCGGACGAGTTTGGCGGAGAGGCTTCATTTCGGGATCCTCTAGTTTTTCCGTTCAAGAGCTTGCTTTTCTCGTTCAAACCTTTATTCATCCAATCCTAAAGCTCCAGACGCTCGAAACACGCCTCAGTGAGTGCCATGGAAGCGCTGGTTACGCCTAAAACTGCCCGGGCAGAGATGGACTCCCTGTCTTGGCGTTTTTCCTTGATTCGAGCCTTCCGCCGGCAACTCACTTCACGTAGGTGCTTCATCATCGTGCCTTTATCTCCAATAATGCTCACACATACAGCGGCACCTCCCGTAACCGTCAAATTGGCCTTAAATAGCCATGGTATTACACTGCTCTGTTCTGCTCTGTTTCTGCGTCGCTGCTGTCATTCGCCCTGTTGTTGCGAGTAAAGAACGCCCAGCTTGCCACCATCGCTGATTGCTCAAAAATGAACATTCACTGGGATGGAAAGTCACAGCCCAACCAAATCTGGAGAGAAACAGAAGATACGGAGGAAAAGAAAACACGAAAAGAAAACAGGGGGACTGGCAGCCACAAAAACTCGTCATCGCTAGGCGTTTACGAAGCCCCGCTGGAGTCTCCGTATCGCCTGACCCTGAGATGGATGCTCGTGGCTGTAGGAGTCCCAATTGAAGTAGTCTACCTTGGATACTCTTCGGCCGTTGATAAAATCGCTGTTTGTTCGTTGCCACTGTGGATTAACAGGCCAATAGGGTTGTGCTGTTCAGTCCACTGTCCAGCCAATACTAACGGATCAGTATTGAGAGCAGTGTCCTTCATGCCGTCTTACTTTGTCAGCGGAGCTAGGCTCAACCTCTGGGAAAGATTGCTATACACATGTCAGCGCTTCCACCGATTTTCTACTCGAATGCATTTGATGCGGACGTCTCAGAAGACCATGCATGTTCACCCGCTCTTTTTGTATCTGTAGGATCTTGCCAGCAAGCATTAATATATTATATAATTTCGATCCCCTTACGGTCACTCTTTTACCAGTTTATCGCCTGAGTTGCTTACGCTAATCATACTTGCGAATGAGGTGCTTTTTGGTTTTTTTTTTTTTTTCACTCTTCTTTTGATAAGTAGGTATATCATTTATATGAAATGTTAGCGAATGTAGTGCGAGTGTTAAAAAAAAAAAAAAATTACGTAAACAATCTTTGTCCATCCTTGATTTAAGAGTTTTAACCATTCACTCTCTTTACTAACCAACAAAACCGACGGTTGTATAAGGCCACATGTGGAAAATTTCTTTTACTCCACCTGTGTAAGCTGTAATTACTCCATTAATTTTTTATTTTTGAATTATTAGTTGGAACGGAAAATACTACTACATGTAAAATAGGGGGTGGGTGGCGCTGGACCAAGACAGGGCAGGTTCAATTAATTTCAAGATAATAAATTTTCGATTAAATTCTTTAACAAGCATAATTATATGAACTCTTGAAAAAATTTGCAAGTTGAATAAATCATATGGGCAAAAAAGATATATGAATTTGGAATTCTTAGATCCATTACCATAAAGTTTAGTTTGGAATATTTCCACAAAAAATTGATGAGAAAAGGGTTTGAAGTATTTAAATTATATTGAAATCAATTTTGAAAATGAGAAATATTATATAACAAAAAGAATACAATTTATGTAAAGGAACAAGGTTAATACTAGAAATCTCCATATGTTAGATATAGGATCACCCTTTGGGCTAGTACTTGGGGCAGGGCAGAGCATATTCTTTCGCCCTCCAGGTGGAATCGGAAGTTTCATCCCATCCCCACTCAAAACTCTTTGGTAGGGCAAGTGACTCGCCATACTTAATGTGAATCAACACAAGTGGCATTTAATCATGACTTCAAAATTAATATAGTAATCTTTTAATGAAGTGATCTATTCATCTATATGTACATGTCATTTGTTTGTATTTGCAATGAACATTTTTTTACACCTCTATAATATCTTGTATAATCGCTACCAACTATTCAAATGAAAAAGCTTATGTAGATAAATGGAGCTATTGTTCAATATATAAACATTCAAATATTCCCCTCAAGTGTAAGTTGGACTTTGGCCTAAGATTAAAACATGTATATATATGATAGCAGATATTCTGAAAAATTTTGAATTCAAAATGAAAATTTATATGTCACATAAAAATTTATGGGAGTAGTGTTGCTTATTTCAAAAACTTAAACAAATAGATGAATATATTTAAATTTTTGACAACCTGTGCTCCCACATGGTAGAGATCTTTAAATTGGAGTTTATGGGTTTCGATATACATCCTCTTATTTTTTTTATATTTTTGCAATAAAGATAATATTTTAATTATTTGGATATCTTATCCTATTTACAACTACCACCTTGTATTTGTTACAGAATAGCTAGAGAAAGCAAATTGATTATTAAAAATTATAATTTACGGTGAAGATATTTGTGATACTTGTAATGTGATTCTCATAAATCGAAATTAGACAAGGGTAATACATACACGCACACTATTTGGTATTTTCTCTATGTATGTGTGTGTGTATATGGGTGTATGTATTACTCTTGTCTAATTTTGCTTAATGAGTAATTTAATTTAATTTTCTCCATCAATGTTAATTTTTCAGAATCAACAATTTTACCCTATAATTACGTAGAGGCATAATTACTTTACTAGCTTAGTTTTCAAAATGAACCTTTTCCAATGCACAAGAAAATTAAAGTAGAAACATGCTTACATGCCTGTAATTGATGTAAAAAATTATAGGTTGTTTTAATTCTTCATTTATTAAGTGCCCCTTAAACATCTATAGGAAATTTTTATAATAAAAAAAAAATTTCAAACATGCTCTTAACATTGAAGAAAATAAATGTTATTAAGATACTTATTAATACTCGTCTATTAAAGCGAGAGCGGTGTGGCTAGTATAATGAGTCCAGGCATAAACGTTAGCCAACGGTCCGGTGACTCTTGGCGCGTTTCTTTGGTCATAATTATCATTGAAAAGTGAAAACAAATTGACATAATTCTTTCTTTACATAGTATTTGTCAATAAAAAATGTTTACCTTATAGCATATACAAATCTCTGTGATGTCCTTCATGTCTTTATTGGTGAGATGAGTGGATATGAATAAATCATATTATTTCTTTTTCAATCTTTTGAAAAAAAAAAATTACTAAAAAAGACATTTATTTATCAATAGTTTTTCAACAATGATATCACTTTCTCATATCAAATGTAGCTAATAACTTACTTTAAGATGACCAGTGGGCAAGTAGCCTCGTGTTTTGGTGCCACAGACCATTAGGTTCAATCCTTAGTAATGAAACCAATACTTTAAGATGACTCTATCCCTCTTTCTTCCTATAGAGTTCATTCTATCCATTGACAGTTGACACCAAGATCAAATAAAGTTTTTACCAAAGTAAGTTGCTTCTTGGGCATGGAAAGCTTTTTGGGCAACTTAATTTGTGAGCTTTTAGTCGTATAATTCTTCAACAAAATGAGCACCTCACTTTTCTCATGCCCAAAAGCAAAAGTAAAGAACTTCAATTTGATGACTATGTCTCTCTTTCTTACTCTAGAGTTCATTCCATCCATTGATAGTTGACATCATGATCAAGTTGAGTCTCTACCAAGTTAAGTTGCTTCTTGGGCTTGGAAAGCTATTCGGGCAACTTAAATTGCAAGCCTTTAGTCTTATAACTCATCAGCAAAATGAGCACCTCACTTTGTCAAGCCTGAAAGCAAAAGTAAATAACTTTAATTTGATGACTCCATCCCTCTTTCTTGCTATAGAGTTCATTCCATCCTTGACAATTGACACCCATATGAAGTTGAGTCTTTACCAAGTTAAGTTACTTCTTGGGCTTACAAAAGCTATTTGGACAACTCAATTTGCAAGCCTTTAGTCGTATAACTCATTAGCAAAATGAGCACCTCACTTTTGTCAAGCCCAAAATCAAAAGTAAATAATTGCAATTTGATGACTCTGTCTCTCTTTCTTACTATAGAGTTCATTCTATCCCTTGATAGCTGACACCATGATCAAGTTGACTCTTTACCAAGTTAAGTTGCTCCTTGGGCTTGGAAAAGCTATTTTGACAACTTAATTTGCAAGCCTTTAGTCATGTAATTCATCAACAAAATGAGGACCTCACTTTTGTCAAGCACGAAAAAGAAAGTAAAGAACTTCAATTTGATGACTCTATCTCTCTTTCTTACTATAGAGTTCATTCCATCCCTTGATAGTTGACACCAAGATCGAGTTGAGTGTTTACCAAGTTAAGTTGCTTCTTGGGCTAGCAAAAGCTATTTGGTCAACTTAATTTGCAAGCCTTTAGTCATATAACTCATTAGCAAAATGAGCAACTCACTTTTGTCAAGCCCAAAAGCAAAAGTAAAGAACTTCAATTTGATGACTTTGTCCCTCTTTCTTACTTTAGAGTTCATTTCATCCCTTGACAGTTGACACCATGATCAAGTTGACTCTTTACCAAGTTAAGTTGCTTCTTGGGCTTGGAAAAGCTATTCGGGCATCTTAATTCGCAAGCCTTTAGTCATGTAATTAATCAGCAAAATGAGCACCTCATTTTTGTCAAGCACAAAAAAGAAAGTAAAGAACTTCTATTTGATGACTCTATCTCTATTTCTTACTATAGAGTTCATTTCATCCCTTGACAATTGACACAATGATCAGGTTGAGTCTTTACCAAGTTAGGTTGCTTCTTGGGCTTGCAAAAGCTATTTGGGCAACTTAATTTGCAAGCCTTTAGTCGTATAACTCATTAGCAAAATGAGCACCTCACTTTTGTCAAGCCCAAAAGCAAAAGTAAAGAACTTCAATTTGATGACTCTGTCCCTCTTTCTTACTTTAGAGTTCATTTCATTCATTGACGGTTGATACCATGATTAAGTTGACTATTTACCAAGTTAAGTTGCTCCTTGGGCTTGGAAAAGCTATTCGGGCAACTTAATTCGCAAGCCTTTAGTTGTGTAATTCATCAGCAAAATGAGCACCTCACTCTTGTCAAGCAAAAAAAAGAAAGTAAAGAACTTCAATTTGATGACTTTATCTCTATTTCTTACTATAGAGATCATTTCATCCCTTGACTATTGACACAATGATCAGGTTGAGTCTTTACCAAGTTAGGTTGCTTCTTGGGCTTGCAAAAGCTATTTAGGCAACTTAATTTGCAAGCCTTTAGTCGTATAACTCATTAGCAAAATGAGCATCCCACTTTTGTCAAACCCAAAAGCAAAAGTAAAGAACTTCAATTTGATGACCCTATCCCTCTTTCTTACTTTAGAGTTCATTTCATCCCTTGACAGTTGACACCATGATCAAGTTGACTCTTTAACAAGTTAATTTGCTCCTTGGGCTTGGAAAAGCTATTCGAGCAACTTAATTCGCAAGCCTTTAGTTGTGTAATTCATCAACAAAATGAGCACCTCACTTTTGTCAAGCACAAAAAATAAAGTAAAGAACGTCAATTTGATGACTCTATCTCTCTTTCTTACTAGAGAGTTCATTTTATCCCTTGATAGTTGACACCATGATCAAGTTGAGTCTTTATCAAGTTAAGTTTCTTCTTGGGCTTGTAAAAGCTATTTGGGCTACTTAATTTGCAAGCCTTTAATCGTATAACTCATTAGCAAAATGAGCACCTCACTTTTGTCAAGCCCAAAAGCAAAAGTGAAAAACTTCAATTTGATGACTCTATTCCTCTTGCTTACAATAGAGTTCATTCCATCCCTTGACAATTGACACCATGATCAAGTCGACTCTTTACCATGTTAAATTGCTCCTTAGGCTTGGAAAGCAATTTAGGCAACTTAATTTGCAAGCCTTAGTCATATAATTCATCAGCAAAATGATCCCTTGACATTTGTCGAGCACAAAAAAGAAAGTAAAGAACTTCAATTTGATAACTCTATCTCTCTTTCTTACTACAAAGTTCATTCCATCCCTTGATAGTTGACACCAAGATCAAGTTGAGTCTTTACCAAGTTAAATTCGTTCTTGGGCTTGGGAAAGCTATTTGGACAACTTCATTTGCAAGCCTTTAGTTGTATTATTCATTAGCAAAATGAGCACTTCACTTTTGTCAAGCCCAAAAGCAAAAGTAAAATATTTCAATTTGATGACTTTGTCCCTCTTTCTGAACACATTCCATCCCTTGATAGTTGACACCATGATGAAGTCGAGTCTTTATCAAGTTAAAATGCTTCCTGGGCTTGGCAAAACTATTTGGGCAACTTAATTTGTATGCCTTTAGTCGCATAATTCATCAGCAAAATGAGTACATCACTTTTGTCAAGCCCAAAAGCAAAAGTTAAGAACTTCAATTTGATTCAAGGTAGAATCGTTATAAAGAGATAGCTTTCATGCAAAATATAGTTATACAATTGAAATTCTCCAATTTATTGTTTTCATCTCTAAAATTCTCAATAAAATACGTTTGGTGGATATTTTGGTTGTTGTGTTTTCTAAACTTTGAACCTTAAAATTGGAAACGACCAAAATTGACGTTATTTTATACAGGACACCAAAAATATTTATATAATTTTCATTCCCGTTGAAAAATCCTACATTCAAGAAAGTAGAAGATGAAACAAAAGACAGTTTTTATTAGAACATTTTTGCAAACCAAATGCATGCTAAATATCTTGGGAGAAATTGTCCAATTAGTTTTAAACATATTGTATGGATGCCAATTTAGTTTTAAATAATTACTCAAAATTCTAATGTAATCATTTTAGCCAATTTTCACCGAAAATTGCTCATGTGACGGTAGAAGGGCAGTGATTACTAGACCACTATGTCAACGATTTCCAATGAAGATTAATTGGAATGACTACATTAGAATTTTAGGTAAATATTTAGTGACTAAATTCGTAAAATTCAAAAAGTTTATGACTGAACTGATATTTGCGAAATATGTTTATAACTGATTAGGTAATTTTCCAAATACCTTGAGAGATTTGATGGTGATTTGGTTTTCAGAAAACTGGTGTCATGATATATGGGTTGAGTCAAAAGGCGGAAATGTTAATTCGACTAAGTTGGCACTCCTGTAATTACAGTTTTTCTCTTGAAGCGAGTCCATGATACTTGAAATCAAGCCTCATACTCAACTATCTTTCCTTAAAAACCATCGCCTAAAGATTTTCTGTGCAACCAACAAAAAAATGACTTTGAAATAATTTGAAAAGTCCAACTAATTCATGAGATTTTAAATTTATTATTTTTGGAAGAACTTACTTTAAAATTATTCGTTCCTCTACAACAATCTGCTGAATATGGTTGACACCTTAACTTTTGCCAGCAAGTCGAACATTGCTTTTACTAAAAAATAATAAAAATAATAAAAAAAATAAAAAATAAAATAGTTAGTTTGTATAAATCCACATTCATTACATCACTTTTAGGCTTTTCGGCACATCACTTCAGCCCATCAGATCCAACCCAGCTCATAATTCTTCAGAACTCTCCCTTTCTCTCTCTCTCTCGCTCTCTCTGTGCATGTGTGCGCCTCATTTCTTGCAGGTGCTCATGAGTGGCAGTCGGGAGAGGGAGGTTCAGAGAGAAGATCTTGGTCATGGTGGAATCTGCAGGGGGTAGGCGAGATTGAATGCAGCCACAGAGGAGGAGATCCAGAGGAGGAAGGAACTCCTGAGCGTGCGTCTTCTCCGCAAAATTCCAGAGCTTCCCTCACCTCTGCAGTGCGTATGACGTTGGTTTTTTGAGTTTCCACAGAGAGAGAGAGAGAGAGAGAGAGACGAATTCCCTCTCCACTTATTCTCTCGGACTTGGAATCACTCATGGAAATCGGTTCTCTTCCTCTCCTGGCCTCCACCTTTGTCGCGCCTGGATTTCTCTACACACGCCAACACTAGGACCGAAGGGTCCTCTCTATGGCTTTTATATCTCACGAGCTCTCCTACCGGCGTCAGGGAGCTCTGATGATTCTTCTCCCTCACCTCAACATTCCGCCGAGCTCCCTCACTGTAATGCCAGCTGAGTTTCCAGAGCAACGTCGCCACCATTGCCAACTCCAACTCGACCCCATGCAATCGTCGGCATCAGCTCTGACGAGTTTGGCTGAGAGGCTCTGTTGTTAGCTCCTCGTTCAAACCTTTATTCATCCATTCCCGAAATTCTTGACGCTCGTCCTGCACCTCAGTGACTGCCATGGAAGCTCGGGTTTCGCCTAAAACTGCCCTTGCAGAGACGGACTTGTTAACTCCCTATTTTGGCGTTTTTCCTTGTTTCGAGTCTTCCGCCGGCAGCTCACTTCACGGCGGTGCTTGATTATCTCGCCTTTATCCCTGATGATACTCACATACAGCGGTGGCCTCAAATAGTCACGGTATTACTCTGCTCCACAAGACATTTCTTTATTGGTAGATGAGCGGATATGAAAAAAAAAATCATATTATATTTTTCTTTTCCGATCGTTTGAACAAAATAATTTTGCCACGCAGGACATTTATTTAGCAAAAACTTTTCAGACAATGATGTAGCTTCGTGAAATTAACAGTTCCCATATGAAATGTACCTAATAACTTACTTTCTACGAGAAATTCTTTTATTCCTTCAGATTAGTTTGAAATCACATAAATGTCTTAAAAGACACCAACATTTTTAGGAAAATGATTTTCATATCATTCAGTTTGTACGAAACAAACAAAACCTAAAAGCATTTGAACAACAGTCTCCTCATACTGGCTGTTACAACTCTAATAATTAGAAAAAAATGAAAGAGGAAATCTGGACAGCAATTGCTTGGCATGAACGAACGGCACATCAATGACACAACTAAACAATTCCACACACTAGGACATATGAACAGCAAGCACGCACATAATAGACATAATCCATAACACAGCACATCATACATCGGTACAAGCACAACAACGTGACCACATCAACAACTCAACGCATACGAAGATGAACCAATCAGTAACACTGCCCACCCAAATGAATGCGTATACACGCTGTTACAACTCTAAATTCTTCAGTCATAACACTAGGGGCTCACCAAAATGGAACAGAAAAAAATGAAAGAGGAAATCTGTACATCATGAATGAATAGCACATCAATGACACAATTGAACTATTCCACATACCAGGACATATGAACAACAAGCATGCACAGAATAGACATAATCCACAGCATAACACATTGGGACGAACACAACAAGGTGATCACATCAACAACTCAACGGATATGAAGATGAACCAATCAGTAACACTGTCCACCGAAAATGAATGTGTATATGATGACTAGAGCAGCAGCTCAATGCTCTTGCAACATGCACCCAAGATTCAAGATATTAGCGTTTGTTCAATATGCTTGCGATCTCAACATGTACAGAGAACAAACCAGCAATATTTTTTCATAATATGTTTGCAGTTGGGCACAATAAACATAGATCAACATATTGTGAAGCATAAGAAGTAAATGTGCATGGATCGATTCATTTTCGTTCAAGATGCCCTCGGTCTAAGTTCTGGAATACTTCGATATCAGATTTATCTCAGGTACACACTGGATATGCATCTAATTTAAGAATTTCAATAACAAATCCTAAAATGAATAGCTACTAACTTCTGAAATGAAAGGAAAAGAAATACAAGTAAAGTCTATACAACAAAACTAATGTACCGATCAAGCAAAGGGAAGCTCTCAATCAGAATCTGAATTGAAACACACACTGATCTAGTTCAGGAATTTGATCAAACAGGTCGTAGATATTTCTGTCAAAGGATCTAGATGCAGAAATAAGGAAGAGATCTTATCACAAAGAGGAAACTCAGCATGCTCAAGGTCATCAGGAAAGCCTAAAACGCGACCAGATTTCACGCTGGTGGAATTGAGTACTCGGTCTTTACCTTCAGCAGAAACAGAGTATGTGGATTTACCTTTTACCTTGACGAAGAGTAACATCTGACCGCGATTGGAGATCAAATCAGAGGAGTGAATCTTCAAGAGCTGTAGCACCAAACATTGGAACGGACTAGAGGAGGGAGATGGAGAATCAAGCACTTCGATGAAGTTAGCCCAAAAACGCAAGTGAAGAGAGCACTTCCTGTGGCTGCGAAGCTGGTAGTGTCGGGGAAGTGGCCTGCAATGACAATCGGCGACAGAGAGAGGGGTAAGGATGCATAGAGGAAATCGAGAGAGAATCACAACTGAACATGAGAATTCCTTCCCAATACTCTCTGCTTTATTCTCTGGGGTTCAAATGCGAACAGACTATGGTGGTCGGTGATCAGAGGGCGGCTACCGGTGGAGTGGAGGTGGCCGAGTATGAAGAGGGAATGGCGACCTAGAAGCTGCTGGAAAATGATGACACGAGAGAGAATTCGCTGAGCTCTGTGTATGGGCGTCCTCTCTCTTCCATTCCACCCCGCCGAATGCATACATGTATAAGATACGAATATGTGGAAGCGAGGCTGTAGTGAGATGGGCCCACATTTTACTTAGTATTTTTTATTATTTTCATATACTTCTTGTTTTTACAAAAAAAAGCACGTTTGATTTGTCGACAAAAAATTAGGCGTCAACAAAAGGACTTTCATTTGTGTTTTTCTCAAGTGGAAAATTTGTAAGAAAACTATTTTTGTATTGAAAGGAGAAGACATTCATTCAATTAGAGATAGAGAAGTATCATGAGTGACAAGTAATATTATGTACGTATGTTTATTGGTGGTGTAGTGCTTCATTGAAGTTAAGTAAACTTAAGATAGAACCTATAAACATTCCCGTATGGATCGAACCTTCTTTGCCACTTTCAAGATAAGTTGTGAATATGCTCAACAGCTATTTAGTTTCTATCATCCATAGATACAAATTGGTCACAATCATTAATTTCAATATGGCCCCCGGCGGGGTCACCCAATGCACGCACTGAGGCGGCTCGGAGGTCCTCATCATCCTCCGAGGGTCGATCTATGCCGGGTTCATCTCGTCATTGGCAAACACCATCTACTTGAAGAACCTCAACAACGGGGAAAGCATGATTTTTCCTCGGGGGCTATTGCACTTCCAATTGAATGCTGGTAAAGGTCCAGCACTTGCCATACTAAGCTTTAGCAGTCCGAGCCTTGGGCTTTGCTCTATTCGCTAATAATTTTCCTTCTGAGTTGGTGGAGGCCACCACTTTCCTTGATGATGCCCAGGTTAAGAAGCCAAAGGGGTTCTTGGTGGCACCGGCTAAGTGGCTAGTTTCATTTTCGTCAAGAATCCATCTATTACCAATCACCACTTTTTAATCCTCTTCATTTTATTTTATTTTTTTACTTTATTTTATTTTATTTTTGGGTGAAGTATGAATATGACAACAAAATGCTACATCGTAAATTGCATAAGCAAGATGATTTATAGATATTTACTTTGGAATTAATCCCACCATAGTCTGACTATCTACAAATAGCATTTCTCCGTTCTGTAGGCCCATTGGGATAACTAAAATTTTCGGAATTTCAAATCATCAAAATATAAGCGTTGAGATGCTCAGTATAGTTGGAAGCAAAATCTTCCAAGATTTATGGCCAAGAAGAGAACGTTTTACATGGCAAGTATTTATAATGCTTGATAATTAAAATAAATTGAGACAATAATACCAGCCTCCTACAACATGAACATGAAAAAACATCTAATTTAAAAATCCATTCGATAATGAGAGTTTGAGGACAATATCAAGTGATCGGTAATAAAAAATTCAAAAAAAAAATCCAAAGGCCATGGTTGGTGATGATTTGCCCTCGATGGACGGGACCCATAATAGAGAGATCAAGGAAGAAAGAGAGAGGTCCTGTGCTAGTTTCGATTCTCTCTTTTTTCTTTTTCTTTTTGTTTGTTTGTTATATGCCGATTAAGATAACATCTCCCACTCAAAATCAATTTACAAAATATGGGTTCGAAAATTAGTTAAGTTTGAATTTTTAGGTGGTAGACGTTGATCCAAGTTGACTTTTAGCTATTAAAGAAAATTAGTTGACACGCGCAAGGCCTTCTCTAACATTCCCATAAAAGCTCTCCTTATTGGGACCATCAATATCTCACTGTTTTGGTAGTGCACCAACTCTACATTATAAAGTAAATCTGATACCATTCTCAATTTTTGCCCCAAATTTCCAAAGATAACTATAACTGAAAAGTAATGAACAATAACCATGTACTTTAAAAAATGGCTAAAATGGTAATTGACAAAGATCCACATAAAAATTATCTTATCACAAAAATCTCTACCGTCGATTAAAACTTAAATTCAAGCTTTGCCATCCTCGGACAATTTAAATATTGATTTGTTTAGTAAGCCCTATAGCTCTTCTTCTTCTTCTTCTTCTTCCTTTATTAACCTTTTTCCTTTCTTCTATCTTTATGGTTCCGTTAATGAACACCCTCACAAATTCTATGTGGCTGCTTACGTGGACAACAGGAGGCAACGGATTGTGACGTGGGCTAAAGTGAAAGCGAAATGACGCCGTTTTGGGCGAAACGATGCCGTTTTGGTCGCCAAATTATCTGACGCGTTCTAAGTAACAAGAACGACGCCATTTGCTTTGCGTCTCTCTCGGTTCCTCCACAGGAATCGATCTGGGCTTTTCACACAATCACACAATCAATGAGACTTACCTCGTCTCGCATCCACCTGCGCAGTCAAGACAATTTATCTCACAAACAACATGAGAGCATGAGCAACAAATAAGCTCAAATAATTGAAACGCCACATTCAATTAATCATGCGTTCCTAGTTTTGATCTCGGCATATAGCACGGCCTACTCTCAGTTCGGCGGTCTTCTGGCATTGCCAGGCATCGCCTCCCCCCATGGAGCACGGCTTCGTCATTACGTCGACGGCATTCCCGAAGGAGCATAGGGTCCAGAATCAACTGCGACCGGCTTCCCGTTGTCCAGGGGGTATCCCAAATAAGGATAATGTCCAGCTCAAAAGCCCAGGACGATTTCTCTTGACCATCACACGATCACTCAAATATGGCCCAGGGCACCGTACATTGCACTCAAATGCTTTAATTAAAATGGTGAGCCTGGCCTTTTTCTTCGTATTAGAAATTCACATGAAATTACTCGTGTGTGGGTACACGGTCAACTTGATTCAGAAAAATTGATATTCATCCTTTTTGAAATCCCACTATTTCATATAGTACTTAAAAACCATTTTCGGTGTCAAAACCCGACACCTGGGATTTTCTGAATAAATATTGGAAATTCACAATTTTTGGAATTAAATACCAAAATCAAATCATCACTCAATTTGCATAATTTAACACTCAATTGCAAAAATTAACCACACCATTGCAATCAGCACGAAATTCCGGTCACCGGCTGTTCCGGCCTAATTTCCGGAAAAATAATTAATAATTAAATAATTACTGAAATTAATTAAATAAATCAATTTAAATTCTACAAATAATAACCTAGGCCAAAATCATTAAATTAATAACCAATAAGGACTCGGAGAAATTTCCGAACCCTTCTAGATAAATAGTACAATTTATTTAGGCCTTAGCTAAATCATGCTAACCACCTAACATGCTCAATTACATAATTCAATTTCTAATTTAATCTAACTAACCACCTAATTCCTAATAAAATAAATCTAACACCCCTTAAACATTATTAGCCTACTAAGCAGAGTTTAGAGTATAAACTCACCGGTTAATTGCGGAAACCGGTTCACCGCGACAACAACGCGACGGCGGCCGAAATCGAAATTTTCGGCGGCGTCGACGAACTCTCGGACCGGGCCTAAAACGGGCCCAACACAACTCAGCAAGGCTGAGTTTAGGTCTTGGGCTTCTGCAGGCTGCTGGTCGCGGGCTTGGGCTTTCTTCTTGGGCCCAAAATGGGCTGCTATAACCAATTGAACTTGGGCCTGAGCTTGGGCTTCAAATCTGCTGGAGATTGGGCTTAAAAATCACTGGACTGAAGAATTCGCTGGATCCATGGGCTTCAAAGGCTGGACTGAAATTTCTCTGCAGATGGGCTGAACTGAGCGGCTTCTAAAAACTTGCGTGGGCTAAATCCAAAGAGCAACAAAGAAAGAGAAGCAGCAGCTTCGACGGGCTGGGCTTCTTCGGCTGCGACGTACGCGCAAGAGGAGAAACGAACGAAGATGGGAGCTGAAGGAAAACGTGAACTTCAGAGAGAAGACGCGGCTTCGCTGGCTTCGGTCTTCGTGAGCTTCAATTCGGTGGAGGCTGCGTGGGGTTCAACGATGGTCTTCCACGCTCGTTTGTTGACCGGAGGGGAACAAACCGAAGTGGAGATGGCCTCGGTGGAAGGAGCAGGGGCGTTGCTGGTCAACAAACGGCAAGAGAGAGCAGGTTCGGTTGACTGGGACGGCGGCTTGTGGACGGTGCTGCTTCGCTTGGTGTTGCTGGCGACAAGGAGACTTGAAGATCGATGGACTTGGACTCGCCGAGAGGGACGCTCGCTTGTTGACCGAACCGAAAGAAGACTTTGGCGTGGCAGCTTCGGTCGCTTGTTGGAGTCAACACACGGGCAGCTTGCTCGTGTCTTCCATTGACTGTGGGCGCTGGAACTTGCTGGTCAACACTCGGCAGAAAGAAGCAGGGCTCGTGGACGTGGAGAACAAGAGATGGAGGGAATGGCAGAGAGCGTGGGAATGGAGCTTCGACAAAAACGAAAGGAAGAAAAGGACAGATGAAATTGGTCTTCAGCTCATCGCACGAAGGGAAAGAGGCGGTGGAGAGGCGTGTGAAGGAAGCCAAGGAGGGGCCCATTCTCCTCAATCCTTAGCCATTGCCTTAATTGCTTGTCCCCTTCATAATACTTTCTAGCCAATTTCCATAAATGGCTTAAATTAAAGTCTAAAATACAGCCCCCAAGCTTAATCCGAATTTCACTAAAAATGAGCTTCAATCTCTCCACTCAATTTCTTCACCAATTCTCTAAGTCGAGATCCAATTTCGCCCAGGAAAAATCCCGAACAATTTTCTGTAAGTCCCTAACGCTCACATGCTCAATTTAGAAGTCCTAATTTCCATCGATTTAGCCCATCTGAATTTCCGCTGATTTTTCGTAACGTCCGAATCAATTTTTCGCAAAAATCCCGGAATCTCTGAAAATTTCTCGGAGAGTGAGTCGACGTTCCTAAAATAGCTTGTGACACCTCAGAACTTTCAATTTCTGAAATCGGGTTCAAATTTGCGGTTATTTTCAATCCGGCGCGCTTTTAGCGTGACCTAGTCTACCGGATAACTTTTAGGAATTTTTGGTGCAATTGACCCGTGATCGATTTATCTCGAGTCACAAAGTACATCTTCGACACATTAACGACTCTCAATTGTCGTGAAAATCTCGAGGTTTCAATTACGAGCACCGGGTACCAAAATGACAGAAAATCAATTTAGTGCCGATCGATGAGAATTATTCAATCAAGTGGAATCACCCACAATTTGATCACATATCTCGCCGAATCGACCTATCTCTCGATTTCCGATCAATCTCTGACGGTGCCGTAATGACCCTTGCAAATCAACACGGTCGAGCAGTCGATTCTTAGTCGAATTCTCAAGTCCAATTGCATTTAGATTCTCTAATTGCTTTCCCAGATAGTCCAGTTATCTCGTGAGTGATCAGCTCAGAGAATAGCACTATTAGCGTTTCGATGAAAGGCCCGATTTATTTAATCGAAAACAATTTATGAAAATTCAGGCTGTCACAGCTTTAGGGTTTATGCTGATCGATTCTCTCTCTCCACTGGATGCGTTGCTGAAGCTCGATTTGTTCAGAGTTCATTTGTCGGATGAAGGTGATTTGGGGCGGCGATGGCCGGTGTTTTGGCCAAGAGGCTCTGTTTTTGGATCCTCTATTTTCGCCGTTCAAGAGCTTGCTCTTCTCGTTCAAACCTTTATTCATCCATTCCTGAAGTTCCAGAAGCTCATCCCACGCCTCAGTGACTGCCATGGAAGCACTGGTTTCGCCTATAACTTCCTTTGCAGAGACTGGCAGCTCCCTGTTTGGTGTTTTTCCTTGATTTGAGTCTTTGGCCGGCGACTCACTTCATGGCTGCGCGGTTTCGTCTGCTCTGTTCTACTCTGTTTCTGCGTCGCTGCTGTGGTTCGCCCTTTTGTTACGAGTATAAAACGTCCAACTTGCCAGCATCGCTTATTGCTTAAAAATGAACATTCGCTGGGATGGAGAGCAACAGCCAAACCAAATCTGGAGAGAAACAGTAGATACGAGTAAAAGATAACACATAAAGAAAACAGGGAGAGTGGCAGCCATGAAAATTCGTCATCACTTGGCGTTTACGAAACCTGGCCAGAGTCTCCATATCGATTGTGTCTGAGATGGTTGGTCATGGCTGTAGCAATGCCAATCGAAGTATTCTACCTTGAACATCTTCGGCCGTTGATAAATTCGCAGTTTGTTCGTTGCCACTGTGGATTACCAGGACAACAGAGTTGCGCTATTCAGTCAAGCCAAATCGTGTCTTGTTATTTTGGAGCCTCCATGGCGTGTGGCCGACATTAACTCACTTCAATGCCATTGGGCCGTTTCTATTCCGATAATTTTCAAAGTCGATCACATGTCTGGATTTTCATCTCACTATGCTTTCCCTGTTCCGGTTAGCCAAAGTTGAAGAGAACGCCAGACATCACAGATGATGAAATGACCGACATTTCACTGCCACTACCGGCGAAATCACAGGCTCGGTTTCTCTGCAAGTCAAAATCCCGGAACACTAAGCTCTCCGACCCCTCCTTCTTCTGGTCCCATCGAAACCTAGAGAATGTGTGATTTCACCTTACTATCACTCCATGAATTGCTGGGAGTTTTTATCATGATATTTTTCAATTGTGGTAAAGGTACATTGAAAAAACCATGAGTTTTGCTCGATAAAATAGCAGTATAAGTTCCCTTATGGGATTGAATGGGCAGAGAGCACTTGGGGATGATTTGATTCATCTGTAGAGAACACAACACAAAATCAAGAGACCTTGGCTGAAAGCATATTCAAGAGAGAAGAAAAAGACGGAAGGGATGATACGTTCACTTCCCCCGTGTCTCTCGAGAGCATTCTGTTATGCCGTTTCACTTTCTCAGCGGAGCTAGCCTCTATGCAAATTTCAGCACTTCTGCCGATTTTCTACTCGAATGCGTTTGACACGAACGACTCATAAGATCATAGACGTCCGCCTGCTCTTTTTCTATCTGAAGGTGCTCCGGTGGAGTTGAACTCCACACCGACTTGGGTGCGTAGGATCTCGCCAGATAGCATTTATATATTAATATTATTTTGATCACCTTAGGGTCACTCTTTTCCCATTTTATCACCTAAGTTGCTTACGCTAATAAGACTTGCGAATGAGGTGCTATTTGGTCTTTTCACTCTTCTCTTGATAAGTAGTTATATCATTAATATGGAATATTAGCGCATACAATGTGGACGCAAATTTTCTTTTTCACAAACAGTCTTATCCACTATTGATTTAAGAGTTTTTTCTGCTTATTATCTTCATTAACCATCAAAACCAACAGTGTATAAAGCCGTATGCGGAAAATTTTGCTTTTTCTCTATTGGTCTCTGCTATTATTACTGTATTGATATTTCTATTTATAGTTTATTAGCTGGAACGGAAAATATTATTGCATGTGAATTAGGGGTGGCAATGGGACTTGCAGGTGCACAATTGCAAAGTGGATACAGGGGATTGCATCCTGGCTCCACAATTCTTAGAGATGCCCTATCATCGGCCCATGTCCTGCGCGGGGACATATATGAGCTCCATCTGCAATCCCAAGCAAGAATGCAGATTTCCCCGGTACACTTGCCCTACTTGATAATAACTTCAAGATTAAAAATTATTTCTTCAACAAGCCTCTCAAAAAAATTTACGAGTTGAAACAATCATTTATGCAAAAAAAAAAAAAAACGAATTTGTGATTCTTAGATCCTTTAGGATATAATTAAATTTGAAAATTTGCCGTGATAAACTAATGAAAAAAGGGAATGAAGTATTGGAAGTATTCGTGTTATATTAAAATCTATGTTGAAAATAAGAAACTTTATATTACCAAAGTAATACAACTTATATAAAGGAGCAAGGTTAATATTAGAAATCTCCACGTTTGCTGGTCTTATCACCCAATTTTAGTTGACATAGCGCAGGTATCCGGTACGCTGGATAAAATTGCCATCCCTAAGCTGAAATGAGGCGTTAGTTCTATTTATGGTACTTAATCAGTTTCGAGCTTAATATTTGTTTTTTAATAAAGTGATTTATTTATCTACATGTATGAGTATATTGTTATTTATTAGTATTTGCAACAAATTCTTTTATACCTTCGTAAAATTTTGTGGAACTACTGTCAACTATTCTAATCTAAAAACTTAAATTGATAGATAAATGCATCATGTTACTATTCTAATACTCCTCGTCATAGGTAAGTTAGAGTTTGGTCTAAGACTAAAGAGTGGAAATAAATAACAAGGGAGGCAAATAAGGGATTGGGAAGAATTTGAACTTAGGACTTGCAGTTTTGATACCGTATTGAATTTTGTAGGAGCATGTTAAATTGTTCTTATGTTGCCAGATTAATGTGTGGTTTATTATTTAAATATTATAATAATTTGTGTTTCCCACATAAATTGGAGTTTATGGTTTCATTTCCATCCTCATGTTCTTTATATTTTGTAATAAAGAAAATACTTTTGAATATTTGGACATTCTATAGCCTAATTACAACTACTACTTTTTTTATATTACAAAACAGCTGAATATAAACTGACAGGCCGTATAATCTATTATACAGTCCCTTCATAGAAAACAGATTGATTGTTGGGAAAATACGCTATACAATGAAGATATTTATGATATTTGTATGATGCGACTCTTTGGTATTTTGCTGTCCATATGTGCTTATGTGAGTTTGTATGTATGCGTGCATGCACGCTTGCATGCGTGTATGTATAATACGGTCTAATTATGGTGTATGAGTAAGTAAATTCTATTTCATCGATCAATATTAAATTTTCATTTTTAACAATTTTGACCTTTAATTACTAAGATATGTAATCGCTCTACTAGCTTACCTTCCAAAAAGAACCATTTTCAATGCACTAGAAATTATAAGAAGTATTACGCTTATATGCATAAGCGTACAATCGATGTTACAAGTTTGTTTCTACTTTCTTCACTATTGAGATCCTCAAACATCTATAGGAATGTTTATAACAAAAAAAGTTTCAAACATGTTTTCAGCATTAAAACAATTAAATGCTATTAAGTTATTAATACTTTTCCATTACGAGCCATGTGGCTAATATAATGACTTCGGGCATAAACGTTAACCAGTGGTCTTGTGATTCTTGCCAACTTTCTTTGGTCGCTATTATCATTGAAAATTAAAAAAAAAAAAAAAAACGTCATAATTTTTTCTTTACATGGTATATGTCAACAAAAGACGTTTACTATACAGCCCATACATATCTCTGCAATATACTTAATTTCTTTATTGGTAATGGCACGCCCCAAACCCCCGAGCGCGCGAACATCCCACAACGGTCGATTAGTTGCGATGTCCCAGGACGCGTCGCCGATCCATTCTCTTTTATCTTTCGATTAAACGCAAGCAGAAGTATTTAATTTAAACAACACTCAATCAATCATAAACAAAGAGGAATAGTATAAACATAGCAACATTCCTAAAAGCAGCACTTTCATTTATAAACCGTTAACCCTAGGAAAGTTAGTAATTACAGGCCTTTCTATGGCCATTTCATACTAACCATCTCAAAAACCTATAGGATCGGGGTTAACCTAAACTTCACTAACAATGAGACCAACCAAAAGTGATGCCAGGCACACCCACATCTTGGTCCGTCAAGACCCTAAACCGCATGCGACAATTCTCCATTCTATGAGCTTGAAAATATTTAACAACAATTGGGTGAGATAAATCTTAGCAGTCAATCTCCTAAACCTCGATTAAGACGCTAATTCGCCTTGGAGGTAGCCTAAACATGCAACGACATATAATCTTACCTCGCCTTGGCATATCCTTGCATATTAGTAAATCACATATGTCAATATCAATGCATGTTGACGCCTCAATTTTAATTAGGTTTATTTTATTAATTAATTTTTTATTTATTTTGTCTTTTTCGGAATAATAAACAAATAAAAAATAAAAACAAGAAAAGCAAAAAGCAAAAAAAAGCAGCCAGCCCCTTTTTCTTTCTTTTTCCCTTCGCACGACCCCCCCCCCCTCTTCTTCTTCCTCCTGTCTTGTTCTTCTTCTTCATTCGCCTCTGCATCTCACGCGCGATGGCCGGCAACGCGCTCAAGGGTAGCCTATAGCAGAGAGGCACGGAGGTAGGCTGCCGAAGGAGAGGACAATGCGCATGTGCCTTCAATGCGCGCCTTTAATGCTGAGATGAGATGCCGTTTCGGCCGCGGGGGTCCGATTGGCAAGCCAAAGACCGGCGGCCGAGCCTCTCTGTCGACCGGACCTCCTCACCTATAAATAGCGGAGCACTTCCGTCGGCGAGGGGACAAGTGAGCAAGCTCCGAGATCTTCCCACTGAGAGACTTCGGGGGAGGAATCGAAGAGCGAATGAGAGAGAAATCGGGTCGCGACCTTGGCCGACCTCCCACTGAGAGACATCGGGGGAGGCCGCCGGCGAGTGAGTCCGAGGAGGTCAGATTTGGCCGGTGGAGGCTCAGATCTGACCGGAGTAAAGGGGGCAGATCTGAACCGGTCAGATCTGAGCGTGAGGGGGTTGAACGAGGTCAGATTCGGAGGAGAGAGGGTCGAGATCTGGGCGTAGATCTGAAAATCCGTCGTGCCGAGTCGCCTTAAGCTAGGCCGCCACCGTCGCTGTGACCGAGCACCAGTCTTGATGCCGTCAAACCGTACTTTCGCCCTCGCACCTCGCCGTTGCTATTTTTCCCGATGCCGGTCGCTACTTCCCTAACTCAAACCTGCAACTGTTCAAAGACTCGGCCAAATCAAAGCCCTTCATCGCGGAATCGTCTGGTGCATCTTGCTGAGACAGGTACAAGTTCAGTCGCCGTTTGCTGCTATATGCCATCGTCACCCCCGTCGCCACCGAACGGAAGCTCCCCTCCCTCTCAAAACCCTAATCGTCATTTCGCCTTGCGTCTCAACTCGTGCGGTCGCCTCCGTCGCCGCCGTCCGGAGGCTTGCCCCCCCTTTTCGTCGAGACCCTAGCCTCCGTCGAACCCGAACCAAAAAAAAAAAAAAAAGACAAAAAAACAGAGTCAGGCTCGTCTCGTTCGGGTCGCCAGCCCGGGTCGGACACAACCCATGGATTCGACCCGGGTCAGTTTTTATATTATTTTAATATAAAATAATATTTTAAATAAATAAATAATAAACAAATAATTTATTTTCAAAAAAATCAAAAAATGATTTATTTTCGAAAAATATAAAAAAACAGTAAAAACATTTATTTTCAAAAAAATCAAAAAATATTTTATTTTCCAAAAAATGTCTATTTTCTAAAAAAAATAAAAAATATTCCATATTTTCCAAAAAATGCCAAGAATCCAAAAAAGCCAAAAATTCATGAAAAAGCCAAAAAAATTTCAGAAAAAGACAAAAAGACTTGTATTTTTCCAAAAATACCAAAAAAGGTCCAAAAAATCCCTTTTATATAAAAAAATTAGAAAAATACTCAAAAATGTTTTTCCTCCCAAAAATGCATGGAAAATCCCTCAAAAATCCAAAAAAAAATAGGGTTTAAACAAGATTAGGTACCGAAAGGGCATTAGTGATTAACTAGTGTAATCAAGTCATCGATCATAATTTCTCTAGTTGCGCAGGAGTGAGTATTTCTCCCGATACTTTGCTTGGGTTTCTAATCAACCCACCCCAAATCGATTAGTGGCGAATCCATTTTAAAAATTGATTTACAGGTTAAAAACTTAGACTATTAAAGTCGTGAATTGGTGGACTTGGGAGAGTCCGGGCATAACTAATTTCAGCTGAGCCATTAGCCTCCTTAGGTGCCCGTACCCAGTTGTGGGCGCCAAAAAAAAAGAGAGGTCACGACAGCTTGGCGACTCCGCTGGGGACTTTGAGGACTTAGGCCATTTTATCTTTATTTAAATGCTTTGCTAACTTGGATTTTTTTATTTTGTACAGGGTAACAGCTTAAAGTTTTTTTTTTATTCTGTTAAAATAAAAGGTTTTGTGATTATAAACTGTTGTGCATCCTTAAATGTTTTAACACTACACATGGCACACACAACCCGGCCGCCGGACCTTGGCCGCCATAGGATTTCTAGGATAGTGTTAAGAAATATACGACCTCGAACGCGAGACTACGATGTAGAGGTTGCCTTTCTTTTCCCCGAATTTCTTAGCCGAGGTTAAGAGGGTATGCTACTAACACGAGACTGCGATGGGCGGATACCCTTTTAATTTCAATAAACCTTCTCAGTTAGAACTCGAGCTGCACGTCCCATGTGCATGTCTTTGTACTTGCCATTTTTCTTTAAAAGCAAAGTGATTTCTTTAACTTAGTCTTTTTATTGGCCCATGGCAATTTAGGATAAGCTTTTCAAAGTCCTAGTTTATATCCGATGGGGAAAGATGATATCTAGTTCATTCTTGCTCCCAAAGCGGAACTCTTCAGATAGTGGGGTCAATTGGATCGGTTTGCCCAAGACCGCGTGAAGGCCAAAGTCGGTCATCTTCTATCACTGATCCAAATCACTGTTCGTCTTGAAGTCATACAAGCCATGGTGCATTTCTAGTGCTCGAAGACGACTACTTTTATGTTTAAGGGGTTTGAGCTAACCCCAACTTTGGAAGAATACAACATCATCACTGGAATGCCTCTCGAGTAAAAGCTTGTCAGGCCGTCAACAGGCATCATCCCGTTGCGTGGGTTGGCGCGACTTTTAAGAACTGAAGTCCATGTTATGATACAAATTCTTGAAAACAACCATAATACCTGCCCATTTTAATTTATGAATGCATGTTTTCAAAATCAGCCTATGACCCAAAAAAGTGAGATCTTCCTCCTGGTTTTTTTCGGGCTCATCATTTTCCCTCATCAAAAAAATGCCATAAGTCCTAAGATGGCATGGATAGTTGATCAGATCTTCAGAGGGGGAATTATGTCAACATGATTTTAACTGAAACATTCTTGTCCTTTAATCATTTTAAAGACAACTCGGAGAAAATCATGCGAGCCTCTCCCGAAATTTTACAAGTCTAGTTCTTTTCTCACCTAAGCGAATTCCAAGACTTCATGCGATCGTTCGAAACAAATGCTTTCGAAAATCCATTACAAAAATTTATGGTTTTAGGACCGTATATTCCCAATCAAAGCTGTTTAAATTGAGTTGACTTCCTAAGAAACCCAATTCCTGAGGCATTCCAATGGTGGCTGGTTGGTTCCATGAAAAGAGAGCCCACTTTGCTTACAAATGCACCCACCCAATTCTGTTGCTTAGCTGCACCGGCGCTGTTCCCTATTACCCATATTGGGTGGCACGACAATTTGGAGCACTCCAAGAGACTCCACCGCCTTCCAGGAGGAGAATTCCTCCAGTTCTTTTCAACACAAGCCATGACTATGCGGTCGAAATTTCTATCGTTGAAGAAACTTGGGACAAGTGCCATTACAAAAGGATCATGGTACCTGAAGGGCTTGAGGGAGAAGAAAAAGCCCACCATGCCTCTGCGGCTTACATCCACAATCATCACATTTTGACAAGGTGGAAGCCATCAGTCCCTCACTCAATCAGAGAGAGCAGCCAGCACGAGCAAGCGAGAGCTCATGGAGAGGGATTTGGGAATAACTAGATGCACACCTCGCAGCCATCTAAGAAAGCAAGCAGCCTTTGTAGGAACAAGGCTCCTTGTCGCATATAAATTAGCAGTCATGTCTCCCTTAGTGTTAATATTGTGAAATTTTTGTCCCATTGTTTAGGGACTTTTGTTTAATATTTAGTATTTCATTATGTCATTTCAATTTCAAGTTTTAGATGTCAGAAGTTTGCGGTCTATAAAATCCTTTTTTGATAAATAAAAAAGTAGTTAGACCATTGCCATGGGTCAATCTCTGTTTACTTTCGTGCTCATTCATTATTTTCACAACGACAGGTAATTATGAATCGTTAGCCACCAATCGCCCGTGAATGGCCTCGTGTAATAGGGGCCGATTAGAATGATGTACAAAATCGCCTCGCCAACATTGAAGACAGCGTAGGACAGATGTCCATTGTCCTTCGACAACTCTCGAGACAAATGAAATCCACTCAAGTTGAGCCTGACTCTATAGTTGCCTCAAACAACATCATGACACCCGCAAATTTGCCAGAAAATAGCCAGTACCATAGACAGTTTGAAAGGATCATGAAAAAGTTAAGCCAGCTGCAAGAGCAGAATCCCATGGACCTGTCCAATCATGCCAGCATTGAGATCCCTGAAAAACTCAAAGCACCTGAATGCGAAAGGTATGTTGATACCTCCCGCCCAAAGACCTACTTGCAGGCCTACCTGGTTTGAAGGATGATTCAATCGTACCAATTGAGCTTGACTGGCCCTGCCTTGCGATGGTACATTGTCAGGAATATTGACATCACCCCTGACATCACCTTTCCCTACGAAGAGCCGATGATCGGGGAGCATGAGGAGCTATTAGTCGCTGAGATAGGAGAAGAGCATGTCAATGAAGCCTTGCATGATAAATGGGCAGCTAGGCAACATCTTGTTATTGGAAAATTTCCCACTAGGAAAGGCAAGGAGCCTTTGTACGAGATCAAAGACTCAGAGCCTGTTTAAGAGCGGGGCACAACTAGACAACTCCCCAAGCTTACTCCGAGAGCCAGGGTACAAAGAATACCAACCCCTATCAACTCGGAAAGTGAATCAGACGATGAAACTCTAATGTCTCTCACTTCCCTTGATAGAATCAAGCTGGCAAAACGAAGGGCCCTACTCAAAAGGTCTAAACCAGAGCCAAGAAAAGAAAGCCTAAACAGATCAATTCAGCATCCATCGACGAGCCACCACACCAAAGCTTCGAGCATTCCCAAGAATACAGCTTTGAAGGCCACCATCCTCTAAAGTACAACCTTGAAGACTTCCCGACCCTAGAATACAATCCCAAGGACTTCCAGCATTATTTCGACAATGAAATTAATGATTCATCATATAACTGTTTCCTACTCTCATCCGGGGATGAAGGCCCGTTAGAAGAGGAAGCATACATCTTTATCCGCTACGATCCTAACGAAGTACTAAGCTCGTCCTCTGACCATGAGAATAGCTTCAATACTTCATCCTCATTCGGAAATTTTGACCAAGAAGAAAGCAATGGGGTAATCTCAGTAAAATCCAACTTTCCTGAAACAGAAAAATTCACCACTACAACAGATATGCAGTGGGAAAACCAGTGGCCTAACCAAGATACATCAAGCTCGTCTTGCGCTCATAGGATCATGACCCCTGGAGAGATGTGGGTACCTATCTCCGTAAGTATAATGGCACAACTTGCCCTGTGGCTCATTTGCAATATCTCCACGCTGAAATGAGTCGGTACTATAACCCGATGTCATTCGCAACTCAGGCCTTTCAAAAAAGTCTTATGAGGTCTGCATTACAATGGTTCATCACAGCAGACATCTACCTCATGAGAGATTGGAATGAGTTGTCTTCTGCATTCCTGCTTCAGTATCAAAGCCAGATTGGGACTGAAGTGCCTTGTCAAAACTTCGTTCACTTCAGAAGAAGACCAATGGAGGATTTCCGAGAGTATGCAAGGAGATGGGAGGCTTTTATGATGCAAACTTACCCTCAACTAGCTAAAGAAGAAATGATAAAGCTATTCATAAGGGCTTTACCTCGCAAGCATCGTTGTTGGTTGCATGGGTTGCACTTCCATAGCTTCAATGAAGTGGTCCTCTCATGCGAATACTTCGAGTCTACTGGAAGCGAGGAACTCAAAGGCGCTTGATTTTGGAACCAACACTATCAAAACACTCCTTTACATAAGAGTTTTCATGAGTTTTACTTATTTTTATAATTTCATGTTTCTTATCTTGTCTAGTGTGCTACTGTTGTATTTTCCATTCCAAGTACTCTATTGTACAGTTCTAATATTTTAAGAGCATGAGGCGGTACTCCAAACTAGCCCAATGATGTTATCTAACCATGAAAATAAAATATCATCCAAGGAGAATACTGAGGGCTGGGCTTCCTCATGCTTTTTCTCCCCGAAAGACATATTTTGAAAATAAAAAATATTCCATCACCCAAAAACTTTTGTCAAAACAAGATGATAAATTTAAGCACGTTTGTCTTTCTAACCCTCTCACTTCATGTCTCAGAAGATCATTCCCGTCCCCTTTGACTTAGTGTGATAGGAGGCATTTGAAGCAAGCGCATCAGGTGAACTCGTCAAATTCAAAAACACCTTGCCAAGAAAATAATGGCAAATAGAAAGAATCATCCTACACCAAAAGAGGGTAAGTCTTATTTTCTGAATATAATTTAGAAATGATGTCCTCTCTCTTCTATTTACAGGAAATGAAGGATAAGACGTAATAAGTATAGGCATACGGTTGAAAATCAAGCCGTCCCTAAGAGCTCTGTGCACTCCGCCTTGCTCCTGCCTAACTCCTTCACAAGCCAGAGCAACATCCTTTCCCCACAATGTGCTCGAGCAACCAGATGCGGACTTCCAGCTTTGACAAGCCCAGAAGCACAAAGAATGGATCTTTTCTCTTTCTTTGAATTGGCTACTGTCAACAAGGAAGAAATCCAGACAGTTGAAGTGGTCTCTAGCCCCCTATTCAAAATGAGGACCTAGAAACTTGACTTCTTGTTCCAGATGCATGCTCTTGCAAGAAATAATTGCCATCAGAGAATTAGAGGTTTTGATTGTCCATCTCAGATTCCATAGAAGCTTGAAGTACATGACTTTGCTCAATGCTACTAATGGTCATATGGTCAAAGACATAAGAAAATTCTACAAAAGGAAGGCGTTGAAGATGAATCAACAACCAGCAATCATGCATACATGGTCACAAATGAGGAAGGCCAATTGAAGGAAACATTGAACTATGCCAATATAAAGAGGCCATCATCGACATTCAAATATCTTTAGGAGCTAGCATAGACAAACTCTAGGGAAGGGTAATTTGGTATCGTTTCCAATACTCCCACTATCTAAACCCGCTTTTGACATATTTTTCCTTATTTGACAAGGAGCATCACAACTCAAGAACCAAACTCAACGATAAGGTTTGACAAATCAATACTGGCCAAGCTAGTATACGGAAATGACTTGCATCAAATTCACTTGACTTCGTGTAAAGGGATGCACCATCCAGGAGCCAATTCTGAGAATAATTGACCTAATGAAGCAAGGGACATAGGACTTCATGTCCCCCTCTCACTTCAGGTTCACCCAATTATCTGCAAACCAGTGAAGGGTAAAGTTGTATCGATTCCAGTTATTCGACTCTTGAAATAGTTCATGACTAACACATTCCCTCTTGTCTGTTGCAGGATCACTTGACTGTCAAAAGCAATGATAACAAATCAACGAGAAACATGCATAATCACTTGACTGTCAGAAACAAGGATAACAAATCAATGAGAAGCATGACAAACTCTCCTAAACAAAATGGCATCCTGAGTAATCGCTAAAACAAATGACATAAAATCTTCAGGCCTCAACTCACATTTGATTTTGGCCAGACTAATTGATCTACTTGTATATCTTCTCTTCTACAGGGACAAAAGCAGAGATGCCCGATCAAATTCCTAATTCTTGGCTGATCATTCATATGTCATATCCCTAATCAATAGGGACGACTATCGACACCCATTTGTGAATAACCCTTTTAATATTCAAAATTTAACATATTTGGAAACACCATTCTATTGACCCTTAAAGCTACCAACAAGATCTTTTTGAGCAAAAACCATTAATTTGTTTTGAGAGTACAAACTCTCTCATGTTTAAAATGCTGCATGCATTTTCCAAATGGATTTTGCATGATGATTTTGTCTGTCTAAATCACTGATTTCATTGAGAATTATTAGAATAGACAGCTAAATGAAGAATACAAGATTAATTGAGCATGCTGGATGAGGCGCGTCAGAATGATGAAAGGCAAGCCATATCCTACACACAATCCCCCCATCTATACACTTGTGAGATGAGTGCAGAAGATTCCATGGCTGCAGGGTAAAGAGTTCTCTCGCGAATGGTACGATAACCAAAATAGTGAGAGGCATTCCATCACTCACCCCATTGAGCCCCATACACTGGTGAAGCTTCTTTCATACCCCCGTGAAGAACCACCCCACATTAGAGCAGAGCAGAGGCAAAGCAGCATCACAAGGTGAGAAGAGGGATATAAATTTTCTTGCTCGCACTTGCATTAATCTTCGGGTGTCTTTATTGCATATGAACACTCGCATTAATTTAAGTGCCCTAGAATGACAAAGAGCAATTCTTTCTCTACGCACTTGTATTCATTGTACAACCCAAATGAGTCTGTAATTTCACCCTCATGTGGAGGCAAAACAGAAGTTACTATCATTTAAGCAGCATAGCTCGAAGCGCTAGCCGAAGACGAAGACTCAAGAGTCCAACAACAGTGTCGTGATTGAACTTGCCTAGGCTAGAATGAAAAATAGGGGCATAAAAAAGCAGTGTACCTGGTAAAAGCAAGGTCAATGCCCATGAATGAAGAACTGGAATAAAAAAATAAGGGCATGAAAAAACAGTGTGCCTGGTAAAAGCAAGGCTAATGCCCTCCAGTCAAAAATACAGTCAAGAAAAAGTTGTTGTTGTGGTCCATAGAACCTCCATCTGACAAGAAAGATTAGTGACAAATGCTAAGACAGTCACCAACTCTCACACTATTACATGTGAGCCAAGTCTACGTTACATCCCATTGTAAAAGTTTCTTTAGACTAGGGGCACTTCAATTAACGCAGGATTTCATATGTTCATAAGCATCGCTTGAAGAAGTACGAGCAAGATTACTCTATCTCTTTTCGCAGGATTCTTGACTTGCAAACCTGGAGATGATCGTGCAGCACTCCATTCATAAGCCTTGACCTTAATGATCCCCTTTGATGAGCCGCTAACAAAGACTTCATCACAATTTCAACAAAGATCTCTCACATTGGTAAAGTCGTACCGTTTGCGAGAATACTCAGACCCCTACTGACATGATGACAATGAGATAGTGTGGTCCTTATAAATCCTGCATTAATGGTCAGGATAGCCTTTTCCATGAAAGTGAGTGAAAAGTCCTTTCAGACTGAAAGTCCCTCATCTGACATGCTCAAGACATCTATATTCTAAATGAAGGTTGTCTTTCAAAATCTTCCCTAGTGGAAATCAGATGATACAAAACTGACAAAATTATCATGCATGAATCTCATTTGAACTCATGAATTTATAGCATATACAATCATGTGTGTATATTGTGCAAATAACAGATATACTCTCAAAGATAAGACATATAGCGGGGTAAGCATATCCTTGTCCCCATTTGTCTTAAGATACCTATCACTATCCAGGTACTCTCCTATTGACACTCAACTTATTTAAGTCGTCCTTTGAGTTTGGGAACCTACTGCTATCTAGGTATCCCCATTGTCTGTGAGTACCGGCCATCGTTCGGATACTCCCTTTTCCTAACACTCGACCTATTCGAGTTGTCCCTAGAGTCTTGATATTTGCGACTATCCAGGTATCCCCCTTATTTTTGAGTACCCATCACTTGCCGAGTGCTCCCTCTGTTGACACTCGACCTATTCGAGTCGTCCCTTGAGTTTGGATGACTTCCCTTTATTGTTGAATACCTACTCTTGTAGCATCTCATTGTCTTTGAGTACCGGCCACCGTTCGAATACTCACTTTTCCTGACACTCAACCTGTTCGAGTTGTCCTTAGAGTATTAATGCTTGTGATTGATCAAGTATCCCTTTATCGTTGAATACCTACTACTGTTTAGGTATCCCCATATCGTCAAGTATCCACCGTTGTCCAGGTACTTCCTTTTCATGAGACTCAACTTGCCTGAGTTGTCCTAAAATAATATAGCAACTGTTCAAGTATTCCATTGCTTTGCTTGGCACCGCCATCTAGGTATGCTTCCTAGCACTTGGACCAGCTTGCCATCATTAAATACTTGTGTTCATCCAAGTATTCCCTTTTAACACTGCGGCTACCCAAGTGTTCTAACCCTTTTGAGTGCCTGCGGCAATCCAGGTAAGCCTCATACCACATTCAAGTTTATAATACCAGGAGGTGAGAGACCTTCATGAATATGCGGGGCACGCCCTCGATATTCCCATTACCATGAGGTGAGAGACCTTCACGAATATCTTAGGTACGTCCTCGATATTCCCAATTACCAGGAGGTGAGAGACTTTCATGAATATCCGAGGTACATCGTCGATATTCCCATTTACCAGAAGATGAGAGACCTTCATAAATATATGAGGCACGTCCTCGATATTCCCCATTACCAGGAGGTGAGCGACCTTCATGAATATCCAAGGTACGTATTCGATATTCCTAATTACCAGGAGGTGAGAGACCTTCATGAATATCCAATGTATGTCCTCGATATTCCCAATTACCAAGAGGTGAGAGACCTTCATGAATATCCAAGGTACGTCCTCGATAATCCCCTTTACCAGAAGATGAGAGACCTTCATGAATATCCCAGGTACGTCCTCGATATTCCCAATTGCCAAGAGGTGAGAGACCTTCATGAATATCCAAGATACGTCCTCGATATTCTCCTTTACTAGGAGGTGAGAGACCTTCATGAATATCCAAGATACGTCCTCGATATTCCCTATTACCAGGAGGTGAGAGACCTTCATGAATATGCGAGGCACGTCCTCGATATTCCCCTTTACCAGGAGGTGAGAGACCTTTATGAATATCCAAGGTACGTCCTCGATATTCCTAATTACCAGGAGGTGAGAGACCTTCACGAATATCTCAGGTACGTCTTCGATATTCCCAATTACTAGGAGGTGAGAGACCTTCCTGAATATTCGGGGCACGTCCTCGATATTCCCCAATTGCCAGGAGGTAGGAGACCTTCACGAATCTGCGAGGTACATCCTCAATATTCCCAATTACCAGGAGGTGAGAGACCTTCACGAATATCTCAGGTACGCCTTCGATATTCCCAATTACCAGGAGGTGAGAGACCTTCATGAATATTCGGGGCACGTCCTCGACATTCCCTATACCAGGAGGTGAGAAACCTTCACAAATATCCTAGGTACATCCTCGATATTCCCATTACCAGGAGGTGGGAGACATTCACGAATATGCAAGGTATCCCCCAATTCAAGAGTTTCACGTACTTCCTCGATATTCCCAATTATCAAAAGGTGAGGGACCTTCATGAATATCCCGGTACTCCTTCGATACTTGCGAACATCCGGTACTCCTTCAAGAGTTTGTACTTGTGAATTATCCAAGTACTCCTACTCCAAGCAGTTTGTACTTATGATCATCCAAGTACCCCTTCGACGCCTGTAAAGGCCCAAATATCCTCCAGGTTAGTACTTGTGAATATCCAGGTACTCTCTTAATACTTGTGAATGTCCAGGCACCCCCAACAAATCGATGCCCTGAGAAAGGTCGGTGCATTCTCCCGAGAAAGGTCGGGTTCCTCTAGAAAGGTGTCTTCGACGAAGTCGACACCCCGCAAATCGATGCCTTGAGAAAGGTTGGCGCATCCTCTCAAGAAAGGTCAGGTTTCTACCAGTGTCTTTGATAGAAGTTGGACACCCCAACAAATATGATGTCCTGAGAAAAGTCGGCGCATCTCCCGAGAAAGGTTAGGTACCAATTGGTGTCCTCGATACGGATCAAGCACCCACAAGTGATGCCCTGAGAAAGGTCGGCGCATCTTCTGTCAAGGCGATCAAAGAAAGGTTCGGGTCCTAGACAAAACAACTTATTGCTCTAACAGGCGACCGAAGAAAGGTTCGGGTCCTGGAAAAGTTTCCCCCACGGCGACCGAAGAAAGGTTCGGGTCCGAGACAAACACTTATTACTCTAACAGGCGACCAAAGAAAGGTTCGGGTCCTGGAAAAACAATTCCCCATCAAGGCAACCGAAGAAAGGTTCGGGTCCTAGAAAAACCAACTTATTGCTCTAATAGGCGACCGAAGAATGGTTCGAGCCCTGAAAAAGCAACCTCCTCATGTCACCAGGTAAGCTGACACCTTGGTACTTGCCAAACTCAGGGTTCGCACCCCATCTCACTCACTCCTAGTAAGTAACTACAGGTATCTTCTTATTTATCTCAGTATATGTAAAGTTATATTGCTCTTTTTCCGTTTAGAATAATAAGCCCCAAATAAAATATAATCTATTACGCATGCATGGATAAAATTTAAGCATCAGTTTATCTTTGAATGCAACCTCTGCGAACTCACCTTCAAAGAGGGGCAGCTGTTGACGCCTCAATTTTAATTAGGCTTATTTTATTAATTAAATTTTTATTTCTTTTTTCTATTTCGGAACAATAAACAAATAACAAAAAAAAACAGAAAAAAAAAGAAAAGCAAAAAACAAAAAAAACCAGCCAGCCCCTTTTTCTTTCTTTTTCCCTTCACACGACCCACCCCCCCCTCTTCTTCTTCCTCCTATCTTCTTCTTCTTCATTCGCCTCTGCATCTCACGCGCGGTGGCCGATGACACACTTAAGGGCAACCTACAGTAGAGAGGCACGAAGGTAGGCCGCCGAAGGAGAGGACAGCACGCATGCGCCTTCAATGTGCGCCTTTAATGCTGAGATGAGACGCCGGTTCGGCCGCGGGGGTCTAGTCAGCAAGCCAAAGACCGGCGATCAAGCCTCTCCGTCGACCGGACCTCCTCGCCTATATATAGCGGAGCACTTCCATCGTCAAGGGGACAAGTGAGCGAGCTCCGAGATCTTCCCACTAAGAGACTTCGGGGGAGGAATCGAAGAGCGAGCGAGAGAGAAATCGGGTTATGAGCTTGGCCGACCTCCCATTGAGAGACTTCGGGGGAGGCCGCCGGCGAGCGAGTCTGAGGAGGTAAGATCTGGCCGGTGGAGGCTCGGATCTGACTGGAGTAAATGGGGCAAATATGAGCGTGAGGGTGTTGAACGAGGTCAGATCCGGAGGAGAGAGGGTTGAGATCTGAGCGCAGATCTGAAAATCCATTGTGCCAAGTTGCCTCGAGCCAGGCCGCCGCCATTGCTGTGACTGAGCACAAGTCCCAACGCCGTCAAACCGTACTATTGCCCTCGCGCCTCGCCGCTACTATTTTTCCCGACGCCGGTCGCTACTTCCCCAACTCGGCCAAATCAAAGCCCTTCATCGCGGAATTTTCTGGTGCAGCTCGTTGAGACAGGTACGAGTTCAGTCGCCGTATGTCGCCGTACGCCATCGTCACCCCCGTCGCCACCAAACGGAAGCTCCCCCTCCCTCTCAGAACCCTAATCGTCGTTTCGCCTTGCGTCTCAACCTATGCGGTCGCCTCCGTCGCCGTCGTTCGGAGACTTGCCCCCCCTTTTCGTTGAGACCCTAGCCTCTGTCGCTGCCGAACGCCGGACCGCTACCATTTGATCTCCTAGCCCCTCCATCTGCGCCACGGATAGATGAGGAGGGAAGAAGCATAGCGTCGGACCCAGCCCGGGTCGGATCCGGGCCACTGTTCGGGTAGGCTTTCCCGAATTGGGAGGCGGATCAAACTGGGTCATCGGGTCGACGAGTCGAGTAGGGTTTCCGCAGTTTTTGGGCGGTGGAAATCCGGGTCGATCAGTCGGGTAGGGTTTCGTCGAACCGGGTTAGCGGGTCGGCCCGGTTCTTTTCGAAAACGGGCTTTTGGGCCACGACGCTGTTTCAATTAAAAAAGAAAGAAGGAAAAAGACAAAAAAATCCGAGTCGGGCTCGCAACGCGAGCCCATCTCATTCGAGTCGCTAGCCCAAGTCGAACACAACTCGTGGATCCAACCCGGGTCATTTTTTATATTATTTTAATATAAAATAATATTTTAAATAAATAATTTATTTATTTTCAAAAAAATCAAAAAATGTTTTATTTCGAAAAATATAAAAAACAGTAAAAAATATTTTATTTTCCAAAAAATGTCTATTTTCCGAAAAAAAAATAAAAAATATTTCATATCTTCCAAAAAATGCCAAGAATCCAAAAAAGCCAAAAATTCATGAAAGAGCCAAAAAAATTCAGAAAAAAGCCAAAAAGACTTGTATTTTTCCAAAAATACCAAAAAAGGTCCAAAAAATCCCTTTTATATCCAAAAAAATTAGAAAAATACTCAAAAAAGCGTTTTTCCTCCCAAAAATGCATGGAAAATCCCTCAAAAATCCAAAAAGCCTTAGGGTTTAAACAAGATTAGGTACCTAAAGGGCATTAGTGATTAACTAGTGTAATCAAGTCCCCGATCCTAATTTCTCTGGTTGCGCATGAGTGAGTATTTCTCCCGATACTTCACTTGGGTTTCTAATTAACCCACCCCAAATCAATTAGTGGCGACTCCATTTTAAAAATTGATTTACAGGTTATAAACTCAGACTATTAAAGTTGTGAATTGGTGGACTTGGGAGACCCCGGGCATAACAAATTTCAGCCGAGCCATTAGCCTCCGCAAGGCGCCCACCTCTGATGTGGGCGCTGAAAAAAAGAGGTCGCGAAAGACTAATGGTTGTTAATTAATCTAAGATTAACTGCAATTAATTAAACTAACTGTGCTTAATTACACTAACCACAGTTAATTTAAACTAACTACGGTTAATTAAAATAACCACGGTTAATTTACCTAATGATGGTTACTTTAAAATAACTATTATTAATTAACCTAACCATTCTTAATTAAGACTAATTCTCAAACCTTAATTTAATCCTATCCCTAAACACAATTAACGCCTTAATCCACGGTTAGGAAGTTAACTCACGGTTTTTCGGAGGTGGCAAGTTCATGGCAACGGCAACACGATGGCATCGAGGACACAGGGCTTGAGGCTTGAATGGCAGTGCAAATGGCAGTGGTTCGGCTCTTAAGGCTCACGGCCACCTAGGGGGAGGGTGCTCGATGGTGGTGATGAAGGTGGCTTGTGGTGGTGTCTCAGCTTGGGTGGTGGGCGGCAACTTATGGCAGTGATGGCGTGGCAAAAGGGTGGCAAGGGGGCGACCTTGATGTGATAAAATGAGGAAAGAAGAAAGAAGAAAAAGATGAAGAAATGAGGGAGATGGAGGTTGAGGAGGTTCAGCCAGCTTAGGGGCAAGAAAGAGTGAGGGAAGACATAATGGGTGAGGTGGGCAGAAGGGGAAGAAGAGAGACATTGTTTAGATTTTCCCTAAAATTTCATGATGAAAATCCAACATAAACCCCTAAAACCCTCTCCTCCCTCCATTTATTTCCTTTTCGTTTTTATTTTCTTAAAAGTCAACTTTTTGGCTAAAATTTACAATTTTGCCACTAGGTCCGGTTCCCTTTTCGGCTTCCAATTCTTGTCTGATTGGACCTTTTTCCAAAAATTTACAGCCTACCAATAAATTGCTAGACGAATAAGGCAATGTCCAATAAGTTAATCTTAAAATCCTCGAAGGTTTGATTTTTGAAATGGAATTAAATTACATGGTTAAAATCGATCAAATGCGACTTTAGTACGACCTAAACTATTGTGTAGCTTTTAGGGGTTTTTGCGCGTTTAACCCATAGTTGATAATTTTTTATCAACTTTTGTGCCTCTTTGAATCATTGATGATCCTCGGTTGTCATATACTTGCGAGGATTCAATTATGTACACTAAATACAAAATCAATAGAAAATTTGCTTATCGTCATTTGCAGAGAGTATCGTAATTGTGTGGAATAACCCGCGAACCGATTATGTATTCCTGTTAAATCGATTTACATTTGTTCACTAATTAACTTATAACAACGTAATATTGACCCTTATCAATTCTTATGGTCGAACAATTAATCCTTGATTGAATTCTCTAGTTTTTCACATTTTAACCATTTATGACTTCACACAATAGATTAATTAACTCATAAGTGATCAGTGAAGAGTAAATTAACTATTAGTGTATTGATGAAATAATCATTTCATATATTTCAAAATGGGTCAAATTTCGAGATATCATAGGTAAAATGAGTGGATCCGGATATGAATAAATCATATTGTATTTTTCTTTTATGATTGTTTGAACGAAAAAGATTTTGCTATGCCAGACATTTATTTGGTGAAAAGTTTTCAGAAAATGATATCTTCGATTAAAATTTCACATACGAAATGTAGCCAATTACCCACTTTCTATAAGAAAATTTTTATTCCTTCCCCTAAATGTCTTGAGACGCACCAAAATTTTTAAGAAAATGATTTTCAAATAATTTATTTTTTACGAAACAAAAAGAACGTAAAAAGCATATGACCAATGATCTCCTCAGGCTGGGCCATTACAACTCTGAATTCTTCGGTCACGACACTAGGCTACAATAATAGAACAGGAAAAAAAACGAATGAGGAAATCTGGACAGCAAGTATTTGGCATCAACGAACAGCACATCAATGACACAGTTACATATACCAGGACATACGAGCAGCAAGCACGCACAGAATAGACATAATCCATGATACAACACATCAGTACGAACAAAAGATAGTGAGAACATCAGCAACTCAACACATACGAAGATGAACCAATCTGTAACACTGCCCACCCAAAATGAATGCGTATATGATGGCTAGGGCAGCAGATCAATGCTCTTGCAACATGCACTTAGGATTCAAGATATTAGCATTCGTTCAATACGCTTGCAATTTCAATACATACAGAAAAAACCCGCAATATTTTTTCATAATGTGTTTGCAATTGGGCACAGCAAACATAGATCAACATATTGTGAAGCATAAGAAGTAAATGTGCATGGATCAATTCATTTTCGTTCGAGATTGCCTGTCTAAGTTCTAGAATACTTAGTTATCAGATTCATCTAATGTACATACTGGATATGCATCTAATCCGAGAATTTCAATAACAAATCCTAAAACGAATAGCTTCTAAATTCTGAAATGAAAGGAAATGAAATACAAGTAAAGTCTATACAACAAAACTAATGTATCGATCAAGCAAAGGAAGCTCTCAGTCAAAATCTGAATTGAAGCACACACTGATCTAGTTCAGGAATTTTATCAAACAGGTGGTAGATATTTCTGTCAAAGGATCTAGATGCAGAAATAAGAGAAAGGTGTTGTCACAAAGAGGCAACGCAGCATGCTAAAAGTCATCAGGAAAGCCTCAAACGTGACCAGATTTCACACTGGCGGAATTGAGTACTTGGTCTTTACCTTCAACAGAAACAGAGTATGTGTATTTACCTTGACGAAGAATAATAGCTGACTGCGATTGGTGATCAAATCAAAGGAGTGAAGCTTCAGGAATTGTAGCACCAAAGACTGGGGAACAGGCTAAAGGAGGGAGAAGGAGAATCAAGCACTTCGTTGAAGTTGGCCCAAAAAAGGGAAGCAAACAGAGCACTTCCTGTGGCTGCAAAGCTGGTGGTGTTGGGGAAGTGGCCTGCGACGACAATTGGTGACGGAGAGAGGGATAAGGATGCATAAAGGAAATCGAGAGAGAATCACAACTGAACATGAGAATTCCTTCCCTCTACTCTCTTCTTTATTCTCTGAGGTTCAAATGTGAAGAGATTATAGCAGTCGGCAATCGGAGACGAGTGCCGGCCACCAGTGGAGTGGAGGTGACCGAGTATGAAGAGGGAATGGCGACCTAGAAGCTCCTGGAAATTGATGATGCGAGAGAGAATTTGCCGAGTTCCGTGTATGTGCATTCTCTCGATTCCACTCTACCCCGCCGAATGCATTTATGTATAAGATACGTATATGTGGACGCAAGGCTGTAGTGAGATAGATCGAACTTTTATTTAGTATTTTTTATTCTTTTCATATACTTCTTGTTTTTACAAAAAAAAATGCATGTTGGATTTGCTGGCTAAAATTCAGGTGTCAATAAAAGAATGTCTTTCATTTGTTGTTTTTTTATTTTATCAAATGGAATAAAAATTATGTGTAAAATTTATGAGAAAAAGTCAGTATTTTCGTATTGACAGGGCTGAGAATTTCATTCAATGAGAGATAGAGAAGCATTGTGAGTGACAAGTAATGTTATGTACTTATTAGTTTATAGGTGTAGTGCTCTATTGTAGTTAAGTAAACTTGCAAAATAGAACTTACAAACAATCTAACGTAGATTGAACGTTCTTTGCCACTTTCAAGATAAGTTGTGAATACGCTCAGTAGTTGTATAGTCCCTATCATATATAGATTGGTTGCAACCATTAATTTCGATATGGTCCCTGGCGCCTCGGAGGTCCTCCTCGTCCTCCAAGGGTTGATCTGTGCCAGGGTTAGCGAACACTGTCTACTTGAAGAACCTGAACAAAGGGGACAACATGATTTTCTCTCGGGGGCTATTGCACTTCCAAATTGAATGCTGGCATAGGTCCAACTCCTGCCATAGTCCATTTAAGTAGTCTGAGCCCTGGGCATCAAATCTTGGACTTTGCTCTGTTCGCTAATAATTTTCCTTCTGAGGTGGTGGAGGGCACCACTTTCCTTGATGATGCCCAGGTTAAGAAGCTAAAGGGGGTTCTTGCTTGCACTGGCTAAGTGGCTAATTTCATTTTCGTCGAGAATCCATCCATTAACAGTCACCACCTTTTCAGGCCTCTTCAAAACACGACCAAAAAAGAAAAAAAAGCCTCTTCAAAAAAATGAAAGGAAATAACAATTCGGGTTATATGCTCGTCGTCAATGGTTTTACATGGATTTTTCTTGTAAGGTTGTATTTGGTTTGCTCATATGTTGAAGTGAATCATAGGCATAGAGATATGATTATTAGTGCTTTCTGACTTCTTGTTTTGTTTGGACTATGGAGCAAGGCACCTCCCTCTCTTTGTTGAATTTTGAGTAGATGAATAAAAGTATGTTGCTTCATCAGTTCCTTGAGAGCTAATGTTCATCTGGGAAAAAACGTTCTCGATAAGTCAAGTGATGTAGTAATATCATCCACCCATTGTGGATGTGATTATAGTATAATTGAGATCCTATCTATAGAGGGATAAACTAACATTTGGTGCTGCATTCATATAATGATAGCTCATGTTGTGCCGTGTCTTTGACCCAATCAAAGCATTATTTAGTAATAACGCGTCATGCCAACACATTCAATACGTTCATTTAGTATTGTACAAGGCTAATTGGACCAATTCATTGATGCAACTTTTCTGCACATGACTTAATTAATAAGGATTGTCATGTGAGCTACGCAGATTCTGTTTTAGAGCCTAACTTTGGAATTGTTTTTTTTTTTTTTCTAAATACACTAGAATCTTGTCGCGATCTCTTGTGCAATGAACCAGTAATGGATGCATTCGAATCATGTGAACTTAGCTCACATTCACCGTTAGACCAGCGGGTTCCACATGAGGCCTACTTCATCCAATGGTACATGTGAGAGGGGCTCACATGCATTGGGTGCATCTAAGGTTTTTTTTCTTCTACAAGACTCGATGTGCCTTAAAAGTGTTGAGGTGCTGCGTATGATTATTTTTTTGACCATAAGTTCATAAAATGTCGAATTCAAGTACTGTTATAACCCATTTTTGGATTCTTGCGACTCTCATGGCACCGGAAAGCTCGACTCACTATTGTTAGGTATAAGTATTGTTTAGTTTAGATCCTTAGGTTTTAATTTCGTCATGTGTTTTCCACGAAAAGGATGCTCTTTCATTTGAGACCAACAAGGGTGTTGGCCGAACGATATCTTATTGGAAAGCTTACGATAAACTTAGGTGCTCACGAAGTTTCAGGGTGAGATGAGGTAATTCAAGGAAATGATATTAGCATTTCAATATTAATCTATCTGTCAATGAATATAAAAGTAGGTAAAACTAGCATGATGATGACTCACGTGGCACACTCTCGTGCAAGCTCCATGCACTGGTTTGCTTTTGATGTCAGTTAGCAAACCTATAATGTGAGCAGATGTCTAATTCTAGCAAATATTTAAATTTTGCATATCTAATTCTTATGAGAATTTTCATAATAAATTGTTACCGATTTAGAAGAAATAAATGTTTAAATGAGTTATTTAGGGGCAGTTATCAAATCAATCCTAAACTTATCGTACAGAGGTCAACTCAAACCTAAATTTTCCGATTTTGCCAATTGAGTTACTTAACACTAGACTTTCGCCAATAAAAATTAAATCACGAATTAGGGATTATGACATAGATTTGTTATGCCCAACCCATTTAAGCTTCAAAATCAATAATCCCCTGAGCTTCATCCAACATCATATGGAATCGTGACAATTTTTCCTCTCTTGCTAGATTCAATTGAAGCAGAGGATCAGCTGTGACATCCCGATTTTCTAATTCTATTTTCAATAAATTGAGACGGGCATTTCGTTGGCATGCATATACTTCTTTTCCTTGAATCGGCCACTCATGTGAAAACTAGTTTATCGGGTGAAGCCGTTAAGAGTTTCTAATGCATCAGACTCGAGAATTTGACCAGGAAGCGATCTTTCGACCGAGCTAATCTGCAAGGGTCATTACGGCACAATTAAAAATCGATTAGAGATCGGAGATAGGTCGACTCAACAGAGGCATGTGATCAGGTGTGGGTGATTCCACCAGATCGCACAATTCTTGTCGATCGGCACTAGACTGACTTTTCTATTGATTGGGTACCCTGTGTTCGTACTTGAAACCTTGAGATTACCCCGACAATCAAAAGTCGCCAATGTTTCAAAGATGTACATTGTGGCTTGAGATGATTAACCACAGGTCAAATGCATGAAAATTTCTAAAGGCTACCCGGTAGGTTGGGCCGCGCTAGTATCGTGCCAAAGTGAAATTAACAGTGGAATTGAGATCGAATTTAGAAATTGGAAGTCTGGGTGTGTCACAAATCATTTTAGGATCATTGACTCTTCTTCGGAAGATTTTTTATGTAATCAGAATTTTTCAGAAATTAAATCAGAGAATGGCTATTTTGGCTCGATAAATTAGTAAGCCCGCATTTGGTCTTGCTTTTGGGACTTAAGTTGGTTCTATGGGGAAGTGAAGATGTGAATTGAAGTGTGGTGACATTGGATTAATTTTATGGACTTTAATTGGACTTAGTTGGAAGAGAATCAATTGGAAATTAAAGACTTTGATGTACAAAGAATTGGACCCTGGCGGAAATTGATTTGGACCCATTGAAGTTGTAGAGGAAATGAGTTAGTGGATGATTACATCATGGAGTGATGTCATGGTGGGTGGCCAATTGGTGGAGATCTTGACAAGTGGAGGGGTGGATTTAATCCCCAAAAAGTGAAGGGCCCCACCACTTCATCTTCAAGCTTGGGAAGAGAGAGAAAGAGGGGGGAGAGGGAGAGCTGCGATCGGTTCAGCCAGCCCGACGCCGCCCCCTTCGCCCACTCGCACGCCCGTTCGCCGGAGCTCGCCGTCGCGGTTGCTGTTCGCCCGCACACCAGTCGCCGTGCCCGCTCGTCGTCACACCGTCTTCGCCATCTCCAGCCTTCGTCCGCACTAGCCCGCGTTCCAGTAGCTTGTCCAAGCAGCTCAGGCCTTAGCCGGAGCTCCCTCCGCCGTCGTCGACCTCCCCTTCAGCCCGTCCAAGCCCTCGCCGGTCTCCTCCGCCCATTCCACGTCCGAACCGCCGCCGAGCAGCCTCTGTCCAGCCGCAACCAGCAGCTGCAAAAAAAAATGGGTTTCTCAGCCCCTTCTTGGCCCGTTTCGGTCGCCTTCCCACGCCCAGATGCTCAGCCCGCCTTGAGGAAAGTCGATCCTTACGTCGTCCTCGTCGTTTTGGTCCGCTCGGCTCGCTAATCCGATGAGTTTAACTCACTAAATCTTGATTAGAGGGTTAATGATGCCCTAAGTGTGCTTAGTCTAAGTTAAGTAAGTTTAGGTGGTTAGATTAGTTTATTTGGTTGAGGATTAGATTATGATGTTTAATTAAGTTAAAGTGTGTTTAGTTTAAAGTTAAGTATGTTTATTTTAATATAAAGCCTTGATGTGACATAATAGGGTTTTATTTTTGAATTATTTAATGATTTCGAATTCTGGAATTTATAATATTATATTATATTCCAAAATTATTAAAATATTATTATTTATTAAAAAAACGGAAAAATTATTTTTGACCCCGGTTGCTCAGAATTTCGTGCCGATCGCTGCTGTATAGTCAAATTTTGAAATTGATGATTGGATATTATAAATTGAGTGTGGACCGTGAAAAATATGGATATTATTATTTAATTATTTTCGTATTAAATTTAATTATTTATTGAATTTCCAAAAAATTTGTTAGGACCCTAAACTCTCAGAATTTCGTGCCAATCGCTGCTGTGTATTTACAATTTAAATTTGATGATTGATTGTGGCAAATGAAGTGTGACTGTGATAAATAGGGATTCTTTTTATAAAGTCCCAAGTGTCGAAATTTATGGGAGATTGGCCGTGAATTGCCACCTAATAAAGGTCGCGCCCAGTGGAGCCGTGAATTACCACCTGATAAAGGCCGTGCCCAGTGGGGCCGTGAATTACCACCTATTAGAGGTCGTGCCTATCGGGCCGGGATCTACCACCTTTTAAAGGTTGTGCCGAGTGGGGCCGTGATGCCACTAATTCTAAAATTGGCCGAGTGGGGCCGTGATTGAGAGCAATGATTGATTTGCTAGAATGACATATAATCGGCTAAGTCGATTGATCGCTGAGACGATCCAAATGGTTGAATTGTTCTGATGATGTGATTGTGCCATGGTTGTTTGGTTATCATAATTGTACGTGGTTGAATTATATAAATCGTGCTAACCTGCAGATAAAGGCTAATGCGAGGTAAGTCTTCTGTGTGATGTGGCTAGGCCACCCGGGGCATATTTTCTTTCTAATAGGGGTTTAGGGGGTTGAACTTGCTGAGACATTGTCTCATCCTGGTTTGGGGATTACAATTTCAGGTCCCTGGTGGACGGAGCGGCTAGATAGCTTTGGTTAGCCTCGAGGAGTTGCAGAGGTGAAGTCATAAGGATTGGAGAACATGTCCTGCTAGTTGGTTTTAGGATAATCCCCCTTTTTGTCAAGCTGGTCTATTTTGTAGACAGTCCAGTGTTGTATTTAAACCCTTTATGTTTGTAAATGAGTATTTGGTATTGTGATTGATTGCCTGCCTTTCTATCCCAAGTTAAATGTTGTCAGGGGATTTGTTTCACTTCCGCATGCATAATAAAATGAATGGGTCGGCGGCATATCTTGGGATGTTGCATATTTGATCGACCGCAGTGGGATGTGCGCGTATCTCGGGGTTCGGGGCGTGACATCAGCAAACTTTCAAACCTTCTAACAACTGGAAGCATAAGTCAAGTTATCCCAAGGAACTCATCATTGGCAACATTGATGAAGAAATTCGTACTGGATCCAAAAGGCAAGAAGAGTCTAGTGCTTTAGCTCTTGTTTCTGAGATTGAACCCAAAACTATAGAAGAAGCCTTGGATGATGAAAGTTGGATTGAAGTTATGCAAGAAGAGCTCAGACAGTTTAGCATTAACGATGTTTGGGAACTCATTCCTAAACCTAAAGGTAAGTCCATTATTGGAACTAAATGGGTTTTCAGGAACAAGATGGACGAGAAGGAAAAAGTTGTTAGAAATAAAGCAAGACTCGCGGCCAAAGGATATACGCAAGAAGAATAGATAGACTATGACGAGACCTATGCACTAGTGGCGAGGTCAGAAGCAATTAGATTATTACTTGCTTTTGCTTACTATACAAATTTCAAGCTATTCCAAATGGACGTAAAAGGTGCATTCTTAAACGGATTTATTCAAGAGAAAGTATATGTGGAACAACCACCTGATTTTGAAAATCCAAGAAAGCCAAAATCAGTCTACAGACTGAACAATGTCTTATATGGTTTGAAGCAAACACCTCGAGCTTGGTATGAAAGGTTAAATAATTTCCTAAATCAAAATGATTTTGTTAAAGGAAAAATAGATAATACATTGTTTATTAAAAAGGAAGGTAAAGATTTTCTACTTGTACAGATTTATGTTGATATTATATTTGGTTCACCTAATGAAAATCTGTGCAAGGAGTTTTCAAGATGCATGTAGGATGAATTCGAGATGAGCATGATGGGTGAGTTAGGGCGCGTTTGGTAACGATTCTGTTCCCGGGAACTAATTCTGACCAGAAATGATTATTTCTGATTCTGTTCCCAGGAACTGATTCTGAGTAAAAAAACACGTTTGGTAACAAATAAAATTTCTGATTCTGGAATAGAAAAAGAATAGAAACGCGTTTGGTAACTATATAAAATTTCAATTCCAATTATTTTTTAATTACCTTTTCAGATTAAAATAAATTTGATATTGAATTTTCATAAACCATTCACTGATTAATTATATTTTTATACTAAGTAATAAAAATATTAACTAATCAATTTTTATTATATAGTAAATAATAAACCATAGTATAAACTATACTAATATCCCTACAATATGTAATAAATAAAAATACTAAATTATAACATAAAATTAAATATGTATTCTATATACAACAAATATATATTTCATACTAGGAAGAAATAAAAATAAAATATAGAAATAATTTTTTTTTTGATTCGGCACTTTTGATTCTCTTTTTTGATTCTCGGACGGAGAATCATATTTTTTCTGATTCTGAATTCTTGTCCAAAACTGATTCTGGGAGTAAATTTGTTCCCAGAATCAGTTTTGGACAAAAAATTTACCAAACGCGATTCTGTTCCCAAACTGATTCTGGGAACAAAAAATCAGAATCAGGCACTGTTTGGATGGTTGCTAAACAGGGCCTTAATGTTCTTTCTGGGATTACAAGTTAAACAATCAAATGAAAGAATTTTCATTCACCAAGAGAAGTATGCAAAGGATCTCATCAAGAAGTTTGGATTGGAAAATTGCAAAAAGACAAAGACGCCTATGTCAAGTTCTTCGAAGCTGGACAAAGATGAAGAAGGAAAGAGTGTAGACCAGAAGCTATACAGGAGCATAATTGGTTCACTTCTTTATCTCACTGTATTTAGACTTGACATTTTGTTTAGTGTTTGTATCTGTGCTAGATTCCAATCAAATCCCAAAGAATCTCATTTAACTGCTGCAAAGCGCATCATCAAATACGTTGCAACAACTCCAAAGCTAGGTCTGTGGTATCCCAAAGAATGAAACTTTACTCTTCTTGGATATTCAGACGTAGATTTAGCAGGATGCAAAATGGACAGAAAGAGTACTTCTGGTACTTGTCAACTGCTTGGCAACAAGTTGGTATCTTAGTTTTCAAGAAAACAGAGTACTGTAGCTCTTTCAATAGCTGAAGCATAATATGTGGCTCTTGGAAGTTGTTGCTCTCAAATCTTGTGGATACGACAACAACTTAGAGACTTTGGAATTGAAATGTCTTGCACCAAGATCAAATGTGACAACACCAGTGCCATAAATCTCACAAAAACCCAATTCTTTATTCAAGAGCAAAGCATATAGAGATTTGACATCATTTTATTAGAGATCATGTTCAAAATGAAGAAGTTATGATTCAGTTCATTGACTCAAAGAATCAGCTAGCGGACATATTTACAAAGTCACTGGAGAAAAGTCTATTTGAGTCTATTCGCACTAGACTTAACATCATATCTTATATCGAGTAAAGTCTGAAGAAGTTCAGACCCAGAGGTAAAGTTTGAAAAAGTTTAGACTCAAAATGTCTAAGAGTTACGACTGTAAGTCAATTTTTTTTTTAAATGCTTATGATTTTATTTTTGGATATTTTATTTGAAAAGATTTGTTGGTTACTCGAATCGCTAATTAGTTATTTTATTTTTAGAAGTTATCTTTTTCGAGATTTGAATTTATGGTAGTTTTTCTTTTTCAAAAAGGCAGTTCTTACTTTTTCCTTTGTGACGTTTCGTATACCCGTTTCACTTGCTATATATACTATTGTTTTTCATCTTCTTCGTTTTCACCGTGAAACCCTATAATACAAAACTCCCACTTGCTTTCATTTTCTCTCTAGTTTATTCCAAAAGATTTCATCTTTTTCACGAGCAAGTTCAAGGATTTCTCCCATAAAGCGACAATGTCTTCGAAAAAGTCTTCGAGAATAGCAAACAGGGGACCACAGCACTTGCGTGAGGGTCCTACACATTTCGATTTGATTGAGGAAGACGACTCTCCTCAACAGCAACAAAGTTAGCAACAACATTCTCAACAGCGTCAGTCTTCTCAACAAAGGACACAAAATCTTCCACCGCCTCAACCAGAAGAAGAAATAATAGAAGATGCTGAACCTGTAAGAACGCTAAGACCTCAAGTTGTTTTCTTGCTTTATTTTAAGTTGAAAGAAGGAGGTGCTGGTATGAGTTTAATTGATGATTTTCTGAGAGAGAGGGGTTACAAAAATGAGACCTTGTTCCTACAAGAAATGGAAGAAATGGGCATTGCGCCTAAAGGTTTGGCTGAAAAGACTTTTGCTAATTTTCTGAGTGACCTGGGCTTTGGCACTCTTAATTAACCAGAAGGAAAAGACAACGACGAAAGAATGTTCTCACATTTCCAACACATGATGGGAGTGGCTACGAATATTCGTGGTACAGGAGCGAGTCTATTCCATTCTAAAGACCACAAGAAGGCTTACTCAAAACCGATGAAGAAGAGAGGGGTCATGAACCCTAGAAGCGTGGATTTTGATTTTATTGATTCTGTGCAAATAAATTTGAGGGAGAAGTTTGCACTTCTTCAAATGGAGTGTTTTTGTTCTAAGACAACAGTTGCCTACCCTGAACTTACATCATATTTCTATTCAAATCTATCATTTTTGGATGCGAATAGATTCTCCTTTACAGTCAAGGACAAGGAATTCTTGGTCGATGTGGACACTTTGGCTAACGTGATTGGGGTGGAAAGAGGGCATTTCCAACCAATCAGTGTGTCCGTTGCTCATGCTACTCTAGAACTGGTATGAGACAGATATGCTGAAGGCAAGATCTCCTCCACTAGGATGAATGCCTCCAACGTTTTGCTCCATAAAATCGTGATCAACTGCATCTGGCCAAAGTCAACATCCAAGACAGATGTGTCTCATCCTAAAGCAAAATTGATGTATGCCATTAACATTGGCTACAAGTTCTCTCTGTCTCACACCATTCTGTTTCACATGTACAGGACAGTGGTTAAAGACAAGGGACAACTCCCATACTCTACTCTTATCACAAAAGTCTTCAGACACTTCAACATCCATTTACCTGCTCCTTTGTGTTTGACAAGCATTGCTCCAATGGTAATTGGATTGAAGATGGTCACCAAGATGCGTCTGAAGGAGCTCAACAAAGTGTTAGAGCGCATGAAGGAGAAATCCCCTGTCTAGGCAAAGCAAGACTCTGCGGCATTAAAACGGAAAGGCAAGGAACCAATGACATAACCTATTAAGAAGAGGAGAACCCTCATCCTGGAAGATGAAGATGATGAGAATGACGTCACACTCTCCGCCTTTGTCCTTTGAAATTTATAGAGTTTTGTTAGCTTTCCAGAGACATAAGAAAGAGAGAATATAGAAGAAGAAGAGACAGAGAAAAGAGATGAAGGAGAAGAAGGAAGAAGAAATGAAGAAGAGAAGAGAACAGAGGAAGAGGAAGAGGAAGAGGAAGGAAAGACGAAGGAAGGAAGAAGAGAAGAGGAAGAAATTGGTCGAGAGGACTTTTTTAAGCCTACTTTGGCTGTACCCTTGTTTAATGACTCTGAAAAGATAAGGAGTGAAACTGCTGAAGCAGAACAAGAAGAAGAAATGACTTCTCCACCTGTAGGCACGTAAACAGGGGGAGCTACTGAAAAACGAGGTATTTCTTTACCTAATCTCACTAGTAATGTTAGTCGATCTGCAGCAGATCCAGAGAATGTGTATGCCTCTCGTTATCAAGAAGCAGACATTAAGGCATCCACTCCTAGTCATGGTAGACGACTTGCTAAAGAACCCTCCAATCTCAAGACTCTAGGAATAGATTCGGCTGGACCCAGTACTGCACTAGATCAAACAGCAGATTTTTCAAGACTGCTGGACATCATGTTGGATTTAAGGAGACAACAATACGGTTTGGAGTATGAGATCAAGGATCTCAAAAAGGTTTTCATGACTACTTCAGTCTCATTACAAGAACAGTTACTTGCCCTGAAGACTCAAGTGCAGGACAATGTAAAGGGTGAAGATCTAAAGACACCAAAGGAAACTCTTGAAAAGCTTGATTCGCTTGCCAAAACAGCCATGATTTCCACACCACTATTTTCAAACAACTCTTTTTTATCATTCTCTACTTTTTGCTACTAACAAAAATGGGGAGAAGTTGCAGATTTGAGCTGAGTTGACTTTATTTTTATTTTGTTAGCACATCATTTCTTTTTGAGTACTTTTTATTTTGATGACCTTTTTGACTTTGGTATTTTTGTTTGGTTGTGGACTTTTGACTTTTGGACTGCTTGACTACTAGTTATTTTGATTTGAATTCTTTGATGCTTGCAGTAATTTAGGCTGTGATACTGATTGTGGATGGATAGTCATCTTATCGTGCAGGACTAATATGTTTTCTGTGGTTGCAGAATTGATGCTATTCAAGTCCTATTCAACTTATTTTTATAAGATATCATGTGGCACCCGAAAATTTCATAAACCGTGATGTGCGACGGTAGTGACTGATCAATAAAAGTATCGTTGAATGGCATCCTTAGTATTTTGTATGAGCATTATTTGATTTCATCGACGGACCGATATCTTATGTTTGTTAAGAGTCCGATCGTTGAATAGACTATCGATATATATATATATGTTCATTTTTATGACTCGACACAATTATATCACTTGAGTGCACATGAGATAAGAAAAGAAATTTAAACACCAAGACCATGGGACCGAAAATGTTCCATATTCGTATAAGTTTAATGATCAGTTTTTTTCGGTTATTTGGGCTTTGTTATTGAGGGACTGCACGTCCACTAATCCACCAGCCCAATACAATTCGGATGCCCCTGAATAATCGACAATTAAGTCAACTAAATAGAAGAGAGGTTGACTGAGACTTGGTTGGAGGATAACACGTTGCTAGTGTAGGAGTAGCCAGCGAAAATGCAAGGGAAGGCATGCTGAAGACACGTCCACCCCAGCTGTCCATTTCCTTTGCATCCACCGAGACATGTACTTCATTTGTTTAACTGGTTTTAGCAAAACCAGTGGTTTTGTGTTCGTAAAGGTGAGCAAAAGAGAAGCAATCGAGTGAAATTTGAGCAGAGAGAGAGAGAGAGTTTGAGCGAGAGAATTTGTGAGTGAGCAGCGAAGGGGTGAGCGGTGAGAGGAAGAGGAGACTGCCCTCTGCCGTGCGTGTGAGCTGCCGCCGTCGACGCTGCTTGTCTTCGCCGCCGTCAGGCCGCATCGCCAAATCGAACTCCCTAGCTGCTGAACTCTAGGACTTGAGGCAAGTGGATGAAAGTCCATGAATCTATATTATGTGGTGCTGTTATTGTCTAGTTTAGTGCAATACACTTGGAAATATTTGAGTTCTGGAATTAGAATGTTAAATTATGAGTAATCAAAGTAAAGCGGGATCATGAGATTGAGGAAATGCTCGGGTTTTTCATATATGGTTTCGATTACTTTGGACTTCATCGAAAACAGATTTTTGGCGATTATAAAATCTTGAGAAATTCGGCCATCGTTTTCGGTTTCGGAAAAGAAAACCTCCTGACTTGTGTTTGAAACTCTACTTACCATAGCGCTGGCTTGAAATGATTTAAAAATAAAAAAACTGCTCGGTGTTTTACAAACTTTCGAGTTTTGTATTGATTTGTCCAAACCAGTGTCAGTCAGGTTGATATTTCAGCCTACTATATGATGTTCAAATTTAGTTTTCGCTTTCGAATAAAGTTTAGCAATGAATGGATGTGGAAAGACCTCCCGACCCTCACTAGAAGTTTTGTATAAACCGAGGCACCGTTCATCAACGTTTCAAAAGAAAAGAAAAGGTTTTGGCGCTCTTGAAATCTCGAACTTTGATGTGGACTTATTATAAAATCTTGAAGTCAGGAGTGGTGTCTAAACTTACCAATGTGCTGAATTCAAGTTGTTTGTTTTGATAACTCTTTTCAATTTTGGACAAAAGTTGCAAGCATGGTTTAAGAAATTGCATATGATTTTGAAATGCATTTGGAGATTAGCCATTGGAGTGGACCTACGGGCTTTTCTGTTTTCATTGCTGAGTTTCGTTCATTAGTAATTCGAAAATGCTTTGGTATATGAATTTGATATCGATTTCTTCACGGAAGTTGTGAGGAATTACGTGAACTAGAGTATATAATTTTATCAGAAATTCTTGGTATCAATACAATGGTTTAAATCTTTGTTAAAATGCAGTGCTTGCTGTTGAACTTTAGTCTGTGATAAAAGAATTCTGAACTGAATGGTGTGAACTACTGCTCACTATACATAACGAATCTGGCTTAGTGTTCTTAACAAAATATTTTCGTCTAGATCTCAATTATAACGTGTTAAAATTTCAGAATTTTTCATGATCATTTGCTGGTTATTTCGAAGTCTCTACTGAAGGCGTGCATTCTGGTTGTTATACTGTTTTACTATGAACTGCTTGTTTTGTTATAAGAATCATTGTATCTTGAGTTGTTATTGGTTATTTACTTGATAGATGCATTGATATTCAGCATATCACATGACATTGGAAAATTTGATAAAGTCTTATGAATCCATGGAACCCATGACGTCATTGCATCAAAATGTATTTGGTAATGAGATATATATTGTGATGTGAATGTTACCGTCGGAGGTGTGAGCCGACGATGCCCCGGGAGTGTCGGGATGCCCAAGGGTCGAGTGTGTCGATGCCGTTGGATGCCCGGAGGTTTGTGCCGGAGGATCCTCGGGAGTTTCGGGATGCCCGGTTGTAGGGATTGTACGTAAATCCGGAGGGAAGGGGCAACCATTTTCATGGCGAGCCCTGGATATACCTCGTGATGCCAGGTGGGGTGCGAGATGCCCAGGGGTGTGACGGAACACGCTCTGGATGCCCGGAGGTTTGTGCCGGAGGGTCTCGCGATGCCATGTTGGGTGCGAAAGCCCGGAGGGACGCAAACATTGGTCCCCGGGGAATGAAACTTTTCTTTGAACATTAAAACCGGTGCATTAAAGGAGTGCATGTGTGTGCATGTGGCATGATATGAGAGTTTGTTTGTGAAATTGAGTGAGTTTCACCCGGCACTGAAAATATGTTTGTTGTGGCATTGAATTGTTGTTATGAACGTGGTACAAGTAAAATAGACCCTTGATGGCATGCATATATATATAAATGATAAGTGTGTTTTGCATGCATCTGGATGATTATAGTTTCTACATAATATAGTGTAATGGAGCTTTTATTGCTGAGTGATTGTACTCACCCCTTTTGGGGACTAACATTTCAGACTAAACGAAAATGCCGCTGCTACCTGTGACTCCTGGCATATTTTACGGACTCTTGATTGACTTACAATGGGAGTGGACCGAGCACCGTCATCCTGGGGTGCACGGGCTGGTATTCGAACGTGTGAGGATCTTTCTGACTTTTGAAGTAGGCCTATCTGTCGGGCTTATTCACCAGGAGTACACATCAGTCCTTGTCCGTATGGATGGCCGCCTTCTGAGGGTGCTACCACCACCGCCGGCCAACGGACCTGACTGGATATGATCTGGAGTCGAGGGTAGCAGGAGATGCATTTTTGGGGTGCCGACACATGGGTGATGGACGGACGCAGATGATATCTAAGGATAGAAGTTGGTTTTATTTTGGGTTATCGCCAGGCACAAAAAGACCTCGGCGTTTTGTTGTACCAACTATCATAGTCCATCCCTTATATAAATAAAAGTGTTCGGCCTAAATTATAAAAGTTTTAGTATGGTGTGTGTCACTTTATATTTTGTTGAAGGGTAGTCGAATTATGCTTCCGCCATATTAATTGCGCAGGGACCGGTAAAGAAAATAAATGAAAACCCCCAGGTATTATAAGTTATGTAAACATTTATTTGGTCTCAGAGGTATGCTCCAAGAGGACGTAACTGTGGCGACCCTAACGGATCGGGGGCCGTTTCGGGGGTGTCACATATCATGTACTACTTAAGTGTTATTTTGCAAGACAATTTTTTTTTAAAATCTATAGGAAAGTTTTGTTACCATAAAAAAGGGAAAGATTGTTGGAGAAAACTCTCTTATTATTTTGAAGTTGACAAAACGTTTCCATCAGTCTAGTCTGAAGACTTCTAGACCCAAGTGTTAAAGTTTGAAGATCGCCAGACTTAAGATTCAAAGTTTGCCCAAACTGACAGTTTCCAGATCGAAGAATGAAGACTTATCCATATGCCAAATTATCTTCAAGGATTCGATTTGTATGGTTTTTGGAAGATCTTTTAGTTGGATTTAGCATCAACATGATTGATTATTCTTATTGGAATCTACTCCGATTTGACGATCTTTTGAAAGGCAAGCAAACTTGGAAGGTTCTACTTATGGAAACCAAAGATCCTGATTGTATGGGCAAACATGATTAACAGGCTTTCATCACCAATCATTCAACAATTCAAGATCACCTTAATTGATTTTGTCTAGCAGGTAGATTGGAAAAATTTATTTGCAAAGTGCCAACAGTTGTGAAGGCATGAAGGAGTATTTAAGGCGGACTCTCCAGTTGTTCGAATATAGTGCGTGAAAGAAAAATTTCAAAGTCTGAATCTCTGTAGTTCTTTGCTCTTTCATTCATCAAGCTTAAATTGTAGACAAAAGAGATAAGCACGTAGTGAGACTTTGTGAAGAGACTAGCTGAGACTCTCCACTGAGGAAGTCAAAAATCACAAGTTGTACAATCTCCTTTGATTCATAATGGAATCCAACCAGTAGGCTGTCAGCGTGGGAGAGTGGACGTAGGCTTGGATTAAGCCGAATTACTATAAACCTTGTGTTCAAATTCTCTTTCCTTAACTTCTTATTTCATTGCTTTATATAATTATCTTATTGAATTGTTTAAAGCTTTTTACATCCTTAGTCAATCGTTTTCAAAAGGCAATCTATTTTATTAAGTCTTACGAGAAATTTTTTATATACACCTATTCATCCCCCTCTAGGTGTGCGTACTAGCCCTTTCAATTTAGAGCTTGGGTTGTCGAGTGATTGGGAAATCGATCTCGTTCTTTTTTTTTTTTTTAAATCTTTTAGGTAAGCTATTTTGATTTTCTTTTTCTCCTTTGGGATTCAGTCCTCAATTTCAAAGTGTGGGTTTTAGTAATTGCCGATACGAAGTAAAAATAAAAAGGTATAAAGTCATTTTTGGCATTTTCCAAGAAACGGCTTATATCAAGTCTGGATGCAAAAAAAAATAATAATAATAAATTATTGGATGTGAAGATAGTAGAAGTGATTAGAAGGTAACTGAAGAAAGCAATTTTCCTTAAAGTTCAAATGAGGCTTTATAATGTTAATCATAATAAAGAGAATATAATTATAACCTGATAGAACAACTTCGAAAATAACCACACTAATGATGATTATCAAGCTGAAGTAAATCACAGTAGTGTTTACATATATAAGATTAACTTACATAATATTATTCAAATACGCGTAGCAACTAGTGTCACGCCCCGATCCTCAGGCACGCACACATCCTTCTACTTGGTCGATTTTATAATGCAATATCCCAGGACTACGTATCGCTGACCCTTTCATTCTTAATAGCACATGCGGAAGCAGTTATAAATCCCCAGACAATAACACAATGGGATAGAAAAGCAAGGCCATATTTTTCATATTGAAATCCACAACCAAACCTTTATACATGGCATAACTCAAAGTCTATTCACAAGACTATTCATAACATTCTAGTCACACTCTATATACACAACACAAGGTTCACAAAAGAGGATGGGATCTCAATTCTCATTCGGGTCGTAATCGGGATCATCTTGATCCTCTTTTGACTCTTCTTCACTAAGCTCACATCCTTCAAGCTCTTCATCTTTTATCGGCTCATCGTCCTCTTTTGGTTCCTTCTTCACAGGCTCATCTACGGGCCTGAAATGTTGTCCCACAACCAGGATGAGACTATGTCTCAGCAAGTTCTACCCCACTAAGACTCGATTAGGAAACCAATACGCTAACTGGGCTGCCTATACACGCACGGGTCAGAGGACTTACCTTGGCCTTAGATTCCACCTGCATATTAGCACAATTCAATAGGCACCCAAGCAATCACATCTCGGATCGATATCTCAATCAATCGACCTAGTCGATTTCATGTCAATCAAACCATTCACTAGTCATTTACATTAAATCAATCAATTCACAACATCATATCAAAGCAATGATCAATTGACCTAGTCGATTACATACCAACAAGACCACTTCCGGTCATTTCAATTATTCCAACTCAATTCCCAAATATGAATCACGGTCCTTAGGACACAACTTATCTATAGGTGGTAATCACGGCCCCACCAAGCAACTTTCTTAGATTTAGTGGCTTTACGATCCCACCCGACCATTTCCAAGATTCAGTGGCTTTATGGTCCCACCCGACCATTTCCAAGATTCAGTGGCTTTATGGTCCCATCCGACCTTTCCAAGATTCAGTGCCTTTATGGTCCCACCCGACCTTTCCAAGATTCAGTGGATTTATAGTCCCATCCGACCCTTTTTACAATTCAGTGGCTTTATGGTCCCACCCGACCCTTTCTACGATGCCATACTCTGTCATCGAGCCACGTGCATTCTCCAGGAAGACATACTGAGTCTCCGAGCCACGTGCATTCTCTAAGGCTACCTTTTCGCCAAGATGACATATCCAATCACTGAGCCACGTGTCTTTCCCAGGTGACATTCCAATTCATCGAGCCACATGCATTCTCCAGGTGATTTACCAACTTACTTTCCATATTGACAACCGATACCCGACCAATTCTCAATCACGCAGCGAAAATTGCCTTATTTGAGAATATAACTTAAAAATGCATTATTAAATCAATTTGACACGAATTAAAGCTCAAATAAATAAATTGACTGCTCCACGACAATCAGCATGAAATTCCGGTCATTGGCTATCCTTGCCTAATTTCCGAAAGATAAATAATTAAATAATTAATTTCGAAAATTAATAAATAAATACTAAAAATCCAATTTAGGCCCGTAATGCCTAATTGGAAACCAAATCGGACCGGAAAAAAATCCCGAGATGCATTCAATAAATAGTATAGGCAATTCTCTAACTAAGTACACTAACCACTTAACTAATATGCAAAGCAACTAACTAATAATCACTAATCCATGCTAATCTAACCACCTAATTGTACGTAATTAAATCTAATCAACCCTTAAGCATCATTAGTCTACTAAGCAAGGATTAGTGAGATTATTCACTTGGCAAAGCGAAAACCGGAACACCACGACGGCGACGCAACGGCGGCCGAAATCGGGCTTTCGACAACACCGGCGGGCTTGGACCGAGCCTTAAACTTGGGCCCAACCAATCTCAGCCCAAATGAGATTTGTTTTTGTGCTGAACTAGGCTCGCTCTTGGGCTTTTCTGTTTTGAAGATGGGCTGACTTCGCTGGGCTTGAAGACTTCAACTGGGCTGAAAACAGGTTGGGCCCAAAGATCTGAAGATGCTGGGCTGAAGAGTCAATTCTCTGAACTCAACTAGGCTGCTGGAAAATGAAAATGGGCTGGACCAAGCAACAGCAACTTGCTGGGCTGTAGATGGACCGACTGATGGGCTGCTAAACTGGGCCAAGAAGCCCTGAAATCTACGACCACGCTGGCTGGGCTTCGCACGAAACAGAAGGAGCAACGAAAGGCAGCTGGCGGGGTCAATAACCAGGGAGATGGAGCTGCTTCATTGACCCGTGTGCTGGCGTGAGCTGACGGTGGGGCGTGTGGCTTCAGATGGCAATAGAAAGCGGAAATGGAGAGAACGGAAATGGGTTGGGCCAACCGTTGGTGGAGCAAATGAGGAGGACACACGGCAGCTGGTCTTCGATCATTGATGCTGGAGAGAGACCGAACGAGTGGCAGACCAAGCTCACTCGTGGGGGCATGTGCTCGGCAAAATGGAAGAAGTGAGGTTGCGGTCAACGTGGGGTTTTCAGTGGAATTGTAAGGTTGACTGGAATCGGTGGCCGACGTAGCTTGGTGTAGATGCTTGTCGGTGATGGCGTAAGGTGGGGGATGAAGTGATTAGGTGAGATGATGATGGTGTTGTCGGATGATGCTAAGGATGGTTCGTGTGAGGGAGTGCAGAAGGGGTTTTGTCGCTGCCGGGGATGGGGAGTGTTGGAGAAATCTTTCTAAAGTGTTTTGAAGCTGACAAAACGTTTCCTTCAGTCTAGTCTGGAAGCTGTGCAGACCCTTGTACTTTGAGTCTGAAGACTTTCTCACGGACAGCCACAAGACTCAAGACTCAAGAATATCCTCATTGACAGTTTCTAATCCGTTGAAGAAAGACTATCCGGAACTAGATGGTTGGTTAAGGATTTGACTTATCAACTAGAGAAGATCTCTTGGTTGGATTTGATATAACGGATTATTTATTTGAAATCAAGATTGATTCAAAGATTAGATCCGATGATTGAAAAATATACTTGAAAGGTTCTATTCTTGGAAACCAAGATCCTGATTGTATGGGCGAACAGGATTGATGGGCTATCGACATGTTCCTTTAATAGCTTGAATGATCTTCTTGATTGATTCTGTCCAATGGGTAGATTGGAAGAATTCCTTTGGTAAGTGCCAACGGGTATGATGGCATAAAGGAGTATAAAAGGAAGATGTTCCAAGTTGTTCGAAAGAGTGCTCGATAGAAAAATTCCTGAGTCTGAAGCTCCTTGATTATTAGTCAATTCATATTGAGCGAAATTGTATACACAAAGAGAGCTATATTCGTGAGAATCCTTGAGAAAGTGTGGTAGATCTTCTACACCGTGAATTCAAGGAAGAAGCTGTCTGTAATATCTCTTTGTTCATAGTGGAATCCATCCAGTGGGCTGTCAGTGCAGAAGAGTGGACGAAGGCTTGAAACAAGCCGAACCACTATAAACCTTGCGTTCAATTTTCTCTTCCCTACTCTCAATCTTATCTTGATCGTTGCTTGCTTATTAACGAAGATAAATTGTCTTATTTCTATCAATTGTCCAGTATCGTGCAATTATTGTGAGAAATTATTCTTTATACCTATTCACCCCCCTCTAGGTACTTATACTAGCCATATCAATTGGTATCAGAGCCCGTGTACTCACTTTGTTTGAAGTGTTTTACTTCAGAGTTAAAGATCAATTGCTAGTATGTTGGCTCCAGGGCTGGTAGAAGGGCAAAGCAATACTAGACCGCCTTACTTTGATGGAAAGGATTACAACATATGAAAAAACAAGATAAAAGTATTCCTAAGATCAAAGGATCCTCTAGAATGGGACATTGTAGAAAAAGGAATCACTCCTAAAGCTGCACCTATTTTAGAGAGAGGAAAAGATACTATTGAGTCTAGTGAAATGACTTAGGAAGAGATAATCAAGAGACAAGCTCTTGATGCAAAAGCAATTTATTCTTTATATTGTGCTTTATCACCTACTGAATATAACAGAATATCTTCTTGTGTTACAACTAAAGAAGTTTGGGATAGATTACATATTACTTATGAAGAAACCGATCGAGTGAAAGAGACTAGAATCAACATTCTCCTCGGTCAATATGAAGCCTTCAAAATGAGACCTGGAGAATCTATAACTGACATGTTTAGCCGTTTTACAGAAATTGTAAATGGTCTTGAAAATCAAGGGCAACCAATTTCTGATCCCATGAAGGTAAACAAGCTACTACGTGGACTCTCCAAGGATTGGAATCACATAAAGACTTCAATAAGAGAGACGCAAAGAATCATGCCACTATCTGTCAACGAGCTGGTTGGAACTCTTCAGTCTTACAAAGTGGAACGAATTAACGAAGATGAAGATCCAAAAGGTAAGAAGTCCATTGCATTAAAATCAAATGATGATTCTGATGTTACAGATTCTGAAGATGAAATGGACAATGAGGAGCTTGCTCTCATGATAAGAAGATTCAGAAAGCTGAATAGGAAAGGAAGAAGATTCAACTCAAAGAAACAAAGCTTTCAAAAACAACAGACCAAGTCTGTTGATGATGATGAATCAAACAAAGATGTAGTTTTCTTTGAATGTAAGAAAAAGGGACACATCAGACCCAACTGTCCTCTTCTAAAGAAGAAGAGAGGAAAAGCTGGAAAGTCTCGAAAGGCTCTCAAAGCCGAAACCTGGAGTGATACAGAGTGTGAAGAAAGTGAAGATGATTATGCCAATGTATGTCTAATGGCACAATTGGATTCGATTCAAACTCCGGATCGACTTCGATTCGAAAGAATTTGAGGTTAGTAATTTTAAAATTCCTGTCAAGATTTCTAAATACATTGATGAATTGTGTTTTTTTCTTAAGACTTCTCTTAAAAGGATTTCCGAACTTAAAAAGGAAAACTCTCTTTAAAACAACAAGAAAATGTTTTGAAAGAAAAAGTCAAATGTTTAGACATAAATTTTCTTCTCTTAAAGAAAGTGAAGATAATATTTTAAAAGAAAATGCATTCTTGAAAAATGATATCTCAAAAATTTCCAAAAGATTTTCTATAGGATCTGAGAAACTTGAAAAAAAAACTTTCTATTTAAAGACCTTATTTCAATAAATCTGGTTTGGTATGACAGCAGAAACTATTCCATTGATTGATTTTCCTAAAGTAAAAAAAAATCAAACAAAGACCCACAAGAGATGCTTACAAAAATCATTTCAAGAAGGTTTTGTAAAACCAGTAGGTCGCAATGCTCTTAGATGTTCAAAGTGCAATAGTATATATCATTTTGAAAAAGAATGTCCTATGGTTTGGAAGCCTGTTAAAAAGGAATGGGCAAAAACCGCATATCATACTAACACCAATAGACCCAAAAAAATATGGATACCAAAGAAAGTTTAAGTTTCTCTTTTAAATGCATATCACTATCAAGAAAAAGGTAAAATGGTATCTGGACAGCGGATGTTCAAGACATATGACAGGAAACTCAAATTGCTTTACAAAGCTCGTTCAAGTAAATGGTGGAAAAGTGTCATTTGGAGGAAACAGCAAAGGAAGAATTGTGGGATTTGAAACTATAAAGATTGGAAATCTCACAATAAGCAATATTTCTTTCGTAGAAGGACTCAATTACAATCTGCTTAGTGTCAGTCAGCTGTGTGATACTGATTTCAAAATCAACTTTCAAGAAGGGATATGTTGAGGAATTAGTAAAAATTCTACTCAATCATTCATGGGTCGAAGGCATGGAAATATCTATCTTTGGGATGTGAAACCAGATGAATCGCAATGCCTAATTTCAATCCAAGACGAAGCAAGCTTATGGTACAAAAAGCTTGGGCATATTAACATGAAGCAGATAGCCAAAATCTTAGCAAAGAAGCTTGTTCGTGGTCTACCCAATCTATCATACCAAAAGTCTTATCTATGCACTCCATGTATATTGGGAAAGCAGGTAAGAAATTCATTTAAGCCAATAAATCATGTCTCTACTAATCATGTACTGCAGCTGCTGCATATGGATCTCTTCGGACCAACCAGAACCCAGAGCATTGGAGGTAAGAAATATTACCTAGTAATCGTGGATGATTACTCCCGATTTACTTGGGTATATTTCCTTGCAAGTAAGTCTGAAACCTTCTCATATTTTGAAAAATTTGCTAGAAAAGTTCAAAATGAAAAAGGATGTGTTATTTCAAGTATAAGAACAGACCATGGAGGTGAATTTGAAAATCAAGATTTTACAAAATTTTGTGATGAATCTGGCTTTAAGCATGTGTTCTTCTCTCCATACACTCCTCAGCAAAATGGAGTTGTGGAAAGAAAGAATAGATCTCTTCAAGAAATGGCTAGAACTCTTTTAATTTAAAGAAATATCTATTAAATATTTTGGGCTGAAGCAGTTTCAACAGCATGTTATATTATTAATAGAGTTTAAGGCCTATTCTAGAAAAAAAAAAAAAAAACCCCCTATAAGTTATTCAAAGGAAAGAAGCCTATTGTTTCATATTTTCATGTGTTTAGATGCAAATGTTTTATATTGAAAAATGCAAATGATCGAGTTGGTAAATTTGAAGAAAGATCAGATGAAGGCATCTTCCTTGGATATTCTACATCAAGCAAAGCTTACAGAGTCTATAATAAGAAGACTCAATCTGTGGAAGAATCAATGAATTTTAAATTCCAAGATTCTATGCAAAATGAATCCATCCAGACTCATCTTGAAGAATCTGAACCTGCTCCAGACTCTACAAAATCTAAATCACACGAAGCAGCTCAGACTCTGAAACACCAGCAACAAATGATTATTGAAGATTAAAATGAAGAAAGTGATCATCAACCTGACAATTTAACTAGTAACTGGAAGCATAAGTCCAGTCATCCCAAAGATCTTATTTTTGGCAACATTAATGAAAGAATTCGCACAAGATCCAAAAGGCGCGAAGAGTCTAATGCTATGACTCTTATTTCTGAAATAGAACCCAAAAGCATAGATGAATCTTTATCTGATGAAAGATGGATTGAAGCTATGCAAGAAGAACTCAGACAATTCAGAATTAATGATGTCTGGGAGTTGACTCCTAAACCAAAAGGTAAATCAATTGTTGGAGCTAAATGGGTTTTCATAAACAAGATGGACGAGAAAGGAAAAGTCATAAGAAACAAAGCAGGACTCGTAGCCAAGGGATATACGTAAGAAGAAGGGATAGACTATGACGAGACTTACGCACCAATAGCAAGGTTAGAAGCAATTCGATTATTGCTTGCATTTGCTTGTTATAAGAATTTCAGGTTATTCCAAATGGACGTTAAAAGTGCTTTCCTGAATGGATTTATCCATGAGGAAGTCTATGTGGAGCAACCACTAGGGTTTGAAGACCCAAGAAAGCTAGACCCAGTATTCAGACTGAAAAAAGCCTTGTATGGTTTTAAGCAAGCACCTCGAGCTTGGTACGACAGGCCGAGTAAGTTTTTAATTCAAAAAGGCTTTATAAAATGTAAAGTAGATACTACTCTATTTATCAAAAAGGAAAACAAAAGCTTTTTACTTGTTCAAATATATGTGGATGATATTATTTTTGCATTCTAATGAATTTATCTAAGTCTATGCGGGTGAGTATGATGGGAGAATTTCCCCAAAATTCAAAGCCAAGCCATGAGGTGTGTTAAAGTTCCTAATTAGGTGATAAAAATTTCCATGGCTTATGTTTAGCTTTTTTAATTAGATGATTTGTGCATATGATTGTGAAAATTTAAATTTGATAGATTAATAATCTATGCTTGGCCATAAGATTTATAAATTAAATTTCAATGAACAAAATGTCCCAAGACTTTGGCCAAGATGAAAATGGAAATTTAAAAATATTTATAGAAGGAATTCAAAAAAAAAAAAAAGAGGGTTATTTTCGAAATGGGCCTTGGACCCATTGGCCTAAAGCTTGGTGGGCCAAGCTAGAGTCGGCCCATTTGAGCCCAAGAAGGGAATTCGACCAGCCCAAGGGGATTAGAGGGCCCAAAAGAATGATGGCCAAAGCCCATCTTGCATGGATCAAGACAAGTGGCAAGGAGAAGGCCATGCATTGGCCATGGTAGAGGTCCATTTAGGTAATCATGAGCAATGATTAAATCAAAAGATGGGAGAAGAGAGAGAGAGAGAGAAGGTGGCCCGGTTCTTTGCTCATTCGGCCAAGAGAGTGAGAGAGAGTGTGAGAGAGTGAGAGAGAGAGGGAGAGACCGAGAGAGAGAGGAGAGCCGAGGAAAATCGCCGTGTCCCGTCCGTCCGCCGTGATCGTCGCCGGTGTGCCGCTCATCTTAGAGGCAAGTGGAGTCCTTTAACTTCTCTTGCATGTTTGTTTGTTGGTTGCATGTTCGATTTTGGGTGTGATTTGTGCGAAAAACCGAGGTAAGAGTTGGTTATTTTCAAACTGTGTGACTGTTCTTGTTCGGTTTGTTGGAGTCAGTAACTTGTTTGAGCTTGCATGTGTGTTTGGAGTCCGATTTTGGCTTCGATTTCTTCATGGAAGTTGTAGATAACATCTTTACTATAACATACTGAAATTTCGGGAAAATGATGGAAAGAGGGGTTCCATTCTATGGAGACCCCAGATCTGTGAAGTTTTCACTGACCTCTTGTTGGATTCTTATTTGCATGTTGATTTCTGTTGAAGATTTGACTTCGATGTCTTCATGAAAGTTGTAGGTAACACCTTAAACTACAACATACTCAAATTTGAAGCAAAAATAACAAGTATAGCTTGGTGAATCTGCTAGATCTTGGAAACAATGGTTCTGGTGAAATATTTCGAGACACCCGAGACTTCATGGACTTAAATGGTGACCATACTTTGGTTATTTGACCTAGATCTCTTCATTAAACTTGTAAAGGACACCTTGTTACATAACATACTCAAATTTCAGAGGAAATGAAAGAGAATAGATGGGTGAAATCTAAAAATTTCGGAGATGTGTGTTCTGGACGACGCGGTAGTGGTTCCAGAAGTTTCGTGGGGTTGTATAAATTAATCTAAAAATAATTTGGCTTAGAGTTCTTCATGAAAGTTGTAAGAAAATGTCTTGGCTATCACCCTGTAACATTTCGTAATTTTTGGAGGACATATGAGTATTTTAATCGAATTTATTTAAAACCTGTGCATTCTGGTCATTATCCGAATATCATGTGCTATTTTGTGGAAATTGTGAAACTATGTGAAATCCAATTTGGCCATGAATTTCGTATGAAATTGTCATCCTATTGATTTTTTTAGTGATTGTTTGAATATTATGATTTTGGGAAAATCATAGATATTAAATTTAATATTTATGAAAATAAATAAATAAAATAAATAATAATAATATATTAAAATAATATTAAAATAAATGAATTATTTTTGTTATGCATTGTTCTATGACATTGGTGTATGTATGATCATAAATTGTGATGCATGTGTGAAGCATATGCTATGTAATAATGAGATTTAAAAGGATAGTGAATGTGGAAAATGATAAGTGAGGAAGTGGTTGTGGTGGATGATGATGCTCGGTGGCCTAGTGGCGTAATTCCGGAGATTCCCCGGGAGTGTCGGGATGCCCGGTGGTATACGGTACGTAATGTGGGGGCCGGTATGTCGATGTATCCGGATACATTGCCCGAAGGGAATGCCTCGCGACACCGAGATTTGGGTGCGAGATGCCCGGCTAGAAAGGTAAAGGCCGGATGTCCGGTTGTATCTTGGATACATGCCCGGAGGTTTCTCGTGATGCTAGTTGGGATGCGAGATGCCCGGAATGTGGGGAGCTGGATGCCCGGTTGTATCTTGGATACATGCCCGGAGGTTTTTCTCGCATGGGATGCGAGTGTAAAATATGAGATAAAATTGATGAATCGAGGAAGGGTGATGTGGTGATCAAATTTAAAGATAAAGATGAAAATTAACTCATGGCATGATATGGTATGATATGCATGATGATATGCATGATGATGGTGATGATATGTGATGTGATATGATGATCACCCATGGTATGATATGCATGATGATATGCATGATGATGGTGATGATATGTGATGTGATATGATGATCACCCATGGTGATGATGATGATGATGATATGTGATATGATATGATGATCATGATGATATGCATGATGATGCATGATGATATGATGATATGTGATGTGATATGATGATCACTCATGGTATGATTTGCATGATGATATGCATAATGATGATGATAATATGTGATGTGATGATGTCATGATAATATGGATGATATGCATGTATGATATAATGATGATGTCATGATAAGGATGACATGTATGATATAATGATGATGATTATGATGATGACATATGATGATATGATATGCATGATGATAAGGCATGATGATGCATGATAGTATTACGCATGGCTGCAAGGTAAGTTACGTCTGCAATGCATGTATGATTTGTATGATGCATTGAGTGGTTATTGGATTCCTTTACCTGCTGAGTGGTTGTACTCACCCCTTTTGGGGACCAACATTTCAGATTAGTAGATGGTTTGAGCGGTTGGATATGACCGCGGGGAGAAGGATAGCAAAGGAGGGAACCTTTGGACGCCGACACTGGTTGATGGACCTTAAGCATACGATTGTGGGAGAAGATGTCGGTCATCTTTTAAAGTATAGTCGAGTATAGAAACATTGGCATTTCGATGTACTGACTAAAGATATCCATATGCTTTATGTAAATAAACGTGTCCGGCTTTAACTTATATAAGATGTTTAGTAGGTGTGCATCGATTTCTGAATGTAGGGAAGGGAATTGTTGGATATGCTTCCGTTATGTAAATTACGCAAGGGACCGTTAATAAAAGATGTAAACCCCCATGGTCGTATGGACCCGCTGCAACTAAAAATGGTATCAGAGTGACTTGTTATTTGGGAAAGAAAAAAGGAAAAGCGGAATGTGGTGACTCTAGCGGATTGGGGGCCGTCAAGGGGTGCCACAGCCTGTTTTGGTATTAGAGCTATGGTTCATTTGGAGTGATAAGGAGCCTCAGATGGAAATGAGGATAGAATGATGCACACCATAGGAAATAAAACGGCATAATTGAATAACGGGTGACGAAAATTCACTCGTTGATCCCTAGTAATTAGTTTTGAGTTGTCTTTAGGTACCAGTAACATGTATATGTTACTTATGTAGTAGTTGAGTAGTAATTGCTTTGAATGGAGATAGTGAGTCTCAGATTATTCCTGAGGCAATGCTTGGAAATTTCAGGAAAGTCATGGTACGAGCTGGAAGTGCTCATCCATCGAGGGCTGAACCCCGAATGGAAGATATCCTGCAAGCATTGGCCAATATTGGAAATCTGATGGAAAGGCAAGTGCAGCAACAACCCGGAGTGGAACGTCGCCCTCAGGGACTGGTGGAACAATTCCTAAAGTTGAAATCACTTAAGTTTAGTGGGATGGGAAGTCCTGAGGAGGCGGTTGGATCGATGGAATGGAACGAATTTTCCGGTTGTTGGACTGCAATGATACTGAGAGAATAGTTTTGGCAGAGTACCAGCTGGAGGGAAATGCAAAGTTTTGGTGGAGAGCTTCGAAGGATACGATCTTTCCACCAGGTACTGATGTGAACTGGGATGAGTTTGTTAGGGCTTTCAATAGGAAGCATTTCTCTGATTGTGCCAAGGATAGGAAGATCACTGAATTTGTTCAGTTAGAACAAAGGGAGCTGACAGTAGACCAGTATGAGGCAAAATTTTCTGAATTGTCTAGGTATGCTCCTAGGTTGGTTGAGGATCGAGAGGAAAAGGCTAAGAGATTCCTGAAAGGATTAAGGACTGATATTAGAAAACAACTAGTGCCTCTAAATATAAGGGATTATAATGAGATTTATGAGAGGGCACAGTTGGTGGAGCAAGAGTTAGTAAGAGAGCAACTAGAACCTAAGAGGCAGATGACCTTTAATGATGTCCGAAGGGGTAAGAAACCCTATCCTGGTCAAGGCCAGACTTGGGAATCTAAGAAAAAGAGTAACTTTGGAAATTTTAGAAGAGCTTGGAATGGCCCGATTTTAGGGAGAGCACCCTACCGGGGGTAATTTTTGTCGAGATGTGGTGGACAACATGGACCAGGACCCTGTAATGATCGATTGAAATGTAATGGATGTGGGCAAATAGGACACTTTAAGAAAGACTGTCCACAAAAGAGGTTGCAGCCGAATGTTAGCTCGGTGCGACAGGTACGACAAAGTACTGTTGAACCAAATCCACCAAGGAATCCACAAAGGCCACCACCACAAGGAAGGGTGTATACGGTCACTCAAGAGGAAGCAAGAGCTTCCAAAAGTGTTATCTCAGGTATGATTTCGATAGAGGGATAAGAAGGCATATGTTATTTGATATAAGTGGCACGCATTCATGTCCAAAAAATATAGATGATTGTGAGGAGTAGGAACAAATCTCTAGATATGCCTCTTCATATTTCTACATCGCTGAAAGATATGTTGTTATCTATATTGGCATGTGAGATGAGTGAGATAACCCTAGTGGAATGAGATCTGGAAATGGACTTGATAGTGATAGTTATGTATGACTTTGATGTCATCATAGGAATGGACTAGCTCCGTAAGCAATGGACTAGGATGAATGATCTCCTGAGATAGTACTTGCCCGTGTGCTAAGGATAAAACCGTGAGGCTAAGAATGGGATAAGCCAAAATGGATAATAACTCTGTAAGTTAATCCCTATCGAAACGAGACCCTTCTGTAGATGTGTAGTTTGGGTTCGAACCAGGTGAAAGCTGGTGTACCTGTAACGTCCCGGTTTGATGAGGGCGGGGAGTGGACGCTGAGGTCAGAGGACCTAAACAAGGAGCTGCTCCTGGCAGGCTTCTAGAATGGCAAAAGGGGCAGGAGTGAACCGAACTATGAACTGAACTGGAAAGGTAGTGTTTCTGGGATAATTTTGTCAGAGTAGCGCAGCAGAAGCATGGTTAAGCTTGTAGAACTCTTGTTGTGAAAGAGAAGGATTGGTCGATGCATTTGTGCATTGATAATAGGCAATTGAATCATGTAATTGTTAAGAGTAAGTACTCATTACCTAGAATTGATGACCTATTTGACCAACTGTAAGGAAGTTCGGTCTTTTCTAAAATTGACTTGAGATCAGGATATTAGTTAAGGATTAAGAAAGAAGACATCCCTAAGACCATATTTAGGACTCGCTATGGACACTATGAGTTCCTAGTTATGCTATTTGGATTGACGAATGCCTTAGCAGCATTCATGGATTTAATGAACAGGATAATTATGCTTTATTTGGATTAAAATGTGATTGTCTTCATCTGATGATATCCTGATATATTCTAAATGACCTAAAGAGCATGCGTAGCATCTAAGCGTGGTGTTGCAAGCAAGGCTTAAGAAGTGAATTATGGAGAGTAAGTTATGAATTTGAGGATTAAGTTATGATCATTTGAGCTAAGTAGTGACTTCCTATTTGAGGATCTCATTGGAAGTCTTGATGCATTACATAAAGGTATTTAGTATGTATAGATTGATATTGGAAGTCATGAGTTTGAGTGGTCATATGAGACATGAAATTATTTGTGGTTTATATATTGGAATAATAGGTTTAATTGACAATGATCAACTTTTAATTTTAGGTGATGATCTCAGTTTGAAAAAGGTTTGGTGGAATTAGTGAACATGATCATTTGTGGTTATAGTCTTTCCAAGGTGAAATGGTGGAAGTTCAAGTTGTGGATTTGATGAATGATTAGTCTAAGTGATGATCATTTAGGATGAGATATGAGATATATTCGGTGGAAACTAGACAAGTTTTATTTTGGTGGACTATCGATATTTGAACCAAATTAATGTATTATATTTTAGGCTTGAATTTATGTTGCGGTGAATGCATAGTGAATGTCTTTGTTGGACTGAACCAAATGAGTTATTGGTGGTGTTGATTTTGATGGCTCTAGGCTTGAATTGGTGGTGACAAAGGTATAGAGATTACACCAATAGTTTTGGTGGGATAGCATGAAGGCGGACTTAGCTAAACACGTTTCCTAGCGTTTAACATGCCAGCAAGTGAAAGTCTACTAACCTATATAATACATTGACATTGTTGTTTGATGTAGTGCAATTAGATTGGAAACACTTGAGTTTGGATGTTTTCAAAGCTCTAAGATTTTGCATGCAAACTACTTTGAAAATCTTAAGATCGGGACTGAGTTTGATGACTCGCCAATGCGTTGATTTCGGTATTTCAAGAAAGGCTTAGGATTTTGGTATTTCAAAGTTTTTTGTCTCAAAAATCTTTACGATGGGACCAATATTATTGACTTGCTGAACTATGATTTTTAATACTTCAAAGAAATGCTTATGGTTTTTGGAGAAAATTATCACCTGTACATTCCAAGTTTTGAACTTCAATCGAAAAGCAAATTTTGATTGTGAGCTGTTTTAGAAAATCTCTTGAATTTCATCAAAATTTATGAGTACTGTGACACCATACAAAGAATTCTGAATTTTTTATAGAAAATGTTCCAACCCATTGGAGTTGGGATTAAGATTGGAATTTGCCAACGTGCTGATTTAAATTTACTAAGGGTTTTGATAAAGTATTTTATTTCGTGCCGTGATGTAAGTGTGACTCAAGGCTTTACACGTGGATCCCGAAAAACCTTTGAAATTTAAACGTGATCATGGACTTTATGGAATTAGTATCATGCTTTGATTTTGTGAATTGGTTTCAACAACATGAGATTTACCTATTTTTAAATACTATCATTGTTATACTGCTATGTCTTTGAAATCCCTATTTTATATCATAAGGTGGAATTTTCAAGAACTCAAAGGATTTTCCACATTGGTGATTTGAAAACGTTTTGACATGGAAATGACATATGATTTCAAAGCTTGCTGTTGTTGTTGAATGCTTTTGAAAACCTCAGTTTGTATTGTTTGATTTCATGAAGGAAGATTCTCAAGCATTCAAAAGAAATTTCAGATGTGGTTATTGTTTTAAAACTGTTTTTGGTGTTGAGATAAATTAAGATGTGTTAAGAGCTTGCATCCTTAACTTTAGAGGTAGTATCAACCCGACCCTAGTTGCATACTCGATCATGAAGCCATCAAAATAGATGAGGAAGTGAGGTACATTAAGGAGCCTGTGCAAGTATTGGTTTGAAAGAAACAAATTCTCAGTACCAAGAGAATTCCATTGGTTAAGATATTATGGCGATATCATGATGTGGGGGAAGCCACATGGGAGAGTGAAAATGAGATGAGGGAAAGGTACCCTCACTTATTTCAAGAGACATAGGGAATGTCTAATTTCGAGGACGAAATTCTCTAAGGAGGGGAGAGTTGTGGCATCCCAAAATTCAAAGCCAAGCCATGAGGTGTGTTAAAGTTCCTAATTAGGTGATAAAAATTTCCATGGCTTATGCTTTAGCCATTAGTCTTTAATTAGATGATTTGTGCATATGATTGTGAAAATTTAAATTTGATAGATTAATAATTTATGCTTGGCCATGTACTTTATAAATTAAATTTCAATGAACAAAATGTCCCAAGACTTTGGCCAAGATGAAAATGGAAATTTAAAAATATTTATCGAAAGGAATTCAAAAAAAAAAAAAAAGGGGGAAAGAGGGGTTAATTTTCGAATGGGCCTTAAGCCCATTGGCCTAAAGCTTGGTGGGCCAAGCTAGTCGGCCCATTTGAGCCCAAGAAGGGAATTCGACCAGCCCAAGGGGAGTGGCCGGATGGGCCCAAGCCCAAAGCCCAACTCCAAAGCCCATCTTGCATGGATCAAGACAAGTGGCAAGGAGAAAGCCATGCATTGGCCATGGTAGAGGCAAGGTAATCATGAGCTTTAGGGGAAATAAAAGGGGAGAAGAGAGATAAGGTGGCCGGTTCTTTGCTCATTCGGCCAAGAGAGTGAGCCGAGAGTGTGAGATGCGAGAGAGGGGAGGCTGAGAGAGGAGGAGAAGGAACCGTCGCCGTCCGTCCGCCGTGATCGTCGTCGGTGTGCCGCCGTTCGTATGGTCTAGAGGCAAGTGGAGTCCTTAACTTCTCTTGCATGTTTGTTTTGTTGGTTGCATGTTCGATTTTAGGTGTGATTTGTGCGAAAAACCGAGGTAAGAGTTGGTTATTTGCAAACCGTGTGACTGTTCTTGTTCGGTTTGTTGGAGTCAGTAGCTTGTTTGAGCTTGCATGTGTGTTTGGAGTCCGATTTTGGCTTCGATGTCTTCATGGAAGTTGTAGCTAACGTCTTTTACTATAACATACTGAAATTTCGTGGAAAATGATGGAGATATGAGGGGTTAAAGTTCCATTATACGAAGACCCTAGATCTGTGAAGTTTTCGTTGATCTCTTGCTAGATTCTTGTTTGCATGTTAATTTATGTTGAAGATTTGACTTCAATGTCTTCATAAAATTTGTAGGTAACACCTTATATTTGTTTCAGACGATCGCATGAAGCATCGAAATTTGCTTAGGTGAGAAAAGAACCAAACCTGTAAAATTTCTAGGGAGACACGCATAATTTTTTTTCGTGTTTTCTTTAAAACGATTAAGGGACAAGAATATTTCGGTTAAAATCATGTTGACATAATTTTACCCCATTGAGATCTGATCAACTATCCATGTCGTCTTAGGGCTTATGATGTTTCTTTAATGGGGAAAATGATGAGCCCGAAAAAGGTTAGGAGGAAAATCTCACTTTTTTGGGTCATGGGTTGATTTTCAAAACAGGCAGTCAAAAATGCTAGTGGGCTGGTACCATGGTTGTTTTCAAGAATTTTCTCATAACATGGACTTAGTTCTTAAAAGTCACACTAACCCACACAACGGGATAATGCCTATTGATGGCCTAACAAGCTTATTCTCGAGAGGCATTTCAGCGATGATTCTGTATTCTTCCAGAGTTGGGGTTAGCTTGAACCCACCAAACATAAAAGTAGTCGTCTTCAGGCACCAAAAATGTGCTATGGCCTATGTGACCTCGGGATGAACAAGGATTTGGATCAACGATATAAGATGACCGACTTTGACTTTCACACGCTCTTGGGCATACTGGTCCAATTGACCCCACCATCTGAAGAGCTCTGCTTTGAGAGCGGGAATAAATTGGATATCATCTTCTCCCAGCACATATAAATTGGAACTCTAAAAACCTACCCTAAATTGCCATGGGCCAATAAAAAAGACTGAGTAAAAATAAAGAAATTACTTTGCTTTTAAAGAAAATGGCAAGCACAGAGACATGCGCATGAGATGTGCGGTTCGATTTCTAACTGAGAAGGTTTATTGAAATTAAAAAGGTATCTGCCCATCGCAGTCTCGCGTTGGCAACGTACCCTTTTAACCTTGGCTCTACCTAAAGAAATTCGAGGAAAAGAAAGCAAACCTCTACAACGCAGTATCGGGTTCGAAGCTGTATCTTTCTTAACACCATCCTAAATATCCTATAGCGGCCTAAGTCCGGCGGCCGGGTTGTGTGTGCCATGTGTAGTGTTAAAACAGTAAAGTATGCACAACCGTTTATAATCACAAGACAAATTATTTTAACGGAGTAAAAAAAAACACTACTAACCTGCACAGAAAGAAAAAACCAAGTAAGCAAAGTATTTAAACAAGATAAAAAATGCATAAGTCTTTAAGTCCCCAGCAGAGTCGCCAAGCTGTCGCGACCTCTTTTTTCGGCGCCCGATCGGGGCGGACGCCTGCGAAGGCTAATGGTTTTGGCTAAGTCTATTAGGCTTAACCCGGACTCTCCCAAGTCCACCATTTCACGACTTAATGGTTTGATGTTTTTAGCTTGTAAGTTGATTTTAAAACGGAGTCGCCACTAATCAATTTGGGGGCGGGTCAATTAGAAACCCAAGCGAAGTATTTGGAGAAATACTCGCTCCTGCGCAACTAGAGAAATTATGATCGGGGACTTGATTACACTAGTTAATCACTTATGTCCTTTCAATACCTAATCTTGTTTAAACCCTTTTGGATTTTTTAGGGATTTTCCATGCATTTGAGGAGGAAAAACATTTTTTTTTTTAGTCTTTTTCTCTTTTTTTAAACATAAAAAGCATTTATTAGGTTTTTTGATCTTTTTTTAAATATAAATCATTATTTGGCTTTTTCTGACTTTTTTTGGCTTTTTTTGGGAAAATATGGATATTTTTTATTTTTTTGATTTTCTGGAATATAAATTATTTTTTTATTTTTTTAATTTAAATATATTATATTATATTATATTATATTATTAAAATGCGACTCGGGTCAGATTTCCTGGTCGAGCCCGACCCAGGCCGCATGCCTAAGACCTAGATGCAAGCCCGGTTTGGGATTTCTTTAACCCAACAAAACAGAATAGGTCCACTTCTCTTAGGCCCGCGCAAGTTCAATCCACGCGTGACCCGGCCCAACCCGACGACCCGGACCTGGCGAAACCCTACCCAACCCGATGACCCGGCTTCGCAGGAACACTAGAGCTTGACGATTCGCGGCGTCGAGAGGGGGGGAAGCTGTGATGTCCCGGCGTTGACTCAGTGGCGGCGGCACGGACGGATGATGGCTAGGGTTTCGACGGTGACGGCGCAAGCGAGATCCGTCGTTACTTGTTTGTAGAGAAGGCGCGGCACGGCGACGAACGGTGGCGGGACGGTGTCAGCTGCTATGACGGCGACAAACAGCAGCTATTCATCTTGGGACGGCGTCGTTGGTGGTGGGGGCGAGTGCTTAGAGTAATGGACACGACGGGGCAATGACGGTCCCGGTGAGGCAGCGACAGCGGCTCCTCGGCTACTCAAATCTGGTCCTCCGGAACCTCCTCTCTTCGGCTCCGACTTTCTCTGGCCTCGGCTTCTTCTCTCTCCCTTAAATCTAGGCTTGCGGGCGTTTGGGCCTCCCTCGAAGTCTCTCGAGGGAAGCTTCCGGCACTCGCGAGCTTTCGATCTCTCCGTCTATCTCTTTGTCTCTGTGTCTTCTCTCCCTCTCCAGTGCCCTATTGATAGGCACGAAGGCCGGTCGGCGGAGGCCTTGGCTGGCAGTTTTTGGCGCGCCAACCGGCCTTGGTGCGGCCAGACCGGCGTCGCTTCAACAGCCCACTTGCTCGCTTTGAAGGTGTGTCCCATCCATCGCCAGCATGCATCGCCACCGGCCCGTCCTTCCGGTGTCGGGCCCTCTACGCGTGTGTTGCAGAGGCCGGCGAAGAAGCCAAGTAGGAAGAAGACCAAAGGGAGGGAACCAGGCTTTGTTGTGCGGGCCATGGAGGCCCGTGCGAGAGAGAAGGAGGGGTTGGGCTCGTAGGCCCAGCCCCTTTGGCTGCTGCTTTTTTTTTTTCTTTGTTTTTTTTGTTTGTTTTTATTGTTTTTTTTATTATTATTTATTATCTGAAAAAGAGGACAAAATAAAAGAAATTAGGACCTAATTAAAAACCTAATCAAAATTTAGGTGTAAACAAATGTCAAGTTTCCTATGTTTCAATTCCATCATGTATGAATCTAGTCATTTGTTAACGATTTGCTTATAACCAGCTTGGTCTTAGTTGGTTGATGGCGTTTGTCTCGTTGCATATCCATTTCCAATGCATTCAATTGCTGATGTGCTCACTGTATTGAGATAATACCAAGGTGTTGAGTTACAGATTATGTCTATTTTGGGTGCGCTTGCTGTTCGTATGTCTTGACAGGTCCAGTCTTGTAATGTTGTAACTGATGCACTGTTTGTTGATTCTCGTTACTAGTCTATGGTCCGTGACTGATAATTCCCAAAAATTGCATTGTGATTGAGCTTCTAGTATGCTGGAATTGAATTCACAGTTACTGCACATGCTCATTCTTTTCTGTATCAATACAAATCTGGACTTTGTAGCTTCAGGAAGTCAATTGGAAATGTTGTTTTTTTCAGTGTCTTTATTTTTCCTTTTAGATATGGATAGGTGATTCTAGAGACGGGACTTTAGAATAGTGAGACCATGACAGTTTGGCCATTTACCCTCTAGCGTGAACTTGTGAGAATGCATGAATTACAGAGATATTTGCATTATATAATCCTGCCGTGTTCACTGGGCCGTACTTAAGTAACATGCGTAGTGCTCTTGAAAGATAAGCTTCGGTCCCACGAAATAATGAATAGTTGTGCATGTGTGGTGGCTGGTGAGTGGTGGCAATGATTCTGAGGTGGTCAGAGCAATTGTCGGAGTTGGTCGTCGGTGGATTCGGACATGTATGGTTCTCCGTGTGAAGCCATTGGATGTGAGTTTCTGGTAAAGAATATGATGTGAGTTTCTGGTAAAGAATATGAAAAAATCTGAGTCAACACAAGTCTTCACTGGGGTATGTGGCCATGAGCAATGTGGCCGAGAGCAAAAATGGGGAAGAAGCTTAATGGGTTCACTTCAATATTTAGTTTAAATTGAGTCAAGATTAGATTGTTTAAGAGAAGATGAAAGAATGAAAGAGTAAAACATGAAAAAGGGAGGTTCGGAGAGGTGAGTTCAAGTGTTCTGGAGAAGGACAGAATAATGAAATGAAAAATAAATAATAAATAGATACATAAATAATAAAAAATATTCCCCCCCCCCAAAAAAAAAGAAAAAGAAAAGTGGATTAGAAAAATATGCTTTAAATAGGTTGTTAGATGTTTTGTATTAGTTTTAGCTTAGTTTCATTTCATTAGAATTCGTATAGTTAGAAAAGTTTTATTCCTTGACGTTTAGTGTAAGTCGTGCACGTTATTTGCTTGATTGGTGATTTGTGTGTCGCCGGCGACCGTCAGCCACCAGCCGTGGATTCTTAGTTTAGGTTAGAATCATTTAGGATTAGTTTATCTAATTAGTCCTGTTGAATAATATTAAATTTAGTTTGAGAAATATAATCGAAAAATGAAAATTAGTTGATTAAAAACTTCACCTAAATTTTTTTTTTTTAAATCATAGTAAATAACGTAGTTGAACTTAGAATTTACCTCATATAATTGCGTGGAAGTGTCATAACCTTGGAGGAATTTGAAAGGGACTAAATGAGCATTTAATATCCTAAGGTCGAATTGGGACCCCGACTTACGATGACAAAATGCTATTTTAGGGATTTCTCGTTTCTCTGAAAGGTTTTGATAACCCTAATTACCCATGTCAAGAAAGGATAGTCTCTAAAGTCAAGCTCATAAGGGTTGTTGTCCTAGAACTTAATACTGAAATCATATTATACTTTACTCGACTCGTATTAGGTTACCTTATTGCACTTTACTTTTTACTCGCTTTTCATTACTATCTCTAATGAATTTGTTGTGATTCTTCTACATTACTTTCTGAGATGTGAGTTGCTTGTTTTACTTAATTGGTTAGATTACATTTTAGGACCATGATAAACATCAAAAACATTATATGGATATTTAATGGGCAACAACCTTAGGATTCATAATTTGGTAAAAAGATTGCGTGGACCCTTTAGCTAACAAATAATCAAGTTTAGGTTTCGAAAAGGCACTAGTTAGATAACTAATGTCATCAAATTCCCAATCCTAAATCTCTGATTGTGTCGAAAGTGAGGTATTCTCCCATATCTTATTTGGTTTTTAGCCAACCCCAACAGCCTAATGGCGAGTCTTTCATATAGAATTCTCATAGAGTTAATTTAATCAAAATGAAAGTCCCAACATTATGTAAGGTAAGGATTTGAGAGAACCCGCGCCAATTGAGGACCGTCAGTCCTTATCTCAACATTACCTCTCAACCCGTCTTTCCTAGACCATTCAGGAGGGTCATGAAAAGTTATAAATCTCTATATGAAATTTCAATATAATCATTTCAACCAATTTTCACTAGCAATCACTAACTTGTGAGTGTGCTGCGTAGGATGGCCTGCAATGAATGAATTGCTATGTCAACAATCTTCAACGAAAATTGATTAGAAGAACTACATTAGAATTTCATGCAAAAGTCAGTAACTTAATTGGAAAAATTGAAATTTAGGACTGAATTTGATCCATATAGGTCTAAGACTGATAAATTAATTTTCTAAATTTTTTATGTATATATGAATTCTATTTAGTTGTTCATGCATATGTGGATTTTATTTTGAAATATCTATATAATTAATTAGATGGCTGATTAAAATCTATGACAGTTATAATTCCATGTGCTCCACAATTTATGTGGACAGAATCTTATTTATGATGTAATTCCAATTTTATAGTTCTTAAGAAATAGTCATATATCTGATATCATGTCTATCACTGATATTCTTTACATAGAGATTATTTTAATCATCAAACCATTCATCTCGAGAGCACCTATGAAGAACATTAAATGTTTAAAAAGTCATTTTAATCATTGCCCATATTTTGGTAATAATTATTCTAAAATAATTGTTTATGTATATATAGATTCAACTCAACTTACCTATATTATAATAAATTTATATTTTTAAGTTGGTGGACAAATTCCTATGTTTAGGTTATAAAAAGAAAAATTGTACGTGCATACTGTGGCAATAAATGTCTGAAAGTAATTGCTTTATAGTTTTTTTATTTTTCTTTGGTAAGAGGTAAGAAATATATTAACTTAAGCCAAAGAGAAGCAAGAAGCTATACAACAGGAACTTAGCACCAAGAACTTACAACACACGGAGACAATAATAGTCAAAGTGAGTGGAAGGGTGCCAAGGTAAAACAAGCCCACCTGCATAGGAGCAAAGGAATGCCAAAACAGCGGCAAAAGCAAACCAAATGGCCTAAACAGGGAGCCAAAAGAACAAAGACCCCAACAACAACACGGGTATAGCAAGGAACCCGACGGTAGATCAAGTCTGCCAAAATGGAAGGGTGTATAGACCAGCAATGCGGTCATCTACAGTTTGTGGTGTATTAATGGACATGGTTAAAATACAATGCTTTGTCTCTGACAACCTTCTCTAATTGCAACTTCATAGCTGGGAGGGATGGTGGCCTCCCCCGGAAGAGAATATTATTTCGCTCCTTTCAAATGATGTAGCAAACGGCTGCAAAAGCAAATCGGCCAAGGGTGGAACGGAAAGAATTCCCAGACAAATACTTGATCGCCCAGTGCAGGTTATCCACCCAGGATTTGTTCGTCCAAGCAAAATTGAATCTAGAAGCCCAAAAGGCTGCTAGAGCGGCAGGAATGGAACACCCAAAAAACAGATGGTCGACCGAGTCCGAACGACAAGAACAAAAGGCACAATTCACAGCTGGGATACGGCTATAGGTAAGAAGCAAAACCTGTGTCGGTAGCCTGTTTTTGGTGATCAACCAAAGTAGGAATTGATATCGGGGAATCAGCGCTTTGTTCAAAATGAAAGGAGCCCATCGCAATTTCTGGCTTCTTGGCCGAATAGCCTCCCACGCCGAAGCAATAGAAAAGGTGCCATAAGGGTTACCCAACCAAAGGAAACGATCAGGTTCATAATTAAGCTCCGGGAGGGGGTCATCCCAAGCGGCAATATCATTCAATGCCCCAGATGTATGTTCTGGGAATGCTAAAAAGTCATCCACGGATGCTCCTTTAGGGAGTCGCGAACAGTAGATCTCAGTATTAGAGAACAACAAGTTAAGCGGCCCTTTGGGATGCCAATTATCAAACCAAAAGGAAACCGAGACCAAGATCAAAAAGACCTACGGAAGTCACCTCTAAGATCAAGGATTTTTTTCCAAGACCAAGAACAAACGGTGGGTTTGGATGCCAACCAGAAGTTGACATTCTTCAGGAACACAGAGTGTATCCACCTGCACCAGAGAGATTCCTTGTCTGTAAATAGTAGCCATATGTGCTTAAGCATTGCTACGGTGTTGCTTTCCCGAAGTTTCCTAATTCCTAGGCCTCCTTCAGATTTCGGAAGGCAAACATTGCTCCAGGCAACCTTCGCACCACCCGCACCAAGGCCCGGGCCTTTCCACAAAAATTGTCGTAATATTTGTTCAATTTTGTCCAAGACCGCTCTTGGAAGGAAGAAAACATTGGCCCAATAGACCTGAACAGAATGTAGCACTGACCTTATAAGCTGTAGACGACCCGCAAAGGAAAGAAAACGCTGTGTCCATGATTGCACCCTCGAAGTAATGATGTTGACTAGAGTAATGCAGTCATCTTTCCGAAGTTTGGAGGAAATAATAGGAATTCCCAAGTATCGAAAAGGCAAGGAACCTTCCTGTAATCCAAAAAGAGACATGAATGTGCTTCGGGAATCAGGGGGAACCCCTGAAAAATATATCTCACTCTTGTGGAGGTTCGGATGAAGGCCCGACCACCGAGAGAACGTGTCAATGCCCGCGTTTAATAAAGTGAGAGAAGGTGTAGTCGCTTCCGCAAAAAGTAGGACATCATCGGCAAAGAATAAGTGGGAAAGTCTAGTCGACTTGCACCTCCAGAAATATTGGAACGAGGGATGGCTAGTTTGCATATTAAGAATACCTGTAAACACCTCCATAACAAAGGTAAATAGGTAGGGTGACATGGGATTTCCTTGTCTAATACCCCTACCACTTGGAAAAAAAACCATGAAGTTCTCCATTCAGCGCAACAGAAAAGTGTGGTGAGCGAACACAACGCATAATAAGTCTAGAGAAATGAAGTGGAAACCGGAAAGCTCGGAGAGTTACCTCAAGGAAGTCCCAGTTAAGGGTGTCATAGGCCTTCCTGAAATCAACCTTTATGGCGCATTTGGGTTTATATGGCTTATGGTGGAACCCAGCAAAGAGCTCTTGGGCTAGCAAAATATTGTCGCTTATACGTCTCCCCTTAACAAAGGCGTTTTGAGTAGGGCTAATAACATTAGGCATAACAGCAGCCAGATGGTTTGCAATAATCTTCGTGATGCACTTGTACACTGTATTGCAACAAGCAATAGGTCTGAAGTCATTGACCGTAGTTGCATTCGGGCACTTCGGCACAAGAGTAAGGATGGTGTAGTTAGACTCCTTTAGGAGCTCGCTTGCATTGAAGAAATCCAAGACTGCCGAGGTGACCGTTGGGCCTACAATGTCCCAGCAATGTTGAAAGAATTCCACTCCAAAGCCATCAGGGCCCGGTGCTTTTCCAGTTGCTAAGGAGAATAATGAATCTCGAATCTCCACTTCCAACACAGGATTTGAAAGAAGTAGAATTTGACTGTCGTCTAGTGCACAAGGGATTACTGACCGAATATCATGAATAGAAGGTAGGGTATTGTGATTAGCAGCAGCCAAGAGATCACGAAAGTGAGAAACAACCAACTGCTGGATTAGGGGGGGTTCCTGCACTGTATTTCCAGCATCATCCCGAAGCGAAAGGATTCGATTAAGGAGGTGCCTCTTGTTCACTGAGTGGTGGAAAATTTTGGTATTAAGGTTTCCTTCTTCCAGCCATTTAATTCTTGATTTCTGCTTATAAAAGCTTTCTTCCTGAAGGCGTAAGTTCGAGAAGGTATTAATGCACTCTCGCTCTTTGGCTGCTAGATCCAAATTGAAAGGATCCAAGTGAAAAGCTTCCTACACAGCATTTAGAGCTTCACGAGCTGATGCGGTTCTCACGGAGATATCTGAGTAAGACTCCTTGTTAAGGCTCTTGAGCTTAGCTTTAACAAGCTTCAATTTGACATAGAGGATAAACATGGCCGTGCCTCTGACCGGAGTGTCCCAAGCTTGGCGGATTATTTAGTTAAAGGTCAGATGTTGGATCCAAAAGTTAAAGAACTTGAAAGGCTTCTTTGTCTTTGGAGTTGGGAAAATCTTTACAACCATTGGGGAACGGTCTGAAATTCCAGCCGGGAGGAACAAGGCCTCAGAGAATGAGAATACATTACTCCAATAAGGATTGATGAGGACTCTATCAATTTTTCTCTGCTTGAGATTTTCCCCGGAGGATGTAGCCCACGAGAATCTACAACCAGTATACCGCAAGTCCTCAAGCTCAGCTTGTTGAAGGCAGTTACCAAACTCATCGTATGATGGAAGCCAGGTAGAAAGGCTGCCAATCCTATCCGAAGGGAATCTTATGGCATTGAAATTGCCTGCAACTAGCCAAGGAGCACTGATCCGAGAAGAGCTAGTGCGAATAAGATCTTGCCATAGAGGGCGCCGACGCACGAAGGTGTGCTCAGCATAAACCACGGAGAGATAGAATGAATCACCAGTGGAAAGACATCTCATATGTCCATGTATAGCTTGGGGGGAGAAGGAAAGGGAGGTAAAATCAGCCAGCATGGGATTCCAACCCATCCAAATTCTCCCTTTATCAGAGTGCTCATAGTTAGCAATCCAAATCCAGCCCGGCATGAGGCCACTTGAAATAGAAGGGAACTAAGCAGGAGAAGCCTTCGTTTCCAAAATGCCAACACAGCAAAGTCTATTAACTCTAATGAGGTTCCTGATCTCCGCCTGTCTAACAGGACCAACCAATCCTCTTATATTCCATATAGCTAAATACATATATACAAGGAGGTAGAGGTACCTACTTTTTACCACGCTTTTTTTTCTTCCTTGCCATGGTCTTGTAATTGCTTTATAGTTCATAAGAATAAAAGCCGACATTTGGTATAAATCTTATCATCGGTATTCTTTGTGTATAGATCCTCTTGTATATGAAATTGCTCATCTCGAGAGCATCTAGTAGAAAAATTAAATATTTTCAAAATATATATTTTATGAGGAAAGTTGTAATCCATGATTGTGCATATCACAGTAATGAATTGTTTAAAATAAATGTTTATGTATATATAGGTTTGTGAAATATCTATAATAGAATAAAGTTGATGGAACAAATTCATGCCTCAAGCCATAAAAGGAAAAATCAAAGGTTTGACATATTATATTCCCTGATTGTGCATATTCCGTTAATAAATGTTGAATATAATTGTTTCCGCGCCGTAGAGATTCTATTTAGAAATAGCTGGACGCTCAATATTTAAGTTGATGGAAAAAAATTCCTGCATCTAAATTACAAAATGAAAAACTAAACAAAACTAATGTTATAAAAAGTTATATTCCATGATTAAGAATACTGGGTAGTAAATGTCTAAAATAGTTTTTCATGTATTTATAGATTTTACTTTGATATATATAGAGGATGACACTTTAAATTGATAAAATTATTCTATAAATGGATCTCCACTAACAGGGCATGAAAACCTAAATTTGCATAGTATTTGTTCATATGTTTTGAGTAAATACATTAGGTATTGCATTACACCAGCTGCAACCATCTATGACGAACGCTTACATCCTCAAATCAAATTCATCAATCACATGATCTTGCCCAATAACTTTGCCTCACTCCCAAATGCTCTCGGGACGAAAGATGCTGCGTCCATAAGTGGATTTAACCATTTTGTATAGTAAGGGAAGCTGGAGTAGCACGAATAAAACCACGGGGATAGAGGCCAGCAGAGTGACGGGAATGAGAACCCACTCCAGTCTCTTATCAAGCACCATTGTGAGAGTTGCAACAAACGCCACCAGCATGAAAGCCAAGGAGAGGAAGAGTAAAGAGAGGCCCATTATGATCTTCTTAGGCAACGAGTAGAGAAAATCTTGTGCCTCATAGCGCGAAGTTAAAATGGCTAGGAATAGCAAGATGGCCGTCACAGAGGAGAACAAACCTAACGCATCCGAAATAGCAAAAATTTGGAAAGAATCATGTCCTAACAACAATGGCACGCCAGTTTTATCGTCATTTCCTCCGGGCACAGTGAAAGCAGCTGCGAACAATACTGTAGCGATTAAAGTTGAGACGAGCATAGATGAATTTGATGTGTCCTTCACCCACTTCTCTCCACTCTCAAGCAAATCTTTGTGGTTCTCCACGAATACATTCCAACATGATTCCCCCTTGAAGAAGCAGTTTCTCACAATAGGGACAACCCAACTTTCCACAGCCTAACAAATAGGAGTTTCGATAAGTGGATAAAGTGATGAAATTTTAAATAAATAAATAAATAAAAACCGAGGTAACATCTCAAGGAGATCAAGACCTATCCAACACTTGATACGAAATCGTTTGGAGGTAAAGTCACATGTTTAAATCTAGATCATGTCCAAATAAAAGATAAGCACCAAAAGGAGGATAAAAAAAAGAAAGAAAGAAAAGAGGATTTTCTTAACATACCACTTCTACCATAAATAAGTAATTAATATCGATAGCAGATTCAATCTCATAGCAGGGATCAGTGTTTTAAAATATACTTAAAACTTTCCTCTTAAATATTTTAATGTGAGTTTGAAAGCGAAGAAGGTATAACTAGATTGAAGAGAGAGAAACATTACATTGAAGAGAGGGATATTTTGGTAAGTTAACTCTAAAAAAAAAAAAAAAGGAGTGCCTTAACCTAAATGGGGGTGGAAATAGCTAGCCTTGTGATTTAGCGCGGTTATTCAATACATGAAAGGAAACACACCTTATACCACTGGAGTTCTCTTTGTATTTGAAAGGCTGCTCCAGCCACGTTAGTTACTGCACCGAAACTAGGGTAGTACTTTGTTGCCTCGTACAATATTGCCGCGTACATCATGTTGTTCGATTCTTGCTTTGTAGGCCCTAGAACTAAGGACAACCGATTGGTTGAGCTTACCTGCAAAAAGAGTCCGAGAATCCTTTCTTGGCGAAACCTCACCGCTTGTGCAGTCAACCTATTATCCCTAGGCGAAAGCCGAGTAAGCTCTGGGAAAAACCTAAAACAGAGCTTCAGGAAATCACGGGTTCCCCTGAATGTAGCTTGATACAACATCATACCCTCTCCGAAAAAATCGGTGATCTCAGTATTATTCATATGAGAGACCGCAATGCAAACTTGTTTTGCCAACTCGATCGATGCCATGTGTTTCAGCTTCACCTCATGAATCCTCTTGATAATAGGAACTGCAAAATGTCAAGGAAAAAAAAGCAAAATGAAAACGAAAAGTGAAGGGGCTAAAATTGGATTAAGAAGAAAGTTCTCCAGCTCTGGGTCCCAAATTTTTTTAGACACCAAGTTGCATCTAATAACAGTTTACTAATTGTCATAATTTCCCACATTTAGGAAAACGATCTCATTCTCTTTCTCTTTTTCTTTTTCTTCATTAATATTTTATGAAAGATATTTTGATTTTTAATCCTTTGGGATTCAGTCCTCAAATGCAAACAGTGAGTTTTATTGAGGATGCGAAGTGCAAAAAAAAAAAGGTATAAAATCATTTTTGCAACGACACTATTCTGTTTCCTTTTTGGTTCTTTGACAAAAATAGAGGAATTAGGGACAAGGCCACAGGGTATTCGGGGGCACACAAAAGTTGGTATAAGATGACAAGTGCAACTCGGGGCAAAAATTGTGATTATGTTTTAGGAACTATAGGATCTCTTTCAGCGATCAGGTGGTGTTCGGGCTAATTTCCGCGCAATTCGAGTGGTCCACCTTCTCGGGTAATATTAAGCGTGTACTCTCATATATCAGCCTAATTTTTTTAGGATCTTATTTTCTGGTGTGATTCCAAAAAATCTGAAATACTTTGATTATAAGAAGAGGGGAAAACTCCTTTATTATCTAGCCAATAGCTTGTTGGTGTAGGATATGTAACGTGGGGTGGAATTCTCGGATGTCCGATTTTGTTAAGACTCACAAAATTCGCTTCTATTGAAATATTCTTTTATCCCAAGACCTCCCTAACAAATTATTTTGATTTTTCCTGCCAGCTCCTATTCCTATTCTCCACACCTTTTTGAATTATTACTATCTTAAATGCGATTAAATGATTAATCCATGCCTTCATCTATTGCAACCTTATTTCATAGTCAATGATATGAGAGTCTTGCCCCCGGTTCCATGCCCAATCCCTGCACCTTCTCAACGTATTCTTTCGAGTTGTATTGAGATGAAGTAGTAGTCAAAGAAAATAATATTTAGGCTTTAAGCACTTCACCTGTAATGGAGGAAACAAAAACATATGGGTTCATTGTTCTTATTTTTCCAGAAAGATAAACATGCTTGATAAAGATGATGAAGGGAATATGATTTCACCAATCAAGATTGAAGGAGAAGTGCTAGGTTTACGTAAATCTTATTCCATATCTTCTCCTTAAATCATTTAGCCATAAGCAAGAAATTCCCAGGTTAACACCATATCTTGCCTCGATTTGCAGTTTCAAGTATTCTTTTTTCATTTCTTTTTTTTTTTTTTTACAAGAATTAAGTAGGAGCTTTTATCTACACATAAAAGAAGTCAAAAACAAACAAGTCATAGACTTTTAGTTGAAGAGAGAGGGACAAAAATAGAGATGGTATCTTAATATAATGGAAGCATACCTGCAACTTTGGCAGCACTCCAAAGTGATCTTGTAAGACATTGAAGCGCTACAATCAAGTTGCAAAGAGAACCCAGTCACTAGAATGCAATCATTGTAAGACCTCATAATTTGTTTGTTACATTGTCCAATCAATCAAGTTGTGCGATATTTATGCACTTAGTTGAATCATATATCATTCCTAGAGGATAAGTGATCCATGAAATAGTTAGATTTCTGGTCGTTATTCAAGTAAAGCTAGGTCAAGAAACAATCATTTCCAGTTTCTCTCGTTAGTACAAAGGGAATCAATCTAAGAAAATTGACTTAAAGTTCAAAATCATGAAAGGTCCTAAAATAATGCCCAAGAGCGAAAATGCATACCCACCCGGATCCGAATTATTGTCTGTTGGTTTCAAGTCCACTGGAATGCCTTCATTTCAGAAACAAAAGAGCAGGTGATGAGCCAGGTATGATCATCTTGAAGGGGGATCAACAATGAAGGGATGTGAGTGCAGAACGTACGAACATTTGTATATCAATGCTTCCAAAACACTGAGCCTGGTTCCACTACGAAAGTGAGACTCTCTCATCGCCAACGTCCCTAGTATAGATTCACTGTCACGATTTGTACTTTTCATGGTCAAAAAGCGAGGGTACTGCCCGACTAGATAAAGGGTGATATCTATCCAAATTCACAAGCATGGTTGATCAGGAAAATAAGCCAAGTCTAGGATGAAGGAAAAAACAGACGGAATTGAGATGAAGAGTGATGGTGATCTTACCATGATGACCAGCGATGGTGAGATCTATAATGGTGTCAATCGCAGAGGGACTGCTGAAGGGATGACTTGGCCCATCGTCCGTTGTACTTCTCGCCAGGAACCAGGCAATCTCCTTATGCATAAAAGCTTCCAGAGCAGATATTGCCAAAGGAACACGTCCTTCATTATCAGGAAGTTGCGTCAAGTTAGGATTACTTCTAACTAATACCTTGACCATCCTTATCCTTCCACACAGGACAGCAATGTGGAGGGCTGTGCGGCCATCACAATCAACCATTTCAAGAGCTTCCGGACATGGAGACAAGAGCTCAACCAGGTTCTCAAAAAATTGGTCCTGTAAACCCAGAGCGGCCATGTGAAGCACTGTTTCTGATCTGCTTGTTATTTTGGCCGTCTTTGAAGCAGCATCTTGTTTAAAAAATCTTGTAGCGGATTCCCAATCACCCTTGAATGCAGCTTGTGACAATATTTGGTAATAGTGTCTATCCTTTTCCTCTTCCAATATTCCTGCAATACATGCAAACTTTTCAGGCCATTTTTTTAATGCGTTTTCTTGCAGACTTTGAGAAGGGTCCCAGAAAAGAACAATTTCATCAAGATCCGCTCCAAATATTAATTTCACAATGGAATAACTCTTTCGGGGATAAAGCACCTGGAGCACGTCTGGATTGAGAAGGCTCTGATCCGACGATTACATGAACATCTTCAATATATGTAGAAAAAAGAGTGAGCACGAAGTCCTTCACATACTGATAAATCTTTCTTCTCTCTTTATTCTAGCCAAGGTCAGCATTATGTTTGTTTGGTGATAAAGAAAATAAAAGGAACCATGAGAAAATACAAGTTCCAGCATATTTGGGACTTCATCGATTATACCCTGCTTTTTCTGGGTTGGAACTTACCTGCTGCTGGTTCTGCATGAGTCGAATTTCCTTGTTCTTCCCTAGGTTGCGTCGCCATTGGGTTGCTCTCCTGGTTACAATCTTTTAGTAACAAAGAAAACATAAAATGCAAAAGAGGCTTTCGACTTTCCTAGAAAGTCGAAGCTCTTATGTCAATCGGCTTAAGTTGCAGGGGCGTGTTACACCATGTGGTTCTCGTTGACGAAACAGTGGTCAGCGATGGAAAAATATAAGTTTAGTTACATGAAAATTAATTTAAGTTAAATATGGCACAAATTTATAAATTTTAGATTTTTTATAGTATTAAAAAAATAAAGAATAGAGAGATTATCTGAGTTCTTTCCACTGCTAACTGAAGTCGACTGTGGTTGGCAACGATTCTCTCATGGTGGATGGGACCCACATAAAAATGAATAGCAACTATATATTTTAAACTTACCTTTTAATTAATTTTTTATTATTATTATATTCGGGAAAAGGGATTCGAACCGGCTAAACCCGGTCCGACCCGATAACCCGATCTGCCTACTGGGATTATGACCCGCTTAAATTAAAAAATATTTTTTAAATATTTTTTAATTCATTATTTAATTATTTTTTATTCTTTTATTTTTCTATTTTCTCTTCTTCTCCCCGTTCTCTACTTTCCGAAGCACGCCTGCCCCTTGCGCTCTCCTTCACCGAAGCTCCTCACCCGAACCGACGCCACTTAGACAAGCCCTCGCCGGTGCTCAGGACACCGCCGAGCTACCACCCAGCGTCGTCCACTCCGAACGCCACTCGTCGGCCGACTTCCCCGCCGCCGGCCGAGAGCCACACCACGGCCAAACACCGAACAAACTACGGCGAAGATGGAAACGTGGCGAACAACTACACGGCCAACCCCCAAGGTCGCCCAACACCACTGGAACATTCCCATAGATCACGGCGTGCACGGCCGACTCGGTTTCGGCCAAAAACGGGAGAATGAAAACTAGATCTCGCTTAGTATTTCGTCGAACGGGTGAAGGGGGTTCGCGAATCATGAGGTTTCCGGCTCAACTTCAACCGGGATTCTCGACGGAACTCTCGACAAACAGATAACGATACACACAGTAGCTGGACAAAAGATGGTGGGGGCTGGAGCTCGTGTGAGCTGGACCACCGCGAGCTCCGCCCCGGCACGCCCGAAAACAGGGACAAAATAGGGTCGTGGCTTACCGGAGCTTCGGCGCGGGAAAGGAGGCACGGCGGCGGGTAGTCGGTCGGGATTCAGGCGCGGTGGCCGGCGGTCTCTGCTCCGACTCTCTTCCCTTGCTCTCACTCGCGGCTCTCTCGTCGGATCTCTCCCTCTCTTTCTGGATTTTTCAGCCGAAGAACCCCCCACTCTCGGTCCAACCTCTCCCCTTTAAGTAGCGTCGCCAGCTGCTGCCAGCTTGCCCAGGCCGACCGTACCGCGCGAAATTTCCCCGGTGCCCGCGCTCGTCGTACGCCGTCGGAGAGAAGAACAGAAAAAGGTGGCCGGGCTAAGTCTGGCTGCATTATTATTTTTTTTAATTTGCATTAATTAAATTTTTTTAATTTTTTTCAAAAATTTTCTAACAGTTAATACCAATAATGCAAATTTCCTAATGTCCATATGCGATATAATTTAATAAAAATTATTTTTTGTTTAGGAATTAGATATTAATTCTTAATTTCTTTGGGATTAAATTTTAAATAAATAAATAAAATTCAAGTGTCAATATATATATATATATATATATATATATATATATATATTATTTCGTCATTTAAAAGTGTGGATTATTACGGACTAACTTTCTCCCAGATCCACATGGGTTGAAAAGTGACCTGGGTTGAAGAGTGGGGTTTGGTGACATCGACCTAAAGTGTGAAAAAATGCATAAAGGTTTTTTTTTTTTTGGGTCGGTGCATGAAGGTTTGCGCAGGAATCTAGAAATGTGATATTTTAGATTGACTAAGAGTCAACGGCCGTGTCCACAATCTCCAGAAATCTCTTTTCTCTCTTTCCTCTTTCGCGACGTGTACAACTTGAGAACCGCCCTCAATAATTTCATACATACGCGGTTTCACACTGTCTCACATGCCCTTGTCCCACGGCGCACGCGAAAAACGTTTCATCTTTATTTTATTTATTTTTTTGCAAATATGAGCTAATTTCAGTGATTGACTTTCCATCTAAATCTTTATCCTCCCCATTTTCCTTACTTTCCCAAAGACTAAACAAATTCCCTACTCAGTTAATTATTGTTTTTCTTAAGAAAAGAATTCTGATATTGAGCTTTTGAAAATACTCACAATAAGCTAAATGCATATAAAAATATTAATAACTGAGGATGACCATATTCTCAACTTACTTATGAGATAAGGTTAAAGGTGTTCATGGGTCTCTTTTATGCGAAGGTCACATTAGCGCAATCCACACTTTTAGAAGGTTTTTTGAGTTGTCGATGAAAAGAAAATAAAAAGAGGTAAAAAGAATGATTTTTGCCATGGTGCTCAAAAAGTACTTGTCTAAGGTGGTAAATAAAAATGTTACGGATATGTATATATTGAAAATTACCAATATCTTCATAAAACCTAACTCAGAAATGTTTCAGATTTTAGGCCCACTATCCAAATTGTTGGACTTATGAGTTCAGTCATTTCATGATGGTCTGGATCATATTCAGATAAATCCAAGGGGGGTTTAAGTTTTTTTTTTTTTTTTTTTTGGTGAAACGAAGACCATCGTTCAGAAAATTAAACCAGTCAAGTTACATCACTCGTAGTAGAAATAATATAAAGTGCATCCTTACACGCTTCGATAACATCTGGAATATTAGTGAAAATTGTAAGCTGCATATGCTGCTCCTTTCCCAATCTAGCCAGAGCATGCGGTGCTTCCGTTTGCTTCTCTGTACATATGCTCAATTCACAGTATGCCTGCATTCTTTCCTTGCAAGTTCCTGCAATCCACAAGGAGGGGTTCTATGAGAAGATTGTGAGACTGTTTGTTCTTAAGAGCATTAACAACCGCTAAAGCATTTAATTCATTATGGAAATGAAGAGCACTATTCGAAACACTAGGTCCAATTTTGCCTCCTAACTTCCAAATTTCAGCAATAAAAGCATTCACTCTTCCTGTATTTCGAGGAAAACTGGCTATCCAGTTCCCCTGATGGTCTCCCACAAGAGTTCCAGTTTCTGCTTCTCCGTTCTCTATAGACATTAATTGCTCTGTCCGAGTAAAGCTTAATCCCCCCTTATTCAGGTTTCCTTCATGCCATCCCCTGCCTTGATGTAAAGAATAGTTATATTCCTCTTCCTAAAAGCATGGGCAAATGCAGAATAAAGAAGCAGACGCATGCAGACAAATCATATAAAGACGAAAAGGAAGTTGTGTTCGTTGTTATGTGAGTATGCTAGAATAGAATTAAAAAGGAGTGCTCTTGTGAATGTGTGAGGGGTTGACCGAGAGGAATGCAAAGGAAGTTATCTTCGAAGAACACTGCAAGCATCATTGGAAGTCTGTATAGGTTTAAGGAATATGTTGTGAAAATAAGGAAAATAGTTTGAGCGCGTAATTTAAACTCCTGGCTAGCACAAACAACACAAGCATCACAAGGGGAAACTGTTGTTGGGCAAACACTTATTGACCAAGTTCCTACTGTCCGAAAAATATCTGATTATAATCTGCAATTGTTGTTATACAAACACATGGTCAGGTAGCCCAATTGAACTTGATAAACAACATTTGGGATCTCGTGGCAGAAGGCTAATCGAGGGAGATCACCAAGGGAGAGCTTTACTGGGGAAGATAGCCAAGGGAGAGTCCAAAGTCTGAGCCAGTCAACATATTTAGTTGAACCCACATTCAATCAAAAACTTAAGTCATTGAGTTATAAGCTAACTAGGATACATTAATTGCTCCATACCACATCAATTATCTGAGGGGAAAAAGCACAAAAAAAGTCTTAAACCTATTACATTTATGGCAATTTAGTTCTAAATCTTTTAATTATACCAATTGAGTTCTAAATCTTTCAACGAATTGCTAATCAGTCACATGGATGCCATGTGTCCTACATGACACGATCGGTGTTGGCATGGAATTTTTTTTTGAATTTTCTAATATTTTTGTGGACAATATCATTCATTTTCGTAAAAAATATAAGCGATTATTTTTGCTTCGCGGAAAATGAATAATTTGAAAATCATTCTACCAGAAATAATTGTTTGTATCGCTTACAAAAATGATGGTTCACGAAAATATTTAGATATAAATTAGTGTCGATATCATATATATTTTTTGTTAACTAATTATTTTTGGCTATATAAGCAATTATTTTTAAGAAAATATTATTCAAAACATTTATTTTTCACGAAATAAACATATTCTAAAAGAATTTGAACAATGGTCTCCTCATACTGGGCTGTTATAACTCTGAATCCTTCGGTCATGAGCACGACACTAGATGCTCCAATAATGTTAGTCAACTTCAGTAATGAAAGAAATGCTCTCAATTAGAACAGAAAAAAATGAAAGAGAAGATCAGGACAGCAAGTACTTAGCATCAACGAACAGCACATCAATAACACAATCACATGATTACACATACCAGAACATACGAATAGCAAGCACACACAGTATAGATATAACCCGTAACTCTACACATCGATACGAACACAACACAGTAACCACATCAGCAACTCAACGTATTCGAAATGAACATACAACTGGTCACGCGACATTCCCCCGCTGCCCGTGCTCGTCGTACGCCATTCTTGTGGAGAGAAGAAAAGAAAAAGGGGCCGGGCTAAGTCTGAAGTCTAGCCCGGCCCTGCCGCCTTATTATTATTTTTAATTTAAATTAATTAATTTTTTAAAGTGTTTTCGAAAAATTTCTATCAGTTAATACCAGTAATGTAGATGTTCCTAATGTCTATATGCGATGCAATTTAATGAAAATAATTTTTTGTTTAGGGATTAGAATTTAATTCTTAATTTTCTTTGCGATTAAATTCAAAATAAATAGATAAAATTTAGGTGTCAATATATATACATCGATATAATTTGAATGTACATCTTCTTGATATAAAATAGACATTATCTCAAATTTTGAAGGCTCACATTGACATAAATCTATTAACCACAGAACATCTAGATATAGAAGGAAAAAACTACATGGTGCGAATTCGGCGGACCGAAAATGATCCAACTCTTTGGGTAAGTTCATTTCATGGAAAATAAGTGATTTGAAAATTACTTTATTTGAATTTTACTCGTGCAAATATTTTTTCTTTAAATTTAACAAAAATGTTAATAATCTTACATATTGACTGGCCAATTTCTTTTTTCCAAGGCAAGAAAATCTGACGAGCCTAAGCCACTTCGGACCTCAATTTTAGGTCAGGATTGCCTTGGGTCCATCTCAATTCTCTTTGGGCATGTTTGCATAGATTTTTACTTTTCTCTTTTTACTTAATTTATATATTGTGATAACGCATTTTGGCCTTTAGCTCGTATTTTGACAATATAGATGTTGACACTTAGATCATATGCAAAAATTTTCATGACCTTTTTATAAGTTGGATTATATTTCGCTTTTGGTGGAAAAAATATAATTTCTTTTTTACTTTTTGAATAACCCAAACAGAACAACTTTTAGAAAGTTTGGGTCAATATCAATTAAAGAGCTTCAAATGTTACATTTCACAGAGGCTTACAAAGGCATGATCAAAAGATAAATTGGTAAGACTTAAATAAAAAATCGAATATATTCATTATAACATTGGTAATCTTTTAGCTACTTGTAAAATTTCGAAGAAGTTGGCGATTTGCTAATTTGATTTGATATGCGGAAGCCAAGAAAAAAAGGTTGAGCGAGGGCCATTTCTGCAATCCCGTGCTTTTGCGCGCGACAACTTTGTCATGTTTCTCCTTAGCCGTTGGATTCAAGCGGTTTAATATCAGCCGTTCGTTTAATATGTGCTGTCAGCGTTTCTGGATCACTCTCGTTGGTGGAAAACTTGTGGCATTGGCCACTCAAAGGTGCCAAAATTACGGCATTGCCCTTCCTTCGTTTATCGCCTACTTCAATTTTTCTTCCACCGTCCCCTTCTTTCCTAACAACATACGTTAATAAAATTTTTAATCAGCGCACTAGCATTGTCACAGTTTCTTTACATAAGCTGGTTTTTATAGAATGAGACATATTCAATTTTTATTTTTAGCATGTAGATATATTTCATAAATAGTTTATGCTCCCATTTTGAGATTATTTGTATTAAAAAAAAAAGGCGTACATTGACTGTGTATGTAATATATATTCTCTTCCAAGGGATTTTATTTTGTACAATGGCAAAATATAATTTTTTTTGCACAAATAGGTTTTAGATAATTTTTTGGCACAAATAATTAAGATTTATTTTTTCTCTTGTTTTATTTTGTACAATGGCGATATATATATTGGTGATGTTTATCACCTGCCAACTGGCCGTGACTTCAATATTTATTGACTTGTGTATTGACTTCTCGCTGGCTAGTGACCCCACTTGTCATGATTTTAAGCAGCCATCTCACCTTTTATTTAAGAGTGGTATCGCGAGCATGTGCCTTTAGCAAAAAAAAATGTAATCATCTTTTGTTTTAGAATGGTATTGAGGAGCATGCACATTTTTATTATTTTTTTCTAAACAATATTTGTTGTTTCCAGCGGTCTCTGACTTGAGTTGCATAGATCAAGTGCATTCACATGTTAGATTCGTAAATTTTCTCCTCTCTTTTTGATTTATATTTTTTTTAAATAAAAAAAGGGATATACCTAAAGTGGCTGACCATCTGTACATTCTTCAATTTTTCAGCACCATCCATGTGTTTGCTTTTATCATAAGTTAACTGTGAACAAAAAACTATTAAACTTAAGTGACTTGATGATTCTAGTTCCAATCTAATACTGTATCATGTCCATATGGAGAACCAAGTGTTCGTCGTCAATTCATAAACAGATTATAAAAGAGTCATTTTTCTCTTGAGCCACCAAAAAAGGCCAGCATGGCTTGAATGACATTAGAAAAAAGAAGGAAAGAGAGCCCTTCAATTAACTGGTTGTTATGATTATAAGTAGCCCATATTTTGCCTTTAGAGCAAAAAAATAAAAAATAGCCCATCTTTTATTTAAGAATGATATTTGGGAGCATGCGCATGTTTTCGTTGTTTTGTCAAAGATGTGAATAAGAGTTCATTGACAGTGAATGGTATTTGTTTTTTTTATCCCGTTTCTAACTTTATTAAGTGCGTTTACACGCCAGATTTAAAAAATTTCTTCTCTCTTTTTGTTTTATTTTTGAAAACAAAAAAAGGATATATCTAAAGCAGTTGATCATCTGCGCGTTATCTATGATTATTGCGGGATATACATGGAATATCCCAACCCATAAGGTTGCTAATATAAGTAGTATTACATTACAGTGACAAAAAGCATAACAACACTTCGTATATGATTGATTCTCCATTGGCTAATATTTTAGTAATCCTAAATTACATCCAAAGTTTATAAATGAAAAAGCGTGAACAACTTTTCATCCAAGAAAAAAATGCAATCCCTACTATTTGGTGGATAATTCATAACAAGTTTTTAAATTATCAGCGGACCATTACCTGTTAAACAAAGGCCACATTCTCCCATCACAATGAGCGAACACAATGAAGATGGAGTCAATCCCAATTTGAGGGTACTCAAAGGCTTAATGACTTCAACTAAAGATAATTAATAGAAATTTGACGTTTTGCAAGGAAATAACGACTAGGAATCAATTCTAAAAGCTGTAGGAATCATAGGGAATCAGGAAACAGATGCCGATGAGAGATAGTATGGAAATTCTACATTTTTGTCTCGCATTTTCAATCAAAAAGAGAGGTTTGACTAAAAAATATTCTTGCCGAAAGGGAATTAACTTTTGGGTGATATGAATAGAGGACATTTTCCCTTCTAATTGCGGACAAAAGACATTACTTATCAAAGTAAGGGTGAAGGACGATTTCATTCATTTTTTTTTTTATGGTTTGATGTGGACGTGACTTTAGTGTCGATTGAAAAAAAAAAGTATCCAGAAGCATTGTCCAGTCTAATTAGGACCATTTCATGGCAAGGTTTTCTCTTGAACTTTTACGCTCTAATTTTAGCGGATAAAAGTTACAAAAAAGATAAAGGAAATGTACTACTCAATTCTGTCCTAGCGTCTTTTTCTGATCATTTGGAAAGCCATTTCCTGCTGCTTTACTTAACTTTCTTTACTTTTGACAAAGCTAGAATCCAATCCCATTTACGCAGGAAGGCCATTTGGAAGGCCATTGCCTGCTTTCCTAAACTTTCTTTACCTTTGACAATTTTTTTGTTTTTGTTTTACTTTTGACAGTGTACCCTTCACAAACTAATTTTCAGTCGGATGGCTAATTTGATGGAGGCAGTGCTCTTATTTGTTTTGTCAAGATGTGAATTATTTATATTTTCCTCGAGACTCTAATTTTGGCTGCAGCCATCGCGTGCATTTTCCGCCAGATTTGAAAATCCTCTTCTCTTTCAATTTATTTTATCTGGAAAAAAGAGATATTTAAAGCGGTTATCCATGCGCACTTTGTCCGTCACTTGCACATATTCCCACCCATGAGTTTGGTGCATAGAAGTAGGAGCAGTTTGATCAACATCAATGCTTTAGCTTTTTCTAAGAAGTAGAAATCGGATAAGTCAGGACGTGCATGACAACCATTTTGATTAGAAATTAATTTTTGGAAGAAAAATATATTTGTTCTAATTTTATCCATGCTCACTTTGTCCGTCACTTCGGACCTTAATTTTAGGTTGGTATTGCCTTGGGTCCATCTCAATTCTCTTTGGGCATATCTGCATAGATTTTTACGTCTCTCTTTTTACTTAATTTATATATTGTGATAATCTTTTCCAGCTCATAACACTTGATATTTTGACAATATATAGACATTGGTACTTAGATCATATGTAAAATTTTTCATGACCTTTTTAAAAGTTGGATTATATTTAGCTTTTGGTGGAAAAATATATATTCTTTTTTACTTTTTGAATAACACGAATAAAATAACTTTTGAAAAGTTTGGGTCAATATGAATTAAATAACTTCAAATGTTACATTTCGAAGAGACTTACAAAGACATGATAAAAAGATAAATTGCTAAGACTTATATGGAAACTCGAATATATTCATTATAACATTGGTAATCTTTTAAGTACTTGTAAAATTTCGAAGAAGTTGGTGATTTGCTAATTTGATTTGATATGTGGAAGCCAAGAAAAAAAGGTGGAGCGAGGGCCATTTCTGCAATCCCGTGCTTTTGCGCACGACAACTTTGTCATGTTTCTCCTTAGCGGTTGGATTCAAGTGGTTTAATATCAGCCGTTCGATTAATATGTGCGGTCAGCGTCTCTGGATCACTCCCGTCTCCTCCCGTTGGTGGAAAACTTGTGGCATTGGCCACTCAAAGGTGCCACAAAATCACGGCATTGCCTTTCCTTTGTTTATCGCCTACTTCAATTTTTCTTCCACCGTCCCCTTCTTTCCAAACAACATACGTTAATAAAATTCTTAATCAGTGCATTAACATTGTCGCAGTTTCTTTATATAAGCTGGCTTTTATAGAATGACACATATTCAATTTTTATTTTTAACATGTAGATATATTTCATAAACAATTTATGCTCCCATTATGAGATTATCAATGTTAAAAAAAAAAAAAAAAAAACGTACATCAACCGTGTATGTAATGTATATTCTCTTCCAAGGGCTTTTATTTTGTACAATGGCAAAATAATTTTTTTTTTTTGCACAAATAGGCTTTAGATAATTTTTTTGGCACAAATAATTAAGATTTATTTTCTCTCTTGTTTTATTTTGTACAATGGCGATATAATTTATTTATTTTTTTGGCGATGTTTATCACTTGCCGAGTGGCCATGACTTCAATATTTATTGACTTGTGTATTGACTTCTTGCTAGCCGGTGACCCCGCTTGCAATGATTTTAAGCAGCCAGCCCATCTCTTATTTAAGAATGGTATTGCGAGCATGTGCCTTTAGCAAAAGAAAAGTAAGCATCATTTGTTTAAGAACAAGCATGCACTTTTTTATTATTTTTTAATAAAAAACATTTGTTGTTTCCAGCGGTCTCTGACCTGAGTTGCATCGATCACGTGCGTTCACATGTTAGATTTGTAAATTTTCTCCTTTCTTTTTGCTTTATAATTTTTTTAAAATAATAAAAGGGATATACCTAAAGTGGCTGACCATCTATACGTTCTTCAATTTTTCAGCACCATCCATGTGTTTGCTTTTACCATAAGTTGACCGTGAACAAAAAACTATTAAACTTAAGTGACTTGATAATTCTAGTTCGGATTTAATTAAGGATTGAAGTGTACATATATGTCTATGTTTATATGGATGTAGATGTATTTAATATTGTATCATGTCTATATGGAGAACCAAGTGTTGGTCTCGGTTCATAAACAGATGATAAAAGAGTCACTTTTTTCTCGAGCCACCAGGAAAGGCTAGCATGGCTTGAAGAAAAAAAGAAGGAAAGAGACCCTTTCAATTAGTTGGCTGTTACGATTATAAGTAGCCCATCTTTTGCCTTTAGCAAAGAAAAAACAAAAAGAGTAGCCCATCTTTTATTTAAGAATGATATTTGGGAGCATGCGCATGTTCCCGTTGTTTTGTCAAAAATCTGAATAAAAGTTCATTGACAGTGAATGGTATTTGTTTTTCAGCCCACTTGTGACTTTATTATGTGCATTCACACGCCAGATTTGAAAATTTTCTTCTCTCATTTTATTTTATTATTTTTTAACAAAAAATAATATATTTAGAATAGTTGATCATCTGTGAGTTGTCTATTATTTTTACAGGATATACAGGGAATATCCCAGCCAATAAGCTTGCCAATACAAGTAGTGTTACATTAAAGTGACAAAAAGCATATCAACACTTCATATATGATTGATTCTCCATAGCTTATGCAAGCTATGGAGAATACGAGAATGGAATTAAAGCATTTCTTCCTCCTTAGCCTTCTTTTCTTCCCCCTGGCCTCGAGGTTGAACTCGGACTCTTTGATTCACATTTCATTTCATTCCATTCCTGATGGTTTTAAACTGGTTCAGAACATCAATAGGTATCAATGCCTGGGCATATAAGGCCCCAATTGGCACAAGGTTGATCAACGGGTGAGCCCTAAAGAGGGTACTTACTAAGGGAAAGCTTAACCAAGGAAGGGCCATATGTTGTATCATACAAAGTAGGAATTCCACCTTATGGTACAACTTTGACTCCAGTCTTATTAAATTTATTACTGGATGAATTCAATAGGGTCTTCAAAGCCCGCTTTTCCACCATTCCATTCGCTCATTTGTTATTACCATTGGATCTTTTGTTCCTATCAATGTAGGACAATCCACTAATGTTCTAAAAAAACTTATTGACATTATAAGGTAACGGAGCTAGGATTGTACCAGCGCCTTATATGTTTATCTCCGGAAAACACAGGAATTGACTACTCAGGGGGTATGATCTATCTTCGTCGACCATAATGGCTTGATTCAAGCTATTAATATATAGCGAAACCCTTTCTTGTCTTAGTTCATGGTTATCGACGGCCTCTTTTTCTATTGGAAGGGAGCTAGAGTTGATCAAGATCAAGACCAACTCCGGACTAGCCATTTACTGCATGGTGAACTGGGTAAATAAAATTCACGATCATAATAAAGGGAATTCGCGAGGATTGAAGTGATTCTCCTGTCCTTGGTTCAAGTCCAACTCGTGACAAGGCCCCTATATGGCTATAAAAAAGGAAGAAAAAAGAACAGAATTTCGTTTGATAATGTCAATTAATTTTTCTATTCCTCGGAATAGAATAGTAGTTAGTGAATAGATTTGAAACAAAAATAAGAAGTAAAAAAATACTTATTTTTTTTGTTTCTCGGAACAAATTCTAAAACAATGTTATTTTCTTTTATTTTTCTTTTTTCCTTCCTTCTTTTTTTCCTCTAGCTAGTCACCAGGCCTCAAAGATGACTGACAACTGGCCAAAAACAAGGGTTGGGCAAGCCTCGCCATGGCTAGTCGAAGTTAACCTCTTGGTGGCTGGGCGAGGTCAAAGATCACTAGTGACTTAGCAAGGTCGACCTCTCCCACCCTCGTCTTTGGCTAGTCACCAGTCATCGCCGAGGCCTAGTGATCGGTCATAAGAGGAAGAAGAAGGGAGAAAATATATATATATATATATATATATATATATTACAAATTAGAAAAATCTAAGAAAATTATTAAAAAAATTTTAAAAATTTCAGGCCACAAAAAAAAAATTGAGGATCATACCAAATGCTTTTACAGTCTTTTTCTTTCTCGAGAATAGAAATTTTAGGGTCGTACCAAATGCATTCTTTTGTTCAAAAATGTGTTCAGGAAATAGAAATGAAAAATTATTTCTAAACAAAAATATCTCATGAATAGAAATGTTATCGAATGCACCATATATGTATGTCTCATTCTCAACCCAATTGTGATGTATTTCATTCTTATATTAAATTTTTCTATGGATTGCATTTTATCATTCAAGTATTGATCTTAACTTCTCAGGAATCTTTTGTTAGAATTCGACATAAAAATCATAAGGAAATAGATAATAAAAGCAAGAAAAAGAAATTCAAGACATAATGTTTTATCCTGATTCGCTCTTAAATTATGTCTACATCTAGTAGAGGTTTCACTATAATTAGCACTTTACACATCTCTATTACATTTTTCAATTATAAGAGAAAGAGATTATATATACCCAGTAATTATTCATGGACTCAAACCCGAATTACTAATAAAATATAAATTCAAATTATAAAAACTATTCGACGACTTAAGGGCATTGCCCTTGCAACTTGACTGGGGCAGCCCCCAGACCCTCACCCCTCATTGAGGAGCAAGACCCCATACCTTCCTATGTCTTCTTGTTGATAAGTAATATGAATGATACTCTAATATATTTGTAATAGCTAAGAAATTGTTTAGATTTTGCGTTTATTCGACTCATCATCTCCTCAGAAAATGAGTAATGAAATAGATTTCTAAATGTTTTCCCCCACATACTGATTTTGATATTTTGAGTAGCCAGCTTTTGTTGAAGCACGGTATCGCGAACCACATGCATGTTCTCACAGCTTGTCAATAAATGACTATTCAGAGATTCAGTTTGGGTGATGGTCGTACGTTGCGAATTTCGAATTGCTATTTTGTCCTGAGTTAACACAGCACATGGTTCGTACTGTTTTTTCACTTATGCCTCGTGTCAGGTATCAGTTATGTTGACTTCAATATTTATTGACTTCTCCCTGGCCGGAGACTCCGCTAGTCCGATGAAGCATGGGGATGTTTACTGTTTACACTGTGTGAATTATATATGTCGACCTCGGGGGCACTTTTTCCGCATCACGTGCATTCTTTCGCCAGATTTCAAATTTTCTCCTGTCCGTTATTTTATTTTATTTTTGAAAAGGAGGAAATATGTGGAGCAGCTAACCACCTACGCCTTGTCTCATTATTTACACCTAATATATATGTAAGATATTAGCCCATGAGATTAGTAATTACAAAGTCGTGCAGTTTGACATCAAGCTTTTCCTTTACCCCGAGAAATAAAAGTGGCATGACTCTTGTTTGCTTTCTCCGGGATTTTTAGTGGGGATTAGACTAGTCAAACTAGTGAGTTTGGTCGAATTTAGTTGGGTCATAAGTGGATCCGACATAAATGGACTCAGTTAATCTATATTTACTCCTTTTTATGTACTATAATTTTAACGATTCGTATATGATCCAATCCGATCCAAACCGAATCCATACCTAACCCAACCCAATTTAGACTCTAATCCTTGGCAATTTCCCCATAAATATGGAAACATCGAAAGCAATGAGAAAATTGATATCTTTTTATAATCTTAATTTCGTTGTATTGATGATAAAGCATTGTAAAATTTAATTGTGAACTATTTTCATTCTTGAGTAAAATTAGAAATTTCAAATATCGAAAGAATTATCTTTGCATTGGATAACATCGTTTTGGACAATGGATAATGTATATCTTGAGAAAAAACAATGATGAAGGATTTTGCCTTTTAAAATAGGGATTTTGATACTAATTGAGGAGAAGGAAATATTATCAGGAGAATTACCAAAAAAATCATAAGCCTATCGTAATTGCGTCAGTTCAATCCTAAACTTTTTTTTTTTGTCAATTCAGTCCTAAACCTTTTGCATTTATTCTAGTTCAATCCATCAAGCTAATTTTAATTGACCAGTGCTAACATGAACTTTTTTAAATAATATTTTAATAATTTTTTCTTTTTTCTTTTCTTTTCTTTAGTTTTTCCCCTCCACTTAGGGCGGGGACGCCCTCACCAAAAAAAGAAAAAGAAGAAAAAATTATAAAAAATATTGTTGAATATTATTTAAAAAAGCCCACGTTCAACCCTAGCTAGCCATAATTGGCCGGATGGATTGAATTAACACAAATGCAAAAGATTTATGACTGAATTAGCCCCAAAAAAAAGTTTAGGATTGAGTTGCGACAATTGCATTAGGAATTTTTTTTTTAAATTTTCCCAATATTATCACTAGAACTTTATTCATTTTGATCTAGAAATTTATAGTTTTATAAATTCTGAAAAAAAATTAAAGATATGTTTCTTATATTGTAATATATATTCTCTTCCAAGGGCTTTTTATTTTGTACAATGGCAAAATAATTTTTTTTTGCACAAATAGGTTTTAGATAATTTTTTTGGCACAAATAATTAAGATTTATTTTCTCTCTTGTTTTATTTTTTACAATGGCGATATAATTTTTTTTTTTTGGCAATGTTTATCACCTGCCAAGTGGCCGTGACTTCAATATTTATTGACTTGTGTGTTGACTTCTTGCTGGCCGGTGACCTCGTTTGCAATGATTTTAAGCAGCCATCCCATCTTTTATTTAAGAATGGTATCGCGAGCATGTGCCTTAAGCAAAAGAAAAGTAATCATCTTTTGTTTAAGAATGGTATTGGAGAGCATGCACATTTTTATTATTTTTTAATAAAAAACATTTGTTGTTTCCAGCAGTCTTTGACTTGAGTTGCATCCATCATGTGCATTCACATGTTAGATTTGTAAATTTTCTCCTCTCTTTTTTCTTTATAATTTTTTTAAATAAAAAAAAGGGATATACCTAAAGTGGCTGATCATCTGTACGTTCTTCAGTTTTTCAGCACCATCCATGTGTTTGCTTTTACCATAAGTTGACTGTGAACAAAAAAACTATCAAACTTAAGTGACTTGATAATTCTAGTTCCGATTTAATTAAGGATTGAAGTGTACATATATGTCTATGTTTATATGGATGTAGATGTATTTAATACTGTATCATGTCTATATGGAGAACCAAGTGTTGGTCTCGGTTCATAAACAGATGATAAAAGAGTCACTTTTTTTTAGCCACCAGAAAAGGCTAGCATGGCTTGAATACTTTACATTAGAAAAAAAGAAGGAAAGAGACCCCTTCAATTAGTTGATTGTTACGATTATAAGTAGCCCATATTTTGCCTTTAGCAAAGAAAAAACAAAAAGAGTAGCCCATCTTTTATTTAAGAATGATATTTGGGAGCATGCACATGTTCCCGTTGTTTTGTCAAAGATCTGAAAAAATGTTCATTGACAGTGAATGGTATTTGTTTTTCAGCCCACTTGTGACTTTATTATGTGCGTTCACATGCCAGATTTGAAAATTTTCTTGTCTCATTTTATTTTATTATCTTTTAACAAAAAATAATATATTTAAAATAGTTGATCATCTGTACATTGTCTATTATTTTTACGGGATATACAGGGAATATCCCAGCCAATAAGCTTGCCAATACAAGTAGTGTTACATTAAAGTGACAAAAAGCATATCAACACTTCATATATGATTGATTCTCCATAGCTCATGCAAGCTATGGAGAATACGAGAATGGAATGTAAAGCATTTCTTCCTCCTTAGCCTTCTTTTTCTTCCCCCTGGCCTCGAGGTTGAACTCAGACTCTTTGAATACGATCAGAATAAAGGGAATTCGCGGGGATTTAAGTGCTTCTCCTGTCCTTGGTTCGAGTCCAGCTCGTGACAAGGCCCCTATATGGCTATAAAAAAAGGACTTTCTTTTTCAAAATACATTAATGGAAAATGACATGGATCGTAAAGACGGAGTAGGGAATCCAGTCTTACACCTTCTTCCATTCCTTCAGGAATTGTTGGCTATGAAAGAGAGACTAGAAAGATTGATCGGGATCGAGCTATCCGTGGCGCTACCTTCATATGCAGCCATAAGGCCAATCTAGTGGCACCAAGCCCGCGTAAAAGTACATCAACTAAAGAGTTAAGCGAAAGAGTGGACTACTATCCAAGACAAATGTGAATAAAAGTTCTTGGGGTGAGCATTGGTCTAGGGTCAACCCTAGATCGACCCTGGACCGGCCCGACCCTAGACCGGCCCAACCCTGTTAGTCTTGGTTCGATTCCCAGGGGGATTGAGTCAATCCTTAGTCTTGGGATCCTTAAACCAGCACTGCGCGGGTTGGTTATCGGTTCTGGGAGTTTAGAGTCAGTCCAACCCGGATCCACCCTAACTATACATACCATATATAATATATAAAAATATATTATAGATATTATTTATAATTATTTTATATAGAGTAAACCCTAAGTCAAATGGCGTCAACAGCATTAAATGGCTCATTAGTGAGGAGTTCACAGACATTGGGACACCTAAAGTGCCAAAACTTGACATAAATGGACACTTAAGTGCTAAAAGTTAAGAAAGTGACATTTAAGTACCGAAATCGGAGTAAAATGGATTAGTTAAGTGCCAACAACGAGAAAATTCGGCCAAAATACTGACGTGGCGATTTTCCGGCGAGTTAGCATGCAAAACGATGTCATTTTACATGCTGACGTGGTGAGCCAAGTGCAAAACGACATTGTTTTGCATGCTGACTTGGCTAGGGCTCGACGACCGCGGCCAACCCTCCCCCGCCTTTTCGGTGATGGCAAGGAGGCCGCGGCGGCGAGGGCTAAGCCCTCAACCATCGGTTGCCTTCTTCCTCCTCTCCCTCTCTCAATTTTTTTTCTTTTTTTAAATTTGTTTTAAAATTAATTTAATTAGTTTTTATATTTAAATTCAAATTGTACCAAAACGATGCTGTTTTTTGTGTGTCTTTGCTAAGTCAGCCTTCCAACGAGCCACATAAACGAGAAAATTAATAAAAAAAATTGCCATGTAGGATTTCCGATGGGTTCACCAGATGTGGCACTCAAGTATCTCATTTTTCTTAAAAAGTGGCACTTACGTATCACTTTCCTAACTTTTACCACTTAAGATTCCCCTTGTGCCAAGTTTTGGCACTTAAAGTGTTCTTTTGCCTAATTTTACACTATTCTCTAATAGCTTAGACTTTTGATATCTTTTACAGCATCAACAACCATAATTTATAAAAGAGAAAAATGTCTCTATGAGGAGTCCTCACGACATCCAAAATGAAGTAAACAGCTTTTCATGGTATCCTCCTTTAGTACTCGTTTTCTTATGTCTTCTTTGTCCTCTTAGTCTTCAATTGTAAAATCGAAAAAACAACTTCCTCACTCGCCACTCGACACTCGCCTTGCTCGCTTTTGGTCGCTCAAGCCGCTTGCCGCTCAACGCTCGCTCCGCTTTTTGCTTTATGCTCACCTCGCTTGCCGCTTGATGTTCGCCCCACTCAACGCTTGCCGCTCGCGCCACTTGCCTCTTTTCGCTGACCTTGCTCGTCACCGAACCATTGGGTCAATTCGATCCTTGATTGCCTATTCAGGGAGTACAAAAAATGAAACAAAAAAACTATTCGTTGGTTCTGGATTAATCTTGGAACCGGACCAAACCCATTGGGTCAGTCCAGTCCTTAGTCCTAGACTCAATAAGGTCAATCCTTGGTCCCAAAAATTGAGGACCAACACTGTACAAGTTGATCATAGGGTTAGAGGATGAACTGGCCCAACCCGGACCATGCTCACTCCTAAAAAGTTCATGGATAGCGAATGTTATTTGTTTTTCAGCCCGCTTGTGACTTTATCAAGTGCATTCACATGCTAGATTTGAAAATTTTCTTCTCTCATTTTGTTTTACTATTTTTTAACAAAAAAGGATATATCTAAAGTAGTTGATCATCCATGCGTTGTCTATTATTTTTACGGGCCAGCCAATAAGCTTGCCGATACAAGTAGTGTTACATTAAAGTGATGAAAAGCATAACAACACTTCATATATGATTGTTTCTCCGTTGGCTAATATTTTAGTAATCCAAAATTACATCCAAAGTTTATAAATGAAAAAAGCATGAACAATTTTTCATCCAAGAAAAAATGCAATCCCTATTGTTTGGTGGATAATTCAAAACAAGCGTTTAAATGATCAGCGGACCATTAGCTATTAAACAAAAGCCAGACTCTCCCATCACAATGAGCCAACACAATGAAGAGGGCGTCGACAGAGAAAGAGAATCCCAATTAGAGGGTACTCAAAGGCTTAATAAGTTCAATTAAAGAGAATTAATAGAAATTTGAGGTTTTGCAAAGAAATAACGACTAGGAATCAATTCTAAAAGCTGGAGGAATCATAGGCAATCAGGACTCAGATGCCAACGAGAGATAGTATCGATTATCTACATTTTTGTCTCGCATTTTCAACCAAAAAGAGAGGCTTGACTAAAACATATTCTTGCCGAAAGGGAATTTATTTTTGGCTGATTTGAACAGAGACGCATTTTCCCTTCTGATTGCGGACAAAAGACATTACTTATTAAACTTAAGGTGAAGGATGATTTCATTTCATTTCTTTATGATTCAATGTGAACGTGACTTTAGTGTCGATGAAAACAAAAGAAAAAAATGTATCTAGAAGCATTGTCCAGTCTAATTAAGACCATTTCATGGCAAGGTTTTCTCTTGGACTTTTACTCTCTAATTTTAGCGGGTAAAAAGTCACAAAAAAGATAAAGGAAATGTACTATTCAATTCTGTCCTGACGTCTTTTTCTGATCATTTGAAAGGCCATTTCCTGCTGCCTTACTTTTGCTTTCCTTAACTCTCTCTACTTTTAACAAAGCTAGCACAGTATCTTTCAATTGGGGGTATAAAGCCAACAAGTCGATTGAGATATATTGTGCAAAGCACATATCGACCTTATAGTGGGTGTTTCACCCACCCCTTCACCTTTACTGACGCGGACAGCTATTATACGGTCTATCAGTTCCTCAAAACACCTCTTACAAGGTGTGGTGGAGTCTACCCTCTTCACCTTACGGGCTCCCTAATTTTCGAGTTTAATTTATTCTGTCCCACGCAGGAGGAAATACCTCTAATGTTTTACATCCTAGAGTTTAGACGAAGCAGTTTTAAGACATACTTGGGTCCAATCCAATCCCATTTATGCAGGAAGGCCATTTCCTGCTTTCCTAAACTTTCTTTACTTTTGACAAAGTAGCGTTCAGCGAAAGCACTCAGAAATCTAATATATGTTTATGCAGGTCTTTGATAAGGCAAAGTGAGGTGGCATCAGGTCCTCGGCCTCTCAATCAATTATGCAGAATGAGGTACGAAAACCATTCTCAGAGTGAATATGTGTCGCATCTGCCTACAAACATGCGTATTCATAGCGTTCTCCTCAATTGTAACGTGTCTGAACAAGTCATTATCTCAACGGCACAAAAAAAGGATTGATTGATACTTGCTATCATATCAAAAAAATTGTTATGTGTGGAATCTCAAATCTTGCCATTAGGTAATGTGAATTTGTCGCCTGATTTATTTTATTTTATAGCACAAGAATCATCATGCACCAAATTATAAATGACAAGAATTTCTCCACTATCTTATAGTGTCGACTGGTTCCACCGTATTGGTAGGAGAGATGTGCAACAATCTCCGTTAAAATCTTCTATGGTGATATTTTGGTTTATTCTTTCCTCGAGATGATGATAAAAATGACAAAATAGTAGAGGCATCGATATTCCTCATTCACTATAATTAGTTAAATACAACCTACATGCAATTAAATCCTAAGGATATGTGACTGCCTAATACCGTGCAACATGCATAGCATGAAAACGGATTATAAATGCAATTTATATGAAGCACTAATCTAACTTTTTTTGTACTTTTCTTTGTTGAGTTAATGCAATAGAGCCGAAAATCAATCGTAATCTACATGTGACCGAACATGCATTAATTAACTTCACTATCAATAATTTGATGGTGCGATGTTAATTCGTACACGCAAAAAAGATTATGAAATGCAACATGAAGATTTGCTTGAAAATTGTTTGATCACCCACGTTGGTAGGATATTATGAAAGAAATGATGCCATCTCTTTTGGGTGCATCTCTCCATAGATTGCCACACTAGCAACAAGAAGATATCTTTTGTACGCATTAATGTAAAACGAATATTTTTTTGGGTAAAACTGTAAAACGAATATTTTAAGACCGTTAATCAAGCCAAAACGTATAGTAGTTCTTATTATCATGACCCTTAAAATTTTGGCCACATTTCCGCATGTCCTTTTCATTAGTAATGAGATCCATAAAATTCTTCATCTTTGTTAGTGACACGTGTCAATAGGAATATGAACATCATCAGTAGCAAAATAGGAAAGAAAAAAGTGGGGAATTCAAATGAAAATTATCGGTATCATATGCAATCAGAACTCGGATGCTAACATGAGATTATATGGATTTACTACATTTTTGTCGTGCATTTTTTACCAAAAAAAAAGAGGTTCGATTTAGACATACTCCTGTCAACAGGGAATATATTTTTGGGTGATTCGAAGTTGAAACACCTTTTTCCCTTTTGATTGTGGACAAAAGAAGTTTGCACTGAATTTGAAGGTTGATTTCATTTCTTTTCTTTTTGGCTCATCCGTGAACGTGAATTTAGTATCTATGAAAATAATAAGAAAAGTACCCAGGAATATGGTCCAGTCTAATTAAGACCATTTCATGGCGAGGTTTTCTATTGAACTTTTGTTTTCTAATTTTAGCAGGTAAAAATCACTCGAAAGACAAAGGTGATATTCACTTCTATCTTAATGTTCTTATTTGGTCATTTGAAAGGCCATTTCCTTTTCCCGTGCAAATGATCAAAAAAGTTCTAAACATATTGCAATTATTTTCTATTCTAAACTTATTTTTTTGACCAATTGAATCCTAAACCTTTTGTAATTATGCCAATTTAGTCCATTCGGCCAAATTTGGCCGGCCGGCGTTGACATGGACGCCGGCGGATAATTTTTTATTTTTTTCGATTTTTTAATTTATTTGTTATCTTTTCTTCTTTATTTCCTTTTTTTTTCTCTATTTTTTTTTCCTTCTCCCCCCTCCTTCCTCCTTCTTTCGGCGACCTGGCGAGGTGTTGCTGGGCGAGCCTTGCCATTGCTGGGTGAGCTAGAGAGAGAGAGAGAGAGAGAGAGAGAGAGAGAGAGAGAGAGAGAGAGATGGAGATGGGGAATCTGAAGAAGAATTAGAACAAGGGCTTCTTTGCCGCCGTGAGCTCGAGCCTGTCCATGTTTGGCAATGCCATCCATGGATCCGTCAACTGATACTCCTCGCTCCTTCTTTGTCTTTTTCTCGTCTTGCCCAGCAACAGCAAGGCTTGCCCTTGCCGGTAAGCCTCCCCTTTGGCCGATCACCGGAAGAAGGAGGAAGGAGGGGGAGGAAGAAAAAAAAAAAAAAGAAAGGAAAAAAAGGCAAAAAAGAAGAAAAGATTAAAAAAAAAAAAGTAATTTACAATTTCAAAAAAATTTAAAAAAATTAAAAAAATTACGTCAGCACTGGCCACCAAAATTTAACTGAATGGACTAAATTGACACAATTACAAAATTTTTATGACTCAACTAACCAAAAAAATAACTTTATAATTGAATATGTACAATTGCAATAGGTTGAGAATTTTTTTGATAATTTTCCCCCATTTTCCCATTACTTCATTTTTGCTTTTCTAAACTTTATATACTTTAGACAAAGCTAGCACGCTTATACATGGGAATTCACCCGGAGGGCAAGTTGGAAGTCTATGTGAATCTGGCAACAGACCTTTCAGAGAAGACTTTTGTTGAATCCCTATTCCCACCACCAATAAACTCACTCCTACGCTAAACTGCAAAATCAGGTGGCACCAAATCCTCAGCCTCCAAGGCAATTTTGAAGCCTTTTCACAAGGCCTTTTATGTATGTCTTTGATAAGCTGGCTGGGCAATTTGAGACATTTTGATTTTCCTTTAAAATTGAAGTTAGACTAGACTCTGGTGGAAGTAAAAACAAAGCTCCCGGATACACCGATGAAGATTCCCAGGTCGTAATGCGGGCCACTCAATAATTGCTATTGTCAATTAATTGTATGCTTGGGTTGACAGGGATGGGGACCACCGCCCCTTAGGGTCTCTTGACTTTCGGTCTGACTTTTATCAAATGTATATCATAATAATGAAGGCATCATATAAAAGTTGTATACCACACTCTCAAAAATAAGTTGTCACATTTCTGAATTAACTCACTGAGCTATTATCCGCTTTTGTCCGTTCCATATCGAACCTCCCAATTTTGTCCTTCGGCATTAAGATGGTCCCATTTCCAAGAGGTCACCCATCTTAGGAGTACTCTCACCTCACCAAGCTTAATTTTGGAGTTTTAAAGCTAAGTATTATCGCCATATCAAAAAGTGTCTTCGTGAGTTAATTCCCTTTTTCACATATATATTTCATAATCGCTCTCTTTATGTTTGGTGTACAGTTAAGTTCATTCATGCCCCATTCATCATCCTAAAAGCCTATCAAGAGCTATTCCTTATCTAAGCTCTCTAGCTCTTACGACCACTTTTGACCAAGTCATTCTGTAGGTAATAGAGTTCACTTCATGTCGCCCGATACTAGTGGATACATAGGAGGATTTACTTGACAATTATGCATTTTACTAACTTAGTAATAAATTGGATTTTATGTTGTGTATATTTTAGCACTATGCAATGGTCATTTCAACTTTGAATTGAACACATAGAAACTAAAATATATTTGATGTAGTTGTAGGTGCGCTGCATCGTAACTATGGCGTAAAATGTTGCAATTTGTGCATTTATTAGTACGTATTACATCTTAAAGTTGCATGAGGCAGTTTTCTAAAAGTTGTTGTCTATCGTAGCCATGAAATATTTGACAAACACTTTTGTTTCTAAAAGTTAAAATATCGTTTAAATCTAAAAAATTACATAAATTGTATTTGATCTATGTGTCAACATTTATATGATAAAGGTTTTCAAGTGCTTAAGTTTTAATAAAGCCAAAATGCACTCACCGCAATATATGAAGAAAGGGAATAAGAATACCACAAGTACTGTAACTTTTTTTTTTTTTAATCATTGGAGTTCCATGGCTAATAAAAACCAAACCTTTATAAACATTCATCCCAGTGTTGGAAGTCCAACATGGCATGTAACTTGATATAAATAATTTTAGAAAGTCATAACACCAAAATGATTGATTGAATTGTTATATGGCACCCAAGCGGTCAAGTAAAAAGTCATGATATTCAGGTAAACAATATACAAATTATGACACTTATGCTGTTCTTTTATCAAAAGGAAGTTAAAAATAAAAAGTAAAGGTCATTTCAGACACACTCTAACTTAATCTCCCACTTTTGTTCTTTATATAAAGTTTAAATGGACTTTCATTTGATGTTGGACACTTCAAATTAACATATAAAAATTAATATGGTTAGTTCTTGTGAGCTGGTACTATCATGTTTTAATCGTTCTAAAATCTAATAATGGGTGGATCTTCTAGCTTTTTCTAGTGGGGGCTTAAAATTAATAAATGATTACAGAAAAAAGGGGGTGGGTCTCGTAGATTTTTTCTACTGGGTGGCTCTTGCATATTAAATTAACTCACAACCCACAAGGCAAGTTTGAACTCGTCTCGTTGGGAGATTTGTGTACCTCATTTCACACTCACTAAATTGAAGCACACTCTCGCATGCTAAAGTGCAAAATGGGGTGACATCAAATCCTACGCCACCTCCGTTTCCTCTTTTTTCTTACATTCCCCCTTTCCATCTTACATTACTTAAATCGCGCCACTATAAAATCTATTAGACAAGATGAATGCGCAGGTCCTTCAAGAACTCGGCCTTTCATTTTCGTATTTTTTTGCGTGGCCATATTTCCGATCATGATGGACAGTATCAATTCGTCCATAGTTAGACTAGTTGCATGATGCCACGTCTTGACCCTCAGAGCATTGGAAGAGTAAATAATGAGAAGATTTGGGATGTGTGTATGCTCATTTGTTTTCGCCAATGTGCTGAGTTACAGTCGCATGACAGAGTTAAAAGATATAGCACAGGTTATAATGCCAAACAGGATTCTGTATTTGCTCTGTCGTTTATGTCCCAAAATACACTGTCTCAATCTTCCCTCGACTAGAGCATCGATCCTTCTTCTCGACTATTTATCTTCTTTTTCTTGCATTTTACATCAATCAAATAGCTGATTAATTTCTTCTTCTCCTTTTTTTTTTCTTTTGCTTGATGACCAAGTGGAGCCTTGCATTCCTCTGTCGTTTAATTTCTGAAAGAGGACGCTTCTCGCAAGAGACCGCTTGACTACAATTCATTGTCCTGTGTGCAATTGGCAGCAGATTGAACGATAAAGGGAAATCATACTCGGCCTAATAACTAGAATGCGGCATGAGTAGATTGAAATAGTTGTCTTGATGACGAGGAAATTTGACTGGTCTTGTGCTTAGCAAGTTTAGCCAAGTCACGTTTGGTGTGCTGCTGTAGTTGTATGGAGCTGTTCCATTCTTTATACTGGAACCATCGTAGATCAAATGCTCCCTCAGTATCAGACCATTCTTGTTGGACCAACAGATGCTGACAGTAATCAAGAGACCAGCCGTTGATGAGGGAAGATAATCTCTTAAAACTCACGAACATGAGGATTCCTTTGTGCAATTATAAAGACTATGCAGGTCCGCTTCAACTTCATTCAGGTCTTTCTTTATTATTATATCTTTACCAGATTTGACCATGTTAAATAAAGCAAGATTCGACTTTATGAGAGGACGAAAGAAAGCACCCAAAAAGAGGCAAAAGGTGGGTCTTTCTTTAGTATTATCTATAGTCCAGATTCATGCAGCCTTTGTGGGATACTCTCTCTTTGAAGTTCTTCTGAGGATAGAGTTCTTTTCACAAGAAATTCTTCCGGTCAGTTTACGCAGGCGATGCTTGTGTTAGGAATAGGTACGAGAAAAGAAGCAAAAGATGGTTTGGCATAAGATTATCCGGTTTACTCCAAACCTGCAGAAATTTGAATTCATTGTGTGGCTTGTTATATTGAATAGGCTGCAAACATTTGATATAATGAGAAAGTGGACTTCAATTGATGATAAGTGCATCTTGTGTTCCTCTTTTCCCGAATCTTAGTAACCATCTGGTCTTCTAATGTGCTTTCTCTAAGGCTGTATGAACAATGGAGTCATCTTCTGGAGCTGCTGGGATTTCATAGGAGTTTTGGTGCATTGGATAATGAGTTTGAATGGATTCTTCGAACTTCTAAGGGGAAATCTCTGCTTAAAAATACAGTTGGGTTAGTCCACCCAGTTTACCTTACAAGTTGAGCAATGAAAGGATTAACTTACCTACCAAAAAAATAAAAAACGAGAGAGAATTTGAGTTCTCGAAAATTTCTATATTACATGCCATTTGTTTCTTCAATTCACGAGCTTGTTCTTCGCCTGTTTACCGTGCATTCAATTATAATTTATTTCATGATGCCATGTTTAAGTTTATGTTTCAAACATCCTATTTTCATAAGAGACTGAAGAAGTATATTAGTAACAGGTATAAATTTCTAAAATAATAGATAGGAATACTGCAAATAGAGCCATTGCGACACCCATCAAAGGAGCAATTCCCCATCCAGGAGCTACTTTACCATATTTTGAATTCAATGGTTTCAATAAATCCCTTACAATAATTCGTCTCGGTCCAGATCTAGAACTACCCTCAACGGTTTGCGTAGCCATATAAATTATATTTTGTATTCATTGAGATCTGTTGACTTTGTATACCATTCCATTGTAAATAAATGATCTTTGAATTATACATCTGATGCACTCAACATTTTCATCTTTCATAAACTATTATCTATCATATACAGTTAAAAGCCAGAGCTGAAATAATGCTCGTTTTCGTTTACGCAATCCCTAATATTTGGTCCTCAAGAAAAAAGTGGCTGAACTATTTTCATCCTAATCATCATCAGATTTGGCATCAAGATTTACAGCAAATGGAGCATTTTGCAAGCACTTAGTTTCGAGTCATCTATATACAGTATGAAAAGGCGCTTCGAGAAAGCTTGAACAACCAGTGAGGCAACGGTTTTCCTTGAAAGCAAGACATAGCCCAGGATGACTCCACAAACCAATTTCCGGTCCTATGACTAATTTGATGGAGGCAGTGAGTGCTCTTATTTGTTTTATTTCATTTCCATCACCGTTGAGTCCCAGTCATATCCATTTACACCCATTTTTACTGTGTCTTTGTTTCTTACTACTAATTTTAATCCATTCATAAAATTGAATTGACTCACTTTAAACTCAACCTAGCAAATATTAGTGCAAATTGAGCAAATTCCCCTGGTGTTGAACACCAGCTGATACGGCCCCTCAGCTTGTATACACAGACCAAACTGGTTCGTTGATAGGTTTCCATTCGAAAATTCTAGATTCTAGAGTGACTAATTATTTATTTTTGGCCCCCATAATTGAACAAGTACGAGAATTCTTTTTGCATCGTGCACTAGAGTTGTAGCCCATACGGCTTTATGGATCATCTCATCTCTTTCAAGCCAAACATAGTAAACTTACCTTATTCACTTTAACTATGAATATTATTGTAACTTTTGCACAGCAATTCAATAATAACTATAACCATGGCTATTATTATTTTTTGCTTAGAGCAATATAATCTTAGAAGTCAGAAGTATGCTTACATATATATAGACCCCAGAGCAGAGTGAGTCTAGATAGCTCTCATCTCCATTTTCTCATCATTAGGGTTCCACTCGTTTATAATCTTTCAGCACAGCCCATGCGTTTGTATTATTTTAACTGTGAAGAAAAAACTTTTAAACCTAAGACTTGGTGATTCTAGTTCCAATTTAATTAAGGCTTGAAGTGTACATACATGTCTATGTTTATATGGATGTAGATGTATATAAATATTGAATCATGTCTATATGGAGAACCGCGTGTTCATCGTCGGTTTATAAACGCATGATAAAAGAGTCACTTTTTGTTGAAAAAAGTATTAGAATACATAAAATAATAATAATAATAATAATAATTGGAAATACATTACAAAAGATTAGAAAATAAAATGAATGTCTGAAGCATGCAAACACTGTCCTTAAGGATAATTCTGCCCCTCGGAGTACGTAACTCAGTGCGTAAGGCTTCAACGTCTATCCTTCCAAGATACAACATACCTTCATCTATACTCCGCACTGAATATTAGAAGGAAACAGAACAACTTTTGTATATAACCTAGCAAAAATAAAAGGAAAGATATGAGAATGTTGTCTCTTCAAAGATTGTGGTTTGAAGTTTAATTTATATTTAAACAAGAAAAAGAGAGAGTCGTTAGGAGATCGTCTTAAATCAATTCGTAATTATAAAGATGAATATTATAAAATAATTAAGAGTTTATGAAGTAATAAATCAAAAGTTATAAAACCGTTAGACGACCGTTATACAATCATTAGAAAGCCGTTACAAAAATGATGACTTTCATGACAATCATAATTTCTAATAAATATTTCAAAACTGCTGAAATATCTAACACTTTTTCTTGAGCCACCATAAAAGGCTAGAATGGCTAAAAAAAACAAGAAGAAGAAGAAGAAGAAAGAGACGCCTCAAATTAATTGGCCGTTACGATTTTAAGTAGCCATCTTTTGCTTTTAGCAAAAGAAAAGTAGCTGGGTAGCATGCACATGTTTTATTATTTTTATATGAATATTATTTGATGTTTCCAGCTGTCTCAGACTTGGGTTGCATTGATCAAGTGCATTCATAGGTTAGAATTTGAAAATTTTCTTCTCTCTTTTTGTTGACTATTATTTGGTCATTTAAAAGTTTGGATTATTACAAATGTGAGCAAGTTCTTAAAAGGCTCAAGGGGAAGAAGAGTCACTTTTTCTTGAGCCACCATAAAAAAGGCTAAAATGGCTAAAAAAACAAGAAGAAGAAGAAGAAAGAGACGCCTCAAACTAATTTGTTGTTATGATTTTAAGTAGCCATCTTTTGCTTTTAGCAAAAGAAAAGTAGCTTGATAGCATGCACATGTTTTATTATTTTTATATGAAAATCATTTGATGTTTCCAGCTATCTCGGACTTGGGCTCCATTGATCAAGTGCATTCATAGGCTAGATTTGAAAATTTTCTTCTCTCTTTTTGTTGACTACTATTTGGTCATTTAAAAGTCTGGATTATTATGGACCTGAGCAAGTCCTTGAAAGGCTCAAGGGAAAGAAGAGTCACTTTTTCTTGAGCCACCATAAAAGGCTAGAATGGCTAAAAAAACAAGAAGAAGAAGAAAGAGACGCCTCAAATTAATTGGTTGTTATGATTTTAAGTAGCCATCTTTTGCTTTTGGCAAAGATAAAGTAGCTGGGTAGCATGCGCATGTTTTATTATTTTTATATGAAAATCATTTGATGTTTCTACCTGTCTTGGACCTGGGCTGCATTGATCAAGTGCATTCATAGGTTAGATTTGAAAATTTTCTTCTCTCTTTTTGTTGACTATTATTTGGTCATTTAAAAGTCTGGATTACTACGGACAAGTCCTTAAAAGGCTCAAGGGGAAGAAGAGTCACTTTTTCTTGAGCCACCGTAAAAGGCTAAAATGGATAAAAACACAAGAAGAAGAAGAAAGAAACGCCTCAAATTAACTGGTTGTTATGATTTTAAGTAGCCATCTTTTGCTTTTAGCAAAAGAAAAGTAGCTAGGTAGCATGCAGTTTTATTATTTTTATATGAAAATCATTTGATGTTTCCAACTATCTCAGACTTGGGCTACATTGATCAAGTGCATTTATAGGTTAGATTTGAAAATTTTCTTCTCTCTTTTTGTTGACTATTATTTGGTCATTTAAAAGTCTAGATTATTACGGACCTGAGCAAGTCCTTGAAAGGCTCAAGGGGAAGAAGAGTCACTTTTTCTTGAGCCACTATAAAAGGCTAGAATGGCTAAAAAAACAAGAAGAAGAAGAAGAAAGAGATGCCTCAAATTAATTGGTTGTTACGATTTTAAGTAGCCATCTTTTGCTTTTAGCAAAAGAAAAGTAGCTAGGTAGCATGCACATGTTTTATTATTTTTTATATGAAAATCATATGATGTTTCTAGCTGTCTCGGACTTGGGCTGCATTGATTAAGTGCATTCATAGGTTAGATTTGAAAATTTTCTTCTCTCTTTTTGTTGACTATTATTTGGTCATTTAAAATTCTGGATTATTACGGATCTGAGCAAGTCTTTAAAAAGCTCGAGGGGAAGAAGAGTCACTTTTTCTTGAGCCACCAACTAAAAAAACAAGAAGAAGAAGAAAGAGACACCTCAAATTAATTGGTTGTTATGATTTCAAGGAGCCATCTTTTGCTTTTAGCAAAAGAAAAGTAGCTGGGCAGCATGCACATGTTTTATTGTTTTTATATGAAAATCATTTGATGTTTCCAGCTGTCTTGGACTTGGGCTGCATTGATCAAGTGCATTCATAGGTTAGATTTGAAAATTTTCTTCCCTCTTTTTGTTGACTATTATTTGGTCATTTAAAAGACTTTCTCCCAGATCCACATGAGTTGAAAAGTGACCTGGGTTGAAGAGTGGGGTTTGGTGACATCAAATTAAAGTGTGAAAAAATGCACAAAGTTTTTTTTTTTTTTTTGGTTGGTGCATAAAGGATGAAACGATTGATTTGTGCAGGAACGTAGAAATATGATATTTTAGAGGATAAGTGGAATAAGAGTTGACTAAGAGTCAACGGCCGTGTCCACACTCTCCAGAAATCTCTTTTCTCTCTTTCCTCTTTCGTGATGTGTACAACTTGAGGAGCCCTCAATAATTTCATACATACGTGGTTTCACACTTTCTCACATGCCCTCGTCCCACGGTGCACACGAAAAACGTTCCATCTTTATTTTATGTTTTTTTGCAAATATGAGCTAATTTCAGTGATTGACTTTCCATCTAAATATTTATCCACCCCATTTTCCTTACCTTCTCAAAGACTAAATAAATTCCCTATTCAGTTAATTATTGTTTTTCTTAAGAAAAAAATTCTGATATTGAGCTTTTGAAAATACTCACATTAAGCTTAATGCATATAAAAATTTTAATAACTGAGGATGACAATGTTCTCAACTTATGAGATAAGGTAAAAGATGTTCATGTGTCTCTTTTACGCGAAGGTCACATTAGCGCAATCCACACTTTTAGAAGGTTTTTTGAGTTGTCGATGAAAAGAAAATAAAAAAGAGGTAAAAAGAATGATTTTTGCCATGGTGCTCAAAAAGTACTTGTCTAAGGTGGTGAATAAAAATATTATGGATATGTATATATTGAAAATTACCTACATCTTCATAAAACCCAACTCAGAAATGTTTTAGATTTTAGGCCCACCATCCAAATTGTTGGACTTATGAGTTCGGCCATTTCATGAAGGTCTGGATCATATTCAGATAAATCCAAGGAGGGTTAAGTTTTCTTTTTCTTTTGGTGAAACGAAGACCATCGTTCAGAAATTAAACCAGTCAAGTTACATCACTCGTAGTCGAAATACTATAAAGTGCATCCTCACACAAAGTATCTTCGATAACATCTGGAATACTAGTGAAAATACTAAGCTGCATATGCTGCTCCTTTCCCAATCTAGCCAGAGCATGCGGTGCTCCCGTTTGCTTCTCTGTATATATGCGCAATTCACAGCATGCCTGCATTCTTTCCTTGCAAGTTCCTGCACTCCACAAGGAGAGGTTCTATGAGAAGATTGCAAGACTGTATGTTCTTAAGAGCATAAATAACTGCTAAAGCATCTAATTCATTATGGAAATGAAGAGCACTATTCGAAACACTAGGTCTAATTTTGCCTCCTAACGTCCAAATCTCAGCAATAAAAGCATTTGCTCTTCCTGTGTTTCAAGGAAAACAGGCTATCCAGTTCCCCTGGTGGTCTCCCACAAGAGCTCAAGTTTCTGCTTCTCCGTTCTCTACAGACATTAATTGCTCTGTCCGAGTTAAGCTTAATCCCCCCTTATTCAGGTTTCCTCCATTCCATCCCCTGCCTTGATGAAAAGAAGAGCTATATTCCTCTTCCTAAAAGCATGGGCAAATGCAGAATAAAGAAGCAGACGCATGCAGACAAATCATATAAAGACGAAAAGGAAGTTGTGTTCGTGTGTTATGTGAATATGCTAGAATAGAACAAAAACGGAGTGCTCGTGTGAATGTGTGAGGGGTTGACCGAGACGAATGCAAAGGAAGTTATCTTCGAAGAACATTGCAAGCATCATTGGATGTCTGTATAGGTTTAAGGAATATTGGTTGTGAAAATAAGGAAAATAGTTTGAGCATAATTAAACTCCTGGTTAGCACAAACAACACAAGCATCGCATGGAGAACCTGTTGTTGGGCAAACACTTATTGACCAAGTTCCTACTATCCGAAAAATATCTGAATATAATCTGCAACTGTTCTAATACAAACACATGGTAAGGTAGCCCAATTGAACTTGATAAACAACATTTGGGATCACACGGCAGAAGCCTAATCCAAGGAGATCACCAAGGGAGAGCTTTACTTGGGAAGATAGCCAAGGGAGAGTCCAAAGTCTGAGCCAGTCAACATATTTAGTTGAACCTACATTCATTCAAAAACCTAAACCATTGAATTATGAGCTAACTAGGATATATTAATTGCTCCATATTACATCAATTATCCGAGGGGAAAGTACCAAAAAAGTCTTAAATCAATTATATTTATGGCAATTTAGTTATAAATCTTTTAATTATACCAATTGAGTCCTAAACCTTTTAATAATTTGCCAATCGGTCACATGGATGCCATGTGTCCTACATGATACGCCCGGTATTGACATGGAAATTTTTTTCTGAATTTACTAATATTTTTGTGGACAATATCATTCATTTTCATAAAAGATATAAGTGATTATTTTTTCTTCGTGGAAAATGAATAATTTGAAAATTATTCTACCAAAAATAATTGTTTGTATCACTTACAAAAATGAATGGTTCACGAAATTATTTAGACATAAAATATTGTCAATATTGTAAATATTTTTCATTAACTAATTATTTTAGGCTATATAAGCAATCATTTTTAAGAAAATATTATCCAAAATATTTATTTTCCACAAAATAAACATAGCCTAAAAGAATTTGAACAATGGTCTCCTCATACTGGGCTGTAATAACTCTGAATCCCTCAATCAAGAGCACGACATTAGAGGCTCCAATAATGTTAGTCAACTTTAGTAATGAAAGAAATGCTCTCAACTAGAACAGACAAAAATGAAAGAGAAGATCGGGACAGCAAGTACTTAGCATCAACGAACAGCACATCAATGACACAATCACATGATTACACATACCAGAACATACGAACAGCAAGCACACACAGTATAGACATAACCCGTAACTCTACACATCGGTACGAACACAACACAGTAACCACATCAGCAACTCAATGTATTCAAAATGGACATACAGCTGATGAACCGATCAGTAACACAGCACACCCAAAAGAATGCACATAGGATGACTAGAGCAGCAACCCAATGCTCTCGCAGCATGCCCTCCGTATTGGAGATGGTAGCATTCGCTCAACACACTTGCGATTTCAACATGTGCAGCGAGCTAACCAGCAACATTTTTTCATAATATGTTTGCAATTGGGCACGATAAACACAAAACGACATATAGTGAAGTATAAGAGTAAAGGTGCATGGATCAATTCATTTTCGTTTAAGGGGCCCTCAGCCAAGTTCTGGAGTAGTCAGCATCAGATCATCTTGCGTACACATTGGATATGCGTCTAATCCGAGAATTCCAAGAACGAATCCCAAAACGTATAGCTACTAAATTCGGAAATGAGAGGAAACAAAACAAAAGTAAATTTTATACGACAAAAATAATGAATTGATTAAGCAATGGAAAGCCCTACGTCAGAATCTGAATCAAAACACGCACTGATCTAGTACAGGAATTTTATCAAACAGGTGGTAGACATTTCGGCCAAAGGATCTAGATCCAGAAATTAGATAGAGGTCATATCCAGACTTATCACAGAGGCTCAAACGCGACCAGATTTCATGCAGGCGTAATCAAGCACTCGGCCCCTACCTTCAGCAGAAACAGAGAATGTGAATTAGGGGCGAACAGAGCACTTACTGTGGCTACGAAGCTGGTGGTGCTGGGAAGTGGCCCGCGAAAGCAATCAGTGACAGAGAGAGAGAGGTGAGGATATAGAGGAAATCAAGAGAGAATCACAACTAAACGTGAGAGTTCCTTCCCTATACTCTCTTCTCTACGGTGGTCGGCGATCGAAGACGAGCGGCGGCTACCGGTGGACTGGAGGTGGCCGGGTATGAAGAGGGAATCGCGACCCTGAAGCTCCTGGAAATTGATGATGAGAGACAGAATTTGCTGAGCTCCGAGTTTGTGCGTTCTCTCTGCATTATTCTACCCCGCCGATTGCGTGTAGGTTAGAAACAAGTATGGACGCGAGGCTATAGTGAGATGCGCCGAAATTTTATTTTAGTATTTTTTGTTATTTTCATATATTTCTTAATTTTTCAAAATACTCGATTTGCTAATCAAAATTCAGGTTTCAACCGGAATATAAGTTTTATTTGTGTTTTTATTTTGCGTAAAAGTAATGAGAAAAACACTCACTATATACATATTGACAGGAGATTCCTTCATGTAAAGAAATATCATGCGTGACAAGTAAAGCGTCCTATGTGCTTATTGGTTTATTGGTTATGTAGTGCTCAATTATGGTTAAGTAAACTTCTAAAATAAAATTTCTGCAGGGGCAGCGCCCAGCCACGATGCTCCCCCCCCCCCCTTTTTTTTAATTCTTTTTTTCTATTTTCTTAAATTATTTTAGCTTTTTTAGTTTTTAAATATTATTTAAATAAGCTTTAAAGAAAAAAAATGCCATGTAAGAAAATTAAATTAATTTAAAAATATCACGTTGGTATATTTTGTTAGAAAAATTAACGGTGTTAACAAAAGGACTTGATTGTACCAATTTGATAAGTTTTAGGATTTGATTACACTTTATAAAAATTTTAAAACACAATTGTACTTTCATGACAAGTTTTAGAATTTGTAATGCAGATGCACACATTAATTTCAAATAGGGCCCTCGGCAAGGTCATCCCAATGTACACGCACTCGGGCAGCTTGGAGATCCTCCTCATCTTCCAAGGGTCGATCTATGCTAGGATCATCTCGTCGTCGGTGAACACCGTCTACTTGAAGAACATCAACAAAGGGGACAGCATGATTTTCCCTCGGGCTATTGCACTTCCAATTGAATGCTGGCACAGCTCCAGCTCTTGCCATAGTCTGCTTCAGCAGTCCGAGCCCAGGGCTTCAAATCTTGGACCGTGCTCTCCTCGCTAATAATTTCCCTTCTGAGTTGGTGGAGGCCACCACCTTTCCTTGATGATGCCCATGTTAAGAAGCTAAAGGGGGTTCTTGGAGGCACTGGCTAAGTGGCTATTCTCATTTTTGTTGAGAATCCATCCATTAACAATCACCACCATTTCAAGCCTCTTCAAAAAAATGAAAGGAAATAATAACTCGGCTTATATGCTCGTCATCAATGGCTTTCCATGGATTTTTCATGTAAGGTTGTATTTGGTTTGCTTGTGTGTTGAAGTGAGTCGTTGGAGTGGAGATTTGATCATTATTGCTTTTTGACTTCTTGTTCTGTTTGGATAATGGAGCAAGCTGCCTCCCTTTCTTCGTCAAATTTTGAGTAGATGAATAAAAGTATGTTGCCTTGTCAATTCCTTGAGAGCTAATATTCATTTGGGAAGAAATGTGCTTGATAAGTCAAGTGATGTAGTAATAGCATCCACCCATTACAGATGAGATTCAGTAGAATTTGAATCCTATCTATAGAGGGATAAACTAACATACGGTGCTGCATTCATATAATAACAGCTTACGTCGTGCTGTGTGCTTGACGCAATCGAAGCATTATTTAGTAATGGCACGTCATGCCAACATATTCAATACATTCATTTAGTATAATATGAGGCCAATTGGACCAATTCATCGATGCGAACTTTTCTACACATGACTTAATTATGGAGGATTTTCATGTCAGCTATGTAGATTCTATTTTAGATTCTAGCTTTAGACTTGTTTCGTTTTTTCTAAATACACTAAAATTTTGTCGCAATTTTTGTATAATGAACCAGTAATGAACCACTAGGACTCGCCTTAGTAGCCATTCTTCTAACATTGAAGGGGGAGGTGAGGGGTTCAAATCCCCACCTTCTCAGGAGGGATGGGGTGGGGACGCGTAAGTTTCAGGAGTGGGTTTCGACTCCCACACCCTGCAAGAGGTAGGGCAAAAGTCTGAGAGTGAGTGTAGAGTAGGAATAGAGTAGGACTGACCAAAAAAAAAAGAACCAGTAATGGATACATTCGAATCATGTGGACCTAGCTCATGTCTACGGTTAGATAAATAGGTTCCACATGGGGCCCACCTCATCCAATGGTACATGTGAGATGGGCTCACATGCGTCGGGTGAATCTAAAATTTTTTACTTCCATAAGATTTGTTGTGCCTTAAAAGTGTTGAGGTGTGGCGTTTGATTAGTTGTTTGACCATAAGTTAATAAAATTTTGAAACAAGTACCTTTTAAATCCATTTTTGGACTCCTACAACTCTAATGCCGCCAGAAAGCTCAACTACTATTGTTAGGTGTAAGTATTGTTTAATTTAGATACTTGGGTTTTTATTTGATCAATGTGTTTTCCCCTAAAAGGTGGCTATTTGATTTGAGACCAACAAGGGTGTAGGGCAAATGATATCTTATTAGAAAGCTTATAATAAACTTTGATGCTCACGAAGTTTCAAGATTGTAGACATTTGATGGCCTGTTTAATTATTCATTAATTGCATAAAAAAAATTAAGGATTGATTTTTAAACCCTAGAAAAAAATAATTTTCATTAAATTGCATGGCATATAGACTTTAGGAGCATTTGCATTACTAGCATTAAAATAAAAAATTATCATTATAATTTACAAAAAAATTATTGAAAGCTAAAACGGGCCTGGTGCAGGCCAGCCCGGCCTTCTTTCTTTTCCCTTCTACTCCCTTTTTCCCGTTTGGGCCCGGCCCATTTTCTTTTCCTTTCCTTCCAGCCCGGCTCGCTCCTTTTTCCCTTTCCCCACTCCCCTTCGTCCTCTACGATTTGCGGAAGGATCATTGAAAAAGGACGAAGTACAGAGACAGAGGAGGCAACGTGAGCGTCTCGCCGGAGTTGGTGGTCGGGGGTAGACTGGCAGAGGCAGCTGGCATGGCAGAGGCCATGCGCACCGGTGGCCATTAAAAGGAAAGGGACGTAGAGAGAGAAGGGGGACCTTTTGGCTGGCTCGTTTGACAGGAGAGAGAGGGAGGCCGAGAGTGAAATCGGAGAGAGACTCTCAGCCTCGCCCCCATCGATCCAACTACGCGTCCTCGACGACCTCCGAACGGCGTCCCCAAGACCACCGCTCCCCGGCGTACGTGTTTCTGGTGAGTTCGAGTTCTAAAGATGGTTAGTTTCTTCTACTCGATCCGTGGTCACCACATGTTTGATAATAGGTCCAGATCAGCCCGTGCGCATGCGTTGCCGACTTCCATTCGTTCTTTAGTGCGTATAGGCAGATTTCACATTAGCAAAAAGTCCTTGAAGCTCGTTGAGCAGTATTTCCATCACTGAACTAAGTGGGAGCAGAAGAGTTTCTTTGCGTTTTTATTGCTCTATGTTTTGCGCGTCGGGAATCAGTTGAAGTCTACAGAGGAAACGTCAATCTCTTGGGTCATTCATGTTGGCTTGCTTTCCCGATCTCTGCTCTATTCAGTCTTTTATCTTGCGATTGTGAATGTGGAATGTGTATCAGAAGATAAAGGTGATTGGTAGTGACCCGAAGAGGGTAGTGTGGTTGATGACGTCTCATTGGCAGATATTCGTCCAGTGGCCGGCGATGGCTTTAGCATGGCGGCGACGTGAGTCTGGTGGCACGCCTAGGCTATCGAGGGTGATGTTTAAGTTATTCTCAATTTGAACTCTGAGAGCGTTGGTGGTTGAGCCGCGCTTGCTCTGGAGTTAATGTTTTGGCTTTAGGAATGCACTTGCAGCAGGGGCAAACGTCAGTATTATGTTGGGGATTCGAAGTGGGAAGACTTGGCTAGAAAGAAATGGGCCTATTTAATGTTTGAGTAATCTCAGGCCGAAGTGGGTTTAGTGGATTTGGGCTTGTTTAGGGTGCATTTGGAAATGGTCTTGGAAAGGAGGTTTGGGTGTTCAAAGCTCATTTGACCAAATATTGAGTGTTTGATAAAATTTTTGAAACCTACTTGAGGGAAAGTTTGCTTTTGAAAGGAAAGCCCAAGGCAGATCCTAGGCTGCCTTGGGCTTTTAACATTCTCGAAAGGCCCTCTCTAGGTTTAGTATAAAAAGTTTTGTTCCAAAACTATTCTCACTCAATTTTTGTTTTTACATTTTTGCTTTCGTGATCCGCTGTTCATCTTCTTGTCTGTTGAGTCGGCCAATGTGGTTGTGTGTGGCTGTGATGGGTTGGCAATGGGTTGGAAAGAGGCGAGCATGGTCGCAGTTACCCTAACGTCCGTCACCGGCAAGCCACAGAACTTCGGCAAGTCACGGTGACCCCTTGTGAGTCGCATCGCTGCAACCTAGATTTGGGTCGCGCAATCTCCGTGAAGGGCCGCTTGAGTAGCGTGACTAGGCGGCCCTCGCCAAGGTTGCGTGACCTATGGCGACCCAAATTTGGGTCGCTTGACCCTTGACAAGTTGCGGCGAGGTCACATGACTTCCGACGACCTAGATCTAAGTCACACAACCTCTGTGAAGAGCCATTGAGGTCATGCGATCTCAGGTGGCCCTCACCGAGGTTACGTGACCCTCGGCGAGCCGCGGTGACCCAGATCTAGGTTGCGCAACCTCCGTGAGAGGTTGCAAGGGTCATGCAACCAAGCCACCCTTGCCAAGGTCACTTGGGTCACGTGACCCTCGCTAGGGATTACCCGACCCTAGGCGGCCCTCGCCAGTAGTCTCCAAGGGTCACCCAACCCCAGGCGCCCTTGCCAGTTGTCTTCGGGGGCCGCTTGAGGTCTTGCAACCTTAGATGTTGGCTATCGACAACAGATTTTGATCGCTGGTGACTACTTGCCCTTGTTGGCTAACTTTTTTTTTTTTGACGAATTTTTTTTCTTTTTTTTAATAACAAAAGTCCTTTGTAAATATTATATCTCCAAACAATATTTTACTTAAAGATACTTCACAGTGAACTTTCAGATTACAATTTAACAAACATAATTTACTTTTTGGAAAATTTCTTTAACTCTCTAAGGCTTTTACCAAAAATTCAACCAAATGCACCCTTAGGCTGATGAACTTGGACTTAGGGGTGAGCATCGATCCAAGGTTGACCCTAGACCGACTTTGGACCGCCCCAACCCTACCGGTCTTGGTCTGATTTCCAGGAGAACTAGGTTGGTCTTTGGTTCTAAAATTCCTAGACTAGCACTATGTAGATTGGTAATCGATTCTAAGAGTTTAGGATTGGTCCAACTCGGACCAATCATGACTATATATATATTATCATATTCTTATATATATTCTAAAGAGTAAACCCTAACTTAAATGGTATCAAACAACATCCTCCTTCTCTAGTACTCTTGTTCTCCTTTCTTTTTTATCTTATTCTTTCTTCTGTCTTCTTTCTTCTTCAATTTTTATTTGAAAGAAATAACTTTTCACTCGTGAACAACCTCACCATGCTCGCCCCGCTCGATGCTCGATGCTTGCCGCTCACCTTGTGGCTTGCCTGGAAAGCCCATAGGATTTAGTCACGGTAAGGAAATTTTCCCCTCGGTTTCGTGATATATAGATATTGACGACTATCCATAGTGATGGATATGTAATTTGAAATACTAGCTTTGTCTTTTTAGGGAATACAAAAAATAAAATAAAAAAATTATCAGTTGGTCCTAAGTTGACCCCCGAAACCTAATCGAATTTGTCAGGTCGGTTCGGTTCTCGGTCTCAGGCTCAATTGGGTCGGTCCTCGATCCCAAAAATTGGGGACCAACATTGTGGGGGTCAATCCTAGGTTAGGTGTTGGACTGGCCCAATCTGGACCATGATCACCCCTACTTGGACTTGTTTAGTCTAGTTAGTACGTGCTAGGCTTACTAGTTAGATTTGGATTGGGCTTGTTTGTAAGTTGGGCTTTGGGGAATTAGGTTAAGGTGTAGTTTGGGGCTTTGGTCAGACCGGGCTTGGTACAAGAGCTCGGCTTGCGTTTTGCGACCCCGGTCGGGTCTTGACTTAGACTAGATCCGGAGAAAATTAATTTTTTTTTTCTAAAGTCATGAAAAAGTTGAGAACTTAGATTTTGAGTAGGTTTACTACATTTTAGTATTAATTCTAGTTTATAACTAATTTGTCATAAAAAATGTGAAAATCTTTTGATAAAAATTGTGCTTAGAATTGAACAAACTCTTAAAGCTTTACGATGAGATTTCAATGTTTCATTTTTTTAGACAAATTATCAATTGATTGCGTGCTTTGAATTTGTTCGTGGTTTCCCTTTAGCCTAGTTAGGAATGACATTTTTCTTATTTCTTAGCTTTAGATCACTACGTTTCTTTGCAATTTATTTAATAGTTTCTTGATTGCTGGTTGTTACTTTAATGATTGTCCACCGGCATGATCAACTCATATACTAGTGAATATGTTTAAAATCAATATGGACTGCCTAACAAAAATCTTTATGAAATAAACAAGACTAGGTACCGAAAAGGTACTACTTGATTAATTATTGTAACCAAGTTTTCGGCTTTAGATTTTCTAGTTGCATAGAAAGTGAGGTATACTTATATGCTTTACTTGATTTTTAGCCAATCTCAATAGGCTTAAAATCCTTATAGTGTTAATTTGAATTCCCAACATCACGTGAGGTACGGTCTTGGGAGAGCCCGTGTGTAAAACGAGAGCGGTATACTTGCTTTTTATGCATTATCCCTAAACCTATGTCTTTTTCCCTCCGAATGGAAAAGGTTGGTCTCAACAGGGCTGAGATGAGGTAATTCTAGGAAATGATACTAACATTTCAATTTCAATATATCTATCCATGGATATACAAGTGGGTAAAACTCGCATGATGATGACTCACGTGGCACGCTCTTATGCGAGCTCCATGCACTGATTTGCTTTTGATGTCGGTTAGCAAATCTAAAATGTTAGGAGATGTCTAATTCTAGCAAATGTCTAAATTTTGCATATCTAATTCTTATGAGAATTTTTATAATAAATTATTACTAATTTAGAAGATAAATGATGAAATAAGTTATTTAGGCAGTTATCAAGTCAGTAGGCCAATTCAAACCTAAACTTTCCGATAGTACCAATTGAGTTACTTGACACTATAATTTCACCAATAAAAATTGATTCACACATTAGGGACTATGACATAGATATGTTATGCCCAACCCATTTAAGCTTCAAAATCAATAATCCCCTGAGTTTCGTCCAACGAAATAGACTTCGAGCACTCTTCCCCCAGAGATAAGGAGGTCATCCATCATACGCACAGAGGCTGGACGAAGCGAACGGAGGAGTCTTATTTCGTCTTCTGTTTTTCTTATTCTTATCTCACAATTTGTGTGGACCAAGTTCTGTAATTGTTATATTTCCAATTCTATAGTTCCTAGTGTTGTCATTTCTATCATCGGTATTCTTCACATGTGGATTATTTTTGTTATCAAACCTTTCACTTGAACAGCATTTAAAAAGAAAAATCAAATATTCAGAAAGTCATTCTGTGATGAAAGTTATATTACATGATTGCACGAACTTTGTAATAAATGTTTTAAAGTAATTGTTTATGTATACCTAGATTCTATTATAAAAGATCAATATGTAACTGATGAATGATGAAAGATTTATGGTAGGTTTAATTCCATCTATTTCACAATTAATATCAACAAATTCTGATAACCATAATGATTCCAATTACTTTATAGTTCACAAGAATAAAGTCTACATTTGGTATAATTCTTATCACCGAAATTTTGTATATGTATTTTCTATGAATAATTGTTCATCTCTCAGTCCATGATGAAAGCTATATTAAATGATCGCGCATATTTTGGTAATAAACGTTGAAGATAATTGTTTATATAGATTATGTTTTGACATACCTGGAGGCTGGATGTTTAAGCTGATAGAAAAAATTTCTGCATCTGAATTTTAAAACAAAAGGCTAAAAATAAAATAAAAAACTAATTTTAAAAACTTATATTCTAAGATTGAGCATGTTTCGGTATTGAATGTGAAAAAAAAAATTGTTTACGTATATGCAGATTCAATTTTGAAGTATCTATAGGCTGAAATTTTAAATTGATTGAATCATTCTATAAATAGATATTTGTTAATAAGGCAGGGAAACATAATGCATAATAATTGTTCAAATATTTCAAGGAAATACATTCAGTATCACATTGGTCCTGCTACAACCACAACTATAATGAAGACATACACCCTCAAATCAAATTCATCAATCACTGATCTTGTTCATTATAATTGACTCCATCCCAAATGTAGTCGGGACGAAAAATGCTTGGTCCATAAGTGGATTTAACCATTTGGAATAGCAGGGGAAGTTGTAGTCGTGCGAATAAAGCCACGGGGAGAGAGGCCAGTAAAGTAATGGGAATGAGAACCCACTCCAATCTGTTATCCAGCACCATTGTGAGAGTTGCAGCGAAGGCCATCAACATGAAAACCAAGGAGAGGAAGAGAAAACAAAGGCCCCAAATGATCTTCTTAGGCAATGATTCAAGAAAATCGTGCGCCTCATACCGCGAAGTTAAGATGGCTAGGAATAGCAAGATGGCCGTCACGGAGGAGACCAAACCTAACGCATCCAAAATTGTGAAAACTAGGAGAGAGTCTTGTCCTAACAACAAGGGTACTCCGGTATTGTTGTCATTGCCTCCAGGCATAGTGAATGCAGCAGCGAATAATACTGTGGCAATTAGAGTTGAGACAAGCATACATGAATTTGTTGTGTCCTTCACCCACTTCTCTCCTTTCTCCAGCAACTCTTTGTGGTTCTCCTTGAATCTATTCCAATGTGTCATTCCCTCGAAAAAGGTATCTCTTATGTTAGGGGAAATGTAGCTTTCCAAAGCCTATGCATAAAACTCATAATTAGGAGTTTCGATAAGTGGATAAAGTATTGAAGATTTAAAAAAAAAAAAAAAACAAATGATGGAACATCTCAAGGATATTAAGACTTGCTTAGAGGTCAAGTCCATCTTTGCTGGCCGAATTTCAAAGGCCACTTTCTCAAGAGCTTTGATGATGATTTTGTGCTTCATTTTAGTCAAATAGTATATAAATGCAAAGCACTATGTTTCTACTTTGCGATGATTTAAGTTTCATGAAATTTGGAGTCTTCTAGAAGAATTTATGGAAAAAATATCAAGAGCTGGTCAAGAAATTTGAGAACGAGACTTTTGGTACTTCTACGTGCTTTATTGAACCCTATGCATTGTATTTTGTTTCTCAAATCATTTGAGCAAAGAGCCAATAGTACGACAACTCCAAGGACAATCAAAGAAATTTCATTGTTGGGACGTGACCATCCCCATTATGACCCTAAAGAAGAAGACAACATAGAGGAGATTACCTCTTCCGTGATGTCTGTTCCAACGCAACTAGTGAAGAGGCTCCATTGTGCCATCTTTAAAGGAATGGTGATTCAGATGATTCCAATGCCATGTTTGACATCTCGAAAGACCATCTATTGGCTCGAGACATGTTGAAAGGAAAAAGGCGCAACATTTGTCCGCTTGAGATGTTTTGATCAACCACGGTACTTGTTTCTTATTCATAGTGCGAAAATTAACCAATATGTCATAAACTTACTATATGGATGTCAATTCAATTCTAAATTTTTCAATTTTGTTAATTTAATCATAAATCTTTGTACGAAATTTCAATATAGTCATTTCAGTTAATTATATTAAAAACTGTTAACATGGCGGTTCTATTGTCGCCGACCATCCTACGTAACATACTACCACGTCAATGATTTTAGACAAAAATTAGTCATAAGGACTACATTGAAATATCGTGTAAATGTTTAAAACTAAATTGACAAATTAAAAAAATTAGGATGACATCCGTAAACTAGGATTAAGATTGTTCGAACAATTTTCCTTATTCATATTTCTCCCGTTTATTTTCTTTAGTTGAATTATACGTATTTTGCAATATTCTAAAATCTGTGCAAATATGTTCTTATTTCTTTGATTAATTGATGTGATTGATTTGAGAGTTGTCATGGTCTCCGTCACCCCGATTCATACACTAGAACTAAACCAATCATTCTTTTTTGGGTCCCTCATCATTTTCTCATTAATTCGTAGCGCACATATTCGTTTTTTTTTATAAAGAAAATTTCATTTTCGAGCATCCAACGGATGGTAGTCAAGTGCATTGCTAGTGGGAGTTATGTCTTCATATTGCATAACTGATTATTCAAAAGTAAATTAAATAAGATACTATATGAAAGGATAGCTACATAATAGGAAAAGACGCAACACAACCTCTCAAGGTTCCCACAACTGGCTAGAAAGCAGGGGATTTTCAATTTGGAAACTGAAATTTAGCATTTCATATCCAATCAGTTATATACACATGCCAAATGTTTGGATTTTACTAATTTGAGAGGTTGGTTATAAAGGTGTTCCATGGGTCTGCAGCAGCGGCAATGATGATACCTATGCGAGGGCCAATTGAGCCTTCTCAAGTAGTAGCTGAGTTATGTTGCTGCCACCATTGAGTGAGGGCGGCCAAGCCACATTGTTGGCAGTCCGGCAAGGGTTGTTGCACTCAAAGCGACTCCGTGACGGTTCCTAAACCTTGCCAGTGACAAATGGGGCGACTCCTCATTCCTCTTTAATGATCTCTCTCTATTTTTTGATTTTTTTTTTAAAACTCTAGTCATTTTTATTTTTAGTTTTTGTGATGTGGCACTTATCGTGCCATATCAGTTCCACTTGTGCAAAAAATAAAAGGAAATTAATAAAAAAAATGCCAATAAATTTTCCATCCATCAAAAATAGATGGAACAAACGAAGGGACTACATAAAGAGCAAAGACAAGTTTAAGAATTATTAATCATAAATCCAAAGTTTTATGACTCAATTGCATAATTGACTCAAATTTTAAGATTCGTGCTGTACATAATAGTACCAAGTTTTTTTTTCCACGACGGAGAATAGAAAGTTGAAATGCAATAAATGTAAATAAATAGTAAAAGCTTCATGATATCATTTTTTTCGGACAACAGTTTGCATGAGTAAAACTTTAGTTGATTGCTAAATTAACTAATGAGAAGTGTTATTGAATTAATAGCTATTCAAATGAAAATAGTGGCCATAAGTGAACTTAGATAACCTTTTGATATATTAAAAAAAAAAAAAACAGAGAAGATTCAATTCATATTACTTTAATTAAGTCATTACCACCTACATAAATTTAATTATATCTTAACCACATTATAATCTGTAATACAAAATGTAATACAACGGAACGAGCAAAGCTACCGCGGAAGTATAAGTAAAACTGATTTAAATGTTTTTGTTTGGGCTCCACGGGAATATAAATGGGTTATACATTAAATGACATGCATAATAATCCCCTTATTGCATCATGGCAGACACCTATATAAAGAGTCGGTCGAATTTAAAAAAGAGTCACTAGGATTAGATTAAAGTGGTGGATCATAGTTATATTGGTAAATTAAAATGCAATTTAATTATGATTAGTCTCAATCAGTTTTCAATGTCCCAATTTCCCTTATCTAGGGGTGTGCATGGTTCAAGCGGGCAGTTCCCAACCTAGAATCGGGAACCGCCTGCTAAGGACCGGTTCCGAAAAATTGGAATCGGGATCCACCCGTTTATTGCATGGATCCATCGGGGAACCGGACCGCTGGTCCGGTCTGGTTCCCAGGTGGATCCATGGAACTAGTCTCAAAGCTAGCATTTTCCTAAAAATAGACTCGTTCCCCCATCAACCAATCTGTTCAAATCAACACAACCGCATCGCCAGCGCGCGATGCCGAGGCAGATCATTCGATTTTGCCCCCTAAACCAAACCATGGAACGAAATTCCACACAAGCAAAGCCACAGCCGATCGATTTCGACTGTGGATTTCATAGCTGCGAAGAAGGAGAGGAAACCCCTCTCCCCCCGCAACGCTGAGAAAGACCCTGAGCCGACAAAAAGCCATGCGACCTCCATCTGCTTGTTGATCATATGCGCTGCATAGTGCGGTATCTTTGCGTGTTAGCCCCTCTTATTCTCCGACCTCATGCACCCGTCGACGAACATCAAGAAGTCCATCAAGCTCTCTCTACTCAGCCCTTTAATATCATAAGCCTACGATCTTCTCCACAAGTTCTTGCAGTGATTGTTCGCCGAATTTGACAAGCAGAGAGCTCTTGTTGTGTCTCTGATGGCAAAATCAAGGGTTTGTTAATTAGTAATTTTAATTTTTTTAATATTAAAAATTAATCGGTCCGGTCCGAGTGGGCGGGTGGACGGATCCGTCCATGGAATCGGGAACCAAACCGGTACCACCGATTCCCATAAATTGGAACCGGGAACCGGGCCGATTTCCTCAAGAACCACCGGTTCCGGGCAGTTTTGGTCCGATTCTGAGCGGTCCGGGCGGATCCCGGTTCCTTTGCACACCCCTACCCTTATCAGTCTCCCTTATTTTCTGTCAATTGGTGATGTAGTGTAGTTTCTCAACTTACCTTATTAATTTGGTTTACATGGCAAAGGAGTTCCTTCTGTTCATTGCGGTCTTGGATTCAAGTATTAGTGGAAGCATTTCAGGAGTAAAATCCTGAATGTACCAGACTGATATAAGGTAGTTCACCCTTAAAATAATCGAAGAAGGTAGACTTTGTGGTGTCCAAAAGCTTGGCTGAATATCGCTCAACCGCTTTAAAAAAAAAAGGTTCAATGTATGTTCTCAAGATTATCTAATAAAAGTTCTAGCTATCATATTTTTAAAAAATAGTCAAGAAGATATAATATTTATCATTAAGCGCAGCTATAAATTATATCAAAAGAAGGATATTTACCTTGTACCACTGGACTTCTCTTTGTATTTGAAAAGCTACTCCGGAGACATTAGTCACGGTGCCCAAATTAGGTTGGTACTCTGCTGCTGCGCGCAATATAGCGCTCGAATCGCCCCATGTGGGCGCTGGAACTAATGACGACTTATTAGTTGAGCTTACCTTCAAAAACAGTCTGAGAGTCCTTTCTTTGCGATAACGCACTGCAGATGCGATCAAACCCTTACCCCAAGTCAACTTACCATCTGGGAAAAATTGAATAAATAGCGTCATGATTTCACTGATTCCGTGGGTTGTAGCTTGATACAAGAAGTTCTCATTACCGCCAAAATCAATGATCTCGGTAGTATTCATATAAGAGATCGCAATACAAACTTGTCTGGCCAACTTGACTGCCATCACGTGTCTCAGCTTCACCTCGTGGACTCTCTTTAAAATAGGAACTACAAAATGTCAAAAACAAACGAAAAAAGAAAATGAAAAACGAAGGGGCTTGCAATTGGATTAGGAAAAAAGTACTTGTCTGGGATTCAATCCTCAAATGCAAACGGCGAGTTTTAGTAATTGTTGATGCAAAAGTACAAAAAGATATAAAATAATTTTTGGCATTTTCAAAGAAAAAGATTTTGTCATGTCAGAAGGAAAAAATTAATTGGATGTGAAGAAAGTAGAAGTGATTAGAGGGTAACTGAAGAAAGAGATCCTCCTTGAAGTTCAAACGAGGCTTTCAATGCTAATCATAATTAAGAGAACATATTTATAAGACAACAGCTCTGGAGATAACCATGCTAATGACGTATCTCTAGCTAGAGTAAATTACAATAGTCTTTGCTTATATAAGACTATTTTAGACAATATTCTTCAAATATGCTTTTAGCAGCTAATAAAAAAAAATCATATTAATTGTACAAGCCACTGTACTGTTATTTATGCTCAGACGAACAAAGTTTTTTGTTTTTCCATTCTATCTGTCTTTAGCAATTTCAAAGCTTCCACATGAGGTCACATAATGGTATGTGACGTTTCCTAACATAGTGATAGGAGTTGACTATATTAAAAAAATCACTTTTATTTTGATAAAAACACGCAACGATGCTATCCTGTTTCTTTTTTTGCTTCTTTTTTTTTTTGACAAAAATAGAAGAATTAGGGACGAGACTAAAGGGTATTTCGTGGGCATACAAAATTTAGGTGAAGATGACAAGTGCAATTGCAAGTAAAAATCGTGAATAGGTTTTTGGCACTATAGGATCATTTTAGAGGCCAGGTGCCGTTTGGGTTAGTTTTCATGCACTTCGAGTGATTAACCTTCTCGGGTAATCTTAAAAGCACAGTCTCCCATATTGACCTGTTGTATTTGGGATCTTAGTTTTTGGAATGCTTCTAACAAGGGAAGAAAATTCCTTTACTATCTAACAGCTTTTGGTATAGGATATATAATTAGGGGAGGAATTCTAAGACGGACGATTTTGTTGTGACTCACGAAATTCGCTCCCACTAATATTCTTCTATTCCAAGCCTTCCCAAACAAACTATTTTGATTTTTCTTTCATGCTCCTATTCCTATTTTCACGCCTTTTTAAAGTTGCCAAATAAAAGTGTAAATTTACTATGTTAATGTGATCAAATGATAAACCCATGTCATCATCTATTGCAAACTTATTTCAAAGTCAATGATGCTGGGAGCTTGCCCTCGGTCCCATGCCCAATTCTTGCACCCTCTCAACGTGTTCTTTCTTGTTGTATTGAGATGAAGTAGTAGTCAAAGAAAGTGATATTTAGGCTTTAAGCACTTCACCCGTAATGGAGAAAAAAAATGCATATGGGTTCATTGTTCTAATTTTTCCAAAAAGATTTTCATGCTTGATAGAGATGATGAAGCGAACATTATTTCAACAATCAAGATTGAAGGAAAAGTATTAAGTTTACGTAACTCTTATTTTATATCTTCTGCTTAGATCATTTAGCTGTAAGCAAGAAATTCCTAGGTTAACATCAAATCTAGCCTAAATTTGCAGTTTTCAAGTACTCTTTTTTCACTTTTTTTTTTTTGAAACAATTTCGTGACTCTTGCAATTAGAATTTGATGAATTTCTGAAATCTTTCAAAATATAAGAATATTACCACGAAAATTATATATAACTTTGTTTGAGTTTGAATAATTTTTTTAAGGATTTTTATTATGTCCATTAACTATATAAAGAGTAAGTTATACATTCACTGATAAACGGTTGACCTGTGGAAAAGTTAATTACAAAACTAACTTCAAACACATTTATCACATCCAATGGTGAATGTCTAACAGTTCTTTCACACAAGCAGTGGGGTACTACAGATTATTTTCCAGATTATGGCAAAGAATTAAGTGGGAGCTTTTTTCTACTTACAAAAGAAGTCAAAAACAAACAAGCCATAGACTTTTAGTTGGAGAGAAAGGGATAGAGATAATGACGGTATCTTTATAAAATGGAAGCATACCTACAATTTTGGTGGCATTCCAAACTGTCCTCGTAAGACATTGAAGCGCTACAATTAGGTTGTAAAGAAAAACTGGTCACTAGATATGAAATCATTGTAATACTTCACAATTGGTTCATCATATTTGTTCAATCAATTGAGTAATTTGATACTTATGCACTTGGTTGAATCACATATGGTTCTCAAGGGATAGCTGATCCATAAAGTAGTCTGATTTCAGGCCATTAGTCAAGTAAAACAAGGTCGAGGACTAGAATATATCCTACAAAGAAACGTTCATTTACATTTTCTTTTGCTAGTACGGAGGGAATCAATCTAAGAAAATTGACTTAAAGTTCAAAATCATGAAAGGTCTAAGATAATGCCAAACAGCAAAAATGCATACCCGCCCAGATTTAAACTTTTATCCGTTGGTTTGTAGTTCACGTCCACCGGAATACCTTCAAGTTCAGAAACCAAAGAGCAGGTGATGAACTCGGTATGATCTTCTTGAAGGGAATCAGTAATGAAGTGATGCGAGTTAGAAAGTACGGACATTGGTATATCAATGCTTCCAAGACACAGAGCCCGGTTTCACTGAAAAAGTAAGACTCCCTCGATGCCAACACTTCCAGTATGCCTACGTCGCCGTGCCGTGTGCTTTTCATGGTAAGTAAGTGAGGGTACCGCCCAACGAGATAAAGGACGATATCTATCCGAATAGACCAGCAAATGTTGATCGGGAAATTAAGCTAAATCTAGAACGAAGGAAATGACAGATGGAATTGAGAAAAAGATCGATGGTGACCTTACCAAGATGAGCAGCACAGATGAGACTTATAATGGTGCCAATGGCAGAGGAACCGCTGAAGGGATTACCTGGCCCATCGACTGTTGTACATTTCGCCAGGAACGAGACAATCTCCTTATGCATAGAAGCTTCATGAGCAGATATTTCCAAAGGAACCCATCCTTCATTATTTGCAAGTTGCGTCAATTTAGGATTACTTCTAACTAATGCCTTGACTATCCTTATACTTCCACACAGGATAGCGTTGTGGAGGGCTGTGCAGCCATCACAATCAACCATTTCAAGTGCTTTCGGATACGGAGACAAGAGCTCAATCAAGTTCCCAAAAAATTCGTCTTGTGCACTCAAAGCAGCTATGTGAAGCAATGTTTCTGATCTGCTTGTTATTTTGGCTGTCTTTGAAGCAGCATCTCCTTCGAAAAATCTTGTAGCAGATTCCCAATCGCCCTGAATGCAGCTTGCAACAATGGTCGGTAATAGGGTCCATCGACTTTCTCTTCGGGATTTTCTACAATAGATGCAAAGTTTTCAGGTCATTCAGTTAACACTTTTATGCTTGCTGACATTGAGAAGTGTCCCAAAAAAGAAAAATTTCATGAAGATCTGCCCTAGATATTTTCACACTGAAAATAACTCCTTTGAGGGAAAACGCACTTGAAGCACCTCCAGAATGGGAAGAAGCCGATCCAACGTTTGCTAAAACATTTTCAATATCTGTAGAAGAAAGAGTGAGCACTAGGTCCTTCGCATACTTTTTCTTTCCCCTTTACTCTAGCTACGGCCAGCATTATGTTTGTTTGGTGATAAAGAAAATAAAAAGAACCATGAGAAAATACAAGTTTGAGCATATTTGGGACTCCATCGATTATGCCATATTCTTTCTCAGTTGGAACATGAACATGTACCTGCTGCTGGTCCTGCTTGATTCAAATTTCCTTGTTCTTCACTTGGTTGCGTCCCCATTGGGTTGCTCTCCTAGTCACAGTCTTTCAACAACAAAGTAAAAGGAGAATGCAATACGAGGCTTTCAACTTTCCTAGAAAGTTGAAGCTCCCATTAGGGGTGTGCAACCGGACCGGGTCAACCCGATTCCCGGATCGACCCACCCGGAAAACAGGGTCGGGAACCGGTTCCGGTTGAAACCGGTCCGGGATCCGGGTCCCAAAATTCAGACCCTGTTTGAACCGGTCCGGGAACCGGTTCCGAGGGATTACCCACCCGGGAACCGGATCGACCGGACCGATTCGGGAATTGGTTTGAGAACCGGTTTTTAAGGCAGCCCAAAAATCCAAAAGGACCAAAACCCTAATTTCAGTAATTTGTTTCTATCTTTACCTCTCAGGCTCTCACACCCGCAAACTTCCCCGACCTCGAGCTCGCGACCTCCGCCGATCCTAGTTCAATCCGAGCGCTGACGCTGCTTCCGCTCGCCCACCGTCGCCTTCCTCCCGCGACACCTGCAACCCGTGAGATCCCGGCGTCACCACTCCGCCTCTCTCTGCTCTACCGTCGTTCCGCAGGTCTCGCCTGTGACGCTCGCCGAGCCGCTCCGTGTCTGTGATCGCCCAGCGCCCGTGCTCTGTCCCTGCAGCTAGATCCGACCACCGTGACCTCCGACCAGTGACCCGACGCTGCAAACGCTGGTGATCTGTCCAACCGCGCCCTTGCAGCTGCCACCGCCTCGCCTTGGCTGCTCGCCAGCCTTGCTCCGAGATCCCCTCTTGAGCTCCGCCGCCAGATCCAGCTCCCTGTCACGTTGCTTCCTCATCTGCGTTCATCTTCTTCCTCGTCGCGCCATCTGCTTCTTTGTTAACGACATCTGCTTCTTTGTTAATTTATGTGCTGAACAAAGATATTATTTAATTTTGAGCCTTCCACAATTAGATTATTCCTGTTTTGCACTTCAAATTAACTGGAACAGATACTGAAGAATTAAGTTCTCTGTTTCTGTCTTATTATGGAGCTTAAATCAGAAAGTTGCTGCTCAATGTTAATGGCCAAAAGGAAAAACCTGATTGAAACGTTAGTGTAGCTATGATTTTTGAGTAATGTTTATATGTTCAATATGACATACTTTGTTGGTATTTGCTGCAAAGTGAAACAATAGTCTTCACTACGAAATTTATGAAATCAATGTTGAAGCAGGTGGGCATTATATCCTCCGGGAAAAGTGCCTTTGGGTGTTACAGTACATGTGAATGAAGACGATGGTGTTGTCAGTGTTCAGAATCCATCATCATTGCAGGTAATTAGTACTGAACCTGATAGTTTTAATCTTCTTTATGTTCTTCTATAAGCACTTTGATGTGTTTTCTTTACTCACATCATCTCTGTCTGTGTAGTGGTGGCTGGATTTTTATCCACTTCTTGCCGATGAAGATAAACCAATAGAATGTACCCAACTTCCTGGAGAGACAATATTTGTTCCTAGTGGCTGGTGGCATTGCGTCCTGAATTTGGAGACAACAGTTGCAGTAACACAAAATTTTGTCAATTCAAAGAATTTTGAGTTTGTATGCTTGGATATGGCTCCTGGTTATTGTCATAAAGGAGTGTCACGAGCTGGGTTGCTAGCTGTGGATGGAGGCATGTCTGGCGAAATTGAAATGGCTGATCTTCATCAATTTGATACTAGTGACTCGAATTCAACCAGAAAAGAGAAGAGGTTAAGAACCCAACATGAAGACCAGTTGACCAATGGCGGAACTGCAAATGGTGCATCTAAACGTTATGATATGTGGAAGCAAGAGTTCTCCTATGATATAGATTTCTTGGCTATGTTTTTGGATAAAGGAAGAGACCACTACACGTCTCCTTGGAGTTCAGGGAACTGCATAGGACAACGGGAAATGAGAGAATGGTTATTCAAGCTTTGGGTTGGCAAACCGGAGATGAGAGAACTATTATGGAAGGTTAGTCTTTTGAGATTAAACTCATCTATCTTTGACAGTTTCAGAGACTAGTGTCTTCTTTCTTTCTTCTTTCTTTCATGGCGAGGAGACCCTCTTAGGTAGGTATACCTCAGCCTTAAAATACACCACTAACCTCTTGAACCAGGCAGGAGAGGGAGCCAAAAGCCAAGCCCAGGTAGATGGTCCAAATGAAGAATTGTTTGCGCTGGGTAGCGTGGGAAATTAAATATGTGCATGCACTTGATCCTTAACCACTTGGCCAGTGTTATATATAGGAAAATTCGTCAAAAAAGTGAACTCTTGTTGTCATCATAACAGAAGAAGTAGAACAATCTTAAGAAATGCACATTAGTCATGAGATTCTTCAAGTTCTGACTTGCTAGTGTTTTTCTTTGTTTTCTCGTGCTCTGGATGCTGGCGGTGTCATCATGTTGTGTTGCCTGTTCTTTCTTTGTCTCATGTGTTCTAATTCATTTTTTAACATCATTTTAGGGGGCATGTCTTGCACTGAATACAGAGAAGTGGTTGAAATGCTTAGCAGAAATTTGTTCTTTTTACAAATTGCCTTATCCAATGGACATTGAGAGGCTTCCTGTTGGCACAGGTAGCAATCCGGTAATCCAAGTTGGAGCACAAGTCTCATGAACTATTTCAGAAATTTGGTGTATATAAATTTATGTTTCATATGGTAAACAAGCATTTTAACTGTTTGCTACAACGGTGGATGTGCTTATGCTAATCGAGATTATAAACGCTTTATCTTACATATGAGTATTGTACAGCAATTTTTATGCAAAACAGGTTCCAATATAAACAGGGTCAACCCTGTTCCCGGACCGGAAAAACAGGGTGGGCCGGGAACAGGGTCCAATAAAAACAGGGTAGGGAACAGGATCCAAAAAAGGAGAACCGGTTATAACAGGGTAGGGAACAGGGTCCAAGTCTAGACCTTACCCACCCTGGACCCGCTCACCCCTAGCTCCCATGTCAATCGGCTTTAGTTGCAAGGGCCTATTATAACATATGGTTCTCCTTGATGAAAAGTCTGTCAGCGATGGAAAGATATAACTCTGGTTACATGAAAATTAATTTAAGTTAAATATGGCACAAATTTATAAATTTTAGATTTTTTATAGCATTAAAAATTAAAAAGATAGAGAAATTATCTGAGTTCTTTCAAGCTTGCCTCTCTCTCATTCCTCTGTTTCCATTGCTGACCAAAGTCGACCTCACAATGGATGGGACCCACATAAAAATGAATAGTGACTAGGTATTTTAAACTAACTTTTTAATTAAAATTTCATTATTATTATATTTGGGAAAAGGGATTCAGACCCGTGAACTCGGTCTGATCCGATAACCCGATCTGCCTACTGGGGTATCACCCGCTTCAAATTAAAACTAAAATTTTAAATCTTTTTTTAATTCATTATTTTAATTCTCTTTTTTTTTTTTTTCTATTTTCTCTTCTTCTCCCGGTTCTCTCCTTCCCGAAGCACGCCTCCCCCTTTGCGCTCTTCTTCACCGAAGCTCCTCACCCGAACCGACGCCACTTAGACAAGCCCTCGCCGGCGCTCAGGACACCGCCGAGCTACCACCCAGCGTCGTCCACTCCGAACGCCACTCGTCGGCCGACCTCCCCGCCGCCGGCCGAGAGCCACACCACGGCCAAACACCGAACAAACTACGGCGACGATGGAAACGTGGCGAACGACTACACGGCCGACGCCCAAGGTCGCCCAACACCACTGGAACATTCCCATAGATCACGGCGTGCACGGCCGACTCGATTTCGGCCAAAAACGGGAGAATGAAAACTAGATCTCGCTTAGCATTTCGTCGAACGGGTGAAGGGCGGTCGCGAATCATGAGGTTTCCGGCTCAACTTCAACCGAGATTCTCGACGGGACTCTCGACAAACAAACAACGACCCACGGTAGGTGGAGAAAGGATGGTCGGGGCCGGAGCTCGCTTAAGCCGGACGACCGCGAGCTCCGGCCCAGCACGCCCGAAAACAGGGGTCGACGCTTACCAGAGCTTCGGCGCGGGAAAGGAGGCACGGCGACAGGTAGTCGGGCACGATTCAGGCGCGGTGGCCGGCGGTCTCTCCCTCCGACTCTCTTCCCTCGCTCTCACTCGCGGCTCTCTCGTCGGATCTCTCTCTCTCTCTGGATTTTTCAGCCGAAGAACCCCTCCTCTCGGTCCAACTTCTCCTCCCTTTTAAGCAGCGTCGCCAGCTGCTGCCAGCTTGCCCAGGCCGGTCGTACCGCGCGACATTCATCGCACGACGTTCGCCGTCGAGGCACCGTCCAAAACCAGGCGGAGGAGAGAAGGGGAGAACGGGCCGGGCTGGGGGGGAAGAATGAAAAGATGGGCCGGCCCGCACCGGTGGAAAGAGGATAGAAGAAAAGAAAAGGGGGCCAGGCTAAGAAATTATCTTAAAGAAATCTCTAATTATCTCTAACAATGCAAATGAATATCCCTATTCGCAACAATAAGTCGAATTCCGTCTCCTAAGTCCTAACGTCCAAATCTCAGCTACGAAAGCATTCGTTCTACCTGTGTTTCGACTGGAAACCAGCTATCCAGTTTCGCTGGTGGTCTCTCGAGAGACCTCCAGTTCTTGCTTCTCCGTTCTCTACGGACATTAATTGCTTCGTCTGATTTAAGCTTAATCCACCCTTATTCAGGTTTCCTCCACACGGCCCCCTGCCTCAATGAAAAGAGGAGTTATTTTCCCCTTCCTAAAAGCATGGGCAGATGCAGTATAAAGGAGCAGACGCATGCCAACAATTAACATAAAGACACTAGGAAGTTGTGTTCGTGCTATGTGAATACGCGAGAAAAGAACAAACACAGAGCACTGGTGTGAATGTGCACGAGGTTAACCGAGAGGAATACAAAGGAAGTTATGTCCCAAGAAGTTATTTGGAAGTGAGTACATTCTAAATAGTATTTATTGGTAAGTTATTCATGAAATATCGGATGATTAAGTTACTAACCATACTTTTTCCACCAAGACCATTTGAAATTTGCCAACAGTTATAGAAATCATCCAACTTCAAAAATTTTCCAAATTTTCCCTTGAACTTGTCCTTGCTAGCATGAAACACGAGGGGGCTGACCAGTTCATGGGCCACATCAGTAATTATCTCACCCTGCAATATTTATAGCAAAAGCATATCAGATACATTGAAATACGACAGCAAAAATAAACGTCAAACAACACAATGAAACGTGGCACACTTGCAACCACCGGATCGTCGATAATTTAAGTTGGATAGAAGGTACATTTACAGCATGTGATACCCCAAAACAAGAGTACAGCGGGGTAGCTACACTTTTTTTATTTTTTATTTTTTTTAACAGAAGGCGGCAGCAGCTACACTTCAATTGTCATAATTTGTCCTTACAACACGTAGTTGAGGATCCACATCACAAATATCCCCCATGGCCAGTAGGGGCCTGTTTGGTAACCATCCAAACAGTGCCAAATTCTGATTCTTTGTTCCCGGAATCAGTTTCGGCCTAGAATCGCGTTTGGTAAAATTTTTGTTCCCGGGAACAGATTGGGAACATAATCAAGAATCAAAAAATAGTTGATTCTTGTTCCGAGAATCAATTTGAGAATCAAAATCAATAAATTTTCTTCTTCCCTTCGGCCATCTCGCGACCGCCGTCCACCACCGCCCGCCACCGTCCGCCATCCGCCACCGCCGCCGTCGTTCGCCGTCCGCCGCCGCCGGCTGCCGGTTCGGCGAGCTCGCCGGAGGCTCGCCAAACCAGGGCGAGGTCCGGCGAGCTCGCCGGAGGCAAGCCCAGCCACCGGCGAGGCTCGGCCTGGCCACCGGCAGGGCTCGGCCTCGCCAGATCTGGCTCGGCCGAGCCTCGGCGGGGCTAGGCGAGCCTCGCCCGTCGGCCGCGAGGGCTGCCGGCGAGGCTCGGCCAACGAGGGCTGGCCTCGCCGAGGGCCGGCAACGCTTTGGTGAGGTCGCTGGCCCTTGTCTGGCCGGTCGCCGGTCCGGCAGCCGGCTAGAAGAAGAAGGAGAAGGTGAGAAAAAGAAAAGAAAAAAGGAAAAAAAAGAAAAAGAAAAGAAAAAAAGGAAAATGAAAAGAAAAAAATGAAAAGAAAAAAATGAAAAAATGAAAAGAAAAAAAAGGAAAATGAAAAGAAAAAAAATGAAAAAATGAAAAAAAGAAAAGAAGAAAAGAAAACAAAGGAAAAAAGTAAAAAAAAATTATTTAAAAATTAAAAGAAATTGATTTGGAACAGAATTAATGAATACGGTACCAAACGCAATTCTATTCCGAAATCGAAATTTTGGATAGTTACCAAACGGCTTAAAATGCTAGAATCGGTTCCGGAACAAATCAAAAAGAATCGGTTCGATCGAATCGGTACAAGAACGAATCGTTACCAAACGCGCCCTAGGTGGTTCGACCATTTCGACGTACAAATTAATGTATTAATTAATCGGTAGAAAGGTAGCTGCCAAGGTATTTCAGATATAAATACACTTCAACTGTTCACCTAGGACGATCATAACTTTTGCTCAGCAAAGTAGTTGGGAAGCTCAGCAAAGTAGTTGGGACGTATATTTATTTGGTCACTTCTTAGTTCTGTCCTTTTCAGATATAAATCCACTTCGGCTGTTCACATAGGACGATCATAACTTTTGCTCAGCAAAGTAGTTGGGACGTAGATTTATTTGGTTATTTCTTAGTTCTGTCCTTTACAAAAAGATGGATTGATATGACTTTTCCTTAGCCTTTTGCCGAAGATCCATTGACACCAAAAAGACGTCCAAGTCCTTTGATCGTCTATTCGGACTGGATGAGACCAAGCAAGACACTAAAGAGGCAAAATCTGTTAAGTGTCGAGGGCTTTGAGTTGGCAAACTCAATTGATTGACGAGGAAACTAGTTGAGAAATATGCGAAAATAAGTGAGTCTCAAAGCAAAGGCGTAGATTACTAGGATCGATCAGGTCAACAAAAGGCTATGATCAAAATAATCTTCAAGGGGGTGAAAATGTAGTGTTGGAGCCGACGATTTTGGGTACAACCGTCAGAGCGACAACCATGAAGGATGAAATCGACGCCACCGCCAATAAGTAGAGCCAAAAATCCAAAAAGGGAAATGACATAATGGTTAGAAAGTGGAACCATGAAATTAGGAAGCAACTGACAATAGTAATCATGAAAGAGTGGAGAAACAATCGTCGAGTGATGCCATCTTTTATTGCTTAACAATCATTTGGTAATAGAAATCGCTAAATTGCAGGAGTTACTTAGGATATTTGATTTCTTTGTAACGCCTGAAACAAGACCATATATTGTCGTTTGCTTAGCCTTCACTTCTTTTAATTCCCTACGGGCATGTCTAGATAGACTCTTATGTTTTTCCTCTTGCTCTCAATTTAAATCTCGTGGCGATGCACTTTGGCTTTTTTAGCTTGTAATGCCTGGAATATAGTCAATACATAGATGTCGACGGTTAGATTCATATTAAAATGTTCATTGCCTTTTAAAAGTTGGAAAATATTTAACTTTTGGCGGATAATCACGGGGTTCTTTTTTACACTTTTTGAAGAGCAAGAACAGACAGGCCCTTAGACAGGCCCTTGAAAAGTTTGGGACAATCCGGATTATCAGGCCTCAAATGTTGCATTTGCCAGAGGCTTGCGAAGGTGTGATTCTAAAAAAAATTAATTGTAAAGAAATAAAATGTAAAATCAGATAAATTCAGTATTACATTGGCAATCTACTAACTGAACTTGTAAAATTTTGAAGAAGGTGGTAATTTACAAATTTATCAGGAAGGTAGTAAATTCAGGCTTGTATAATTTAAAAGAAGTCAGTAACCTATTATTAATTTATTACAATGTTGGTAAAATATTGGCATTTTACTAATTGCGTTCTTAAAATTTCAAAGAAGTTGTTAAGTTGTTAATTAAATGGATTGATGATAAACTTATTATAGTGTTGCTAAATCACTAACCGCACATGTACAAATCTAGAGGAGTTGGTCATTTACCAACTCTTTTGGACGTTGCTAAAATCCTGAATTAAAATTTCTTACCAGCAATATTTGAAATTACCAACATCTTCGGCAACCTACCCGCTGTTCAGGCTCCGTAGTTTATACAGCTTGTTGGACTTCTGAGTTGGGCGGTTCCATCATATTCAGATGATCCCAGGGGGTGTTAAGAGGAGTTACTTTTATTTTCGTAGTTGAAGCACTGTCAAGGGCATCTTACACAAAATATCTTCAGTAACATCCGGAGAGCTAATGAACATGGTAAACTGCACATGCTTCTCTCTTTCCCAATCTATCGACAGCATCCGCACATCCGTTTGCTTCTCAGTACATATGTTCAATTTGTTACACCGACGTTCCCTCCTATTTCTTGCACATTGACAAGGAGAGGTTCTCTGCAAAGATCGTGAGACTGTTTGTTCTTAAGAGAGAATTATGGAATTTTCTATATATTTCAATGTATCTTGAAGAAAAATACAGGAGCCTATATATAGGTTTTGTTAGATGACTATCTATAACATTTGAATCAAAATATGCATAATCAAAGTGAGATATGCGCACAATTTTGAGAGATACGGAGAATGAACAAAATCATCAAAATAACTCTGATACGAGAAAATATCCTAGAGAAATCCCTACACTATTCACAACAATAGGTCTAGTTTCATCTTTTAACTCCCAAATCTCAGCAATGAAAGCGTTTGTTTTCCGTGTTTCGAGAGAAACCAGCTAGCCAGTTTACCTGGTGATCTCTCAAAAGACTACTCGTTCCTCCTTCTCTGTTCTCCACAAACATTAATTGCTCCGTCCGAGTTAAGCTTAATCCGCCCTTATTAAGGTTTCCTCCGTTCGCCCCCTTGCCTTGATGAAAAGAGGAGTTATTTTCCTCTTCCTAAAAGCATGGGCAAATGAAGTACAAAGAAGCAGACGCATTCTAACAAATAATATAAAGACACGAAGGAAGTTGTTTTCGTTGTGCCATGTGAACTGGCGAGAAAAGAGCAAACACAAAGCGCTCGTGTAAATGTGTGGGACGTTGACTGGGAGGAATATAAAGGAAGTTATCTCCCAAGTTTGTTTAGATGACGGGCATATTGGCTGTCGTAATACGGATATTTGCCTGATTTACACATTTGATTAGCACGAATGACACGCGCATTACATGAGCAATTGTTGTTGGCCAAACACTTACAGGCCAGGCATCTACTGTTCGAGATAGATCTGATGATGATCTGCTATTGTGGTCGGACAAACGCATGTGGTCAGGTAGCCCAACTGAACTTGATAAACAACAACAAACTGCTAAGAAGTTCACTCGTCCAACATATGCAAAATCAATTTCCTTATCTTTACATGAATTTCCTCCTCACTAGCCTGGGACGGTTCCCGTTTCTTTCAGAATTCAACAAAGAAATGCCAGCCTTCTCAAGAAAGACTCCTCAATGAAGACAAAGCTCGAAATTGGCCTATATGGGAAACACGAACTCCTTGTATTAGTATTCAATCGGTTTAGTCCTTACTCCATCCATTGGAAATTTATAACTAATATGCTCTTTAGACATTTCATTCAATGAGCCATGCCTTCATGATCAATAAACTCATCTAGCATACCATCGACAAAGTCTTATGCGTTAAACGTATTATCATGGCTTGGTTTTAGTCATTAGTTTCTTTAAGTTTGAGTTCAAGTTTCGTGTCCGATGTCAATTAATTCAGTTAAAAGTCAGATTTATATCACCTAAAAGTCATTCTATATATATATTCATGTTGAGCCACCTAGTAACTGCAATAATATTTATGGTGGGACATGATTGAACTTTACTCCCAAGGATGTAGGTGAGGACATTGGGAGAAGGATACTAAAAGTATCAAAAGTTGTTTACGATACTCATTTAAGTGCGAAAAGTTTTTTTGGGATTATTAAGTGCTAACTTGGATCTGAGTCACCGGAAATCTGACGTGATTATATTTTCTTAATTTCTCAATCCTACGTGGCATGCTGGTATGCCCAATCAACTTAGAACCTCTAGACGACATCATCTAAAAGTTGTAAATAGTAATTACTTAAGTATTAAATTTTGTTTAAAGTGATTACTTTAGTGTCAATCATTATTAAAAAGTGATTACTTCAATAGTAAGCACATCACATGGAAATGCCACGCGGACTAAATTTTTTAAATAATATGCCAAGCAATATGAAATTTTTAATTATAAAAGCCACGTATTATTTTTTGTTAGAATTTGTTGCCATTAGCATTTAAGTGATCTTTTTTTTTCTCCGATTTGACACTTAAGTGATATGGTAGAAATTTTTGACACTAAAGTAAATGTTGTATACAACTTTTGGCACTTTTAATATTCTTCTGTCTGTCATACGAACTTTTGACAAGAGACGACATTCTTGATTTTAATGACATATGGTAGTTGATCATTGCTAGGCCAACTGTTGTTATGTTGTTTGTGCTATCCTTTGTTCCAAAAGTTTAAGTTTGAATTTCTATATGAGTAGCAAGGCATTAATATTAACACCTAAATTTTGGGTAAATATTTATGATAAAATTGCGTAAGAAAATTAGGGACCAATTTGGCCCTAACAAAAAGGATTTTCACATCATCTAGGCATTAATGTTATTTGCATCCGCTAATTTTTATTTTTATTTTATTTTCCCTTTATTTGACCTATTTTCAGATAAATAGAATATTAAAAAGGAAAAAAAAAAAAGACCTTTGAGAAGGAAGGGGGGGGGCTCCGGGGCTCGGCTTCGGCCCCAGCCCCCTTTGGTTTTCTCTTCCCCGCGCACGGGCCCGGGCCCATTCACCCTCAATCTTCCCCAGGCCCAGCCCCTCCGGCTCCTTCCCCTTCCTTCTTCTTCCTGGCACTGCACACCACGCGCGCAGAGGCCGACGGCGCGCGGAGGACGCCCTACAGCTGGGAGAGGAGGGTAGGCCGGCGAAGGATGGGACGGCAGAGCAAGCATCTTCAATGCCGCCGAACTGAGGAGCAGAGCAGAGGAGACCTGCTCTGCGAGTGGACGCCAAGGGGACGCCGGTTCGGCCGCACTAGGGCTGGTCGGCGCGCCAAGGACCGGCGGCCGAAGCCTCCGTCGACCGGCCTCCTCGGCCTATAAATAGGACATCCGAGAGCCCAGTTGAGGGCTGAGCCGTGGATGAGAGAGGAATCGGGGCTGAGAGTAGGAGAGATTTGGAGAGCTTTTCAGAGAGAGAAACAGGAAGCCGAGAGAGAGAGAGAGAGACCGCGAACTAGAGAGCCTTGGCCGGCGTCTCAGCCGTGCGCGGGCCCCAGTCCAACGACCTCTCTCGGCCGACATCGTCTCCGAACCAGTAAGCCCTGCTATTTGCCTACCCTGTCTTTTGGGCGTGCTGGGCCGGCGCTCGCGACCACTCGGTTAAGGCGAGCTCCGGCCCCTGGCCGTCCCTCATTACGCAATCGTGCGTATTCTGGTTCGTCGACGAGAGCGTCGTCGCAGGTTCTCTCGTTTCGGTAGTGCACTTGAGCCGTTCGACAAAATGCCACAATGAGATCTGGGTTTTATTTCCCTGTTTTGGCCGGAGCTGAGTCGTCCGTGCGTGTCATGCTCCCCGGTGGCGTTCCTGCGATGCCGGATTCCCCGAGTGTTGGCCATTCATTTGTTCCGTTGCCTCCGTCGTTGTTACTGTGTGTCCGTCCGAGGACACCGGCGACGAGAACGCCGGTTGAGGAGCGGCGACTTGGGCAAAAGACCAAGCCCGCGGCTTGGGCCAGCCAAGGCAACGCCCGAGTGGGCGTGTAGCCCGGCCAAGGTGGGCGGCACCGTTGCCTCGGTCGGCCAAACTGCGGAGAGCAGAGGGTGCCGCAAGGAGTGAGGAGAACGCCAGGGGGTCTCGGGTCGGATCCGGTCGGTCTTTAGGGTTTGGTCTCTGGGCTGAGATGAATTAGGCATGTTGGGCTTATTTTGTTTTCTTGGGCTAGATTTAGTTTATTGACTTTTTAGGGGGGGAAACCCATTTCTTCTCAACTGGACTAGGCCCGCAAATCAGCTCCTGTCCGGCTGGGGGTCTCGCAACCCGGGGAGGCAGGCCCTGGCTGGCTTCGACCCTGGTAGGAGGCGAAGGTCCGACCCGGGTTCATTTATTTTATAATGTAATATTACATTATTATTTTAATATTAAGATTTTTTTTTTATAAAAAATTAAAATTTCCGAAAATTGTTTGTTTTTTCCAAAAACCAGAAAAAGCTTCAAAAAATTTCTTTGAGTGATTTTTCCTAAAAAATATGTGAAAATCTTTAAAAGAAAACAAAAGGGAAATTGTGTTAAAATCCTTGTAAACAAGTGTTGAATTGTTATTTGTGCATTTTCTTTATTTCAGTTACGCCATTATGGTATTTGGATTGTTATTTCCTTAACCTAGTTAGGAATTGAATCTTAGAACTTGTGATTGGAATAAAATGCTATACAAATATTTTACTTGATGTTTAAATAAGATAAGTACTGAAAGAGTATTAGTTGATTAACTAATATAATTAAGTTCCCAATTCTAATTTCTTTAGTTGCGCATGAGTAAAATATTTTTTTGGATATATTACTTGGGTTCCTAATTGAGCTATCTCAAATCGATTGGTAGCGATTCCTAAATGAAATTTAACTTGCAGGTTCAAAAACTTAGAACATAAGTTGCAAATTTGTGGGTTTAAAAAAGCCCGAGTTAAACTTAGGCTCAATGCCAGCCATTAGCCTCCGCACGCGCATGGGAGGGCTCTCGGGGAGGTGCGACTATTATTATTATCATCATCATCATCATCATCATCATCATCATCATCATCATCATCCATAGCTCCCATTTTGTCAATTGGGATGAAACAAATTAAGTGAGCCTTTGATACTGACATCAACGAAATACTTCTTCACTTGAATCATGGCTTCGAATACCAGCGAAGGGATTAACATCTTCTTCATCTGAGAGAGTCATCTTCCGAATCATGATGCATAACATCATGTTGTTGAATCTTGAAGCATAGCAAGTGCTGCTGTAGTTGTTGCACTTGTCTCATTAAATCATTTATCTCCACATCTCGTAAGTTTCTTTCTTGTGCTGTAGGAGACCCAATGTTTGGTCCACGTTGACGATGACTGGCCATTTCTTTCTTCTTTCGAATCATGATGCATAGCATCATGTTGTTGAAGCTCAAAGCATTGCAAGCGCTCCTGTAGTTGCTACCCTTGTCTCCTTAAATCATCAATCTCCACGTCTTATAGGTTTCTTTCTCGCGCTATAAGAGACCCGACGTTTTGTCCACGTTGATGATGACGACCAACCATATATATATGTATGTATATTTCTCTCTCTCTCTTTGTGAATTTGTGAATGAACTCTCTGTCTCTGTGAATGAAAATATGACATGATATGCAAGATGGGTAATAGAAGGAATCACTCAAAACAAGTGCACCCTTGAACTCTGATACCAATTTGATGTAGTTGCGGGATGGGTAAGACTTGTTTTGAGTGATAATTCATTTAGCCTTTGGCTTGAGAACAAGAAGGATTTCATGTTGTGCTCTTATCATTTAGGTGGATTCCTATGAGTGGCGAGTGACCCATTCAATTTAGTTCTCACTTGTTACCTCCTACTTCTCTACACTTTCTTTGGCATCAACCATATGTCATTAACATGTGAAGAGTGATCACACGGATGCGCACTCAAGAAAATAAAACCCAATAATCAATGCAGTAAATAAATTGTAGAAGACTTTAAGAAGCTAGGGGTGCGCATGATAAAATTTCTGTTTATCGATTTCTCTGTTTCTTTGTTCCCCGGAACAGGTTTGGAACAGAAATCTGTTTGGTAACGCAATCTGATTTCTCTATTTCTAAAACAGATTTCTATTCCAGAAATAGAGAAATCGAAGAAATCAGAAGCTGAAATTTTTAGCTTCTCAGTTTCTGAAACAGAAATAGAAATTTTTTTTTCTCAACTCAACTTTTCAATTTAGTCCAAAATATTTTAGATCACTAATATTGAAATAGAAATAGAAATAGAAATAGAAATAGTTAATTTAGTCCAAAATATTTTAATAATTTTTTAATATAATCATTTCAATCAATATTGATTGAAAATCTTAACCATTGGGCCAAATGGTGGGAATTGAATGGACAAGGCTTCATTTGTTGCACGCAAGAGATTTCACACATGGTAATAGTCAACTTGCCACATTCATATCTAACGAGTCTTTCTTCACCTACTTTTCTGTAGTACGCCAAACAATGGCTCTATCTAGCTAACTATTTTTTTATTCATAAACTTCATATTAAGACGGTAAAAAGGGGTCAAATCATTAGGGTTTCATCCGATTTTTCTTTTATAAGGAAAATAGATCTAATAAGGAATCTGTTGTTTTTATAAGAGTGTTGATGAAAATACAGATTTTGATAATAAATTTTTAAATAATCCTAGTGTTGATAATTTTGAAAAAAATTGGTGACGATTTTTGAATATGGTGAGGATTTTTTTAACAAAATTTGGAAAGAAATTGGAATTAGACTTGAAGTTAGGACTTTTTTAGGAGATTAGACTATTATAATCATGGCTATCGTTAGACTTATTTGATTAATGTGAAATCAATTTCGGCAAAAACATAATGACATATTCACTACAATTGAATTTCAATTGATTTTTTTTTTTGCCACGTCGTTTATTTTTCGAAAGAAAATATTACGTAATACGAAACATAAACACATGTAATAGGAAATTCCATGAAATTGTATTTTCAACTTTTGTAATGTATTAGTATTATTTCGACTATTATTTTGTATTTGAGGATTTCCTATGTTGTTTTAGTATTAATTATTTTGTATTTGAGGATTTCCTATGTTGTCATCTAATCAATTTCTATTCCTAGAAATTAAAATTTTATTCTGTTATCAAACGGATTTTTGTTCTAGAAATAGAAATTTTGAGTCATTATCAAACGGGTTTCTTTGCTCAGAAACTTGTTCGGGGAATAGAAATCAAGAAATCAATTTCTGGCCAGAAATCAATTTCTGGAATAGAAATTTTGTCATGCGCGCCCTAGATGCGCTACAAGTAAAGTGTATCCCTATCCATCACCACGAGGTTTTGCAAACTATTACTTTAGAAAAATATGCAGATAGAGTGCATGAGTGTTATGGATGATATGACTAATTAATATGCAATCTATACTAAATTATTTCTGCGATGTATATGAGACTGACTACTGTATTTTTTTTCCTTTTTTCTTAGTAAAAAGACAAATGCCCCTAAAGTCTATAAATTCAATGTGCATGCATTTTCTACTCTAGGACTAACCACGAACTAATCCTATGACACAATTTTTTTTAAATTTTTTTATCAAACTGAAAATTTAAATCCTAAGACTATAATGTGATCTAATGAACTAGGTTTTAATATTGAACTATGTGCAATGCGGCTGATGCACGTATGCAATTACTATGTAATATTTTATATATGATATGATTATTAAAAACTAAGAATATATAATTTTCTATATGACGTGCATGTCATGAACATTCCCTAAGTTCTAAATACGCATGAGACAATGACATACGATAATGATGCATTGAAATACACATTACGATTAGAATTAATCACATAATTGATAATGTGCTAAATCGAATCAACCATAGCAAGCTACGCAAGGCAATACTAGGGTTCGACCTTAGTGTCTAAAGGTCCAAAAGCCCAATTTGCCTTGGTCAATGTAGGGTAACAAACAAAACACCCTAAGATTTTATCACTAAATATCATGTATTTAAAATTATTAAAATAAAACTATTGCATCAATTTAATCAAACCTTTACCGCCTATCTAAGATCTCCTCAAGATGGACTTCACGAGTCTCGAATGGCATCAGCAGTGGGCTTGAGGAGACATCAGTAACAAGTCATGAGCAAGATGGTCAAGGTGGTGACGAACTACACTGATGGCAAGGACAAGCAAGGCTTCGTGGATGGACTGAATAGGAGCGTCGGAAAAACCAGCAGAGAAAGATCAAGGCCTTGGGTGGTCCTTAAATAGCTGTGCAAGACCCAAGGATCGGCCACGCTGGTGTGGCTCACGGTAGGGGCTAAGATCTGGCTCAACAAAAGCTGATACACTGGCACAGGTGCGGATTATCGCCAGGAGCTTGTAGGCGTGGCTATGGACGATGATACACAGACAATGGCTATGTAGTCGGTGCTGGCAGGTTGCTCACTGGACGTCAGACTGAAGCACGACGGCAGGGAGATTGATGTTACTGGAATCGACCTTGGAAGGAGGTGCAGAACGCCCGGCTTGATGGAGATTCGATGGTGAGGCCGAGAGTTAAAGGTCAACAAGCCGCTGAGCAAGGTGCCAAGGCTGCTGCTGGTCGTGGCGGAAAGGCAGGGTGTGAGGTAATAAATTGGCCACCAATGACGGGGCAAGGCATGGTCATCAGCAATAACGATCTCAGAGAAAGAGGGATGCTTCAAGCCGAAACTCAGAGTCTCTCTTCTCTCTCGGCTTATGTGTTCCGTGGAGGTGACCTATGAAAGTGTGGAGAATGTGACGGTGTCCTTCCCAGGAAAAGCCAGCTGGTGCTGTGATAGGAACTCCAGAGGAATGCTGGGCAGTGACGCCTTCATTGGAGAACCGCCTGAATTGGAGCACTGAGGAGGGAGACCACCGGAGAGGGGTGTTAAATATAAAGGAACAAAAGCTGATGGAGAAGAACGGAAACAGCACGTGTTGAAAAGCAATAAACAAAAGGAAACAGAGGACTTGGCGATACAGCAAGGAAAGACTTGGCAAATACAGCAAAATCAACGGTAAAGATTTTATGAGAAAGACCAGCCTGGATTGACATCAATGAAGGAGATGCTCAAAAATAGAGAATGACATGGATCGCCAAGTCATGTAAAATCAACACGTGTGATATAAGATGTAATCGGTTAGGTATATTCTGTTAAGAAGTTGCTGTATTCTGTTTCTCCTTGTAACCGAGCTATATAAGTTCTTCTTTCATTGTACTTTCTCACTTTTCATATAAGAAGTAAGAAGGGAGATAGAGAGAGTGCGAGAGAATGAAAAAGAGGGAAAAACAGCATCTTCTACAAAATGCTTAGTATTATCTGTATCAGAGGAAAAGCTTGAAGAATGATCGATGGCTGAAGGTCGTGAAGCAGAAGCCAACAAGTAAGATAGAACAGAGGAGATAGAACAGAGAATCTGTACTCTTTACTACTTCAAATACATTGTATTACATTGATACAGTTGACATAATGGAATACAAGTTTCTTCCAGAATCAATCATTCAATCTTAGATTGAGTTCTTCATTTCATCTGCTTCTGATCATCTTCGTATTGCCATCTAGTTCTTCATCTTCTCAAGGGGCAATGCCGAGAGGGGTAGAGGGAGAGCTTCGCCACTTTTGGAAACTTTCCAAGCACTTTTCTGTGGGTATGATTGCGAATTCCCCTCCTCTCTTTTGTTCGTTCACTCTTTTGCGATTCTGTTCTTCTTTTCTTTTTTTCTGCAAGAGCTCAGTCTGGACGAGAAACGAAAACACAATTACAAAAATTTGAATAGCAAAAAGGAATCGCACATGATCAAACTAAAGAAAAAGATGCTCCACTTAGCTTAATGATTGTCGTCATCGTCCATTGAGCAAGATGAATGCGGGACGTCATAAGGACTTGCAAAGAGTAGATAAATCGCCGGGCTTCGCAGGAGGTGATGGAGGAGCACAAGGATCACTGATCGTGCATGGCGAAGGCCAATGTGGTGTCACGGTGAAAAAGGAAACAAGGCTGACGGGTCTTTCTAGCGGTGGACGTGACCTTCAACAAGAAGAAAGAATTTTTGGTCTCTCTCAATGGCTCGTGAAGTCTCTTCTTATAGCAAAAATTTCCACTTATCATTGGAAAGTTAGATCCCGTTCTCCGTTTATTGTAGTGACTGATGAATCTAAGTCCTGATTTGTCATTTTCTTGGTTGTATTGCCTTGCGCATGAACAATAGCTGATAAAGCTTCCCGAGATGATTGTAGACGGACTGCAAGTTTGTCGCTTTGAACTTTTGATTTTCTTTCTCCATAAATCTGGTATTTCATGCATTTTGACTTTTTAAATTTTTAAATATTTTAATTTTCACCACATACAAATGTATACATATAATTTCAAATACAATATTTTCAGGTTTTTAGAATCTGAATAATATCTGGAATTATAATGTGAAAGCCCAAAAAAAAAAAAAAATTGTGGCTTCAAAAGAGTAAACAGACACGCTTATAGAAAAAAGAAGGGGTGTAGAGTAAACGACCGTCCCTTCCCTTGCATCCGCGTTTCGTTGAAACTTTGAGCGTGCCCAACTCCAGAGCACGTGTATGAATAAATTTAAATGTTTAAAAATTTATTTCATGATATCACGCGTATTTTGGTAATAGTGCGTTTCAAATAATTGTTTATGTACATATAGGTTTAAAATATCCATCAAAGTAAAGCTAATTTTTTGAATTAAAAAAAAAAAAAAGGTTGAACTTTCAAGTTATTGAAACAAAGTCATGCCTCTAAGCTATGAAAGAAAAATTAATCTTTAAAAAGTTATATTCCACGATTCATTGCGCATAGTTTGATAGTCAATGTTTAAAATAATTGTTCCCTTGACATATAGATTCTATTTTGAAATGACAGGAGGCTGAATATTTGATGGAAAAATTCCTGCACCTACATTATTATAAGAAAACTAGTACTTTTATCCGAGATTGAGCATATTTTGGTACTGAATGTTAAAAAAAAAAAAGAAAATCGGTTCGTGTATTTGTAGATTCAAATTTGAGAATCTATAGGCTGTAATTTTAGATTGATCAAGTCATTCTATGAATAGATCTTCGGTAAGAAGGTAGGGAAACATACTGTGACATCCCCGTTTCGATAATATGAATCGGGTTTTTTGTCGATGCGCCTATGGTCTTACTTCTAAGCTGATCACTCACGAGTTAACTAACATATTAGGTGAAGTCGTTAAGGGATATAAACGTGGCGGACTTGAGAATTCGATTGGAAATCGACTGCTCGACTATAATAATCGGCAAGAGTCAATACGACAATGTTATAATCGAATTGTGATCAAATATAGGTCGATTCGCTGGAATCATGTAATTGAATTGCGGGTGATTCCGTTTAATTGCAAGATTCTCGTCGAACAGTACTAACCCGATTTTCTATCGATTTTATACTCAGTGCTTTAATTAAAACCTTGAGATTTTTACGACAACCGAAAGTCGCCTATGAGTCGGAGATGCACAAATGTGGATAAAAAATTAACAACCATGGGTCGAATGCGATTAAATCCCTAAAAGTTACCCGGTAGGTTAGGTCGCGCTAAAATCGCATCCAATCGATTTTAACCATGAAATTGAATTCGATTTCGAAAATCGAACGTTCGAGCGTGCCACAATTTATTTTTAGGATCTCGTCTCATCTTTTGCGAAATTTCTGTTGAGCTCGAAATTTTTACGGAAAATCAATTTTGGCAATTTGGAAAATGAGAAGAAATTCGTATGAGCCACTGAATTGTTGTATTTGGCCACTAAAAAGACCTTATTTGTGAAGAAAGTATTTGGCCACTAAAAAGACCTTATTTGTGAAGAAATGAGAGGAAATTAGCCATTGGATGTTGCTTGGACTTTTGAGGGCTGAAGACCTTTGTGCCAAAGCACTTAAGTGCCAAGATATTTCCTCTTTGACTCCCTTCCCCTCCTTCTTCCCTCTCTCCTCCCCTTATGCGAGTACTCCATCCTCTACAGAACAGCCGCCCACCTTCTCTCCTTCCTCTCTTCTTCTATTTCATTTCTTCGTTGTTGCATCTTCATCTCATCTTCACCGTCGCTGCCCCCTCTTCCATCATCCACCACCATTTCATCACCCACCATCCCTCTCCATTCCACGCCACATCCCATTTTCTCCATCACTCCCACCAATGCACCATCCCACAGCCCCTACCTGCAGCACCTCGTCACCTTGCTGCCCTTATTGTTTCACCCATCAATCCTGCACGCCACCAGCTTAGCCTGCCAACTCCTCAGCTCTAGCAGCAACCTCAGTTCAGCGACACCACTCAGTAGCTCCTCTACGTCCAACGTTTAGCCAGCATAACCACTAGCTCAGCCCAAGCCAAGCTGAGACCAGCTCCACAGAACCAACCACAAGCCATGAGCTTGTGGGCTGTTTTCCTTTCGCCATTAGGCCTCCGTTGGAGATGCGGTAGGCTCGGGTCTTCACTGCCTTCGTATCGCTGTCGCCATGAGGCCGTCACTGTTGAATTCCGGTGAGTTAACTCCACAATCCTTAATTAGGTTGTTAATTGTGCTTAGGGGGTTAGATTAGTGTTAACTAGCTTGATTAGATTAGTGTTAAATTAGATTAGACTTAAGTTGGATTAGTGTTAATTTAGTTTGGTTATATTAGCCTTAAGATGGATTAGCGTTAATTTAATTGGTTAGATTAGCACTAATGAGTGTGGTTTAGTCTAATTTAGTGGATTTCCCTTGGATCTGGTTACTGGACCTTCGCCGTTTGCTATTTTTGTGGGGAAAAATGTGCTGCGATTTTTAGGGTTACTTCCTTATTGAGAAATGCTATAAACATCTTCAACTATAATATATATTTTACTCAAGATTTTAGGGATTTAAAAGGATGAGATTTCAACTTCGTTATTTGCAAAATATAATCTCAGATTTTTTTAGAAACAGTGACCTTTTGGTGTTCAAAGGATTTTTATCAACTTTTAAGGTTTGATTTTCAAAAGAGTTTCTTCACAAGAATTTTTCAGCACATCTTTTAGTTTAACATAGTGAAATTTTAGATCAAACGACCAAGTTTTGGATCTCAAACCAAACTAATTTTGGAAAACAGAATTTCTGGAAACGGACACAGTTTTTGTAACGGTTTGAGTGAATTATTGCTCTTAATCTAGAAAGATTTGGGTTAAGATGTCTGTACAAAAAAAAAAAAAAAATTTCTTTTAAGGGTCTTTTAGAATATATTGAAATTTGAGAATTTTTTGAGTTCGTTTGATTTTGATTCTGGAATTAAACTTGCAGGGGCGCAAGTGGCTCGGTTTCTGCCAATTAGGGCTGATTGTAGTTTTGTGGTTGTTCTTGGTGTTTTGCTTGCTGGATAATGAATATGTTGTGATTTGGTTGATGTTTGGCATGCTGAGAACTCTTGTGTGATATCATGAGGTTGGTTACTCTATATTGGTTGTTTATTACTATTGAAAAAGGTGATCTTATGGGCTATTAAATAGAAAGTAAATAAGGTGTCGAGTCCGGACACCAAAACTTGTTTGCTCTATAAAACAATGAGATTTTAAACTAGGTGCGTGCAAAGTTTGGCGGATTAATTTTAAGTACGTGAGCACTTATGAATTTCTTTCCAAAGAAAATAAAAGGATTACCCAATTTAGTTCTAAAAAATGGGTGGTTGGGAAAGAAAATAGAAAATAAATAAGGTGTCGGGTTTGGACGCCGAATTTTACATACTCAATAAAACGAGGAGGTTTTATAGTAGAAGCGTGTAAAGTTTGACGGTTTGATTTTGAGTACGTGACTGCGTACGAATTTATTTCTGAAGGTTTTGAACAAAAAAAAAAGGGGTTGCAAAGTTTATAATTTGAAAAGAGATTTTGGTGTTCTTGGCTAATGAGGAAGATAACAATGGACTTGAGTGATGGTGTGCTCGTGTGATCACCTAAATACCCTGATGCGTTTACATGGGGTAGTGAACCCATCCTGAGTAATGGTGTGCTCGAGTTTGCAGCACAATCCTTAAATGTTCTTCATGCTCATTTTGTTCCTTTGAATACACCAAAATATCATCTATAAAGACTATCACAAATTGGTCCAGAAAAGGCTTAAATACTCTGTTCATAAGGTCCATAAAAGCTGCTGGGGCATTCATTAGTCTAAATGGCATAACCAAAAATTCATAGTGTCCATATCTAGTTTGAAAAGCTGTTTTAGGAATATCCTCCTTCCTTATCCGCAATTGATGATATCCTGATCTTAAGTCAATCTTTGAGAAAACTGACACTCCTTGTAATTGATCAAATAGGTCATCAATCCTTGGTAATGGGTACTTATTTTTAATTGTCACTTGATTCAATTGCCTATAATCAATACAAAGGCGTAATGATCCATCTTTCTTTCTAACAAATAACACTGGTGCACCCCATGGAGAAACACTTGGTCTAATAAATCCTTGGTCAAGTAATTCTTGTAATTGTACCTTCAATTCCTTTAATTCTGTCAATGCCATCCTATAAGGAGCTTTCGATATGAGTTTTGTACTAGGTGCCAATTCAATAGTAAACCAATCTCTCACTCTGGGGGTAATCCTATCAATTCCTCGGGAAATATATCAAAAAATTCTTGTACTACAGGGATATCCTCAAGTTGTACTTCCTTCTTGGTTTGTTCACTTGCCAAATACCCTTGACAACCATTTCTAAGAAGTCTGTGGGCTTCTAATGTAGTAATAAGAGGTATAGAGGGGGTTGTCTTTCCATCATAAAATTCAAAACTCGGCCTATCTGGTGGGTCAAATCGAATCATCTTCCTATAACAATCCACACCAACTCGGTGTCTATGCAACCAATCCATTCCCAGAATTACATCAAAGTCATACATAACTAATACCATCAGATCAACTAACAAGTTTTGTCCACCTATAAGGATTCCACTATCTCTACACACTGAAGCAGATAAAATGACATCCTTTAATGGAGTAGAGACACTAAGAGGTGCTTCTAACAATTTAGGTTCCATCTTATTCGGTCACACAAATTGAGCAGATACAAAGGAATGAGTTGCTCCCATGTCAAACAAAGCATAAGCATTCTGATTGGATAGGGAAATGATACCTGTAATAACTGTTTGAGACCCTTTAGCCTCGTCTTGAGTAATCGCATAAATTCTTCCTTGAGCTTGTGGTCGCTGGTTATTTCTTGGTGGTGATGGTCTACCTGCATTCTATTGTGGTTGTGGCCGCTGCATTCTTTTCTGAGGACAATCTCTAATATAATGCCCTAATTGTCTGCAATTAAAACAAGCATTTGCTCCATAACATGGTCCAAATCCATGTGATCTACCACATTGGTGACACTCATTGTTACCATACTGTGGTCGTTCCATTGGTTGATTATTCCACACTTTTCTAGGATTCTCAATCTTATTCTTCTTGTTTTGCACAAATGGTCACTTTCCAACTTGATGAGATCTTTTATTATAACAAAAATTCGATGAGTCTCCTCGAGATTGTGCTCTTGCCTGATATGCCGATGTCTGGTTTCTTGACATCCAATCTCTTTCCACTAGTTGTGCCCTTTCATACAACTCACCATAATCCTTCAAATTCAAAGGCACCAATCGTCCTCTTATATCAGGCCTTAACCCATTTAAGAATCTCTTAGCCTTATCATCTGGAGAGCTCAGCAAATCTCGCCTCATACTGATCTACAGTCAAGTTATTTTAGGTCAACTGCATAAATTCCATTACCTTTTTATCCCTTGCACAGTCTGAAAAATACTTACTATAGAAAACTCCTACAAATCCAGTCCAAGTCATATCCACAGCTTCAGTGAACATTGTTCCTTTCGTCGCTTTCCACCAATAATCAGCATTTCCTTGAAGTTGATACTCTACTAAAGATACTTTCTCTGAATTAGTACAATTCAACAATGCAAATATCTTTTCCATCTCATCTATCCACAATTCTACTTCTGCAGGATCTCCAAATCCAACATATCTAGAGGGTTTTAATTTCAGAAATTGTTCTACTAAGCTTTGCATTCTACAGTCACCTCCTACTTGTTGTTGGGCTTGCCTTTCCAATAGGGCTCCTACATTAGTAAGTGCTTCCAAGATTCCTTCCACACAGGGATCCATAGCCACTCCTCGTCCATTTCTACTTATCCTAACAATTCCTAGTTTCTGCACATCGGTCACTACTCATTAGCCTACCGAGTCTCCTTACAAAACAAATAAGTAACAATTGCAACAATTGTTACTGATACCCTATGAGCAACATACGTTACTTGTTCCTTACAAAGATATTATCATTACCCTAACGCATAGTCACTACCGCACCTTATTACTCTAGATAAATCCTATGCTCTGATACCAAAAAAGAGTGGCTATGATGTCCTAGGGCGTCAGTACTAAGCGCAAGCGGAATTATAATTATTATTATTATCTTCTTGCCTAACTTGTAACCTCCTTTAGATAATCTATAGTGTTTACCATTGAAGGTTAGCATGTATAACATGGATTATTTAAAATCTCAAGTTTATGTTATGAGGTCATCCTGCCATCACTCTACCTTCATATTTTAAGTATTGGCCAAATCATTCATGCACATAAACAAGAACACGAGAAGCTTAATTTCTTCTTATCATCATCATCAGGGCTTACAAAATTTATCAACCTGGACACTTTCCATGTTCATTGCCTATATATACAACATGTACATAACAAAAGTCAGGCATAACAAAAGTCAGGGATAAAGGGTGGGGGTATCTACTCCACAAGTTCCCACACCAGCCCACGTCTAATAGAAGAAAACCAAAGATAGTCAGCTTCTACATGATCCAAGGCATCTAGGCGCCGTCCATACCCGCTCCAGGTCCTCCTACACCAAAGGGTAAATGGCCAAATATCTCCCCTTCATGGTTGATAAACCATGCAACGAACTTCATCGGTATCAAGTCAGCTCTACCATCATCCATCCATAAAGTAGCCTCATATTTGGAGAAAACCATGTCAATGTCGGGATCATACACGTCATGAAGAGAAACATCAAGACACGCTACCACCCTGTATCGAGCTACTAGCGGTACATCCATGCTATCAATCTGAAAATGCAAGGTATGAGCAAACAACCTTGCCCAGTAAAGAATGATAAAACTCTAACTTAAACAATCCATAGTCATTAATATTTCAAGGGAAACATGGCCAAACAATTAAAAATACTAAGATAGGATTGTCACGAATATAATCTAATGAAATTGTAACGCATCATATGTGTAATCACTTTATATGAGACATACTAAATATATCCATAAACATCAAATATACCTACCACATTCCCAAGCTCAATATCAAGATGAAACAATGCAACAATGATGAACTCACTCGCCAAGTAGAATTATATTTAGTGAGCATATGATCCACCATCAATCAATCACTAACCGGAACTCTACTAGCCTGATTGAGTCAATTCCGGAAGTTACCTCATCCGAATTCCACAATATTTCTATCATGGGCATCTCACTCCGACGCATCCCGGTATCACACAATCGAGGTCCTTCCAAGACCACTCAGCAAGGGGCATCTCACTCCAAGGCATCTTAGTATCTCTGTTGACACCTAAATTTTGGTAATCCGATCATTTATTTTATACATAAAAGTTAGGGACTAAACTTTAGCCCCTAAACAAAAAATATTAGTCAATTGCATATAGATGTTCAAAGGGTTATCATCAATTCACTGCACCCACGTTAGAATTGGCCTGATATGAGAATGGTCCTCATGGGATTCGGTTACGGAAATCCGCAATTGTGGGCTCCTTGCCCACTCACGCATTTGCTTGAGTAAAGTCCAAAAGTTGACCGATTCATCCGTCGGAGAAGAGAAAGGAAGTGAAAATCCTGGAGATATTTGGTTGATTCGATGGACACGAAATGAGGGGGATTGCTAGTGAGGGGATTGGCAAACATAGATGGAGAGAAACCGGAAAGGTTTTGCTGAAATTTATTCTTTCTATGGTTGAAAAAAGGCTATTGCGGGAAGTGAATATAATCAAAAGGATCAGCAGATTGTTTTTTTGTATCTTCACACCAAGGGGGACGATATATTCAAAACAAAAAGGGGAAAGTGGAATTTCCTCTTCACTGGCATGGTCACAGAAAAAATCACAAGAATAGGAAAGAACTAAAACATAATATGTAGATTTATTCTCTTTCCTTGAAAGCCTAGGTTATTCCTACCTATAAAAGGACCATCTATAGACAAGCAACTGAGGGGGGGCACACAATAGAATACACGGCCACAATTCAGAGCAAAGAGAACGAGAGCACCTTCGTTCACGAGAAAAGAATAAGATATATAAAGCCCACCATTGAAAGAAGCTCACGGCCAAGAGGACATTGGTGCCGATTCTTTATCAAGAGCTCACCCTCACTTCCTGCGATTACTTTCTTTCTTCCTCAGATTTACGGCCAGGTGAGATCTTCGTTCGCGGCTTTGGCAACACCGGAACCAGCGCAATTCGAATAACAACGAAGCAGTTCCCAGTTGCTACGTGGTCGCGTGACCTTGTCTAACATCAACGTTGCTTCCTTCCTGTCCCACGACGAAGCACTTGCTGTTCCCGTTCCTGCTGCCGCTGTGACAGCGACGCCACTACTGAGCCCGAATAGAGAGATGCTAAGCTTGTCATCACTTTTCAAGACCTGCTGCACACAGCGAGCTGTTGCTGTTGTGATCCATCGAGTCGCAAGCTAAACTTAGACGATCAATTGCGTCATCTCGTGCTGCTAATTGTTCCACCCGAGTTTTTGTTTTCACAGGTCCATAAAGGTTCGTTCGTGTCCACCAAACCGAGAGCCCCAACCTCAATGACTAAGACGTTGACCCGATAAGCCACGAGCTTTACGCTCACCGTTAAGTTCCAGCAATTCCAGGCGTAGTTCTTTTGCCAAAAGCACTCACGTTGAATATTATCGGTCAAGAAGACAATTCCACTTGCTGCATGAAGAAGATCCATTGACCTTGACTTGAAAAAAAGGTCAGAGCCAACGTGGTGAAATCAGAGCTACACATTCAATCGTGTTCGTTCGAGAGATTTGGCCATTGAAGACCCACTGCCAAAGTAACAAAATCTTGTCAACAACAGAGATGGTCAATCGGTAATTTTGTCCCTTGAAGGGTCTAAGTCTACCGAGACCTACTTGCTGTCCATGACGTTCGAAGACTTGCGGGTTATTGAAGCTCTCGCTGGCCGCATCGGGAGTATCATCATGCACCATTGACGACGAAGCTGTTCTGTACTTTGAGCCAGAGAGCTAGAGTTGCTGCCCAAGTCCCGAGCCGCGAGTCCTTACGTGATTTCGCTGATCATCCGTGAACCATCACCATTGACGCCACAGAGGAGCCAATCGCCACCACCGGTCATCCGTTGAGCAGATTCCATTCGATTCAAATTTGACAATATTATTTGCGGAATTAGGTAATTATCTTATCTAAATTTGATTTGGATATTTTATTTCCTAATACATGCTTTTCAATATCTTACTTGCATATTTGAATTATGGATGTACTTCCGGTTAGGATCTATTGCCTAATTCGCAACCGCACATGGATTTTTTATTCTATCTATAAAGCTTTAGATGGAATAATTATTCATGCGGGAGTAAAATTGATATCTTGATCTTCAATATCTTGATCTTTAAGGCTTAAGATCAATTTATCGGTTTTATTACCGAAATAATCAAGTTTGATTTAGATATTGTTTCCTGATTCGGACGATGTGTGATATCTTTGATAATTCTAAATGATTTTGTGCTTATCTTTTAATTGTTTTATCTATCCCGAAAATACAAAAAAAGATTGCATTTGCATATCATGTAGATTATATTTGATTTCCTATATAGAATTGCATGATAGAATAGTTAGGTACATTTTTAATTATATTAGAATGCATGTTTAGATGATATCTAGGTTAGATAATATCTTGGAATTAAATTGCATGTCACGATAAATTTCTAAGTTAAAGATAGGATTCAGATTAGTCTATTTCCTAACTTAAAATAGATAATATCTCACTTTAGTTAGATTTTTATTGTTAGTTATTTTTAATTAAGAATTTTTATTAAAAAATACAAAAAATGTCATAGGTTAAATTAGTTTTATTATTTAGGATAAAATGCATTCTTTTAGGAAAAGGAAAAAATGTCATGTGCACGTCATTAGGGTTAGATTCATTGAAATGCATGTCATTTAGTATTTTTGCTAGGCCCATTTAATTAGAAATTACATGTCATTAGGATTATGTAATTTAGTTAATATCGCATTGCATATTGCATGATTTTCATTAATTAAGTGAAAACAAAAAAAAGAAATTGTGTATTAATTAGAAACCATATCCAGGGTTGTTGATGTGGATTTTAATTTAACACTGCAGATGCTTTCGTTGCTTGGAGGTAAGTTTTTTTTTTGCAATTTGTTTATTGTTTATCTGAGTGTTAAATTGGTGGTTTGTGTATGCGCATGATAACCTCACATGTTAGGGAAATATAGTTAAAATAAACTCAGGCTGCTTGCAAAAAACATTTTTTCAAAATAAAAGAAATGGTACCGAAAGGGCGTTAGAGAAATTTAGCGTAACCAAGTCCCCGTACCCAAATCTCTGGTTCGTAGGAATAAAGTAAATCTCCCGTTACTTTATTTGGGTTTCTAATCGACCCACAAAAAAATAGATTAGTGGCGACTCCTGATTGAAAATCATTTGCATGTTAAGAACTTGAACCTAAGTCGCGAATTAGTATGGGCTTGGGAGGGCCCGAGTTAAGTCTTGGCTTAACAATCCATTAGTGGTTCAATCCCGAGAAATTGGTCGCGACAGCTTGGCGACTCCGCTGGGCACTTGAGTTAAAACTCTTAGTGGACTTAGGCCAATTTTCTCTTTCTTGAAAAAATGTTTTGTTTGGCAGCGAGGATTTCAGGTACGTCCCTAACATTTAATGTGTTAAATGTTCTTGCAGCTTGGGAGATATAAGGGGAGTAGTCTTTGGTAACCCTTGTCTTGCAGGTTGGAGTTGGGGATGAATGTTTTAAATTCAAGCTATTGAAGTGTTGTTTGATTTAAATTGTTGTGCATGCCCTGCATTTAGCACTATACTTTTGCACACACAACCTGCTGCCGGATCTGGGCCGCACTAGGATATTTAAGATGGTATTGAGTTGGATACGACTTCGACCGCGAGGCCGCGTAGTAGAGGTTGCCCAACTCAATCCCGAAAGTTTTTCTTGGTGTCAAGAATGTTTACCTCTGCCCGCGAGGCTGCGTTGCATTATGGTATCATTCTTGACTGAGCCGAAGTTAGGAGGATTTGACTTAGTATGCGAGGCTGCAACTAGTCATCCCACCCTGCTAACTTCACTTTGCTAAGCCTGTCTAAAGTAGAAATTGAACCCTACATTTCATGTGCTTGACACTTATGCCTACTTTTTTGCCCAAATTATTGCATATAGATTAATTAATTTAAAAAAAAAGAGAAAAAAAGATTTTAAAAAAAAGAAAAAGTTAAAAAAAGAAAAAAAGTTGTGGCCAATGATCTAAATGTGACTAGCCAAGCCCAGGAGGTCAGATTAGAATTAAAATGGCAAATTGGGGCAAAAATTCAATTTCCAAAAGTTGAGGGACCAATTCGCAATTTTTGCAAAATTTCACCCGAGCCCTTAAATCATCATCTTAGCCCCCAATTAAGTTGAAATTGAACTTGGGTCAGGTCTAATTAATCAAATTGGGCAAAAAGGACCTAATTGCATTGAATTTGACATTTTCGGGCAAGAAAATGGCCAACTTTGAGGGACTCTCTTGCAAAATTGGGTGGAGACAATTACAAAAAATAGTCAAGATCTTAAACTACTATACATGAGGTTGCTAATTGATCAGAAACCGCGGCCAAATTGATGGATTAAAGCACACAAACTAGCTACCAAAACCCAGCCCATGGTTAGGTCTTAATTCGGAGCTGATAAGTAGGCATATTGGTGGCCCCACCATATCTCACTCAGCCACCCATATAGCTCGATATTTGCATGTGATGGAAGACCATATATAGCAGTGCAAGTGGATGGAAATTGGCCAAGGATAAGCTCCTAACAGCACCGGAAAATCGCAGCAAAACCTGCACACTCAACAGCTGCAGAATTAAAAAATTTGGCTAAGTTAGGAGAGTGGGTGGACTAGCTCAGTTGGCAGGCTTGGTAGGGGGCCAAAAAGCTGACCAAAAATCCCTCAATTCATGGGATAAGATCACTTAAGCAAGGTTTTTCAAGGGATGAAACAAAAGAGACGAGAGAGAGAGGGGAGAGCTCGGAATCGTCCCCCAAAGAGGCCCTCAGAAGCAACTCCAGAAAAGGAAAACCCAGAAATTCCAGACCGACCTAGAGAGAGAAAAGTGAGATTGTCACATACCTGCGGCTAAAATTAGCCAAAACCTTCAACTAGAGAGTGAAAGGTAATTCAAATATCTTTCCAACCATAGGTCGCATGCCCCAAATGGAGATCGGGAAGGCCTCCTAAAGCCCCCCGAAACAGTGCCCTCCTGGCTGGCCCAGAAAGTCCGAAAATTTTTCCAAAGTGTTGAGCCTGCTTGGTCACGAGTGAGGAAAAGCGAGTGCTTTTGAGAAACTTGAGAGACAAATGAGGAAAACCATGACTTACAAACCAAACTATAATACATATAGTTTGGGTTGATTTGAACTTGGCCAACAAGGAAGGTTTGGAAGTCTAATTTTGGAAGTCAACGAAAAGCTTCGTTGTCACTTTTTCTTCTGCAGATCTCACTTTCAGCTTGAAGGAACCAACTTCCACGTGCTTCCAGAGGACAATTTCGTGGTTTGCTTGGTCAAGAGTCACTTGAAAAAGAAACTAGGAAGCAAGGTAAGCATCCTAGATGTATTTTTGTTTGAGTTTGAACATGTTTTGATCATGAAAATTGAGAAGGAAACTAGTCCGAAGAACTAATTTCTGAAGCTAATTTTTTTTTTTAAGTGTTTAAAACCTCTTCAATGCCCCTACATGCTTGACTTGTTACTCCCCTTTGCATGCTTTTTTTCGTCGTTGTGACTTTGATGAATGTTACATGGGAGTACAAATGATGCATAGAACAACCCGGTTTAGTCTTTAAATCTCCTTGTGAACCATGAAACCATCTATAACATGAGCCAAAAACCACATTGAAACATGGTTGGCCCGCATAGATCATGCATGAATGCTTCTTGGAGAGTTCATTTTGATGCGTTCGGTTGATCGTTTTCGGTGATGTTTGTTGCATTTAAAAGTAAGTGTTATCTATTTTCATCTAGATGGAGTAATATTTCATATAGATATGTCATGTGATGGTTGTCGGAGCTTCAATATGAGCATTTGGCATGGCTGTTTGACTTGGGTTCATCACCAGTTTTGCAAAACAGCTCCAACCCGCATGTTGAAGGTCGTTTTCAGTTCGGTTTTTACATGTTCTAAGCTGTGATTTCTAGTTAAACTTGTTCCTTGCATGTAGTAGTATAATCTTGATACCTTATCTCCGCATGAAATCGCTTATGTGTCGAGATTGAAGGCCACGAACATGGCCCGATGAAGACGTTTTGAGGTGATTTGATGCAAGCCAAGTATTCGATAATATGTTGGAACCAAGTTTCAACCTTGAAACGGTCGATTTAAGCTCTATTATTGTAATATTTATATGCTGTGTTGTTCAATGTTAACGTATATCGGTTTAGGAAATTATTATTATTATTATTTTGAAAAAAATAAAAAAAATCCAAAAAAATTCAAAAAAATATATAAGTGATAAATGGCATCAAATTAAGGAAAAATGACATATATGAAATTTTATTAATTTTATAAGGTCATTTTCCTAATTTAATGTCATTTTGATATTTTATAATCATTTTTTTGCAAATACTCTATTTTCCATAGATTCAAAATATTTAGAGTAGTTTCGTGTATTTAAGGTAATATCATGCATATTTAAATTCTCATTTTGCTCACGGGGGTCCTGTCCCGGGGCGTGATAACAAGGCCATGTAATATTATTTGCCCGACTTGTATCGGGTCTTTCTTTTCCGCATTACTTTCAAGTTATTTCAATTTCTTGGATGTTTATTTACCGCACCGCTTTTCAATAATTTGAGTGTAAATTTCTTTTCTAAATTATGTTAGGATTAGTTTAGACAAAAAAAAAAAAAAACCTACAAAAACATTTGCATGGACACTTAGCGGTTTCATAAAGATTATAATTGGTAATCAAGATGGTGTGGCCATTTAGATAAACAACCTTCCAAGTTAGTGGTACCGCAAGGGCGCTAATAGAAATATTGGCATAAACAAGTCCCCGTTCCTATAAATCTCTGGTTGCGTAGAAATTGAGGCAACACTCTCGTGTCTCGGTTGGTTTCTAGCCGACCTCAATAAGCTAGTGGCGACTCCTAGAAATATTTAGGTTGTTAATAATTGAAATATGAAATCCAACGTCGCGCGAGGTATGGGCTTGGGAGAGCCCGCGCCTAATTTAGGGCCATTGGTCCGCTTCTTTAGGCAAATACCCCTAAACCTTATTCCTTTTCCCCCGGACGGAAAAAAAGAGGTCGTGACAGCTTGGCGACTCCACTGGGGACTTGTTTACAAACCTTAGAGGACTTAGGCTATAATAATCTGGTTGGTTGTTCACTAACATGGTCTTCATTTGATAGTGCATGTCAAAGGCACGTGGAGGACAAGGTTAGTCCACTAACAACGTGTTAATTGTTTTTGTAGGTTTGGAGTAATAAGGGGTGGAGTGTGTGTAACCCATTTCTTTTGTAGGGAGGTGTAGGAATGTATGTATATATGGATGAAATTGAAGTGTTGTTTGAATATCAATTGTTGTGTGTTCCTTTATTTTTACCTTAGCACTACACATTTACACACACAACCCGCGATCTAAAACCCCGATCGCACTAGGAAGCCCATAGGAGGTGCCAAAAGATGGAACCCGTGCGGGGAATGACCCATGGTTATCCACTTTTGGTTCCGCTCATTTTGATTAATGATAAAGAGAACTGTCCGACGTAAGTGCGGAGTGGGGAAAACTCTTTTGATCTAATTGAAATGGGAACCTTTAGCCTTTAGAATCATACCTTTTAGTGAGCCTCACGAGTCGACATGCGATGTGTCTTTGTGGTTGCCGCATTTTTTTTCTTCTTTCTCTCTCTATCAAAGGTACTAGTATTTTATTCCCCGATGTAAATAATGTTTTTTGTGCATATAATGTTTTATCATTAAGTTTAGCTTATTTTGTGACATATGGTGATTGATCAAAATGCCTATTTAGGTTTAGATACCATGGGTTTCCCTGAGCTTCGTATCATCCCTATCCCAAAGAAGGCATTGTTAGACATGTGGGATGCACTTGATGTGGACAAGAAGACTTTTGTAGAGAAGAAACTCGGCTATCTTATTTTTCTCTTATATCGAGAGTCCCACGTGCCATTAGTGAAGGCCATGGCTCATTTTTGGAACCCCAAGACTTCAACATTCGTGTTTGGTCATCATGAATTAACCCCAACTTTAGAGGAGTTAGAAATCATTGTTGGCAATGTCCCTGCATTCGGTCTTGTCGACCCTCCTTTAGGAGTAGATCCTATCCCACTGTTGAGTCAATTCCTAGGAGTTCCTCCTCTTGAAATTAAAGAACTTCTTAATAGGAATTCAAAAGGCCTCCCTTTGTCTTTCATCGAACAAAGATTCCGTAGTCTTCTCCCAAGCCCCAATCCTCAAAATGCTAAAATTTTCCTTCTAGCATTCTTCGGATTCGTTCTTTTCCCGTTCACCCAAAAGACAATGGATCCTAGCCTTGCTCATGTTGTCTATAGAGTCCTTCACCTTAGGGGATTTACACACATGCTTCTTGCCGAAATGTTCCTCTCTCTCAATCGTTTCAAAGAAGACAAGGGTTCAATCCTTAGAGCACCTATAGGCATCCTTCAAGTTTGGATTCTCTCTCACTTAAAAGTATTTGGAGGGAATTTGGCTATTATCAACATTGATAAAGATACAAACCCTCTCACCAAACTTAAGGATATAGAAAAATTCCTCCATGCTTGAACATTCCGTAAATGGGTAGAACTTTTTGAAAATATCACCCCAAACCAAATCTTGTGGCAAGCCCCTTGGATTCGCTTCCCTAAAGCACAACTTATGAGTAGTCACGATGACCCGATTCCACTCTTAGGTTTGACAGGATCTACATCTTATTACCCTTTAAGAGTAGTTCGTCAATATCGAGTACTTCAAGAAATCCCTCCTCCTTTAAAGTTGGGGTTGTTTCGTTTTGACTTTCGCGATAAGGTTGTCAAGGGGAACCAAATCGAAGACATGAAAAAAGAAGTGGAGAACATCATTAACATCCTTCATCATTGCCCATCGAGGGATATTGAGTGGGTCACCGAGTTAGAAGGAGAAATGAGGGAGCACCACGCATCAAGGGGATATATTGATCGCCGTATTGAACCCGAAGTTGCCGTCGTCATTCCAAAGTTTCCTATGAAGCCAACTCCGAAGGAAATCCAAATGGGGCGGATTATAAGGGAAAGGGATGAAGCCTTAGCTAAGGTGGAGCATTTGACCGAAACAAACAAACGCATATGCAAGTTGCTTTGAGGGGAAAACTAAAGGATTAGTCATATTCCATTAGAGTTGTGTTCTTAGAAAAGTGGTATAAGGTTTTCCTTATATGAAATATTAGTAGCAATGTTTAGGAGTTCCCCTACTTTAGTGGATGTATAGGGATCTTCCTTCACAATTTTTGGTGTAATTAGTGATGTTTTTCCCTCCCTTATAATTACTTTGATTCTAATGGAATATGAGATGGACATTTTGATCAATCATCATGTGTTACCCCTTTAATTGTATAACTTCCTATGACAAAATATTGATAAGAAGCCACTTATGTGAGATTCGGCTTATGCAAGGGGTTTCTTATTTCTATTTTGTTATAAGAAAATATAAAATTGAAGGGTTTTAAGTTTTTTATTGTATTTTATTTTCTTTCTCATCTTCTGTATGCTGATTTGTTTGTTCTTTTGTTTTATTTAACAAGGTACCAACAACACGGCTTTAAGACGATCGCCCATCAGGACCCGTTCTGTAGCTGCAAGGATGAATACAGAAGAACAAAACGCCCGTCTTAACGCCTTAGATAATAGAATCACCGACTTGGCAACCCAATTTGCCCAATTTGCGAACGAGATTCGAGCTAGTCTAGTGGCTGTAGCCCCCAATAGAGACACGCTCGTGCCTACTCCTGAGGCTAGCAATGCCAATGTTAGGGAGAACGTTGCTGAAGAGATTCCCCATCAAACACCCGTAGTGGTGGAACAAGATCCCATCTCGGAAGCCATCTCAGCTCGAATGGAGGAGGAGGACAACAAAAGATTTGCTAAGCTTGAGGAGAAGCTTAAAGCCATAAAGGGATATGAAACTAACATGATCGAGGATCTGTCTCGATACGCCAAAATGGACTTTCCCGAGAAGTTTAAAGTTCCCGATTTCGCTAAATATGATGGTATCGGAGATCCAAAAATCCATCTGAAGTACTATTTGAATAGGATGGGGCGTTATGCACAGAACACCCCATTGTTGATTCAAACTTTTCAAGAGAGTCTATCCGGCCCGTCCTTGCAATGGCACATCCTGGTGGAACTAGAAAATATGGAAAATTGAGAGAAATTAGTGGAGGCATTTGTGCTACAATATAAATACAATACCGAGATTGTCCTGACGCGCAAAGTGTTAAGGTGCATGGAGAAAAGGAGAAATGAGTGCTTCAGGTCATTTGCATAAAGGTGGCACACCTTGGCTGCTCAAGTTCGACCACCACTAGACGACGCGGAAATGGTGGAGCTTTTCCTTAATACCCTTCCTCCAGACTTTTACAACAAAATGATTAGCTCTGACTGTGGAAACTTTACCCGTTTGGTTGCCATTGGAGAGAGAATTGAAGAAGCCATGCATGAAGGTCGGATAACCGAAGGCACAAGCAGGAAATTTACCAATAAGAAGGAGAAAGAAGTAGAAGTTGCTTACGTGCAAGCCCCAACCGAATCAAAACCATTTTCGAATCCTCAAAATCCTTCTACATCACAAGGGAGGTACCAGAATTATGAGCCCAGGAAGTGGACGCCAAGGCAATTCACACCTTTGCCTAGGCCCTTGTCCAAACTGTTACCCATGTTGCTGCAGAAAGGGTTGGTAGCTAAAGAGATTCCTCGTGACAACCCTCCTAAATTCCTAGGGTTTGACCTTACAAAATATTGCGAGTACCATATGGGTGAGAAAGGCCATGATGTGGATAATTGCCGAATACTCCAGAACAAGGTCCAGAGCTTATTGGACAAAGATATCTTATCATTTAAGGAGACACAGCCCAATGTCAAGCAAAACCCTTTACCCGTTCATGTCGGGGATGTCAATATGATTGTTGAAGAAGAGGAAAGGAACGTGCAAATGGTCAGGGTTGACGTCCACAAACTGTATGAAGATTTGATTTTAACTGGTTATTACAAAAGGAGCGATGAAGTTGTCCCAACTGAGAAGAAACTAGAGCGTGTCACCAGGATGATCAACATGGGCATAATCCGCAATGGAGGAGGAGGCCAAGCAAACGAGACGATGACAGCTGTAACTGATTTCTCTCCCAAGAATTCTTGTTGTGAATTTGAGATGGTTGTGGAGATGTCAGTCGAGGAGGTAAGCACTGTCAAAATACCAAATGATGTCGACGTAGCCAAGGAAACCGAACCGTTAATCATAAATGAAGGAGAAGCCTTAGATGTTGAATCCAAGCTCAAAGCTAAAAGAGTTTGCGGAGATCGTGCATATTTGAAGATGGCACTAGAAAAGGGCGAAGTGGTAGATATACTAGGCCAACCAAGTGGAAAGTATGACTATCTCGTCAAATACTCACCTCCTCCAAGCTTTTTCATGGATCCTAAAGAAACCGTCCCTGATGGGTGGGGAGGCATGGACGACTTAACCAAGCTCAAGGAAGAAACCGTCGCCATGATGACATCAGTAATCATCGATTTATCTATTGAAGAAGAGCAATGGGACTCTAATGAGGACGAGTTTAAACATGTGGTTATTGATTTGGTAGCCGAGGAGTTTGCGAACTTAGAGCTAGGAGAGGCTAAGTCCAAACGGATGGTAATTGAGTTGCCACCATGCGATCCAGATGAGATCCCAAAAAGCCCTGTCACTAGTTTTGATCCTAAGGCAGTCCCATGGGATTATGGGACAAATGAAGTCGATGCTGTTACTCGATCAGGTCACTGTTATGCACCCGCAGAAGCTATGGAAAAGAAAGCTGTCACTGATGAGGAAGCGAAGCAATTTTTGGCGATGATCAAATCTAGTGAGTTTGATGTAGTAGAGCAGCTAAGGAAGATGCCCGCCCAGATTTCACTCTTGGAGTTGTTCAAGACCTCCGAGAAACACAAAAATGCACTATTGAAGATTCTAAATGAGATACATGTACCGGAGACCATTGGGGACAAGCAACTGGAGGAGTTCATTGGGTCCATTCTCTTGAAGGACCAAATCTCGTTCTCAGAGGAAGATCTTCCAGAGGAGGGACACGATCATAACAAGGCCTTACTCATATCGGCCAAGTGTTGTGATATGATAGTAGCTCGAGTCTTAATTGATAATGGGTCCGCTATGAAAATTTGTCCATTAGCCACCCTTCGTCATCTCGGGGTTGGTAAAGAACAAATTAAACCATCCAAGTATACCGTCCGAGCTTTTGATGGTGTAAAGAAAGAGACAATCGGGGAAGTTGAGCTCAACATTTTGATCGGCCCTACCTCATTCCTGACAAAATTCTAAGTGTTGGATATCCCCAACGCTTTCAATTTCTTATTGGGTCGACCATGGATCCATGCCGCTGAAGCTATACCTTCCTCTCTACATCAGATGGTTAAGTTCATTTCGGAGGGGAAAATTGTAACCGTTCGTGCAGAAACTGATTTTAAGATCTTTCAAGACACAGCCATCCCATATGTGGAGCCTGAAGAGAAGGAGGAATCTAGCTACCATACCTTCGAACTAGTCTCAATGGTCCATGTACCCATTAGGACCGCTCTTAAGAGTCCTGAAATGTCCGGCCCGTCTATCATGTCAAGTAGAGTGCTATTGAAGTACGGTCATACTCCTGGATTGGGATTGGTAGTGTATGCCCAAGGTATTACCAAGCCCATTGAAGCCCCCAAGAATCATAAAAGAGTAGGTTTAGGCTACCAAAAATATCTGGAGAAATATGAAGAGCTTGATGGTCAAGGCGTATATGGCAAAGGTAGAGGCCGAGGTTACCATGGAGGCCGTATGGGCCGAGGCAATCGTGGAGGCCGAAGTATGCATGGGGAACACATGGGCCAAAGTAGCCGTTGGGGTCGAGATGTGTGTGGAGGTTATATGGGACGAATTGAATATGGAAGTCGCACTAATGCAATACAAAATCAGCAAGGTTTACTTCTTCCATCACTAAAGGATCTTTATCCACCATTGGAGAAGACCTTTACCAAGTCACCTGAGCTACTACAAGAAGAGGAGGGAGCAATCTTAGACATAGCAGACCTATTTGGTACCGACTATGTGTATGTTACCTTTGATAATGATAAGGCGGAGCCTTCTGTGGGCTTCTTCCAGCTTTCGGAGTAGGGATGCTACATACCTATCCTGTTTAGTTTTATGTCATTTCCTTTATGTATGTTTTATGTCATTTCCTTTATGTATTCCCTTACATGGGAAGAGTTGTTTAGCTACTTTTGTTAGTTTCGTTTGTAATCAATGTATTGGACTGTGAGCCGTGGTCCAAGATCTGAACTTTGTAAACGGCCTTATCATGTTAATACAAATGCATCCATGTTTTATTAAGGGCGTGAGGAAGTATTCCACCAGTCCTATGATGATGCTTTGAGGCTTGGACTTCCTCATGACTCCTAGTTTTCAAAGTTTTGGGAAAAGATGTCTGATGATATGAGGACAATCTCCTAATTCATATTTTTTCAAATTGTTATTCAAAAAGAATTTTTGAATGTACATCATGCATGGCATTCATTAAGTGATTTTACTGACCCCCTCATTTGCATCTCAGGCATGTCATTCGGCATAATCATGATGCATATATATGTGACTCGGAATTGCCTGATGAAAGTCTCTTCGAATCTGACGAGGATAATGATATCCAAAAAGACATCGAAAGACATTGGATTCATCGTGAAGAATCTAAACCCTTGATAGCCGAACAAACAGTTATTGTAAATCTTGGTGACACAGAAAATGTTAAGGAAACCAGGATTGGGGTGGGCTTTTCAGAGATCGAGGCAAAAGGAATGGTTGAATTCTTAAAGGAATATCAAGATATATTCGCATGGTCCTACGCGGATATGCCAGGACTAGACCCAGAAATTGTGGAGCACACTCTACCAACTGACCCAAATATGCCACCAAAAAACCAAAAACTTCGAAGAACAAAACCTGAGCTTTCTAAGAAGATTGAGGAAGAAGTTATGAAGCTATTAAAAGTGGAATTCATCGAAGTATCCCATTATGCTGATTGGATTGCTAATATCGTTCCGGTCATGAAGAAGGATGGACGGGTGAGAGTTTGCATAGACTATCGGGATTTAAACCGAGCAAGCCCAAAGGATGATTTCCCGCTACCGCACATTGATGTTTTGGTTGATAGCACCGTGGGATTTGAACTATTTTCCTTCATGGATGGGTTCTCTGGATACAACCGGATTAAGATGAAAGAGGAGGATAAGAGTAAAACATCCTTCATTACACCATGGGGGACATTTTGTTACAAGGTGATGTCGTTTGGCCTAAAGAATGCGGGAGCCACATATCAAAGAGCAATGGTCACCTTATTCCATGACATGATGCATGAAGAAATAGAGGTATAAGTCGATGATATGATTGCCAAATCAAAGCATGGAGAAGACCATATTAGGGTTCTAAAGAAATTATTTGACCGGCTCAGGAAATTTAAGCTGAAACTTAATCCTGCCAAATGCATATTTGGAGCGAAGTCTGGGAAGCTATTAGGTTTTATGGTTAGTAGCCAAGGCATTGAAATCGATCCGTCGAAAGTTAAAGCCATTTGCGACCTCAAAGCTCCCTCTACTGTCAAGGAAGTTCGAAGTCTCCTGGGTAGATTGAACTATATCGCAAGATTCATTTCTCAATTGTCGGAGACAGCTAAACCATTCTTCAAACTCCTGAGGAAGAATACTAAGATTGAATGGGATGCCGAATGCCAGAAAGCCTTTGAAGAGATAAAGCAATACCTTCTTCAGCCACCAGTGATGGTACCATTAGTTCTAAGAATACCACTGGTCCTCTACTTAACCATCCATAAGGAGTCACTAGGGGCCATGCTTGCCCAAAAGAGGCCAAGTGATCAAAAAGAATGCGCGATATATTATCTCAGCAAGAAATTCATTGTTTCTGAGATGAATTACTTAGAAGTGGAAAAAACATGTGTAGCATTGATTTCGGTAATGCACCGGCTACGCCAATACACTCTCCACCATCAGATTTTGCTCGTGACAGAGAATGACCCAATCAAGTATTTGCTAGAGAAGCCAGCTTTAGTCGGGAAGATGGCTAAATGGCAAGTCCTAATTTTCGAATTTGATATACAAAGCGTAGCACAGAAATCAGTCAAAGGGAGAGCCATAGCCGATATGTTGGCTGAAAATCATTGAGAAGCAGAATTCTTCGACACAGCGGACTTCCTGGACGAACGTATTTTGGCAGTAGCAAATGATAATGGACCATGTACTTCGACGGGGCTGTAAATTTATCTAGCTCTGGCACTGGGGCAGTTTTGATCTCTCCAGCTGATCAACATTATCCCGTAGCTGCAAAATTGACATTCCCTTGCACTAATAATATCTCAGAAGACGAAGCGTGCATCATCGGCTTGCAATTAGCCATTGACATGAATGTCAAGAATTTACAGGTATATGGCGATTCTACACTTATTATTCTGCAAACAGAGGGTCGCTGTCGGACACGCAATCATAAGCTGATCCCATATCATGAATTCCTTGAAGAATTGACAAAGGAATTCGAGGAAATATCCTTTGAATATTTGCCAAGGTCCCGAAATCAATTTGCTGACGCATTGGCCGCATTGTCATCAATGTTGCATGTGATGGAGGGATTAGATATTGAGCCATTAAAGATCGAGATTCTCAAGCACCCAGCTTACTGTATGTTAGTTGAAGGCGAGCTAGACGGAGAGCCATGGTACCACGACATCTTGAATTACCTCCAACTAGGAGAATTTCCTCAAGGATGTGAGGTAGCTGACAAGAAATATATCAATAAGCTAGCTTCAAAATTCTTTGTTTCTGGCGGTGTGCTCTACAAAAGATCATTTGATTCAGTCTTGTTGAAATGTGTCGATGCTAGAGAAGCCAAGCAGCTAATGAAAGAAATACACGAGGGAGAGTGTGGACCACACATGAATGGCCACCTTTTAGCAAAGAAGATCATGAGGCTCGGATATTTCTGGTTAAGCATGGAAACCGATTGTAACAAACATGGTCACTATTGTCATCGTTGTCAAATTTATGGAGACAACATCAATGGCCCACCTAATGAATTGCACTTGATGTCTCAGCCGTGGCCATTTTCCATGTGGGGAATAGATATAATCGGGCCAATTAACCCCAAAGCTTCTAATGGGCATCGCTTCATTTTGGTAGCTATTGATTATTTCACAAAATGGATTGAAGCGAGTTCATATGTCAACGTCACCGCGAAAAATGTAGCCAAATTCATTCGGCGTGACATCATTGCCCGTTATGGTGTACCAGAAGCCATTGTTACTGATAACGGCTTGAATCTGAATAACAAGATTGTGGACGAGTTGCTTCATGAATTCCAAATTCGCCATTTGAACTCGTCACCTTATCGCCCGCAAATGAATGGAGCGGTGGAGGCAGCTAACAAAAACATAAAGAAGATCCTATCTAAGACGGCGGACAATTATCGTGATTGGCATGAACGATTGCCATATGCGTTGTTGGCATATCGAACTTCAATACGTACTTCGACGGGGGCAACGCCTTACTCACTTGTATATGGTATGGAGGCAATCTTACCGGTAGAGGTGGAAATTCCCTCGTTGAGGATTCTCTCGCAGATTAAACTCTCGGAAGCTGAGTGGATGCAACAGAGATACGAACAGCTGAATATGATTGATGAGAAGAGACTTAGTGCACTATGCCATGGTCAATGCTACCAGAAGCGAGTTGCAAAGTCCTTTAATTGCAAAGTTCGGCCGAGACATTTCCAAGTGGATGAGCTTGTGTTGAGGAAAGTATTGCCTATCATACCGGACCGACGCGGAAAATTCACTCCAAATTATGAAGGCCCTTATGTCATTAAGAAAATACTACCCGGTGGGGCTTTAATTTTGGTGGGAATGGATGGCCGCGAACTGCCAAAGCCTGTAAACGCTGATGCGGTCAAGAAATACTTTCCATGAATGAAATCAAGGCTATATAGCCATTTCTTGTACAACCCGAGTCACTTAGCACTTGCATCATGCATTTCATGCATACATTCTATACATGCATATGTATTCATGTTATGTGTATCTAGTGGCTTTGGTGGAAAGATTGTAAAATGAAGAAAATTAAAATGACAAAACAAAAGGCAATGGTCCACATTCGAGACATTCCTAGAAGTTGTCGAATACAAACTCAGGAGAAGGGTAATTTGGTATCATTTCCGATATACCCTCTCTAACCTCTTTTTGACGTAGTTTCCCTATTTGGCAGGAACATCAGTATCCGAAGAATAAAGCCAAGAAATTGATTTAAGCAGAATACATATCGACCAAGCAAATATGTGGAGGTAACACATGTCCAATTCACCTAACTTGGTTTAAAAGATGTTTTATTTCTAGAGACGGTTCAATTAAATAAAAAAGAAGTGCCTCATGGACACTACCAGCGCTTCGGCCTGGTGGTATGGGGAATGAAGTGGTCCGGGAACGGCCAGGGTTCGATCCCTGGAAGCGGCAATGAGTTTGCCATAAAATGTAAAAAATAATAAATAATTTTTTTTTTGCATCTTTTACTTTTGCAAAAGGAGGAAAGCGCTCGAACTAATGAGACCAAAGACCTGAGAGTCTCTTCAAGCCTTAAAACAATAGGTTCATGCCCTGTTTCCTGCCAAATGGTGAAACTGATCAAGGGGTCACCTGACTACTAAGGCACAGGTAAGTACTCTTCTTCTCAAAATCAAATGGAAAACAAATGGAGAATTTCCATTTAAAAAAAAGAAAAAAAGAAAGAAAGAGAGAGAACACTTAATGCTTTTCTAGAAACAAGCACAAAAAATGGAAATTGAGGAAACAAGTTTTCCACAAAATTCGCGAAAATCTTCTTTACCTTTAATTTGTCCATCCACTCGGCGGATCAGTCATTTCGAATCAAAATTCTCTATGGAGATTAATCCACCCAGATGATCTCAACAAAAATGAAAGGTGATATTACTTATGCCAAGCGAGAAACACTTAGGATGAAGAAAGGCGACCCCTTTCCAAACATGTCCTTTAAGCACTATGGGATTCAAGCGAGAAAGAAAACCCGTGTCGTTTAAGGTCAATGAACTCATTCGCAAGCGGTACATAGATCAAGATGATAAGAGGTATTTCTTTCATACACACTACATGTGACAATAGTTAGCCCATTTGAGCCTTTTAATGTGAGGAATTTTCTACAAAATACCCCTTCAAGAACCACCCCATGATGGGGCAATTATGGAGGTCTGGGTTGACATTATTTGAAGAGGAAAGATGAGAAAGGCTTCCTTATGCTCACTTGCATAAATCATTTTGTGGTAGCTTCAGGTGAGTTCTTATGGAAGCTCGAAGCATCCCAAGGTGAAGAAGAGCATTCTTTTCTCTACCCAAACACCGATACCCCTTGCTTAAACCAAGTTGAGCCTAATCGTTCATTTCTAAAACCCAAGTGGTGATTATCTCCCCACATTGGGGGCAGGGCATATTATTTACCAATGCAATTGGTGTTTACATGAGAATATGAAAAGCATCTCGAAAGTCTTAAGAACTCAAAAAGTCCAAAAGAGCAAAAGTCAAATGAAAATTGAAGGGCATGAAAAAGTAGTGTGCCTGATAAAAACAAGGCCAATGCCCAGGGAAAAGAAATGCTTGCATTGAAAAGAAAATCATTGCAAATGCAAAAGTCATTATGTTAAGATGATTAGTCAAAGGACTTTCGAGACAATTTGAATTTTAAAAGCCTAGCGCTTGAAAAAAAAATGGATGGATGATATGGTAATGATGCCATGATAATCACCAACTCTCAAATTCCCCTTCGAAAAAGTGTTGAGCCTTTTGAGCCTTTCACCGAACCAACATTACAACCTATTCCCGAAGTCTCTTCAGATTGGGATAATTCGAGTTGAAATTGGGATTTCTAAAGAAGATGCCACTCAAAGAAGTGAGAGCAAGGTTGTCTTTTCTCATCTTAAGGTTTCTTGACTTGTAAACCCGGCGAAGATGTTGATCAATGATTAATTCATTTCATAGCCAATGATGTTTATCCATTGCTAAAACCATGACCAAACCTGCACTACAGTCCTCCTAAAAGACCTTTTAGATTGGTCAATGTGTACTTATTGCGAATGATTCAAAGCCTTGCACACTAGAAGAGTGAGATTGAGTGATCAGCTTATTTCCCATATGAATAAATGGGATCAAATAGCCATTTTCTTGAGAATATGTGAGAAGCCCTTTCTGACTAGGGGTCCTTGCTTGGCATACTTAACAAACCTTTCTGATAAATCAAGGTCATTTCGACAAGGACTTTTCTCCCAAGAGAATTTGACGATTAATGATATCATCCGAGCATGATGACAATTTTGCGAGTTTGTCAAGTAGTTGGAATTAGCTTGATTTGTTTATGCAATCATTGCTTTCGCATTACTGACACACTTTTGATATTGTTTTTGATGACATGTGCTGAAATTGATCTTATCTAGTATGCTTTCGCTACTAGAATACTTGTTATAATGAATTCTATTTGATGTGCAGTGTCCATTTCAAAATATTCTTGAATGACAGGTTTCTCCAGTGAAACCACGCAATTTCAAAGGGTTCATGAGATAGCCTTAAACCATGCACTTTCAAGAGTTCTTGGTTACCTTTAAACCATGCAATTTCAAAGTGTTCATGGGTTAGCCTTAAACCATGCATTTTCAAGAGATTCTTAGTCATCCTCAAACCATACAATTCACACGGTTAGTGGGACTGCCTTAAACCATAAGGTTAATGAATTTGCCTTAAATCACACGGTTAGTGGACTGCCTTAAACCACAAGGTTAGTGGGATTGCCTTAAAACCACATGGTTAGTGAGACTACCTTAAATCACAAGGTTAGTGAATTTGCCTTAAATCGCATGGTTAGTGGACTGCCTTAAACCACAAGGTTAGTGGGATTGCCTTAAAACCACATGGTTAGTGGGACTACCTTAAACCACACGATTAGTGGGATTGCCTTAAACCATAAGGTTAGTGGGTCTGCCTTAAACCACACGGTTAGTGGGACTGCCTTAAACCACAAGGTTCGTGGGTATATCCTTAAACCACACTTCTCAAATTATTCATAGATAGCCCTAAACCATGCTCTTTACATTAAGCTCATTTGCATTTTCATTTTACTATTGTAAAAAAAAAAAAAGAAAAAAAAAGAAAAAAGAATTAGGGGTCACCTTATCTTTGAAAGAAACCTCTTTGAGCTCCCTTCCAAAGAGGGGCAGCTGTTGACACCTAATTTTTTGCCCAAATTATTGCATATAGATTAATTAATTTAAAAAAAAAGAAAAAAGATTTAAAAAAAGAAAAAGTTAAAAAAAGAAAAAAAGTTGTGGCCAATGATCTAAATGTGACTAGCCAAGCCCAGGAGGTCAGATTGGAATTAAAATGGCAAATTGGGGCAAAAATGCAATTTCCAAAAGTTGAGGGACCAATTTGCAATTTTTGCAAAATTTCACCCGAGCCCTTAAATCATCATCTTAGCCCCCAATTAAGTTGAAATTGAACTTGGGTCAGGTCTAATTAATCGAATCGGGCAAAAAGGACCTAATTGCATTGAATTTGACATTTTCGGGCAAGAAAATGGCCAACTTTAAGGGACTCTCTTGCAAAATTGGGTGGAGACAATTACGAAAAATAGTCAAGATCTTAAACTACTATACATGAGGTTGTTAATTGATCAAAAACCGTGGCCAAATTGATGGATTAAAGCACACAAACTAGCTACCAAAACCCAGCCCATGGTTAGGTCTTAATTCGGAGCTGATAAGTAGGCATATTGGTGGCCCCACCATATCTCACTCAGCCACCCATATAGCTCGATATTTGCACGTGATGGAAAACCATATATAGCAGTGCAAGTGGACGGAAATTGGCCAAGGATAAGCTCCTGACAGCACCGGAAAATCGCAGCAAAACTTGCACACTCAACAGCTGCAGAATTAAAAAATTTGGCTAAGTCAGGAGAGTGGGTGGACTAGCTCAGTTGGCAGGCTTGGTAGGGGCCCAAAACGCTGACCAAAAATCCCTCAATTCATGGGATAAGATCACTTAAGCAAGGTTTTTCAAGGGATGAAACAAAAGAGATGAGAGAGAGAGGGGAGAGCTCGGAATCGTCCCCCAAAGAGGCCCTCAGAAGCAACTCCAGAAAAGGAAAACCCAGAAATTCCAGACCGACCTAGAGAGAGAAAAGTGAGATTTTTACATACCTGCGGCTAAAATTAGCCAAAACCTTCAACTAGAGAGTGAAAGGTAATTCAAATATCTTTCCAACCATAGGTCGCATGCCCCAAATGGAGATCGGGAAGGCCTCCTAAAGCCCCCCGAAACAGTGCCCTCCTGGCTGGCCCAGAAAGTCTGAAAATTTTTCTAAGTGTTGAGCCTGCTTGGTCACGAGTGAGGAAAAGCAAGTGCTTTTGAGAAACTTGAGAGACAAATGAGAAAAGCCATGACTTACAAACCAAACTATAATACATATAGTTTGGGTTGATTTGAACTTGGCCAACAAGGAAGGTTTGGAAGTCTAATTTTGGAAGTCAACGAAAAGCTTCGTTGTCACTTTTTCTTCTGCATATCTCACTTTCAGCTTGAAGGAACCAACTTCCACGTGCTTCCAGAGGACAATTTCGTGATTTCCTTGGCCAAGAGTCACTTGAAAAAGAAACTAGGAAGCAAGGTAAGCATCCTAGATGTATTTTTGTTCGAGTTTGAACATGTTTTGATCATGAAAATTGAGAAGGAAACTAGTCCGAAGAACTAATTTCTGAAGCTAATTTTTTTTTAAGTGTTTAAAACCTCTTCAATGCCCCTATATGCTTGACTTGTTACTCCCCTTTGCATGCTTTTTTTCGTCGTTGTGACTTTGATGAATGTTACATGGGAGTACAAATGATGCATAGAACAATCCGGTTTAGTCTTTAAACCTCATTGTGAACCATGAAACCATCTATAACATGAGCTAAAAACCACATTGAGATATGGTTGGCCCGCATAGGTCATGCATGAATGCTTCTTGAAGAGTTCATTTTGATGCGTTCGATTGATCGTTTTCGGTGATGTTTGTTGCATTTAAAAGTAAGTGTTACCTATTTTCATCTAGATGGAGTAATATTTCATATAGATATGGCATGCGATGGTTGTCGGAGCTTCAATATGAGCATTTGGCATGGCTGTTTGACTTGGGTTCATCACCAGTTTTGTAAAACAGCTCCAACCCGCATGTTGGAGGCCGTTTTCAGTTCGGTTTTTGCATGTTCTAGGCTGTGATTTCTAGTTAAATTTGTTCCTTGCATGTAGTAGTATAATCTTGATGCTTTATCTCCGCATGAGATTGCTTATGTGTGTTGGAGAAATCGTTCCAGAATATTTTGAAGATGACAAAACGTTTCCTTCAGTCTAGTCTGGGTATCTGCAGATCGTCTAGTTTAAAGTCTGAAGACTCTGACTGCCAGACTCAAGATTCAAGACTTAAGGTTCGAGACTCAAGACTCAAGACTATTCTCATTGATAGTCTTTCTGATCCAGTGACGAAGGAAATCCAGAGCCGAAGTATATGGTTGAGGATTTAAATCCTATCGTCTGGAGAAGATCTTTTTGGCTGGATGAATATAACGGATTCTTTTGATCTAAATCATTCGAAGATCCGATGGTCGACGAAGTATTCTTGGAATGTTCTATTCATGGAAACCAAGATCCTGATTGTATGGGCGAACATGATTGATGGGCTATCGTCAGGTTCCTTTTATAGCTCGAATAATCTTCTTGATTGATTCCGTCCAACGAGTAGATTGGAGGAATTCCTTTGGTAAGTGCCAACGGTATGATGGCATAAAGGAGTATAAAAAAGGAAGACATTCTAGTTGTCTTAAGGACGTGATTGATAGAAAAATTCCAGAGTCTGAAGCTCCTTGATTATTAGTCGATACAGTCCGAGCGAAATTGTATGCACAGAGAGTGTTTATACTTGGTGATACCTTGAGTGAGTGTGGTAAATCATCTACACAGAGAAATCAAGGAAGAACAACACTGTAACATCTCTTTGTTCATAGTGGAATCCAGCCAAATTGGCTGTCAGTGCAGAAGAGTGGACGTAGGCTTGAATCAAGCCGAACCACTATAAACCGCGTGTTTAATTCTCTCTTTCCTTACTCAGTCTTACGTTGATTGTTATCTTTTGCTAATCCTTGAACTGTCTAAGTATTGCGCAAGTATACAGAAATTATCAAGAAAAATCTTTGTATACCTATTCACCCCCCTCTAGGTACTCGTACTAGCATCATCAATTGGTATCAGAGCTCGTGTTCTTACTTTGTTTGAAGTGTTTTACTTCAGAGTAAAAGATCCATGGCTAGTATGCTAGCACCAGGGCTTATGGAAGGGCAAAGCGATACAAGACCACCCTACTTTGACGGAAAGGATTACAACATCTGGAAGAACAAGATGAAAGCTTTCCTACGATCCAAGGATCCTCTGGAATGAGATGTTGTGGAAAGAAGAATTACTCCTACTGCTGCATCAATCTCTGAAAGAGGAAAAGAAACTGTAGATGCCAGCGGAATGACTCAGGAAGAGACAAACAAGAGACAAGCACTCGATGCAAAAGCAATTTACTCTTTATATTGTGCCTTATCTCCAACTGAATATAACAGAATATCTTCTTGTGTTACAGCAAAAGAAGTATGGGATAGATTACACATCACCTATGAAGGGACAGATCGAGTGAAGGAGACCAGAATTAACATTCTCCTCGGTCAATATGAAGCCTTCAAAATGAAACCAGGAGAATCTATAACTGACATGTTTAGTCGTTTTACAGATATTGTCAATGGTCTTGAGAACCAAGGACAAAAAATTTATGATCCCATGAAGGTGAACAAGCTACTACGTGAACTCTCCAAGGACTGGAATCACATAAAGACTTCAATAAGAGAGACGCAAAGAATCATGCCTCTATCTGTCGACGAGCTGATTGGAACCCTTCAGTCTTATGAAGTGGAACGAATTAATGAAGACAAAGATCTAAGAGGTAAGAAATCTATTGCATTAAAATCAAATGATGACTCTGATGATGCAGATTCTGAAGATGATATGGACGATGAGGAGCTCGCCCTCATGATAAGAAGATTCAGAAAACTGAATAGAAAAGGCAGAAGGTTCAACTCAAAGAAACAAAGTTTCCAGAGACAGCAGACCAAGTCTGTTGATGATGAAGAACCAAATAAAGATGTAGTCTGCTTCGAATGTAAGAAGAAGGGACACATCAGACCCAACTGTCCTCTTCTGAAGAAGAAAAGAGGAAAAGCTGAGAAGTTTCGAAAAGCTCTCAAAGCCGAAACCTGGAATGATACAGAATGTGAAGAAAGTGATAATGAATATGCCAACATATGTTTGATGGCACATTCAGACTCAGACTCAGATTCTAGATCAGACTCAGACAGTGAATTTGAGGTAAGTGATTTTAAAATTCCTGTCAAAGTCTCTAAATATATTGATGAACTGTATTTCAATCTTAAGACTTCTCTCAAAAGGATTTCCGAACTTAAAAAGGAAAACTCAACTCTAAAACAAAAGGAAGTCATTTTAGAAGAAAGAGTTAAAAGTCTAGACCTAAATGTTTCTGCTCTTAAAGAAAAAGAAGATGATCTTTTGAAAGAAAATGTTTTCTTAAAAACAGACTTATCAAATATTTCAAAGAAGTTTTCAATAGGATCTGAAAAGCTTGAAAAATTTCTTTCTATTAAAAGACCTTACTTCAATAAGTCTGGTCTAGGCATGACAGTGGAAACAATTCCCTTGATTGATTTTCCTAAAGTTAAAGAAAGAATTAAGAAAAGACCGTCGAGAGAAGCTTACAAAAATTATTTCAAGAAAGTTTTTGTAAAACCCGTTGGTCGAAATGCTCTAAGGTGTTCAAAGTGTAACAGTAAGGATCACTTTGAAAAAGAGTGTCCCATGGTTTGGAAGCCTGTTAAGAAAGTATGGCCTAATAATGCTTATCCTACTAACAACAAAGGACCCAAGAAAATTTGGGTACCAAAGAAAACTTGAGACTCTCTTTTAAATGCAGGTCTCCGTCAAGAAAAAGATAAAATGGTATCTTGACAGCGGATGTTCAAGACACATGACAGGAGACTCAAAGTGCTTTGTAAAGCTAGTTCAAGTAAACGGCGGAAATGTTTCATTTGGAGGAAACGGCAAAGAAAGCATTGTGGGATTTGGAACTGTGAAAATTGGAAATCTCACAATAAGCAATGTTTCCTTAGTGGAAGGACTCAACTATAATCTCCTCAGCATTAACCAACTGTGTGATACTGGTTTCAAGATCTCCTTTCAAGAAGGAATTTGCTATGGAATTATTAAAGACTCTACTCAGTCTTTCATGGGTCGAAGACATGGGAACATCTACCTCTTAGACATGAAATTAAATGAATCACAATGTCTAATCTCAATTCAAGATGAAGTAAGCTTATGGCACAGAAAGCTTGATCATGTCAATATGAAGCAATTAGCCAAAATCTCATCAAAGCAGCTTGTTCGAGGTCTACCCAAATTACCATATCAAAAGTCCGATCCATGCACACCATGTATTCTGGGAAAACAAGTAAGAAATTCATTTAAACAAATAAATCATGTCTCTACTAATCATGTACTACATTTGCTGCATATGGATCTCTTCGGACCAACCCAGAACTCAAAGTATTGGAGGTAAGAAATACTGCCTAGTAATTGTGGATGATTTCTCTCGCTTTACTTGGGTATATTTCCTTGCAAGTAAATCAGAAACCTTTTCATATTTTGAAAAATTTGCTAAAAAGGTTCAAAATGAAAAAGGATGTGTTATCTTAAGTATAAAAACAGATCATGGAGGTGAATTTGAAAATCAAGATTTCACAAAATTGTGTGATGAATCTGGTTTTAAGCACGTATTCTCCTCTCCATACACTCCTCAGCAAAATGGAGTTGTGGAAAGAAAGAATAGATCTCTTCAAGAAATGGCTAGAACTCTTTTAATTGAAAGCAAAATTTCTTCACGGTTTTGGGCTGAAGCTGTTTCAACAGCATGCTATATTATCAACAGAGTCTTCCTAAGACCTATTCTTGAGAAAACCCCTTATGAATTATTCAAAGGTAAGAAGCCTATTGTTTCATACTTTCATGTGTTTGGTTGCAAATGCTTTATATTGAAAAATGCAAAAGATCGAGTTGGTAAGTTTGAAGAAAGATCAGATGAAGGCATCTTTCTTGGATATTCTACATCAAGCAAAGCCTACATAGTCTATAACAAGAAAAGCCAGACGGTGGAGGAGTCAATGAATGTCAAATTTCAAGACTCTACGCAAGATGAATCCAGTCAGACTCAATATGAAGAGTTTGAACCTGCTCTAGACCTTCCTAAGCTTACATCTGAAAAAGTATCTCAGACTCTGGATGACCAGCGTCAAGATGTTTAAGAAGATTCAAATAAAGAAAGAGATCATCATCCAGCAAAATCAACCAGTAACTGGAAGCACAAGTCCAACCATCCTAAAGATCTCATCATCGGCGAAATTAATGAAGGAATTCGCACCAGATCCAAAAGACGTGAAGAGTCTAGTGCTGTTGCTCTCATCTCTGAAATTGAACCAAAAAGCATAGAAGAAGCTTTATCTGATGAAAGCTGGATTGAAGCTATGCAAGAGGAGCTCAGACAGTTCAACATTAACGATGTCTGGGAATTGACGTCTAAACCAAAAGGTAAAACTGTTATTGGAGCCAAATGGGTGTTCAGAAACAAGATGAACGAAAAGGGAAAAGTCGTACGGAATAAAGCAAGACTCGTGGCCAAGGGATACACGCAAGAAGAAGGAATAGACTATGATGAGACTTACGCTCCTGTAACAAGGTTAGAAGCTATTCGTCTATTACTTGCGTTTGCTTGTTTAAAAAATTTCAGGTTATTCCAAATGGATGTCAAAAGTGCCTTCCTAAATGGATTTATCCAAGAGGAAGTTTATGTGGAACAACCGCCTGGATTTGAAGATCCAAAGAAGCCAGACTCAGTCTTCAGACTGAAAAAGGCCCTGTATGGTCTAAAGCAAGCACCTCGAGCTTGGTACGACGGACTAAGTAAGTTTTTATTACAGAATGGTTTTGTCAAAGGTAAAGTAGATACTACCTTATTTATCAAAAAGGAAAACAAAAGCTTTTTGCTCGTTCAAATATATGTGGATGATATTATTTTTGGATCTCCTAATGAAAGTCTATGCAAGAAATTTTCTAAGTCTATGCAGGATGAGTTTGAAATGAGTATGATGGGAGAATTAACATTCTTTCTTGGCCTTCAAATAAAGCAATTGAAGGAAGGAACTTTCATTTACCAAGAAAAATATGCTAATGGTCTTGTCAAAAGATTTGGATTGGAAAATTGCAAGAAGACTGATATACCAATGTCAAGTTCTTTGAAGATAGACAAAGATGAGGAAGGGAAGAAAGTTGACCAAAAGCTGTACAGGAGTATCATCGGTTCACTTCTTTATCTTACTGCTTCTAGACCTGACATTTTGTTAAGTGTTTGCATTTGTGCTAGGTTTCAATCAGATCCTAAAGAATCTCATCTCAGTGCTGCAAAACATATAATTAAATACGTTGCTTCATCTTCAAGCATGGGTCTTTGGTATCCTAAGAAATGAGACTTTAATCTTCTGGGATATTTAGACGCAGATCTGGCCGGCTGCAGAGTCGATAGAAAGAGTACTTCAGGAACTTGCCAGTTGCTTGGAAGCAGGACAGTGTCTTGGTTTTCAAGGAAACAAAGCACTGTAGCTCTCTCAACAACAGAAGCAGAGTATGTTGCCCTTGGAAGCTGCTGTTCGCAAATTCTATGGATAAAACAACAGCTACAAGACTTTGGGATTGAAGACTCATGCACAGAAATCAAATGTGACAACACCAGCGCAATCAATCTCACCAAAAATCCAATTCTTCATTCAAGAGCAAAGCATATAGAAATTCGACATCACTTTATTAGAGATCATATTCAAAGTGGAGAAATCTCGATTCGATTTGTTGATTCAAAAAGTCAACTCGCGGATATATTCACAAAGCCTTTGGAGAAAAATCAATTCGATTTTATCCGCTCCAGACTCAACATTTTGAAGCTCAAAGAAGTTAAAGTCTAGAGACTCTCCAACCTTCAGACTCAGAAAGTTGATGACCGTCAGACTCAAATCTCTCAGACTCAAATCTCTACGACTCAGACGTTGATGACTATAGACTGTAAGTTGTTACTTTATCTAAACTCGAAAAGGTATGATTTTTCGTTCAGTTATTTTAGTCTCCGTGAAAATCGAAAAACTTGTCTTTTCAAAAGGATTAATTTTGGCAATTATCGATTTTGAAAAGAGGTATTTGTACACTTTCCTTGTACCGATTGAACTTCCCCTTTTCAAAACTGAGTTATATATATATACAGTTTTCATCTTCAATCTTCAAAACCCTAAAAGCATTCTCCTCTCAAACTGATTTCTACTTCGAGTTCATCCTTGAGAAAGTTGTCATCTTCTCTTGGGAAAGCAAGCAAAGAAATCTTTTAAAGTCAAGAAGAATGTCATCTTCAAGGAAGTCCTCAAGAATCGCAACAAGGGGACCATAAAAGATGAAGGAGGGACCTACCCACTTCGATCTCACAGAAGAGGAAGAATTATCGAGTCAGCATCAGAACCCAACTCATTCTCCACCTCGTCATTCAATGCCTTCTACCCCCACAAGGTGTGGGTCAACATCCAGAAGAAGAGGTAATCGAGGACGCAAACCCAGTAAGAGTCCAAAAACCCTCTTATATTTACAAACTTTACCGTGCTTTGAAAAGTACTGGGACTCCGATGAAATATGTGGATGATTTTCTTAAAGAAAAGAACTATGGGAATGAGTACATTTTTCTGAAGAAAATGGAGGATTTGGGAATTGCTCCCAAAGGTAGAGCAGAGGAAGCGCTTGCAAATATTCCGAGTGACCCTCGGATGTCGGGCCCAAATTTGATTGATGGGAACGACGATGACAACATGTTCACTGATTTTCAACCAAGATTGGGTGTGGCTGCGAAGGTGAAGGGAAAGAGGATGGAGTTATTTAAATCGAAGGAACAGGAAACTTTGTTCTTCAAACTGCTGAAGCGAGGGGTGATAAACCCTAGGAGTGTCGACTTTGATTTCCTGGATGCTGTGAATGTGAACTTGAGAGAAAAGTTCAGTCTGCTTCAACTGGAACGTTTTTGCACTGACACCACGGAAGGATATGCACAACTGACTGCATATTTCTATTCAAATCTTAGCTTTATTGATGCGAATAGAATATCTTTCAGTGTTCGAGATCAGGATTATATGTTGGATGTGGATATGTTGGCGGACATACTTGGAGTTGAATGGGCACAATATCAACCAGTCAAAGTTTCAGTTGCTCGTGCCACAATGGACCTTGTTGAAGACAGAGACATTGAGGGAAAAATCATCTATTCGAGGATGCGCGCTATCAATATTGTGCTGCACAAAATTGTGATCAATTGCATTAGGCCTAAGTCTACATCAAAGACTGATGTGTCTAACTCAGAAACAAAATTGATGTACGCAATCAACTCAGGGAAGAAGTTCTCTCTCCCTCACACTATTCTCTTTCACATGTACAGAGCAATGTCGAAAGACAAGGGACAATTGCCTTATCCGTGTCCGGTGACCAGATCTTCGAGACACATGAATATTGAACCTCCACACACTCTCTGTGTTCGACCGTGCGATAAGATGGTGGTAGGTTTCAAGATGTTGACAAAGATGCATTTGAAAGAACTTTCTAAGGCAATGGAGAAATTCAGAGTGAAGACTCCAGTTCCGTCTGCTTCAAAAAGAAAGGGAAAGGAAGCCATTGGTGCCCCATCCAAAAAGAAGAGAACTCTCATCTTGGAGGATGAAGATGAAGATGAGGAGGAAGATCTCACAATCTCTGCTTTGATAAGGACAAGACATTCTGTTCCACAATCAACATAACAGCAGAAGAAACAGAGAGAAGAAGAAGAAGAAGAAGACAAGAACAGAGAAGAAGAAGAGCAGAGAGAGAAGGAAACAGAAGCTGAAGAAAAAGGAGAACAAGAGCAAGAAAAGTCTGCAGCTGAATCTGGAGAGAAGGATACAGAAGATCATGATCATCACTCTTCTCCTTTTGATGTCCTAGAAACAGGGGGAGTTGGCGAGCAAGAGAGGTCCACACCTCATGCTGCCAATAGTGAAGGTTAAAGACAATCTCCAGTAGCCCCAGAAGAATTTCAGGCTTCTCAATTGCCTGAAGAAGGTCACGATACGTCAGAACCAAATCTGCAAGACTTTACAGAAGCGCCATCGTCTGCAAATGCAAGTACTCAGACGGAGAATTCCGCAAATTTTCGTCGTATCATGGATATTCTTCTAGAAATGCGAGGCCAAATCTATGCTCTAGACTGTGAAATTCAAGCCTTGAAGAATGCTGGACAAGCATCTTCGCCACTCCGAGGATAAAATGAAAGACCTCGCTCTGCAACTGCAAACCAATGCCAAGGGAGAAGAGGTAGCTCAACTGAGGGAAGACTTGAAGAAGCTAGAAGGAGTAGTCCAGTCCATGGGAGACTTCCAGATTGTGCGCATTCCCAAGCAGACATGACATCTTTCTCACCTTTTTAATGTTGACAAAAAGGGGGAGAAGCAATTTGAACCAACCAACCAACTTTCTTTCAACTTTCTTTGACTATAAGTTTTTTTTATGTTTGTTTATGACTTGAGCAATCTTGGGTGTGAACTTGAACTTGACCTTGAACTTGACTGAATTGGCTGTGGATTTTAATGCTTAACTGTTTAAATTCATATCAAGTGTTGTTATATGGTATTACTCATGAAAGACTAACCAATTTTCTGTGGATGCAGAGTCTGGTTGCTTTGTTAATCTTTATGAGATTACCATATTGCTTGAGAAATGTTTTTGCAGGTCAAAGTGGTTCAAATCTACAGGAAAGTTTTGTCACCATCAAAAAGGGGGAGATTGTTGGAGAAATCGTTCCAGAATATTTTGAAGATGATAAAACATTTCCTTCAGTCTAGTCTGGGTATCTGCGGATCGTCTAGTTTAAAGTCTGAAGACTCTGACTGCCAGACTCAAGATTCAAGACTCAAGGTTCGAGACTCAAGACTCAAGACTATTCTCATTGATAGTCTTTCTGATCCAGTGACGAAGGAAATCCAGAGCCGAAGTATATGGTTGAGGATTTAAATCCTATCGTTTGGAGAAGATCTTTTTGGCTGGATGAATATAACGGATTCTTTTGATCTAAATCATTCGAAGATCCGATGGTCGACGAAGTATTCTTGGAATGTTTTATTCATGGAAACCAAGATCCTGATTGTATGGGCGAGCATGATTCATGGGCTATCGTCAGGTTCCTTTAATAGCTCGAATAATCTTCTTGATTGATTCCGTCCAATGGGTAGATTGGAGGAATTCCTTTGGTAAGTGCCAACGGTATGATGGCATAAAGGAGTATAAAAAAGGAAGACATTCTAGTTGTCTTAAGGACGTGATTGATAGAAAAATTCCAGAGTCTGAAGCTCCTTGATTATTAGTCGATACAGTCCGAGCGAAATTGTATGCACAGAGAGTGTTTATACTTGGTGATACCTTGAGTGAGTGTGGTAAATCATCTACACAGAGAAATCAAGGAAGAACAACACTGTAACATCTCTTTGTTCATAGTGGAATCCAGCCAAATTGGCTGTCAGTGCAGAAGAGTGGACGTAGGCTTGAATCAAGCCGAACCACTATAAACCGCGTGTTTAATTCTCTCTTTCCTTACTCAGTCTTATGTTGATTGTTATCTTTTGCTAATCCTTGAACTGTCTAAGTATTGCGCAAGTATACAGAAATTATCAAGAAAAATCTTTGTATACCTATTCACCCCCTCTAGGTACTCGTACTAGCATCATCAATGTGTCGAGATTGAAGGCCACGAACATGGCCCGATGAAGACGTTTTGAGGTGATTTGATGCAAGCCAAGAATTTGATAAAATGTTGGAACCAAGTTTCAACCTTGAAACGGTCGATTTAAGCTCTATTATTGTAATATTTATGTGCTGTGTTGTTCAATGTTAACGTATATCGGTTTAGGAAATTATTATTATTATTATTTTGAAAAAAATAAAAAAAATCCAAAAAAATTCAAAAAAATTCAAAAAAATATATAAGTGATAAATGGCATCAAATTAAGGAAAAATGACATATATGAAATTTTATTAATTTTATAAGGTCATTTTTCCTAATTTAATGTCATTTTGATATTTTATAATCATTTTTTGCAAATACTCTATTTTCCATAGATTCAAAATATTTAGAGTAGTTTCGTGTATTTAAGGTAATATCATGCATATTTAAATTCTCATTTTGCTCACGGGGGTCCTGTCTCGGGGCGTGATAACAAGGCCATGCAATATTATTTGCCCGGCTTGTATCGGGTCTTTTTTTTCCGCATTACTTTCAAGTTATTTCAATTTCTTGGATGTTTATTTACCGCACCGCTTTTCAATAATTTGAGTGTAAATTTCTTTTCTAAATTATGTTAGGATTAGTTTAGACAAAAAAAAAAAACCTACAAAAACATTTGCATGGACACTTAGTGGTTTCATAAAGATTATAATTGGTAATCAAGATGGTGTGGCCATTTAAATAAACAACATTCCAAGTTAGTGGCACCGCAAGGGCGCTAATAGAAACATTGGCGTAAACAAGTCCCCGTTCCTAGAAATCTCTGGTTGCGTAGAAATCGAGGCAACACTCCCGTGTCTCGGTTGGTTTCTAGCCGACCTCAATAGGCTAGTGGCGACTCCTAGAAATATTTAGGTTGTTAATAATTGAAATATGAAATCCAACGTCGCGCGAGGTATGGGCTTGGGAGAGCCCGCGCCTAATTTAGGGCCATTGGTCCGCTTCTTTAGGCAAATACCCCTAAACCTTCTTCCTTTTCCCCCGGACGGAAAAAAAGAGGTCGTGACATCTATGTGATTGCCATTGATTCTCCTTGGTGAAGTAAGTGATCTTTCCCTATAGCATGCAATTTATTTTCTTGGGTCGGTCCATGACAATCTAGGTCAATCATTGATTTGATTCATTTGTCAATTGGAAATGAAATGAGAAATTGCTAGGGAATGATGCATTTTTAAAAAAAAAAAACTTTGGAGAATTTGTTTTTACATCATGTCTAGAAAATTTGGTTTTACTAGGATATCCATTTTTAGGAAATTCCCTTCTTGCATAGACTTTTCATGAAAAAATCAAAAAAAAAAAAAAAAATAGAAAAATCGATTAGATCATTGTCATGGATTGACTCTTCATTTACACCTCATGCTTACATGGTCCCGTTTATTTCCTTTAGGTGATTATGGAGCGATCTCGCTCACCTATCCGTATACGGCCGAGGGCTAAAATGGCGGATCAAAATGAGGTGCTGGGCCGTATCATTGACAATATGAACAAGCGAATTGCACACCACCAAAGTCAAGTCGATGAATTGTCTGCTACTGTGGCTTTTCTCATCAAGCAAAAGGGCTGTGATGACATAGGTACTCTATCTTCAATGAGAAACTGGAACTCAAAGAAGAGAGCCAAAAGAACTTTTGAATTGTCTCATTTTCTTGAGGTAGCTGAATTTGATGCCACCATGAAGAGACTAGTGACTTATCTAGAAGGAAGAATCTCTAACCTGGAGGGTTCGCATCACAAGATCAAGGATGGTGAAGAACTCAAGCGCACATAATTCATGGTCTTAAGTAGATCGCTTTCCTTATTTAATTAGGGGCATGTTCAGTTGCACATTCCCCCCACGCGGGAATTTTTATTGCATTTTAGGAATTGTTTTTGCTTTCGAGAAATTGTTTTTGACTCTTCTCTTTTTAGGGGTTAGGAATCATAATTTCCGTTCCAATAATGTAATTCATTTGATTCTATTCAATGAAATTACAATTTTATTTCCAATTTTTGAGGGCATGACGGGGTACTCCAAACTAGTCCAATGACGATATCCAACAATGAAAAAAATATCATCCTAGGAGAATTCTGAAGACTAGGCTTCTTCATGCTTCCTCATCCAAAAAAAAAAAGATTCCAAAAGAACAAAAAAAAAAGATCATTTTTCAAGCCATTTCCAAAAAGCATGCATTAGATTAGCCTTGTTTAATTTTCTGACTCATTTACTTCATGTTTCAGAGCATTACTTTCTTGTCCTAATGAGAAAGCATCTAAAAAAGGCACATTAGGGGCAAACAAAGTGTGTTCCATTTCTGTGCTTGACGGAATTTTCATTTTCGCCCATTAAATGAGGGGCAAGTTAAAAGAGGATCATCCATCTTTAGTGAAAGAGGTACATCTCGTCTTTGAACATAAATAATTTTGGAATATGACGCTTTGTTCTTTTCCTTGCAGATGATGAATTGGGGGTACTACAGATTCTAGTAGTGACATGACTAAGACAAAATCTCGATCCGAGCCAAAATGGTTGTGCAATTTGAATTTACTTTGAGTTGCATAATATCCTATTCATGCACATTCTCTTGTGCAGGGGCAAAAGCAATAATGGAGTATTCATCAAATCAAAAAGCAAATTTTCACTTTTGATTGATAAAGACAATCCAAGAACATCCATTGCTGAGACAACCCCTTTGTGGAGCAATCCCCTGAATGAATGCTTAAAACCATGTTTTGAGTGCAATAAATTATTTGTTTTGAAGTCACAAACACTTTCCATGCTTAAAGTTACTGGACTCTTTTGAAAAGAGATTTTTCATATTGATTTAGCTCACAAATTTCATGTGGAGATTTATCAAGATAGACAACTCAATGGAGTGACATCAATGTTTAAGAATGTTGAATGAGACGTATCAAGATGATGAAAGGCAAGCCCTATCCTATACACAGTCCCTTACTTATACACTTGATACACTTGTGAGATGAATGTAGGAAGTTCCATATCTGTGAGGTAAAGAGTTCTCTCGCAAAAGGTACGATAACTGAAATGATGAGGGGCAATTCATTTCTCTATCCTAAACACTACAAGAGAATCATTGCTTAACCACTTTGAGCTCCATACACTTGTGGAAGTTCTTTCAAATTTCCCCTGTCAAGAACCACCCCACATTGGGGCAAGTTGGAAGTAAGATAACATTATGAGGTGAGGAAAATGAAAATGAATTTCTTGCTCTCACTTGCATTAATCTTCAAGTCACGCTATTACATTGAATTTGTGTGCTAATTTAAGTGCCTTAGAATGACGAAGAGCATTCATTTCTCTATCCTACATACTTATATCCTTTGCACAGCCCATTTGAGCCTGCAATTTTTCATTTCTTTAAACCCAGTTGGTGATCATCCCCCACATTAGGGCAAGGCAAAAGACAAATGAAGACTTTTGAAAGTTTGGGTGTCATTCAGAGTGTAATTCCTTGACGCATGCACTGTGCGCAAAAATTGAAATCAAAATAGAATTAAGGGGCATGAAAAAAGCAGTGTGCCTGGTAAAAGTAAGGCCAATGCCCATGAAAAAAGAAAGTGAAAAAAAAATGAATAAGAACTAGGGGCATGAAAAAGCAGTATGCTTGATAAAAGCAAGGTCGATGCCCATAGATGAAAAAGAGAGTCAAGATAAAGACTATCTATTGCAAAAAAATTGAACAATACTCAAAAAACTCAAAAGTTGAGGTTTTACAATCAATGGGGCATTTTATGAAGACAATCCCCGATGATGAAAAAGAAAACTAGTGGCAATGCCAAGATGATCACCAACTTTCACCCTTTACACACATTTTGAGCCTAATGATCATTTCATTTCTCAATCCATGAACCCAGCCTACGTTACGTCCCTTACAAGTCTCTTCAGATTATGGCACTTGAATTAACATAGGGGTTCGCATGTTTTAAGCATCGCTCGAAGGAGTGCGAGCAAGACTATTTCTTTCTCATTTTGCAGGGTTCTTGACTTGTAAATCCGGAGATGATTGCGAAGCTATTCTTTCAATAGCCTTGACTCAATGAGTCCCTTTATTAAGCCATTGACCAAGCCTACATTACGGTCCCTATCAAAGACCTCTCAAATTGGTAAGGTCGTACCGCTTGCGAGAATACTTGGACCCTTGTTGGTATGATGATAGTGAGACGGAGTGATTCTCATAAAATAGCCTCTAAATGAGAGGGAGTGAAAGTCCTTTCTAACTGAAAGTCTCTCATTTAATATTCTTATAAAATCTATGTCATGAAAGTTGTCTTGAATGATAATTCTCTCCAATGGAAATTTGGGTGATGCAAAGGTCATTATGCATAAATCCTGATTGAGTTGATGAAAACCTCACTGAATTTTGAAATGTACATTCTAGAGTAGCTTGGATTGTCTATCTCTTTGATGAATGCATATTAGTTTTTGCTCTAAATCATGTCTGACAGGTAATTCAAGTTCATTTTAGAATGTTTCATGATATTAGGAGGTGAGAAACCTCCACCATGAGGTGAAAGACCTCTACATGATATCTAAATTCCAAAAGACATCCCTAAGAATCAGAGATATCATCAGGTGAGTATATCTTTATCATACTCTAAAATACTTGTTATTGTGCAGGTATTCTCTCTCAAGTGCATCAACACTTGACTTGGTCAAGCTGTCCAGTTATATCGATCTGGTGTGCTTTCGTAGCCCAGAGTCATTTTCATCGACTCGGTGTGCTTCCGTAGCCCAGAGTCATTTTCATCGACTCGGTGTGCTTCCGTAGCCCGATGTCTCTTTCTTGACCTGGCGTGCATTCGTAGCCCAGAGTTCATTTTATCGAACCGGCGTGCTTCCGTAGCCCGGATTTCTTTTATCGACCTGGCATTCTTTCGTAGTCTAGAATCCTTTACACCGACACTCAATGGAGTTGTCCCTCAAAGATTTTTCCTCCAGATTCAATCTAATTAAGGCGGCCGAAGAATGGTTCGGGTCCTGGTCGGATGATTTCTGTCGCAAGGCTGGGCGACTGAAGAATGGTTCGGGTCCTAGCCAAACAAAACCTCAATCTAGGCGACCGTAGAATGGTACGGGTCCTAGACAACATTTATTGCTCTAACAGGCGACCGTAGAATGGTACGGGTCCTGGAAAAATGATTTTCTTCGTCGAGGCGACCGTAGAATGGTACGGGTCCTTGACAACACCTACTCCTTATTCAAGCGACCGTAGAATGGTACGGGTCCTGGAAAATGAATCCCTGTTTAGGCGACTGTAGAATGGTACAGGTCCTAGACAAAACCTTTCTGCCGTACTGGGCGACCGTAGAATGGTACGAGTCCTGGGAAAGTAGTTCCTTACAAAACCTTTCTGCCGTATTGGGCGACCGTAGAATGATATGGGTCCTAGGAAAGCAGCATCTTCACAAAGTCATGTTACTATACTAGGCGACCGTAGAATGGTATGGGTCCTGGACAGGTAACACCAATTACCTCAAACTATACTATCCTCCTTGAAGGTAAGTTATTCTAGGCATGTTCATTTATCATTTGCATTAGCATTTTCATGCATCATATAAATTGCATTAAAAAAAATGGAATTCATTTTCCTTAAAAAAAATAAAAAATCATTCATTGCATGTGCATAGTCAAAATTTAGGTCTCAATTTGTCTTTGAAGGCAACCTCTTCGAGCTCACCTTCAAAGAGGGGCAACTGTTGACACCTAAATTTTGGTAATCCGATCATTTATTTTATACATAAAAGTTAGGGACTAAACTTTAGCCCCTAAACAAAAAATATTAGTCAATTGCATATAGATGTTTGAAGGGTTATCATAAATTCACTGCACCCACGTTAGAATTGGCCTGATATGAGAATGGTCCTCATGGGATTCGGTTACGGAAATCCGCAATTGTGGCCTCCTTGCCCACTCACGCATTTGCTTGAGTGAAGTCCAAAAGTTGACCGATTCATCCGTCGGAGAAGAGAAAGGAAGTGAAAATCCTGGAGATATTTGGTTGATTCGATGGACACAAAATGAGGGGGATTGCTAGTGAGGGGATTGGCAAACATAGATGGAGAGAAACAGGAAAGGTTTTGCTGAAATTTATTCTTTCTATGGTTGAAAAAAGGCTATTGCGGGAAGTGAATATAAGCAAAAGGATCAGCAGATTGTTTTTTCGTATCTTCACACCAAGGGGGACGATATATTCAAAACAAAAAGGGGAAAGTGGAATTTCCTCTTCACTGGCATGGTCACAGAAAAAATCACAAGAATAGGAAAGAACTAAAACATAATATGTAGATTTATTCTCTTTCCTTGAAAGCCTAGGTTATTCCTACCTATAAAAGGACCATCTATAGACAAGCAACTGAGAGGGGGGGGGGGGGGGGGCACACAATAGAATACACGGCCACAATTCAGAGCAAAGAGAACGAGAGCACCTTCGTTCACGAGAAAAGAATAAGATATATAAAGCCCACCATTGAAAGAAGCTCACGGCCAAGAGGACATTGGTGCCGATTCTTCATCAAGAGCTCACCCTCACTTCCTGCGATTACTTTCTTTCTTCCTCAGATTTACGGCCAGGTGAGATCTTCGTTTGCGGCTTTGGCAACACCGGAACCAGCGCAATTCGAATAACAACGAAGCAGTTCCCAATTGCTACGTGGTCGTGCGACCTTGTCTAACATCAACGTTGCTTCCTTCCTGTCCCACGACGAAGCACTTGCTGTTCCCGTTCCTGCTGCCGCTGTGACAGCGACGCCACTGCTGAGCCCGAATAGAGAGATGCTAAGCTTGTCATCACTTTTCAAGACCTACTGCACACAGCGAGCTGTTGCTGTTGTGATCCATCGAGTCGCAAGCTAAACTTAGACAATCAATTGCGTCATCTCGTGCTGCTAATTGTTCCACCCGAGTTTTTGTTTTCACAGGTCCATAAAGGTTCGTCCGTGTCCACCAAACTGAGAGCCCCAACCTCAATGACTAAGCCGTTGACCCGATAAGCCACGAGCTTTACGCTCACCGTTAAGTTCCAGCAATTCCAGGCGTAGTTCTTTTGCCAAAAGCACTCACGTTGAATATTATCGGTCAAGAAGACAATTCCACTTGCTGCATGAAGAAAATCCATTGACCTTGACTTGAAAAAAAGGTCAGAGCCAACGTGGTGAAATCAGAACTACACATTCAATCGTGTTCGTTCGAGAGATTTGGCAATTGAAGACCCACTGCCAAAGTAACAAAATCTAGTCAACAACAGAGATGGTCAATCGGTAATTTTGTCCCTTGAAGGGTCTAAGTCTACCGAGACCTACTTGCTGTCCATGACGTTCGAAGACTTGCGGGTTATTGAAGCTCTCGCCGGCCGCATCGGGAGTATCATCATGCACCATTGACGACGAAGTTGTTATGTACTTTGAGCCAGAGAGCTAGAGTTGCTGCCCAAGTCCCGAGCCGCGAGTCCTTACGTGATTTCGCTGATCATCCGTGAACCATCACCATTGACGCCACTGAGGAGCCAATCGCCACCACCGGTCATCCGTTGAGCAGATTCCATTCGATTCAAATTTGACAATATTATTTGCGGAATTAGGTAATTATCTTATCTAAATTTGATTTGGATATTTTATTTCCTAATACATGCTTTTCAATATCTTACGTGCATATTTGAATTATGGATGTACTTACGGTTAGGATCTATTGCCTAATTCGCAACCGCACACGGATTTTTTATTCTATCTATAAAGCTTTAGATGGAATAATTATTCATGCGTGAGTAAAATTGATATATTGATCTTTAAGGCTTAAGATCAATTTATCGGTTTTATTACCGAAATAATCAAGTTTGATTTAGATATTGTTTCCTGATTCGGACGATGTGTGATATCTTTGATAATTCTAAATGATTTTGTGCTTATCTTTTAATTGTTTTATCTATCTCGAAAATACAAAAAAAGATTGCATTTGCATATCATGTAGATTATATTTGATTTCCTATATAGAATTGCATGATAGAATAGTTAGGTACATTTTTAATTATATTAGAATGCATGTTTAGATGATATCTAGGTTAGATAATATCTTGGAATTAAATTGCATGTCACGATAAATTTCTAAGTTAAAGATAGGATTCAGATTAGTCTATTTCCTAACTTAAAATAGATAATATCTCACTTTAGTTAGATTTTTATTGTTAGTTATTTTTAATTACGAATTTTTATTAAAAAATACAAAAAATGTCATAGGTTAAATTAGTTTTATTATTTAGGATAAAATGCATTCTTTTAGGAAAAGGAAAAAAATGTCATGTGCACGTCATTAGGGTTAGATTCATTGAAATGCATGTCATTTAGTATTTTTGCTAGGCCCATTTAGTTAGAAATTACATGTCATTAGGATTAGGTCATTTAGTTAATATCGCATTGCATATTGCATGATTTTCATTAATTAAGTGAAAAAAAAAAAGAAATTGTGTGTTAATTAGAAACCATATCCAGGGTTGTTGATGTGGATTTTAATTTAACATTGCAGATGCTTTCGTTGCTTAGAAGTAAGTTTTTTTTTTGCAATTTATTTATTGTTTATCTGAGTGTTAAATTGGTGGTTTGTGCACGCGCATGATAACCTCACATGTTAGGGAAATAGATTTAAAATAAACCCAAGCTGTTTGCAAAAAACATTTTTTCAAAATAAAAGAAATGGTACCGAAAGGGCGTTAGAGAAATTTAGCGTAACCAAGTCCCCGTACCCAAATCTCTGGTTCGTAGGAATAAAGTAAATCTCTTGTTACTTTATTTGGGTTTCTAATCGTCCCACCAAAAAATAAATTAGTGGCGACTCCTGATTGAAAATCATTTGCATGTTAAGAATTTGAACCTAAGTCGCGAATTGGTATGGGCTTGGGAGAGCCCGAGTTAAGTCTAGGCTTAACAATCCATTAGCCAAAACCCTAAGTGGTTCAACCCCGAGAAATTGGTCGCGACAATCTCTCTATCGAGGCATCCAAGGCCACTCAACAAGGGCATCCCAAACTTCCGGGGGCATCACTGGTATCTCTGTACCGATGGGTTCATTCACTCACTTACGCACACATTTCACACCACCACACCTTTGATTAATGCATTTATCGTATGCAAAAGAAAAGACTCTAAAGTATCTATCTAACTCTCATGAACCTAGCACACGTGCATGTCCAAATTATAAGATAAAACCCATTATGTCATGTCCCATTCCATGCCGAATAGATATTTACCCCATAATCAAGCACTATGCACCGCACTCATTGCACACACATGATACTATATGTACTTATATATCTCAATTAAGATGTGAGACTTACTCCTACACAACTAACATCTATTAGATGGTTATTAGACTCTATGTACAAGTCTAATATAAAAGACACAACATCTAATATATGTTCTCAGGTCTAGACAGTTTACTAGCTAAATGTATAGTTTCGGTTTCGGATACAAAAGGCCTTTAATTCTTGTTGAAATACTACCAAATTTTAGTATGTTATATTTAAGACATAGACTGACAATTCCCATGAAGAAACTTAAGTCTAATTGTCACTGTATTAAGAGTAACGGTTGCCATAATCTTTACTAGCACCTTGTATCGACGTCCAGATTCTTTATCTACAAAGAAAATTATAGCCAACTCTTATTCATTTAATCCCAAATTTTGACACATCATTCCTTAAGATGTGTTATACAATTTTCATTAAGGATTCAAATTCCAATTCTAATTAGGTAAATACAGAAAATTCGCATAATTAGTAAAGGTCAAACCGTTTCTCACAAAAATAATGTAGTAGTTTTACTAAATTCACTTCTATCTCTATATTTTTATATTCACATGGTTATAGCTACGTGTATAACTTGATCTTATAGATGTTCTATCATGTAGAATGGTTTCTTTCTTATTTCCATTAACATACATAAAGAAAATAAATACAAATAGAAAACTCCACAACCGTTTTCACCTAGAATAGAATAGGTACACGATTTCCTTTGCTTCTAACATGACTAAACCACTTTTCACAAATTTCTTCTACTATACTTCAATGCCTAATCACAGCAACTTAAGGCACCTTCGGCATGTCTTTCTCTAACAAATAATCAATCCACAAACTCGGCTCGAAGTGTTGTTGCATCCGTGAGTTCACTCACCATGATTTATACCAAATCCATTCGCTCGGCAACCATTTCATCACTTCACTCAACAAAACAGCATACTAACACTTGGATTTCGAAACATACAAGACTCAAAGGTAACATGCAAATACTTCTACCTTCAATCTAACACTTGCTAAGCTTAGATTAACCACAAAACAGCAACTACAAACCAAATCCTTCACTATTTGGTTAGACCCGCAAGCTTTCTTGACAAAACAATGGATAACTTTCAATTTAGAGTTATATCTTTCCTTACTTTGTTCAGTTATTAGACAACACAAATATGCTTCAAGATCAACACCAAAATCTCACATGCAAGAAGAGGAAGGTTGCTGGTTTGCTTTTGGTTTCACCGCTTGACCGAGAGAAAACGAAAAGAAGAAGATGAAGATGGGTTTCGGTCTTGAAGAGAGAGAGAGTTCTGAAACTTAAGAGGGAAATAGGTCTACAAGGCTAATCCCTAGGCTAGACTAATGATGAAATTTGCTAATGATTATGTCTCTTGAGTTTGCATGTCTTGGTTTGTGGGAATGAAACCGTGGGTGTCAAGTGCAAGGAGAAACGAGAGAGAGATGTCGTGGCCTCTAAGTTTGTTGTCTTAAATTCAATTTGTTTCTACTTGATTTCAATTCTTTTATAATTATACAATCATGACATGTATAACATATCGACTAGTCAATGTTAGTCTATAAAGAATTCATCGCAAAAATGCTAAAGTTAGAAATTGATATTAGCATTACAAGCATTAATCAAATTATCATAACTATAATTTATAAACTTAGTTGAAAATAAAATCACTCGGGCCTAAATATTCGTCTCCGGCCCAACATGCTTAATCTATAATAATCCGGCCCACTAAACTAAATTTACAAATCTAACAATTCCGAACCTTGGCCCACTTCAAGCCAAGTCTAAGCCCATAATCACTCGTTAGATCTCTTAAGTCCAAATCGTGTGGCCCACTTACTTCTCAAGCCCACACATTTCTCATGATCCATTGGGTTCATTTTCTGGCCCAATCTAATTAATCTAAGTTCCTAATGATCTAATTACACTAATGAAGGTCGGTGAAATTTGGGATGTCACAATGGTTGATGGGTCGTAATAACTAGAACACGCTTGAATGGTTGTGATAGTTGCGCCTGATTATGGGATAAAATTGTGTGGCACGGTATATGACATGTCATAACGGTTTAACCTTATAATCGGGACTCATGTGATTGAAATGATGTGTTCCAGTTATTAAACCACGCTTGCTGCACTAATGATGGTATATATGTTGAGCTAACGTGTAGGTATGCGCCGATACGAGGTAAGTGTTGTATGCTGTGTGCTTAGGATTGCCTTTGAGGCGAATTTGCATCTTAATCGGGGTTTAAGGTTTTGACTCGCTGAGATTTTATCGCACCATGTCATGGGCTAATATTTTTTAGGGCTATAGCATGGAGATCTGTTAAGTGTGAATGTGGTGGTTGCAAGATGTGACACCTTTTGGCTAGCCCTGCCATTAGTGAAGTTTAGGGTGACCCTGATCCTTGAAGGTTTTTGAGAGGGTTGGTTGGAAGTTGCCAATGTAAGAACTTGTAAATCACTAAATGTCCTAGGGACAACGGTGGTTAAATGAATAAGTTGTTTTAGCAACTTTTGTTTTGATTGACTATCCCTATTGTTTGTTTATTGACTGGGTATTGTGTTTAATTCATTTCCACATGTGCTTAATTGAAAGAAAGATAAAAAGAATGGGTCGGCGACACATCCTGAGACGTCGCATTTTCAATCGACCATCGAGGGATGTGCACGTGCTCAGGGTTCGGGGCGTGACACATACTGCATAGTAATTGTTCAAATACTTTAAGGAAATACATTCAGTTTAGCATTGGCCCTGCTACAACCAATTACAACAAAGACCTACAATCTCAAATCAAATTGGTCAATCATGCGATCTTGTCCAGAGATAATGCCTCACTTCCAAATGCTCCTGGGATGAAAGATGCCTCCATAAGTGGACTTACCCATTTTCCATAGCAGGGGAAGTTGGAGTACTAAGAATAAAAGAAGGGGGCCTAATGATAACGACGCAAAGGTAATGTAAACCCACTCTGCTCTCTTTTGCTGCACGATAGTGTAAGCTGCAACGAAAGCCACCAGCATGCAAGCCAAAGAGAGGAAGAGACAAGAAAGGCCCATCATGATCTTAGTAGGCAATGAGCGAAGAAAATCGTTTGCCTTGTACCGCGAAGTTAAGATGGCTAAGAATATCAAGATGGCCAGCACGGAAAAGAACAAACCTAAACCATCCGAAATTTCGAAAACGATGAGAGCCTTCCTTGCTAACAACGGTGGATCTCCAGCAATGCTGCTAATACTTTTAGGCACATTGTAAGAAGCACCAAATAATATTGCGGCAATTAGAGTTGAGACGACCATACATGATTCAGCTGTGTTCCTCACCCACTCCCCTCCTTTCACAAGCAACTCTCGGTGCTCCTCCGTGAATATTTGCCAATATGATTTCCCCTCGTGTTTGAAGGTTCTCAAGTCAGGGAAAAGCCACTTTTCCACAGCCTATGCATAAAAGTCACAAACGTGACAATAAGTACAAATATAATTGAAAATTGGGAAAATTTCAAATAAGAGAATAAAGTGGAGCCATTTTATAAAAATATAACTCATAGTATACTTTGCTTTAATAAAAATCTGAAATGGCTAACCCAATACCAAATAAGGGGCAAGCTCACTGGCCAACTAAATCTTCGTACGCCGGTTTGCACGTGCGACTCATATGCTTATTCCGGCAGCAATGTAAGGGGCAATTTTGTCCAAAATGTTCTTATTTAACCTAAAATGAAAAGGCCCTAAATTGACCTCGATTCTTCGAGGGTTATTCTAAAGTGAATTTCATAGAGTGGTGAGTTCCATTCCCTATATCCTAAGGTGGATTCCTTAGATGGTGAGCACTTACCTTTGGTGGTAACCTATATCCTAAAGTGAATTCTTTAGGTTGTGAGTATCTGACCTATTAGGCTGCGCATGGTAATATTTCTGTTTCTCTTAATTTATGTTCTTTTGTTCCCTAGAACAAAAAAAAAAAAAACCCATTTGGTAACGCCAAGTTATTTTTTTATTATGGGGAATAGAAAGTTAGCCTAGAAATAGATTTGGAACAGAAACGAGAAACAAAAAAAATTACTTTTGTTCTTGGGAACAATTTCTAGAAATAAGTAATTTTTTTTTAATTTTCTTTTATTCTTCTCTCTTGCTACAACCACCTTCAACCGCCCGAAGCCACCGCCGACCGCCGACTGTTGTTGCTTGCCACCGCCATCGCTCATCGCCGGCCTCTGCCACCATCACTCACCACCGCCGGCCTCCGCCGCCGCCCGCCGGCAGTCATGCGGTGGCGGCTGGCGGTTGTGCGACACCAGCAGGTAGGCAGTGACGGGCGGCGGTGACAACGGGCGGTGGCGGTTGGTAGTCGACGATCCGTGAGCAAAAATAAAAAACAAATAAATATAAAAAGGAAATTGTTGCATTACCAAACGCATTTCTATTCTTTTTCTATTCCAAGAGTAGAAATTTTGTGTAGTTACCAAACGGGTTCTTTTACTCATAAATTGTTTCCTGGAATAGAAATAGAAAAGAACTAATTCTGAAAAGAAACACTTCCCCAGTCAAGAAGCGTTGTCATGCACGCCCTTAAATGCCCTATGTCTTGAAGTAGGTTCCTTAAATGGTTAGCATTTCCTTGGTCGCACTTTTGTGACCTCTTATAGGCAACATTACTCCTGCATTAAAAGGTTGAGGTGTTACTCCAGTTTTTATATTCCTAAATTGCCCTTCTCAAATCTTGACTGTGAAGATTCGCGTTCAAAGGGCCTTACTTTTGAGTTTCAAACTTATATAATCTTCATTTAGGGTCCGTTTGTTTCACGAAAAATGGGCTATTTCGGAAAAATATTTTCCTAGAAGTCATTTTCTAGGAAAATGACAATATTTTCTAGTGTTCGGCTAAAATCTGAAAATGTTTTGGAAAATATTTCCAGTGTTCGGTAAGGAAAATATATTCTAAGACTTCACCACTTAGGCATACATCACTTACCGACCTATAAATCCATCAAATATGAACTTGCCTTGAAATCCATGCAAACTTACTTCATATTTTTATTCCCTCATTGTTGCCAAATGCTCATCTACTTTAAAAAAATGTTTGTATGGATTTTAAAAAGAAGCAAAGCATGTATAACCCTCATGAGAATCTTCCAGTTGAGTGGCATATTCTCCCCCTGCGTTTTTTTGTGTTCTAATAAACAAAAGAAAAGACAAGTAAAGCATATAGAGCCATTTGCTTGAGTAATGTACAACTGCAAGATAGAATGAATAAAGAAAAAGGATAAGCAAGAGTGCAGAGCACAAGCTTGAGATCGACGAGCTCGAGGTTCACTTGGCAACGCCCGACGACTAGCCAAGAAAGAAGAAGGTGGGAAACAAATAAAAGAAAATGATAAAAAAAAGAAAAAGAAAAAAAGAAAAGAAAACGATAAAAAAAGAAAAAGAAAAATGAAATTAAAAATAAGTCGAATTAAAAACAAAAATAAAATTAAAAAATAATTTGAACAAAAAAATAAAAGAAGAAAAAGAAATGGGAGGAGGAAGTGAGAATTTGTAGAGATAAGAGATAAGAGAGATCAAGTGAGGAAAATGTTTTCCACATTTCAAAAGTAGGAAAACATTTTCCCTTAATTTAGAAGACTTTTTTCCTTTCATAGAAAACATTTTCCCCAAAGAATTTAAAAGTGGAAAACATTTTCCCTTAATTTAGAAGACTTTTTTCCTTTCATAGAAAATATTTTTCTCAAGGAATTCATTTTCAGTGAAACGAACACCGGAAAATCCAGAAAAAACATTTTCCCATAAATTATTTTTCGCAAAACGAATGGATTCTTAGGTTACTTGGATCACGCAACCTTTCAGCCCACCCTCTTATCTCTCTCTCTCTCTCTCAGTTTATTATCTAATATAAGGTCCAAAATTCTCTATGTCGCCTTCCTCACTTCTTCATCCAATTTTCACTTTCTTCACTAATCATTTCCCTAGAAGTCTTTATTCGATATTGTTAATAGACCGTCTCGTTCTTTCTATTATACTCACTAAACATTTGGAGAGATGTGTTGGAGCCTGCCACGGGAGAAGGAAAAAGAAAAAAAATTGTCCCAACCTTTTTTTCACGACAGAGAATAGAGGGTTGAAATGAGACAAAGGTAAATATATAGTAAAAGCTTCACGATGTCATTCATTTCTAGACAATGGATTGCGTGAGTACAATCTAAGTTAATAGCTAAATCAACTAATGAGAAGTGTTCGTGAATTGATAGCTATTCAAATAGAAACAGCGGCCATAAATGAACTTTGCTAACTTTTGATTAAAAAAGAGAAGATTCATGTCATACTACTTTAATTAGATCATTATTTATCCACATAATTTAATTATATCTGAATTACACTATCGTTTTTACAATATATGATACAATGGAACTAGCAAAGTCATCGTTAAAATATAAGCAAAACTGAATTAATTTTTTTTTTTTTGGGACTCCAAATTTAGATGTGTGGGTTATACAAGAAATTATTTGCATAATAATCCCCTAATTGCGTCGTGGCAGAAACCTATAGGAGTTGGACAGTTTTAAGAAAGAACCGCTTGGTATAGATTGAGTTGTGGAACATAGTTGTATTAGTAGAATTCATCTGCAATTTAATTCTGACGAGTCTCAATCAGTTTTTTGTATGTAAAATCTAAAAGTTACATGTAACAACAACGTGTTGATTAGATATCAAGAGAGTTTATTCTTTTCCTTGTGGTCTTAAATTCAAAGCTTGTTGGAAATATAGCTGCAGTAAAATCCTATGCATTAGATTGATGTGGTGCTGTACACTCTTTAGATCGTCTAGAGAGGAGGATAAGTCAAGGTACACAAAAGTTGGTCTAGCCATCGCTTTACCGCTATGGAAGAAAGTTCTATGTATATTCTTAAGGCTATCCAAATAAAGGTGTAGCCATCATATTTTAAGAAATTTTTCGAGAATATATAATCATTATCATTAAGCTCGGTTAGTATATATTTGAAAAGAAAGGTACTTACTCTAAACCACTGGAGTTCTCTTTGTATCTCGAAAGCTGCTCCAGAGACATAAGTTAAAGCCTCCAAATTAGAGTCGTACTTTGCAGCTGCGAGCATCATCTTTTCTGCTTCTTCCGGTGTTGGTGCTGGCACTAATGAAAACTCATGTTTTGAGCTTCCCTTCAAAAAGAGTGAGAGAATCCTTTCTTGGCGATTCTTCACAGCTAGTGTCATTAAACTGTCACCATTAGGCGAAATCCTAATAAGCTCCGGGAAAAACTGAATACATATCTTCACGAGTTCGCTGTTTCCCTTGACTGTAGCGTGATACAACAAGTTCCTCTCTAGGAAAAACTCGGTGATCTCGGTAGTATTCATATCATAGATCGCCTCGCAAACTTTTTTTGCCAACTCAACTGCCGCCACATATCTCAGCTTTACCTCGTGAATCCTCTTGATTGGAGGAACTACAAAATGTTAAAAAAAAAAAAAGAAACAAGAAAATGAAAAACAAAGAGGCAAAAATTGGATTTCACCAAAAACCACATCAACAAAACAAACCTCTGCGTTGTTAATTACGCTCAGCGCAAGAGCAAATGTTTTTTCCTCCATTCTATCAGTCTCAGATAAAATCAAAACTTCCACTGAGGTCACATAATGGTATGTCCCCTTCGAGTTTACTTGTTACACCCAAATGATAAAGTGAGTACAGTTAGGTAGAATCTATTCTAAAATTACTTTTTAATGAACAATACGCAACGACACTTTACTTGTGTTTCCGTTTTATTCTATGACAAAAATAGAAGAATTAGGGACAAGGCAACAGGGTCTTTCAGGTGCATACAAAAGTTGGGTGAAGATGACAAAATGAGTACAACTGCGGGCAAAACGTGTTCAAAAGTTTTGGGAACTACAGGAATTGTTTTAGCGGTCACCTGGAATTCGACCTCAGGTGCTCCATCTCCTTGGGTAATTTTAAGAGAGCACTCCACCATATTGATTTAATGTATTCAGGATTCCATTTGCGGAGTTTTAAACAAACCTTGATTGCAGGATCACAGGAGGATGAACAAACTCTCTTGCCACATAACCAACGGCTTGTTCGTATAGGATATATTACTTGAAGAGGAATTCTGGGATGCACAGTTCTGTTGACGCTTATGTGATTTGCTCCCACTGAAATTTTCTTCAATTTCTAGTCTCCCAACCATATATTTTGATTTTTCCTACCCGCTTTCTTCCCCCTATTCCTATTCTGAACGGCTTTTTAAACTCCCTGAATAAAAATGAGAATTTACTATATTCAATGCATCATCAATTGCAATCTTATTTTATGGATGATGCAGCGGAAATAGTCAAGCATGCGGCGGGTTGCCCCCGGTCTCATGCCCAATTCCTGCACCCTCTCAACATATTATGTCATATTGTGTTGTAATGAAGTAGCGTGAAAGAAAATAATATTTAGGCTTAAGCAATTCACTCATAAGGGAGGCAACACGAAGCCGACATGATTTCACCAATCAAGATTGAAGGGAAGTCTTAGGTCAACATAACTCTTTTATAAAATCTTCTGCTTAGATCAATTCTTGCCTTAAGGAAGATGGATTTAGTCAACATCTAATCTTGCCTCAATTTGCAATTTCAAGGATTCTTTGTTTACCTTTTTCCAAATTGCGCTACTCTTTTAATTAGAATTTGGTGAATACCTGAAATCTTTCAAAATATACAATATTGACACAAAAAATCATATGTGATTTTGTTTGACTTTGAATAAGTTTATAGAGGATTTTTTATAGGTCCAATGCCAGTACAAGTTTATTGTTGGTAGTTGACACGCAGAAAAACTTAGTTACAAAACTAATTTCAAACACATGTCACTTATCCTATGAGAAATGTGTAAATCTCCCTTACAAACTGTGACCTGATAATTTTTTTTTTCCCTGACGTCCTAGTTGAAAAGAAGTCAAAAACAAATAAGCTGCAGCCTTTTCATTGGAGAGTCAGAGCCAAAGACAGAGGCGGTATATTTATAAAACAGAATCTTACCTACAAATTCCACGGCATTCCAAAATGATCCTGTAAGACATTGAAGCACTACAATCAAGTAGCAGAGAGAACCACATCGGTATATATGAAATCATTGTGTGTATCTAGATGAAGATACTTTATTACATAGATTATAGCTGGTGGTATGCTGACAATGTCAATGTTTGATAGTCTAAAATATCAAAACGAACAACAGTCACATTCACATAGATTAATAGTTGGGATTGCAAGTAACTTGCTACAGCGATATGGATGAAAATAAATAACTCGAAGTTTTGTCCTCTCAAATTTCTTGCAATAGGACGAGTAAGAGGAGACATGCTCTAATATTTTCTATTAACTTCTTATTTTCCAAAAAAAATTTCTCGAAATACTATACTTTCTTTCAAGCCGAAGCTTGCTGGGTAGTCAAGCGGTCTGTGAAGGTTCGATCACACTTGTGTTCTGCAAGCAGAGTAGCCAAGCCCAGGGAGGCAAAAAAATAAAGGGATAAGTGCTCCAGAAGTCCTAAAACTTGTCGCGAAAATGCATTTCAGTCCTAAAACTTGCAAAAAGTGCAAATAAGTCCTCAAACTTGTCAAAATAGTTCAATTGAGTCCTAAAGCTAACACCGTCAGTATTTTCCGTTAAAAATATTGACGTGGCATTTTAAATTAATTTTTATTTTCCGGCTGGTTTTTTAAATTATTTTTTATTTTCCAGCTGGCTTTAAATTATTTTTTATTCATTTTTTTAAAAAATGTATATTTAAAAACTAAAATTCATTTTTTAAAAACTATTAAAAAAAGAAAAAAAAAAAAAAAGGGGGCAGAGGAGGCGGCCATCCATCGCCGGAGGGGCCGGCGACGGTTGCTGGCCGCCGCCCACCCAGGGCGAGGCCTCGCCGGCCCCAGGCGAGGGCCGGCGACCCTCGCCTGACGCAGGCGAGGCTCCCCCGGCGCGGGCGAGGGCTCGCCGGCCCCGAGCGAGGGCCGGCGACCCTCGCCGAGCGCGGCGAGGGCTCGCCGGCCCCGGCGAGGGCCGGCGACCCTCGCCGAGCGCGGGCGAGGGCTCGTCGGCCCCGGGCGAGGGCCGCGACCCTCGCCTAACGCGGCGAGGGCGCCCGCATCCGGGCACGCCGGCCCTCGCCCGGGGCCGGCGACCCTCACCGACGCGGCGAGGGCGCCCGGATCGGGCACGCCGGCCCTCGCCCGAGGGCCGGCGACCCTCGCCAGCCCCGGGCGAGCCCCGCCGGCCCCAGCCGAGGGCTGTCGAGGCCTCGCCCAGGGCTGGCGATGGTTGCCGGCCCCTAGGCGAGGGTCGGCGTGCCCAGATCTGGGCGCCCTCGCCCGCGCCAAGCGAGGGTTGCCGGCCCTCGCTTGGGGCCGGCGAGCCCTCGCCCGCGCCAGGCGAGGGTCGCCGGCCCTCGCCTGGGGCCGGCGAGGCCTCGCCCTGGTCGGGCGGCGGCCGACTACCGTCGCCGGCCACCCACCGGCGATGGGAGGCTGCCTCTTCCTTTTTTTTATTTTTTTATTTTTTAACAGTTTTTAAAAATTAAAATTTAGTTTTTAAATATAAATTTTTAAAATTTTTGAATAAAAAATTATTAAAAAACCAGCTGGAAAATAAAAAATTATTTAAAATACTACGTTAGCGCCACGTCAGCATTTTCCGTCAATAAAACTGACGGCGTCAATTTTAGGACTCAATTGAACTATTTTGACAAGTTTGAGGACTTATTTGCACTTTTTGCAAGTTTTAGGATTGAAATGCATTTTCGTGACAAGTTTTAGGACTTCTGGAGCACTTATCCCAAAAATAAAAGAAGCAAGAAGAGCATTGTATAACTTATTTAATGGACAACGTAACGAACGAAAAACTAGTATGGGAGGAGCTGCAAAACGACGCAGAGACACGCTGTTTAAATCGTGTGATTTTCAAGGGATAGCCCATAACTTAGTTCGATTTCAGGCCATTATTCAACTAAAACTAGGTCAGGGAACCGGGATATATGCAAAAAACCTACTTTCGGTTTTATTTGCTAGTAGGGAGGGAATTAATCGAAGATGTCGACTTAAGTTCAAAGTCATGGAAGGTCCTAAACTAGATAATCCCCAAATGAAAAATGCACTCCCACCTGGATTTCTTGGTCTTTGCACATTTCTTAAATTCTCATCCGCCTGTCCATAGTCCAAGTCCACCGAAATACCTTCAGTTCAGATATAAAAGAGCAGGTGATGAGCCACGTATAGTCTTCTTGAAGGATATCAATAATGAAGGAATGGGAATAAGGAAATTACGGACATTTGTATATCAATTTTCCCCAAGCACTGAGCTTGGTTACGCTGAGAAAGTGAGACTGCATTCTCGCCAACACACCCAGTATAGATAAATTTCTTCTTTTCATGGTAAGTAAGCGACGGTGTTGATGAACTAGGAAAAGGGTGACATCTATCCAAATTCACCAGCAAAGTTGATCAGGAAAAATAAGCTTAGTCTAGAATGAAGGGAAAAACAGATGGAATTAAGGTAGAGAGTGATATATTATCACCATGATGACCAGCGTAGGTGAGATTTATAATGGGATTAATCGCAGAGGGACTGCTGAAGGGATGACTTGGCCCTTCGTCTGTTGTTGTTCTCGCCAAGAACCAGGCAATCTCCTTATGCGTAGAAGCTTTCAGAGTAGATATTATCAAAGGAACACGTCCTTTATAATCTGGATTTTGCGTCAATCTACGATCCCTTCTAACTAATGCCTTGACCATCTGAATCCTTCCACAATGGACAGCATTGTGGAGGGCCGTGCAGCCATCAGAATCAACCATTATAAGAGCATCTGGACTCAAGCGTTCAAGCAGTTTCTCAACAAATTGGTCTTGCGCACTCAAAGTGGCTATGTGAAGCACTGTTTCGAATCTGCTTGTTATTCTAGCCATCAATGAAGCAGGTTCTCGGTCAAAAAATTTGCTAGCATATTCCCAGTCACCCATGAATACTGCTGCCAACAATGGTCGGTAATGGGGTCCATCCACCATCTCTTCCATATTTCCTGCATTGGATACAAATTTTTCAGGCTCATTTTGTTAATACTTTTTCCTTGCAGACATAGAGAAGAGTCCCAGATAGGAACATTTCATCAAGATCCTCCCCAAATATTAATTTCACGGTGAAATAACACTTCGATTTGGTCATCACTTCCATGAACATCTTCAATATATGTAGGAGAAAGAGTGAGCACAAAGTCCTTCTCATACTGATTTTTTTTTTTCTCTTTTTCCTAGTCAAGGTCAGGGTTATGTTTGTTCAATGATAAAGAAAAGAAAAAGAACCACGAGAAAATGCAAGATTCAGCATTCTTTAACACCACATCGCCAATACCATATTTTATCTAGGCTCGAACCTGAACATGTACCTGGTGTATGAAGATATGGATGCGCTGAAATTGGGTTGCTGTTCTGGTTGCCGTCTTTCAACAACAAAGTAAACAGAGCATGCAAAAGAGATTTTCTACTTTCCTAGAAAGTTAATGCTGTGATGTCATTCGCCATAAATTGCAGGGCCTCTTATAACTAAGCTCGGGTTGACCATTTCCAGAATAATTTGGTCGTTTTTGCATTAGTTTATTTACTGATATATAGAAATAATGGTGTGTATGTTGCTTACTCATGATGTATATGGAATAGCCCGGACCATGACTTTGGTGAGTACAAGTAGTGTCATTTGACATCAATACTCGTGCTTTTCCCAAGAAGTAAATGTCACACAACTCTCTTTTTTCGGCTTTCTCGGAGACTTTGCTAGTGAATGGGCTAATCAAAATAAGCAGTCGGGTCCAATTTGGATTGGTCATAAAGAGAAAATATTAAGTAGTTCTGGATTACTAAGTTAGTATGGTCTCCGACCACTCAAGTGCTTCGACCTGACATTGGGGGACTCAAAGATGTCTGAAGTCAGAGGATGCTGCCAAAGTTCCTCCCCCAAAATGACGTGACATTCTTGCGTCTTCTCCAAAGTTCCTATGACGTCATTGCTTACATCCTTAAAAGAAAGTCCGGGTCGGATCTTGACATGGATTATGACACTTGCTAGGTGTCTCAGCACGAAAAGATGGAAGAGATAGGCATCTGCACGGAAGTGGCACGAGAGAGACCGGAAACCTTTCGACTAGCCCAACGATGGCTCCCCAGTACTGTTTATGAACTTCAAGGTTTGTTTCTCGGTGAGAGGGAGAGTCGGTTCATTTTCAGTCCACCAAATTCGGACATCAAAATTGAGATATTGGATATGTGGCCTTGGCATTATCCCGAGAATATTTTTTGTTTTGTCAAAAATTAAACTGGATATGTATTGAAAATAATGAGTTTAAAAAATTTCCTTGGTTTTTAATTCTCTTCTATTTTTACTAGGTATCAAAGGAAGGCTCAAATGTCTCATGGTCATGCTAATGATGAATTGTTTGGTCCATTCGAAGTGAGAACGCAACTATCACTGGACATTTTAAAGCTTGTATCGATGTGAAGGTAGCATTTCGAAGAAGTTGATAAGATTACTAAAATGTTGACATATTTACTATAACGATGATCATCTACTTATGATGCTTGCAAAAATTTTCAGAAGATTTGATAATACAGCAATTTTTTTGGAAGTTGGTAAATTCTTAGTAGTGTTGGTAAGTTATTATTGTTGTGAAAAATAATTGGAGAATATGAAAATGAGATCTCCTATTTGAGACATGGAAGCATCATCCTTCAGGATAATTCCGCATTTCGAAATATAAAACTCGGTGCAACTGACTCCAGCGACTATTCTCTTAGTATATAACAGACATTCCTCTTTAATTTGCAATAAATTTGTAGGTTAAACCCAACAGAGAAATGAAACATAAGAAGAAGAATAAAGATGTTCTTGCTTTTGTATGTCCTTTTTGAATTACATGAAAGAAAAAGCTGTTTCTCCATCATCAATTCTTGCATTAAATTGAAAACCATTGCAAATCAAGACAAGTAACTTTCGTAACTTGAATGTCATAATTTTTTTTCTTAGTGCCACATCAAAGTAAAATCGATAATTTAAGTATCACTTCTAGTAAATCATCCCACATGGATTTTCTATGGGATGAGCCTCACCACAGGCTGATAATGCTCGAGCTAACCAAATTTTGGTGAGCAGAGCTGAGCCAACTTGAGGCAAGGCTCGACCTCGCCATATTCAATGGTCAAGCTCATTGTACTGAGCTAAAGGTAACCTCGCCACAACTCATGAGGCATCAAGCTTGTTGCAACTTGCCAACCACTAGCAAAGCCTTGAGCTCGCCAATTAGGCTCAAGTTTGCTGGCCTCACAAGCTCTACCTTGCCAAATCTACCAAGGTGGAGCCTCGCTCAAGAATTGTGAGCTTGAGCCGTGTCAACGACCAGTTGAAGAAGAAGGAGAAAGTAAAAGAAAGAAAATAAAAAAGAAAAAGAAAAAAATTAAAATTCTTTTTTTAAAAAAGAAAAGTAAAAAAAATTGAAAGGACTACAATAAGGAAAATCAAATTAGATTTTCTATACCAAACAATGGAAAATATTTTATAGTTCATTTTCAAGTTTTAGCGAAGCATCGAAAAATATAATTTTTTTTTAAATGATTGCAAGGAGGAAAATCAAATCAGATTTTCTGTATCAAATAGTAGAAAATATTTTCTAGTTCATTTTTAGGTTTCAGCCAAACACAAAATTATTATCATTTTCTTGAAAAACAACTTCCTAGGGAATATTTTCTAGCAATATCACATTTTTCTCAAAATCCTTAAGAGTTATAATATAAATACTATTTTAGAGTATGTGAGATATATTAGCAATATCAAGGTGCGCGTGCGCGTATATATATAGTTGTTTCTCTTTCATTGTATTTTGAGAGGTAAATCTTTGCACTTATTGTTGTCCCATGAACGGAGGTCATCAACTGAATCACGTAAATTTCTTTCTTTTCGTTCTAACAGTTAGTAATGATCTCATAAAATTTCATAAATGTTAGGAAATTCGAATTGTTATTTTTCCTGTGTTAACGTTCTTTCGCTAAAGAAAGACACTATGAATTAACATAAAATAGCACGTGGTTGGTAAGTTATTTTTCTCATGCCTCAAGTCAAGTGGTTTTTATGTTGACTTCAATATTACTCATCTACAGAGTCGCCGTGGCTGGTGGATCCTTTTCACATTGAGCATAGTGATTTATGAACCCTGGACATAAACAATAACAAAAATTATTACATTCCTCATTGATTTCTCTCTGGCCAGAGACTCCACTTGTTATGAATTTGATTCTTTCTGCAGATGATGACTAATGGCTACCAGCCAAATATTGGCGTCCTGCATATATTACATTTGAACAACTTGACCTGTATAGTTCTTGACCAGCCCACCGATGTGGAAAAGACCTTCCCATCATCTGCTAATATTCTGCGATGGAAATTATTACATTCCGTATTGATTTCTCTCTGGCCAGAGACTCCACTTGTTATGAATTTGATTCTTTCTGCAGATGATGACTAAAGGCTACCAGCCAAAAATTGATTCTTTCTGCAGATGATGACTAAAGGCTACCAGCCAAATATTGATTCGGTGTCCTGCATATATTACATTTGAACAACTTGATCTGTATAGTTCATCACCAGCCCATCGATGTGGAAGAGTCCTTCCCATCGTCTGCTAATATTCTACGATGTTTCTGGGTGGCTCTCATATGAGAATTCCACAGGAAATTGCGAAAATTGCTAATTTAATGAACTCATATCATTCTCAACCTAGTTTAGATTTGTTTCACTCCAATATTTTACCTGCTATGGTTGGCATTTTATCAAAAAATTAGTCAAGTAGGACACGTTTGATAACGTTTCTGTTAAAAAATTATTCAATGGAACAAAAATAGAAAAAAAAATGTTTCTGTTTCGGGGAATAATTTTTGACCAGAAAGATATGTTTGGTAAATTTGTTCCGGGAATAAAAAATGAATAGAAACACGTTTGGTAAATTTTATTCTTTTTCTGTTTCTTTTAATTTTTTAATATTTTTATTTTATTTTTCATTTTTTCCTTTCTTTTTTATTTTTTCTTCTTTCAGTCGGTTGCCGGCCTCCGACGACTGGTCGACAGGGCCGGTAGCCTCGCCCAGCCACGGTGAGGCTCGCTGGCCCCCGGCGAGTTCGAGCCTCGCCGTGGTTGGGCGAGGCTCGGCCTCGCCTTGGCTAGGTGAGCTCGGCCTCGCCTAGATCCGGCGAGGCCGAGCATCGCTGGCCCCCGGCAAGCCCGAGCTCGCCCAGCCAAGTCGAGGCTCGGTCTCGCCCGCGCATAGTGAGGCCGAGCTCGCCCAGCTAAGGTGAGGCTCGGCCTCGTCGGCGCCGGCGACGCTCGGCCTCGTGGGGGGCCAGCAACGCTCCGGCGAGGTCGCCAACCCTCGAGGTCATCATCGGCACTCGCTGGCCGGTCGCCGGCCATGGCCGAGGCCAATGACCGGCCAAAGAAAAAAGAAGAAAAAAAGAAGAAGAAAAGAAAAGAAAAGAGAAGAGAGGGAAGAAGTGTTTCTTCAAAATCGTTTATGGAACTATAAACAACTCTTTTTTTGTTTCTCATTTATGTTCCTTTTGTGTTCCGAGAACAAAAAAATAAAAAAAGAACAGAAACGCAACCAAACACGTTTCTGTTATTTTTTTGTGTTCCCGAGAACAAAAAAACAAAAAATCTGTTCCAGGAACAGATTTGAGGAACGAAAACATGCAGGGCCGTAATAAATTTTCCAACGTCTGCTAGATGCAGATTTGCTTTTTCCCATTAACTGATTTTGATATTTTTACATCAATTTGTCAAGATGTGAATATTTATGTTTTCCTCACCTATTCTAACTTTGGCCGCATTGATCAAGTGCATCCACCCGCCAAATTTGAAAACATTTTTATTTCTCTTTTATTCTTTTTTTTTTATTTTTTTATTTTAAAAAGGATGTCTTAGAGCGGATAATTATATCCGCTTTGTCAGTTACTTACACATGATGTAAATGGAAAATTCCAGCCCATGGGCTTGGTAGATATAAGCAGTGTTGTTCAACATGAATGCTTTAGCTTTCCCGGAGAAGTAAATAACCCTATCCTAGTGGCTATTTATGTTTTGGCCCCCTTAATTGAATAAACTGATAGTTTCCTAAATGGAACAAACATGTAGTTTCAGAAAGGCTATTTGCGTTAACTCTAGTGTCAGAAAGATTTACAACAAATGGAGCATTTTGCAAGCACTTAGTTCCGAGTCATCCATATTCAGTATGAAAAGGCGCTCCAAGAAAGCTTGAACAACCAGTGAGGCGACGGTTTTCCTTGAAAGCAAGGAGTAGCCCAGGATGACTCCCCAAATTAAATTCTAGTCGTATGACTAATTTGATGGAGGTAGTGCTCTTATTTGTTTTATTTCATCTTCACCACCGTTATGAGTCTGAGTCATATCCATTTACATCTATTTTTACTCATCTTCGTTTCTCACTACTAATTTTAATCCATTCATAAAATTGAATTTACTCACTTTAAACTCGACCCGGAAAATATGAGTGGAAAAATGGTAACCAAACAAGGTGCAAATCCAGCAAATTCCCCTGGTGTTGAACACCAGCTGATACGGCCCCTAAGCTTGTATAACAGACCAAACTGGTTCGTTGATAGGTCTCCATTCGAAAATTCTAGATTCTAGAGCGACTAATTATTTATTTTTGGCCCCCTTAATTGAACAAATACGATAATTCTTTTTGCATAGTGCACTAGAGTTGCGGTCCCTGTGGCTTTATGGATCATCTCATCTCTTTCAAGCCAAACATCGTAAACTTACCTTATTCACTGTAACTATGAATATTATTGTAATTTTTGTACAGCAACTCAATAATCACTATAACAATGGCTATTATTATTTTTTGCTTAGAGCAATATAATCTTAGAAGTCAGAAGTATGCTTGCATATATATAGACCTCAGAGAAGAGTAAGTCTAGATAGCTCTCATCACCATTTTGCTCATTATTAGGATTTTATTCGTTTATAATCTTTCAGCACAGCCCATGCGTTTGCATTATCATAAGCAAATTGTGAGCAAAAAACTATTAAACCTAAGTGCTTGATAAGTCTAGTTCCGATTTAATTAAGAATTGAAGTGTACATATATGTCTATGTTTATACGGATGTGGATGTATATAATACTGTATCATGTCTATATGAAAGACCAAATGTTCATTGTTGGTTTATAAATGAATGATAAAAGAGTCACTTTTTTCTTGAGCCACCATAAAAGGCTAGAATGGCTAAAAAACAAGAAGAAAAAAGAGAAGTCTCAAATTAATTGATTGTTATGATTTTAAGTAGCCATCATTTACTTTTAGCAAAAGAAAAGTAGCTGGGTAGCATGCACATGTTTTATTATTTTTTAATGAAAATTATTTGATGTTTCCAGCTGTCTCGGACGGGCTGCATTGATCAAGTCCATTCATAGGTTAGATTTGAAAATTTTCCATCTCTCTTTTTGTTGACTATTATTTGGTCATCTAATGAAAGTATGCATTATTACTAACTAACTTTGTCCCATATCCACGTGGGTTAAAAAGTGACCTGGGTTGAAGTGTGGGGCTTAGGTACATTAAATCGAAGTGTGAAAAAATCCATGAAGGTTTTTTTTAGTCGGTGCATCAAGGTTGAAACGATTTTTTTTTTTTTTTTTTTTTTGTAAAGGTAAGTATAATATAGATTTTGCCAATCCAATATACAAAGAGAGGAATCCTAGCACCAACAAAACAAACGCTCAAAAGACAAAGGAATCAAGAGAGTGTAGGGGTGCCGTGGTACCACAATAAAATAAAAGAGGCAAACAGCCACTAGGAGGCGAAAACAATGACAAGAAGGGGAAGAACACAATCAATCAAAGATTGACGACAGCAATTCCCAACTTTATTGCAGTCTTCTATTTCGGGGAGTGTCTGGGACATGATTGAAGGACAAGGTTGAAACGATTAACTCGTGCAGGAATCTAGAAATGTGAAATTTCAAAGGATCGGTAGATAAGAGATGACCAAGAGTCAATGGCCGTATCCACACTCTCTAGAAATCTCTTTTGTCTCTTTCCTCTCTTTCGTGACGTGCACAACTTGAGAAGAGCCCTTGTTCCACGGGGCACGAGAAAAACGTTCCATCTTTTATTTATGTTTTTTTGCAAACATGAGCTAATTTCAGTGACTGACTTTCCATCTAAATCTATATCCTCCCCATTTTCCTTACTTTCTCAAAGACTAAATAAATTCCCTATTCGGTTAATTATTTTTTTAAGGAAAAATTCTGATATTGAGCTTTTGAAAATACTCACATTAAGCTAAATGCATATAAAAAATTTAATAGCTAAGGATGACGATGTTCGCAATATATGAGATAAGTTTAAAGATGGTCATGTATCTCTTTTACTCAAAGGTTACATTAGCGCAAGCCACACTTTTGCATGGCTTTTTTAGTTGTGGGTGAAAAGACAAGAAAAAAGAGGTAAAAATAATTTTTTTTGCCATGGTGCTCAGAAAGTACTTGTCTAAGGTGGTGAATACTATTAAAAAAAAAAAGGTGGTGAATAAAAATATTACGGATATGTACATATTGAAAAATACCAAAATCTTCATAGACCTAACTCAGAAATGTTTCAGATTTAAGGCCCACTATCCAAATTGTTGGACTTAGGAGTTCGGCCCTTTCATGATCGTCGGGACCATATTCAGTTAAACCCAAGGGGGGTTAAGTTTTATTTTCTTTTGGTGAAACGAAGACCATCGTTCAGAAATTAAACCAGTCAAGTTACATCACTCGCAGTCGAAATACTATAAAGTGCATCCTTACACGAAGTATCTTCGATAACATCTGGAATACTAGTGAAAATAGTAAGCTGCATATGCTGCTCCTTCCCCAAACTAGCCAGAGCCTGCGGTGCATCCGTTTGCTTCTCTGTATATATAATGCTCAATACACGGCATGCCTGCATTCTTTCCTTGCAAGTTCCTGCACTCACAAGGAGAGGTTTTATGAGAAGATTGTGAGACTGTTTGTTCTCAAGAGCATGAATAACCGCTAAAGCATCTAATTCGTTATGCAAATGAATGGCACTATTCGAAACACTAGGTCTAATTTTGCCTCCTAACTTCCAAATCTCAGCAATAAAAGCATTCGTTCTTCCTGTGCTTCGAGGAAAGCTGGCTATCCAGTTCCCCCGATGGTCTCTAAAAGAACTCTTGTTCCTGCTTCTCTGTTCTCTACAGACTTGAATTGCTCTGTCGGAGTTAAGCTTAATTTCCCATTATTCAGGTTTCCTCCATTCCATTCCCTGCCTTGATGAAAAGAAGAGTTATTTTCCTCTTTCTAAAGGCTTGCAGAATGAAGAAGCAGACGCATGCAGACAAATCATATAAAGACGAAAAGGAAGTTGCCTTCGTGTTATGTGAGTATGCTAGAATAGAACAAAAACAGAGTGCTCGTGTGAATGTGTCTGGGGTTGACGGAGAGGAATGCAGAGGAAGTTAGCTTCGAAGAACACTGCAAGCATTCGTTTGAGCGCGATTAAACTCCTGGCTAGCACAAACAACACAAGCATCACATGGAGAAACTTTCGTTGGCCAAACACTTATTGACCAGGTTCCTACTGTCCGGAACATATCTGATTTTGATCTGCAATTGTTCCTGTACAAACATGGTCAGTTAGCCCAATTGAACTTGATAAACAACTGTTGGGATTGCTCAACAGAATGCTAATACCTTCATCCAAGGAGAAGCCAACTAGTATATATTAATTGCTCCACACTACACTAATTATCCAAAGGAAAAGTACCAAAAAAGTCTTAAACTTATTACATTTATGACAATTCAGTTCTCAATCTTTTAATTATATCAATTGAGTCGTAAATCTTTTAACGATTTGTTAATGTAGTCCGAAAAATCGCTCACATGGTTGCTATGCAAACCCGTGTTAACATAGAAATTCTTTTCTGAATTTTTTAATATTTTTGTGGATGATTAGAATATTTTCATTCATTTATTTTTGTAAGAGAAATAAATTATTGTTTTTGCTTTGCGGAATGAATGATTTGTAAATCATTTTCTATAAAATGATCACTTGTATCGGTTACGGAGAAGAATGGTTCATGAAAATATTTTGATATAAATTATTTTTAATATTAAAATTATTTTTCATTAACTAATTATTTCAGTTGATACAAACAATTATTTTTTGAAAAATATTATCCAAACTATTTATTTTTTGCAAGGAAAAAAAAACTAAAATAATTTGAACAATTGTCTCATCATTCTGGGCCGTTATAACTCCGAATCCTTCAGTCAGAAGCACAACACTAGAGGTTCCAATAATGTAGTCGACCTCAGTAATGAATGAAACGCACTAAACAAGAAGAGAAAAAAATGAAAGAGAAGATCTGGAAAGCAAGTACTTAGCGTCAACGAACAGCACATCAATGACACAATTACATGATTACGCATACCAGAACATACGAACAGCCAGCACGCACAGAATAGACATATTCCGTAACTCACCACATTGGTACGAACACAACACAGTAACCATGTCAGCAACTCAACATATTTGAAATGGGCATTCAACTGATGAACCAATCAGTAACACAGCGCACCCAAATGAATGTGCATACGATGACTAGAGTAGCAACTCAATGCTCTCGCAGCATGCACTTGGTATTTGAGATGGTAGCGTTTGCTCAATAAACTTGCGATTTCAACACGTACAGAGAGCTAACCAGCAACATTTTTTCATGATATGTTTCCAATTCGGCACAATAAACACAGAATGACATGGAGTGAAGTATAAGAAGAAAACGTGCACGGATCAATTCATTTTCGTTTAAGGGGCCCTCGGTCAAGCTCTGGAGTAGCCAGTATCAGATTCGTCTTGCGTACACACTGGATATGCATCTAATCCGAGAATTCCAATAACAAATCCTAAAACGTATAGCTACTAAATTCTGAAATGAAAGGAAACGAAACAAAGGTAAAGTTTATATGATGAAAATAATGAATCGACTAACCAAAGGAAAGCCCTAAGTCAGAATCTCAATCGAAAAACACACTGGTCTAGTTCAGAAATTTTATCAAACGGCCAAAGGATCTAGATGCAAAAATAAGAGAGGGGTCACATCTAAATTTATTGCTAAGGCTTGAATGCGACCGGATTTCATGCTGGTGTAATCGAGCACTCGGCCCCTACCTTCAGCAGAAACAGAGCATGCGAATTAGGGGAGAACAGAGCACTTACTGTGGCTGCGAAGCCGGTGGTGTTGGGGAAGTAGCCTGCGAAGGCAATCAGTGACAGAGAGAGAGGTGAGGGTTCGTAGAGGACAGCAAGAGAGAATCACTAATAAACATAAGAATTCCTTCACTGTACTCTCTGTTCTATTCTCCGGGGTTTAAATGCGAAAAGACTATGGTGCTCGGCGGTAGGAGACGAGCAGCGGCTACTACGAAGAGGGAATCGCAACCTAGAAGCTCCTGGAAATTGACGATACGAGACAGGATTTGCTGAGCACCATGTACGTGCGTTCTCTCTGCTTTATTCTACCCCGCCGAATGTTTATACGTTAGAAATACGTATATGTGGACGCGAGGCTGCCGTGAGATGCGAGGAAATTTCATTTAGTATTTTTTATTATTTTCGAATATTTCTTATTTTTACAAAAATGCATGCTCGATTTGCTGATGAAAATTTAGGTTGCAACGAGAGAGAGAGACAGAGATAAGTTTTATTTGTGTTTTTATTAAATGGAAAAGACTTTCATTTGTGGTTTTATCAAAATGGATGAATCTTTTTGCTCAAAATTAATGAGAAAAACCCACCACGTACATACTAACACGAGGAGAAATTCCTTTAATTAGAGATAGAGAAGCATCATGAGTGACAAGTGATGTATCCTATGTACTTATCGGTTTATTGGTGATGTAGTGCTTAATTATAGTTAAGTAAACTTCTAAAATAAAACTTATGAACATTTTTGCCACCTTTAAAATAAGTTGTGAAAATGCCCAGGAGCTATATGGTCCCCATAATATACATATTGGTTGCAATCATTAATTTCGATATGGCCCCCTCGCATGGTCATCCTGACGCACACACACCCAGGCGCCTCGGAGGTCCTCCTTGTCCTCCAAGAGTCGATCAGTGCCGAGTTCATCTCGTCATTAGCGAACACCGTCTACTAGAAGAACCTTAACAAAGGGGATAGTGTGACTTTCCCTTGGCCTATTGCACTTCCAATTGAATGCTGGTAAAAGTTCAGCACTCGCGATAGTCAGCTTCAATAGTTCAAGCCCTGGGCTTCAAATCTTGGATTTTGCTCTGTTCGCTAATAATTTTCCTTCTGAGTTGGTGGAGGCCACCTCTTTCCTTGATGATGCTCAGGTCAAGAAGCTCAAGGGCGTTCTTGGTGGCATTAGCTAAGTGGCTAATTTCAATTTCGTCGAGAATCCATTCGTTAAGAATTACCACATTTTCAAGCCTCTTCAAAAAAAAAAAAATAATGAAAGGAAATAATAATTCGGCTTATATGCTCATCGTCAATGGCTTTCCATGGATTTTTATTGTTAAGTTGTATTTGGTTTGGTTGTGTGTTGAAGTGAGTCCTTGGAGTGGAAATTTGATTATTAGTGCTTTCTGACTTGTTGTTCTATTCGGACTATGGAGCAAAAGGCCTCCCTTTCTTTATCAAATTTTGAGTAGATGAATAAAAGTATGTTGCTTCGTCAATTCTGTTGCGAAAAGGAAGCGATCGAACAATAATATAGACGGAAGAAGAAAATAATTACATGGTTCAGTTGTAAAGACCTACGTTCACGGGAAGCAGTAGCGAATTTCACTATAGATCAAGCGATACAAGGAGATTACACACTCAAGTCACTCAAACACTCTCTCGATGTTTCCCAAGCCCCAATTACACCCAATAACACATACAGTGTTTAGCCCTGAAATTCCTCAAGAAATAATCTCTCAATCTCACAAAGGAATTACACACAAATCTTACCACAAGATTTAATTGGCTTTAACACTAAACCTTCTTGGATGTAATTCGCAAACAAAAACGACAAAGAAAATCCCTCCCAAGCACTTGACAATGAGGCGGCGCTTCAAGGCCAATTCTTCACGATTAATGGCGGAACACCAAGCACTCACACGGTGCTTAAAGACAATTTGTGATCCACACCTCTATCACCCACGGCCTCAAGTCTATGTATAAGTAAAACCCTTATTCTTTTGCTAACTTCTCATAGGATTTTGTTTCCTATTCAAAACACATATTTGTATATTTTAAACAAAATACAAGTCATAGTCAAAGTTGGACTTTCCTATTTTAGTAGCCAGACTCTCCAATGCAGATTCAAATTTAGGAAGTTGATCTTCGGATCTTCTTTGCTCGATTTCGAACATCCACAACATATCCAATTCGAATATTCGTAATTTTGCATTGGGCTTAAACTCGAGACATATTTTAACAATCTCCACCTTGGCTCGACGTTTGAGCTAAGTCGCAATCGCTTCGCAAAAATTCAAACTCTGCTGCTACTTTCCCATAACCCCCAATGGGCTCAACCGCCACAAATATTGTCCAAGTCCAAGCCTCGCTTGAACTTCGCTATAACCGATGACCTCATCAGAATACCAACTCCACATGCACCTTTAACTGCTCCACAAGGATTTTCCGACATAACCTCCGTAACCGCAGATAAAGCAAAACCATTGTTGCATCCATATTTGTCAGGAGATCGAATACATACCTTGTTAATTTTAGCAGTTACAGCAACCGTTGGCTCTATAAGCTCCACCTTGCTACAAACACCTTTTGTGTCGATTATTTTGCTAGTACCTGTACTCGCTACCTCAAGAGTTTCTAGTTGCAACTCCACCTCAAGCTGAACACCGTTCAGATCCGTTTGAACACTGCTATAATCACTCATAACCAGAAGTACTGAAGACTTGTCAAAAGTAACTTCTCTGCTGTTAACAGGTGAGTTTATATCTAGGCACCACAACCGATCACCTTGCTCATCTTGTGCATAGCCATGGAATATGCACCTTGCCCTCCCATCGAGCTTACCATCACTCATTCGAAAATAACACGGGCAACGTAACATTCTAATGATAGAATAACCAGCAACATTACCTAACCACACTTCTTCAGGAGTCCGCCATTCAATAGCAATTGATGGGGATCTATTCATCGGGCAACTTATCGTACTAAGCACATCAGCTAGGATTCTCCTAGCAATACCAGCACTAAAGATTATTTTACGGGCCGTCTCTAATAATATTCTGCTCATCAATTCTGCAAATTGTTGTGATTTACTGGCACTAGTGCGGTGTTTCACTATACTTTCTTTCATGCAGAATTTATTTGTCAGCTCCGAGCAAAACTCCATGCTATTGTCAGTCCACACATGCTTGATCAACTTACTAGTCTCCATTTCGATCAAAGCTCTTAACTGCGTGATCCTAACACCAGCATCAAATTTGTGCCTTGGCACAAACACCCAGGTCTTCCTCGAGTAGTCAATAGACTCTCGAACAGATGCATACGACATCTCTACAGCGAAATTTGTCATTGTATCACCTTGAAGTTTATATAGGCCTCCGTGCTTGATTCCTTTCATTATCACCAGGGCACCTCGAACAATCTTCAGAACTCCACCTTCTGAAGAACACCTGCAACCAGTTGAATTTATGGCACCCAAGGAAATTAAGTTCTTCTTTAACTCTGGAACATGCCTCACTCTAGTCAATGTCCTCACAATGCCATCATGCATTCTGATTTTAACATTACCAACACCCACAACATCGCACTTAGCATTATTTTCTAACTGAACTTTACCACTATCCGTGCACTGATAAGTGATAAACCAGTTTCTATTTGGTGTGACATGAAAAAAACAACCAGAATCCATAATCCATCCATCAAGTGATGAATCATTAGTGACAGACAAGACATAATCGGCATTATCTACTATAGCTTTAACATTATCTGCAGAATCAACTATAATTCCCTTATCCTTCTCATTTTTCAACTTAAGGCAATCCCTTCTAAGATGCCCCATCTTACCACAGCTCCAATAGACAACATTAGCAGTCCTAGATTGACTACGTCTATTCATATTAATACTACCATTACCCACATGTATTATAGATCTTCCTCTATTTTCACCTACCAAAGCAATAGATACAGATTCGCCAGATTATCTTCTATGAATGTCCTCGTTCAGATCAAATCTCGAACTCCATCAAACGTCAAACTTGTTGTTCTAGAGGAATTACTAATAGTAGTAACAGTAGTATTCCAACTATTAGGTAATGAGGATAACAGAATCAAAGCACGTACCTCATTTTCAAAGTCAATCTCAACTGAACTCAATTGACTAACAATCACATTAAATTCATTAATATGATCAGCAACTGATACACCTTCGCTCATCTTCAAATTAAACAGACGTCGCATCAAACAGACCTTGTTAATCACAGAGGGCTTCTCGTACATATCCGATAGGGCTTGCATCAAATTAGCAGTGGTCTTCTCCTTAAGGATGTTAAACGCGACGTTACGAGCCAACGTCAGCCGAATAACACCCATAGCTCGTCTATCCAGCAAATCCTAATCAGCTTGCTTCATCATCTCTAGTTTCTCCCTAGACAAAGGCAAGTGCAGTTTCATCTAATAAATATAATCTTCAATTTGCATCTTCTAGAAGCTAAAATCATTCCCATCAAATCTGTCGATTCTCACTTTTACTTCTTCTGTCGCCATCGATTCGCTTCAACTTAGCCAAGCCTGGCTTTGATACCACTTGTTGCAAAAAGGAAGCGATCGAACAATAATATAGACGAAAGAAGAAAATAAATCGGACACCAGATTTACGTGATTTAGTCGTAAAGACCTACGTCCACGGGAAGAGCAGCAACGAATTTCACTATAGATCAAGCGATATAAGGAGATTACACACTCAAGTCACTCAAATACTCTCTTGGTGTTTCCCAAGCCCCAATTACATCCAATAACACATACAGTGTTTAGCCCCGAAATTCCTCAAGAAATAATCTTTCAATCTCACGAAGGAATTACACGCAAATCTTACCACAAGATTTAATTGGCTTTAACACTAAACCTTCTTGGATGTAATTCACAAACCAAAACAACAATGAAAATCCCTCCCAAGCACTCGACAATGAGGCGGCACTTCAAGACCAATTCTTCACGATCAACAGCGGAACACTAAGCACTCACGCGGTGCTTCAAGACAATTTGTGATCCACACCTCTATCACCCACGGCTTCAAGTCTATATATAAGTAAAACCCTTATTCTTTTGCCAACTTCTCATAGGATTTTGTTTCCTATTCAAAACACATTTTTGTATATTTTAAACAAAATCCAAGTCCTAGTCAAAGTTGGACTTTCCTATTCTAGTAGCCAGACTCTCCAACGCAGATTCAAATTTAGGAAGTTGATCTTCGGATAGTCTTTGCTCGATTTCGAACATCCACAACATATCCAATTCGGAATATTCGTAGCATTGGGTTTAAAATCAAGACATATTTTAACAATTTCCTTGAGAGCTAAATGTTCATCTTGAAAAATGTGCTTGATAAATCAAGTAATGCAATAATATAATCCACCCATTATAGATGAGATTATAGTAGAATTTGGATCCTATCTACAGAGGGATAAACTAACATTCGGTGTTGCATTCATATAATGACGGCTTACATCATGCCATTCAAAGCATTATTTAGTAATGGTGCGTCATGCCAACACTTTCAATATGTTCATTTAGTATTGTACAAGGCCAAGCGGACCAATTCATTGATGTGGACTTGTCTATACATGACTTAATTATGGATGCAGATTCTATTTTAGAGCCTAGCTTTGGACTCGTTTCTTTTTTTCTAAATACACTAGAATCTTGTCGAAATCACTTGTACAATGAGCCAGTAATGTATGCGTCTGGATCTTGTAAATCTAACCCACACTGCCATTAGATCAATGGGTTCCACATGGGGCCCACTTCATACAATGATACATGTGAGATGGGCTCATGTGCATCGGGTACATTTAAGATTTTTTTTTCCTTCTACACGACTCAATGTGCCTTAAAATTGTTGAAGTGTAGCATTTAATTAGTTGTTTGACCATAAATCCATTTTGGATTCTTGCAACTCTAATGCCACCTAAAAGCTCGACTTACTATCGTTAGGTTTAAGTATTGTTTAATCTAGATCCTTGGGTATTTATTTGATCATGTGTTTTCTCCAAAAAGGTGGCTATTCGATTTGAGACCAAAAAGGGTGTCAGGCGAAAAATATCTTATTGGAAAGCTTATAATAAATGTAGTTGCTCATGAAGTTTTGGGGTGAGATGAGGTCTCCTCCGTCTATCTATCTATCCATGGATATAAAAGGGGTAAAACTCGCATGATGATGACTCACGTGGCACACTCTTGTGCGAGCTCCACGCACTGATTTGCTTTTGATGTCAGTTAGCAAACCTATAAAATAGTGAGCTGACGTCTAATTCTAGCAAAAATCTAAATTTTGCATATCTAATTTTGATGAGAACTTTCATAATAAATTATTACTGATTTAGAAGAAATAAATGCTGCAATAAGATATTTAGGGAGAGTTATAAAGTCAGTTCTAAACTTATAACGTGGAGGCCAATTCAAACATAAACTTTCTGATTTTACCAACTGAACCAATTGAGTTACTTGACATTAGAATTTCGCCGATAAAAATTAATTCACAAATTAGGGATTACGACATGGAAATGTTATGCCCAACCCATTTAAGCTTTAAAATCAATAATCCCCCGAGCTTCATCCAACGGAATATAGAATCGTGACGATTTTTTCTCTCTCACCTTAAGTCCATCAGTTTGAAGTTCACTGGATGTTATTCTAAGCGGACGACAACCACAGACTTTGTGCACTTTCCCCTAAAGATACGGAGGTCATCCATCGTACGCACAGAGGTTGGACTAAGCAGACGGAGGAGTCCTATCTCGGGCTTGAGTTTGGCCGGACAGGGCTCTATCAAGAGCCCAGTTCAAATTAATTCTTATCAGGCCCAAATTTCACTTGAAAGAAAAGCCAGGCCCACGACTTGCAAGCCCATGCACACCCAGACCCAGCCAGCTCGGACAACTGAAACTCTACCCGAATACGACCTGCGCCCGACCTAGCTCGTAGCCTCCTCTACTGCCCCAGTGCGAACCCAGATGAAGACGGCCGCAGCGAGCGACGGCGGCTGGCCCAATATTCTTGGTTGCGGTGGCGCAGCGAGTAGGATCGGTGGCAGATCGGCGAAGCAGCTGGCAACGGTGTCGTGCCAGCAATGACTATTAGCTGCAACACGACGTATAGGGGTGTGCAACCGGATTGGGTAAACCCGGTTCCCGAATCAGCCCACCCGAAAAACAAGGTCGGGAACCGGTTCCCATTGAAACTGGTCCGGAAACTGGTTCCCAAAATTCAGAACCGGTTTGAACCGGTCCGAGAACGGGTTCCGAGGGATTACCCACTTGGGACCGGATTGGTTCAAGAACCAGTTTGAGAACCGGGTTGTAAGCCTTCTTGGCGACCTTGCAACTTCACCGATTGCTGGTGTCGCGAGGAGCCAAGCGGCGGTGCTAGTGCAGTGGTGGCTTCATGGGGGCAAGGGCGACGACGATAGAGCTTCAAGCGGTCAGAGGTGTCGGGTCGTTGCAGCCACAGCAGGGGTGACGAGTGGCGGTGTGAGCTCGAGGTGAGGGGGCTCCGGCGGTGGCGTGGCGGTGCAGCCGCGGCGACGCAGGCGCAGCGGTCGGCGGCTATGGCGTGCGGAGGAAGCCCATGAAGAAGATGAACAGTGCACTGTTTTGTTTCTTCTTTTTTTTTTCTTTTCTCGTTGCTGGCTTGTCACGTCTACCTCACGTCCCTCTCTCTGCTACCCACGTCTCCTCTGCCTCTTGACCTTGACCTTGACTCTCAAGCCTTTCCTTCCCTTTTTTTTTTTTTTTGTGTTTCTTTTTTCCAAGGAACGAATAAGGCCTCTTGCCGAGTGATCCCAAAAAAAAAAAAAAAATACCGTAAAATTGCCAAGCAATCGCGACCTAATCTCGAGTGAACCAGCTAGGGTTTGGCTAATGCATACAAAATGATGTAGAAATTTACTTATTAATTACGCTTAATATTTCAATATAAATTAGAATAATTATGTTATTTTCTCACGTATTAATATAAAATTCAAAGTCGTATAGGATGGACGGTTGCAAAACAGGTTCCAATATAAACAAAGTTAACCCTAGAACCAGACCGGAAAAACAGGGTGAGTTGGGTATAGGGTCCAAAAATTGGGAACTGATTATAACAAGGTCGGGTACAGGGTCCAAGTTTGGAACCTACCCACCCTGGACCCGATCACCCCTAACGGCGTAGGTCTCGTGCGGCCTGGGTCTCCGTGGCTTGGCCGAGAGAGGGCTCTCTCTCTCTCTCTCTCTCTCTCTCTCAGAGATCTCCTCTCCGATCTCCGCCCTCTCGATGCTCTCCCTCTACCTTCACCCCCTCCGCTTAGTCTCTTGGGCTTCTCATACATCTCTCCGAAGAAACCCCTTTGCTCTCTCTCCTCCACCCTTCTTTTCTCTCTATTTGGCTCCCCCTTCTACTGAGCTCGCACTGTCCTATTTATAGGCCGAGGAGGCCGGTTGACAGAGGCTTTGGCCACCGGTACTTGGCGTGTCGACTGGCCTCCCCTGGCCAAAGCGGCATCCCATCAGTCATTACTTCCGCCTTCTCTGCTCCTTCATTTTTGCAGCTCGCTGTCCTTGATGCGTGAGAAAGGGAGTGGAAGGAGAGAAGGGAGAGCCGCCCACGGGAGTTGCGGGGAGGGAGAAGGAAGGAGGAAGGAAGAAGGAGGGGCTAGGCCGGGCAGGGCCGTGAGGGGGGATCTGGGCCTGGTCTTGGGCGAAGACAGGCGAAATAAAACGGGGGCTAGGCTCAAGTCTAGCCCAAAGCCTTTTCGCCCTTTTCCTCCTTTTTTTAGTAAAAAAAAATATAGCTTTATATCTATATGGTAAAATAATCGGGAAATAAAATAAAAATAAATCTTAGTAGATGCACATAATATTAATGCCTAGGTGATGCAAAAATCATTTTTGTTACGGTCAAATTGGTCCTTAATTTTCTATGCAATAAATATTTAAATATTTAATCAAAATTTAGGTGTCAAGTTGCGCTTCTTTAAAGATGAGCTTGCAAGGTTGCATTCAAAGACAAATTAAAATCTATTTTTTTTCCATACATATGCAATAAATAATATATTGTTTGGGACTAGGTATCCTATGCAAAAAGGGCAATATAGCATATTATATAGTAAGAAAAATAAAAAAGATACCTATAGTTACTTACCAAAAGGAAAGATATGAGCACAAACCCCAAGTTTTTGGCAAGTACCAGGGTATTATCTTACCTGATGACATAGGAAAGTTGCTTTTTTAGAACTCAGACATGTCTCTGATTGCCTGTTGGAGCAATGAATTGTCACCAAGGAGCTAGAGCCATCTCTAGTCACCTTGACGGTGAGGATTGCTTTTTCAGGACTAAATTGGTGTCTAATTTTCTATGCACTAAATATTTAAATATTTTATCAAAGTTTAGGTGTCAACAATGGCCACTAGGGCAAAGATTTATGGTAGGTTTTATTCCATCTATTTTAGATTTGATACAAAAAAAGTATCATAATCGATATGATTCCAATTACTTTATATTTCACAAGAATAAATTCTACATCTGGTATTGTTCTTACAACCAAAATTTTGCATCTATCTATTTTTTGTAAATAATTGTTCGTCTCTCATTCCATGATGAAAGATATATTAAATTATAGCGTGTATTTTGGTAACAAGCGTTGAAGTTAACTTTTAATACATATTATATTTTGCAATACCGAGAGGTTGAATGTTTAAGCCGAGAGAAAAAAAAAATCTGAATCTAAATTAAAAAAAAAGGCTAGAAAAACTAATTTTTAAAAGGTTATATTCCATGATTGAGCATACTTTAGTACCAAATGTTAAAAAAAAAACATTGTTTATGTATGTGCACATTCAATTTTGAAGTATCTATAGGCTGAAATTTTATATTGATCCAATCATTCTATAAATAGATATTTCATAACAAGACAGGGAAATGTAATGTATAGTAATTGTTCAAATACTTCGAGGAAATAGATTAAGTATCGCATTGGCCCCGCTACAACCGACCAATTGTAATGAAGACATACACCCTCAAATCAAATTCGTCAATCACTGATCTTGTTCAGTATGAGTGACTCCATCTCAAATGCTCTCGGGACGAAAGATGTTGGGTCCATAAGTGGATTTAACCATTTGGAATAGCAAGGGAAGCTGTAGTATTGCAACTAAAGCCACGGGGACAAAGGCCAGCCAAGTAATGGGAATGAGAGCCCACTCCAGTCTCTTATCTAGCACCATTGTAAGAGTTGCAACAAAGGCCACTAGCATGAAAGCCAAGGAGAGGAAGAGAAAATAAAAACCCATTATGACTTCTTAGGCAACAAGTAGAGAAAATATTGCGCCTCATACTACAAAGTTAAGATGGCTAGGAATAGTAAGATGGCTATCACGGAGGAGAACAAACCTAATGCATCCGAAATTGCAAAAATCAAGAGGGAATCCTATCCTAGCAACAATGGGACTCCAATATTTTTGTCATTGCCTCCAAGCACATTGAAAGCAGCAACGAACAATATTGTTGCAATTAGAGTTGAGATGAGCATACATGAATTTGTTGTGTCCTTCACCCGCTTCTCCCCTTTCTCAAGCAATTTTTTGTGCTTCTCCACGAATCTATTCCAAAAGGTTATCCCACTATCCTTGGGGATTCTCCAAAAGGCGATGGTTCTCATGATAGGGATAACCCAGCTTTTCATGGCCTATGCATGAAACTCACAAATAGGAGTTTCGATAAGTGGATAAAGTATTGAAAATTTTCAAAAAACAAACAAGGGAACATGTCAAGGAGATTAAGACTTATCCAACACTTGATGCGAAAATTGCTTAAAGGTCAAGTTGCATGTTTATATCTAGATCATGTCAAAACAAAAGATAATCACAAAAAGGAAAGAGGAAAAAAGGAACTTCTTACTGAACTACTTCTATCATGAAGAAAGTAATGAATATCGATAATAGATTAAATCTCATAGCAAGAGTATCAAAATTTTAGGCCATACTTAAAATTTTCCTCTAAAATATTTTAATGTGAATCTAAAAGTGAAGAAGGTATAACTAGATTGAAAAGAGAGAAATATTACCTTGAAGGGAGGGATATTTTGGTCAATTAATTAACAAAAGGAGTGCCTTAACTTAGACAGGAGTGGAAATAACGTGATCCTATGATAATTATAACTAAGCGCAGTTATTAAACAGATGAAAAGAAAGATGCTTACCTCATACCATTGGAGCTCTCTCTGCATTTGAAAAGCTGCTCCGACCACGTTAGTTAGAGCCTCGGAACTAGGGCTGTACGATGCTACTACATGCATCATCGCCATTTGAATCTTCCCACGTAGGCCCTGGGACTAATGACAATTCAGCTGTCGAGCTTAATTTCAAAAAGAGTCCGAGAATCCTTTGTTGACGAGGCTCCACCGCGTGTCATCAAACTGTTATCATAAGGCCTAATCCGAATAAGCTCCGGCAAAAACTGAAAACAAAAGTTCATGATTTCACTAATTCCCTTGGCTGTAGCTTGAAAGAGCAGGTCCCCGTTTCCGAAAAAATCGGTAATCTCGGTGGTATTCATGCAAGAGATCGCCATGCAAGCTCGTTTTGCCAACTCGACTGCTGTCATGTGTCTCTCCTTCACCTCATGAACTCTCTTGATTGTAGGATTTACATATTGTCAACAAAAAAGAAGGAAAACAAGAAAATGAAAAACGAAGGGGGGCGGCAAATGGATTAAGAAATAAGTTCTCCAGCTCTGGGTCCCAAATTTTTTTAAGGCACCAAATTGCATCTAACAACAGTTTACTTATAGTCATAATTTCCCACATTTAGAGCTTGGGTTGGTGGGTGATTGGGAAAACAATCTCATTCTTTTTATTTTTTAATCTTTTAGGAAAGCTATTTTGATTTTTTTTCCTCCTTTGGGATTCAGTCCTCAATTTCAAAGCGTGAGTTTTAGTAATTGCTGATGCAAAGTACAAAAAAAGTTATAAAATCATTTTTGGCATTTTACAAGAAAAAGGTTTATATTTTATGTCTGAATGAAAAAAAAAAAATTATTGGATGTGAAGATAGTAGGAGCGATTAGAGAATAACTGAAGAAATGATCTTCCTTGAAGTACCAACGAGACTTCATTATGTTAATCACAATTAAGAGAACATAATCATAAGACTTAACCTGATAGAGCAACTCTAAAAATAACCATGCTAATGATGTCTGTCTAGCTAAAGTAAATCACAATACTCTTTACATATGTAAGATTATAATAATAATATTCAAATACGCATAGCAACTAGAAATAAAAATATCATATTCAGCGTACAATCCCTTGAATTGTTATTTATGCAGCAAAGTTTTTTTTTTTCTTTTTCCATTCTATCTGACTCTAACAATATCAAAACTTCCACAGGAGGTCACATAATGGTATGTGAGCTTGGACTTTACTTGTAACACCTAAATGACATAGTGAGTAAACTTGACTCTATCATAAAATAACTTTTGATTTGAAAAATAATACGCAAACACACTATACTTCTGTTTCCTTTTCGTTCTTTGGCAAAAGAAAAGAAGAATTGGGGACAAGATTAAGGGTATTTTGGGTACATACAAAAGTTGGGTGAAGATGACAATTTCAACCACGGGCTAAAGTTGTGATTAAGTTTTGGGAGCTATAGGATTTTTTAGCGGTTAGGTGGTGTTTAGACTAATTTTCACACATTTCCAGTGGGCCATCTTTTTGGGTAATCTTGAGAGCGTGTTCTCTCCTATATTCAGGATCTCATTTTCTCGAGTATTTCCAATCAATCTGAAATTGAGGTTATAAGAAGAGGAGAAAATTCCTTGATTATCTAACTACCAGCTTGTTTGTATAGGATATATAAATTGGGGTGGAATTGTGGATGCATGATTTTGTTGGGACCCACGAAATTCATCCCGACTTATCAATAAACAATCATTTTTACGAAAATATTTTTCAAATCGTTCATTTTTTGTGAAACAAATGAAGCCTTAAGCCTTAAGTATTTCATCCATAATGGAAGAAACAAATACATTTGGGTTCATTGTTCTTATTTTTCCAAAATGATTAACATGCTTGATAGAGATGATCAAGCGAACATGATTTCACCAATCAAGATTGAAGGAGAAGGGCTAGGTTTATGTAACTCTTATTCCATATCTTTTGCTTAGATCATTTAGCAATAAGCAAGAAATTCCTAAATTAACATAAAATGTTGCCTCAATTTGCAGTTTCGTGTAATTTTTTTAACCTTTTGTTTTTCAATTTCGCGACTCTTGTTATTAGAATTTGGTGAATATCTGAAATCTTTCCAAATATAAAAATATTAACACAAAAAAATCATATATAACTTTGTTTGAGTTTGAATAATTTTTTAAAGGATTTTTATTAGATCTATTGATGATGTAAAGAATAAGTTACACATTTACTGTTGGATGGCTGATACATGGAAAAATTAAATTACAATACTAACTTCAAATATACATGTCACTCATCCAATGTTGAATGTGTAACACATGCAATAAATGGGACAAGTACCAAAAAAGTTATAAAACATATTGCTGTAGTACAAATTCAGTCTTAAACCTTTTAATTAAACTAATTTAATCCTAAACATTTTCATATTAGTACCAATTTAGTCCATTCAATCAATTTAAGCTGGAAATTGCCTACGTAGATGTCGGCTGCCCTACGTGGCATGGTTAGCGTCAACATAGACATTTTAAAATAATTTTAATATTTTTTTTTCACTTTTTTTTCCTTTTTTTTTTTTTTCTCCTTTGGACTATGGCCAATACCAATTGTGGCTGGCAACTAGCCACAAGCGAGGGTTGCAAAGAAAAGGAAAAAAAGGAAAAAAAATTTAAAAATTATTTAAATGCCCACGTCAACGCTGACCATGCCACGTAGGACTCCGACATCCACATCAACAATTTTTGACCTAAATTGGTTGGATGAATTGCATTGATACCAATGTAAAAAAATGTTTAGAACTAAATTGCCCCGTTAGAAAGGTTTAAGATTGAATTGGTACAAATGTAATAGGTTTATAACTTTTTTGGTACTTTTCCTATGATGGACCTAACACATATTATTTTCCAAATTGTGGCAAGGAACTAAGTAGGAGCTTTTTTCTACTTATAAAAAAGTCAAAAACAAACAAGCCATAGACTTTTAATAGGAGAGAGAGGGACAAAGATAAAGATGGTATCTTGATAAAATGAAAGCATACTTACAATTTTGGCGGCATCCTAAAGTAACCTTAAAGGATATTGAAGCACTACAATCAGATTGCAAAGAAAACTTAGTCATTGAATATGAAATCATTGTAAGACCTTGTAATTCATTCGTTACATTGTTTAAAATCAATTAAGTTATATGGTACTTGTGCACTTGGTTGAATCATATGTGGTTCCCAAGGGATAGCCAACCCAAAAAGTAGTTCGATTTCAAGCCATTATTAAAGTAAAATTAGGTCAAGGAACCAGCATATATCTTATGAAGAAACAATCATTTCCTGTTTCTTTTGCTAGTATGGAGGGAATCAATTTAAGAAAATTGACTAAAGCGGTGTTTGATAATGTTAGGAAAATCCTTTGTGATGTTTTGAAGATGACAAACTAAATCAAATGCTACTAAGGTGTTTAATGGTTGAGTAATAGACTATGTAGATGGTAGAATGTGTAAATGATATTATCAAGGTTTATATTTAGAAGAACCAGAAGACAGACTCTATACTGAAACTGAACTTATTTACATTGTGTCCAAACCTTAAGGCTAAATATGTTCAGAAGTATAATACGTTCAGATTTACATCTAGATTATAAAGTCTATTTCAAACGGAATATAATACAAGTCCCAAACATATAATGGCTAGTGATTTAATTTGGATTCTATATTAAGATAGATTTGATTGACTCAATATAATTGATTAACAATTGGATATTGAAGACAAGAACTTTTTATACGGAGAAGCTTTACTTATAGAAACCAAGATTCTGTTTGTATAGGCGATTAGAATCAATTTGGGATTCTACTTCTATCACTCAACAGCTACTAAATCTTCTTGATATAGATTTGTCCAATGGGTATATTGGAAGATGATCCTCAAAATACTGTCCAACGGCTAGTTTGGAAGTTAAGAAGTATTTAAAGAGATCAAAGACCAATGAACAAGTAAGAGACGGAACATAGAATTTATAATTCCAAAGCCTGAGTGAACTTCGTTCATACATTTGTCTTCGTGAGCTTAAATGTTTGTGATCATGAAAGAAATACCGAAAGAATGACTTAGTGAGATAATGTTATCTAGCACTAAGTGTTTATACTCAAAGTTGTAATATCTTGTTGATTGCATAGTGAAATCCAACCAAAAGGCTGTTAGTGTGGGAGAGTGGATGTAGGCTTGATCTAAGTCGAACCACTATAAATTTCGTATGCAACATTCTCTTTCATTAACTCTTCTTATTTAAGTCTATTGCATGTTTACAGGTTATTTCAGAAGTATGTTCTATCACATAACAGATTTTGAGCATATACCAAAAGTCTGGTGGCTCGTTTGTCAGACTTTGATTCTTATTCAGACTTTGTTCAAAATTTATTTTATTCCGCATTTATTTGCTACTGTTTATTTTAAACACATATTCACCCCCGCTCTATGTGTTCATACTAGCACTTTCAATTGGTACAAGAGCCAAGTGCTTGTTTTATTAAAGTATTTTTACTTTTGAGTTAAAGATCTTCTATGGCTAGTATCTTGGCACAAGGGTTGGTTAATGGGCAAAGCAACACCAGGCCACTATATATTGATGTAAAGGAATGCAACGTTTAGAAAAACAAAATGAAGACATTCATAGGATCCAGAAATCCCTTGCAATGGGATGTCATGGAAAAATGAATCAATCCTACTGTTGCATTTATATCAAATAAGCATGGTAAAAACAAAGAAACCAAACCCCCTGCTCGTATGTCTTAGACGAAAATGTCCAAAAGAGAAGCTCTTGATGTAAAAGCTATTTATTCTTTATATTACGCCTTGTCTTCTGCTGAATATAATAGAATTTCTTTATGTGAAATAGCTAAAGAAGTTTGAGATAGACTTCATGTTACATATGAAGGGATTGATCATGTAAAAGAGACAAAAGTAAACTTCCTACTTGGTCAATATGAATCATTCAAGATGAAGCTAGAAAAATTAATTGGAGATATGTTTAGCTGTTTTACTGAAATTATAAATGATTTGGCGTATCAAGATCATCCAATTTCCGCCCCAATGAAGGTCAACAAACTTCTACGAGGTCTCTCAAAAGATTGGAACCATATTAAGACCTCAATCAGAGAGACTCAGAGAATTATACCACTCTTCGTTGATGAATTGATTGGCACTCTTTAATCCTATGAAGTGAAACAAATCAACGACGAAGATTGGAGGTAAGAAGTCCATCGCTTTAAAATCTAACGCTGATTCTAATGATACAAACTCAGAAAATGACATGGATGACGAATAACTTGCTTTTATGATCAAGAAATTCAAAAAATTGAATAGAAAAGGAATGGAATTTAGTGAAAGAAGACAATACAAGCAAAATGGGCAAAAAAAAGATGACAAGCAAGGAAATATATGCTTGATGGCACATTTAGACTCAGACTCAAATTCGGAATCAAAATCAGACTCAGAATCAAAGTTTGACTTAGACACAGACTTATAATTCGACAAAGAAATCGAGATAAGACATTCTTAAATTCCTACTGAAGTTTTTAAGTATATAAATGAGCTTTGCAAATCTCAAATCTTTTTTTAAAAGGATCTCCGAACTAAAAAAGGAAAATTCATGACTTAAGCAACAAGATAAATCTTGAAAAGAAAATTTTGAAATTTTGTAAAAATATTTTTTACAAATAAAAGAAAGTCGAGATTTACTTGTCGCATAAAATGATTCTTTAAAAAAGAAATTTTCAAATACTTCGATAAAATTTTCAAAGGGTTCAAAAACATTAGAGCATATTCTTTCCATACAAGTACCCTATTATAATAAGTCGGGATTTGGTTTCAATAAGAAAAGTGATTCTCTGATAGATTTTCCTAAAGTCAATGAGAGATTTAGATTAAAAAAAAAAAAAACCTCCTAGATTTATGTACAAGAAGCATTTTCAAAGGATATTTACAAAACCTGTTGGTCGAAATACCCTTAAATGTTCAAATTGTGGAGATTCAGAACACTTTGAGAAATAATGTCCTAAAGTCTGGAGACCTATTAAGAAAGATCGGGTAAAAACAACATACTTTGCTAACTCTAATGGACCCAAGAAAATATGGGTTCCAAAGAAAATATGAGCTGTTTTTGTAGGAAATAAAGGAAAAGAAGAAAGAGAATTTGGTAAGGAATGTATTTTTCTCAATTTAATTTAGGCACATAATTCTCATTATACTTGATATTTGGTAGATACTCTTTATGCTTCAGTTGATTTGGATTTTATCATGATCATATTCTTTGATTGGTTTGATTGAAGGAAGAATCGCGTAATTTTTTTTTTTTCATGAGTTGAGATTTGATTTAATATGTGTGATTATTTTTGATATCTTGCTTAGAGACAATTGAGTTTATTTAGTTTGATATTATGTTCTTAGATTTTGTCATATTTTGCAAAGTGAAAATCTGTTTTACGTGATATTAATTTATTATGCAAGATATTTTTTTCTCTGATACTCAAGGATTTTATTCTTTTTGATTTTATCGTGCTTTGACTAAGTGAGAATTTCTTTTGTGCATAATGTTATTTCCTTAAATAATATGTTATCATGAGTTAATAAAGAATATTAGATTATCTATGGAGATTTTATATTTTGCTCTAACAAAATGGACGGATTCAAATTGATGGATGCCAGAAAGGATATGAGTTCATTGCAGGAAATTCTATAAGGGAAGAATGATTGCGAATCTACACAGATTTTGGTACAATAAGAAAAGTATCTCCTGCGAAGATTGGTAATGATTTTTTTTATTATTGACATATTTCAAATATATACCTTGGGCAAGATAATTTTTTTTTTATCATCCCACCTTACAAATTTCTACATGCATTTATCATGATTTTGGATGATTGCTTATCATTTATATTGTAAATATCTCTTATCATAAATATATGGCATTGTAATTTTTCTGTTTTTACTTGATTTGGCATGTGATAGAAATATCCACTTTCCTTTTACAAAATGCATCAATAATATATTTTTTAGATTTATGCTTAAGGAAATCCCTTTGATCTTGAAAGATATTATTGCATATTCATAGATACTCTTGCTACATTCTTAGAAGATATCTTATATCTAGCAAGTTTGATCAACAAATCGAAGGAATGTATTACGTGACATTTTTGCAAAGATTGTTTGCAGGTGGCAAAAGAATCCTTCATATGGATTTTGGAAAGTTAAATTTGAAAATCATGGAGATTCTGTATTATTTTTTGGAGTCTCAAAGATTTTTTTCTTTGTGCAAAGTTTTCGCAAATATTGTCATGATAATAAGGGGAGAATCTGAATCCAAAAGGAAAGAAAAAAATAATGATCATCTCAAAAAGGCAACAAATTGAGGGGGAGCATTGATCAATAATAAAAAAAATCTTTTTGAATCGATCATGATCTTGATCTTGTTATAGAATGAAGGATAGGGTAAATATGTTAGAACTTGTTAAGTTCTATGAAATTAGGTTAGTGCATCTTTTATTACCTTTCATCATTAACAAATTTATTATTGATATTATTTTTTTATTATGAAAAAAATGGTAAGTGGTTTTTTTTAATATATCTGTGATTTTTACTGGATATTTGCTGATATATATATATATATATATATATATATATATATATATGATCGAAGTGAGCCATATTAAATATTTTTGATATTCAATTTACTTTGTAAAAGTAGATTTTTTGGAAATTGTATTTCATGCAAGATATATTTGCTAGCGATTTATATTTTCTATGTGATACTATTTCCATTGTTATTACTTTTTGATTATGACAAAAAGGGAGAGAGGATATAAATATGTATATGTGTTGATTGGTTGATATTATTTATTGCATAATATTGAGCTATGATTATTTTTCTATATATTGTTATGCTCAACCTATTTTCTATCTTATGCTATCTTTTGATTTGAATTACATTATTATTTAAGATTGCCTCGATTTATCAATATTTTAGAAAGTGTGATTACACATTTGTATATTAAGAGATTATTTTGTCATCATAAAAAAAAAGGGGAGATTGTTAGGAAAATTCCTTATAATGTTTTGAAGATGACAAAATAAATCAAAGGTTACTAACATGTTTAATGGTTGAGTAATAGACTATGCAAATGATAGAACGTGTAAATGATATTATCAAAATCTATACTTGGAAGAACCAGAAAACAGACTTTATGTTAAAACTGAACTTATTCAGATTGTATTCAGAAGCAGAATATGTTCAACTTACGTCCAAATTGTAAAATCTATTTCAGACGAAACATAATACAAGCCCCAAAAATATAATGGCTAGTGATCTAGTTTGGATTCCACATCAAAATAGATTTGATTGACTCAATCTAATTAATTGACAATTGGACATTGAAGACAATAACTTTATATATGAAGAAGTTTTACTTATGGAAATCAAGATACTATTTGTATGGGCGATCAGAATCAATTTGGGATTCTACTTCTATCACTCAATGGCTACTAAATCTTCTTGATACATATATGTCAAATGGGTAGATTGGAAGACGATCCTCAAGATATTGTCAACCGGCTAATTTGGAAGTGGATGAGTATTTAAGGAGATCAAGGACCAATGAGCAAGTAAGAGACAGAACGTAGAATTTATAATTCCAAAATCTAAGCAAACTTTGTTCATACACTTGTCTTCGTGAGCTTAAATGTTTGTTATCGTAAGTGAAATACCGAAAGAGTGACTTAGTGAGATAGTGTGATCTACTACTGAGTGTTTATACTTAAAGTTGTAATATCTTGTTGATTGCAAAGTGGAATCCAACCAAAAGGCTGTTGGTGTGGAAGAATGGACGTAGACTTGATCTAAGTCGAACCACTATAAATTTTGTATGCAACATTCTCTTTCCTTAACTTTTCTCATTTAAGTTTGTTGCATATTTACAGGTTATTTCAGAAGTCTATTATATCACATAACAAATTTTGAGCACTACCAAAAGTCTGGTGGCTCACGTTTGTCAGACTTTGATCCTTATTCAGACTTTGTTGGAAATTTATTTTATTCCGCATGTATTTGCTAATGTTTATTTTAAACACATATTCACCCCCGCTCTAGATATTCGTACTATCACTTTCAGATAAACACTTCAAATAATGCATGATTATATTCTTTTGTTCTCCAAAAAAAAAAAAAAGAATATCAATCTTTTTGGTAAATATTTTGTTCTCCAGAATAAAAATCTATATATTTTTTTTTGGTTCCTTGAAATAAATCTATAACATAATCAAGAAATAGAAAAAAGTTGTTTATTATTTCTAGAAACAATTCTAAAATCAAGCCTATTTTTTTTTTCTTTTTCCCTCTCTTCTTCTTCTTCTTCTTCTTCCTTTTGGCTGGTTGCCGGCCTCGGCCATGGCCGATGACTAGCCAAACAAGGGCCGACAACCTAGCTAGAGCGTCATCGGCCCCTGGCAACGTTGAGCCACAACGAGGCTCATCGGCCTGAGCCTCGCCATGGCTGGGCAAGGCTCAACCTCAGCAAATTTGGGGAAGGTCAATCTTGCCCGGCTAAGGTGATTCCGAGCTTCACCCAGCCACCAACAAGGCTTGGCCTCACCCAGCTCATGGTGAGGCTTGAGTCGCCAGCCCTCGTCTAGCTGACGATCAAAGGAAGGAGCAGTCAAAAAGGGAAAAAGAAAAGAAAAAAGAAAAAGAAAAAAGAGAACTTTAATAAAATTATTAAAAGAAAATGGTTTGGACTAGTAAGGGTTTTATCAAATGTATTTCTATTCCGGAAATATAAATTTTGGATAGTATACCAAAGGCATTCAAATGCTCAAAAATTGTTCTCAGGAACCAAAAAAAAAAAATCATTTTTAAGCAAAAGTTCTTCTTGGGAACATAATTGATACCAAACGCACCATAAAAGTTTAAAATCATGGCAGATCCAAAGATAGTACCCAAACAACAAAAATACATACCCATCTGGATCCGAATTTTTATTTGTTAGTTTGTAGCTCAAGATCACTGGTATACCTTCAGTTCAAAACAAAAGAAAAAGCGACAAGCCAGGTATGATCATCTTGAAGGAAATCAGTAATGAAGAGATGCGAGTGCAGAAAGTACGGATATTTGTATATCAATGCTTCCAAAACACTGAGCTTGGTTCTGCTGGGAAAGTGAGATTCCATCATCGCCAACACCCACAGTATAGATCTGCTTTCATGCTTTGTGCTTCTTCTTTTTTTTTTTGTGAGTTCGAGAAACTATAATCTTTCTTGGGTTTCTTCTCCTTCTCATATTCTCTTTTTGCCACTAATGGTGACTGAGACACCTGCCGTTTGTTTGATCCTTTGCCTGAGTGAAACCACTGTACCAATCTTAGAAATGTTCATATATATTTATGTTTGGTTGATTGTTATGTGTTCAAACTAAGATCTATGTGTTCGATCTACTCATTATAACTTGGAATTTTGACCCTACAATCCTCGGCCAAAATCCCCGCGTATGTTTACTTGATCAAGATTAGTGTACCTTGATGTATGATCACCTATTGGATGTTAAATCAATTAAAATGAATGTGCATATGATGACAAGAGCAGCAACTCAATGCTCTTGCAGCATGCACTTGGTATTCAAGATAGTAGCATTCGTTCAATGTACTTGCAATTTCAACACGTACAGAGAACTAACCAGCAACATTCTCATTAGAAGTGTGCGATTCGGCAAAACAAACATGGATTGACATATTGTGAAGCATAAGAAGTAAACGTGCACGGATAAATTCATCTCCGTTCAAGTGGCCCTTGGTCAATCCGATTCATCTCATTTGCACACTGGATGCGCATCTAATCCGAGAATTTCGAGTACAAATCCTAAAATGAATAGCTACTAAATTTTGAAATGAAAGGAAACGAAACACAGGCAAAGTCTATATGATGAAATAATGAATCAATCAATCAAAGGAAAGCTCTCAGTCAGAATCTGAATCGAAAGACACAATGATTTAGTTCAAGAATTTTATCAAACAAGTGGTAGATATTTTGGCCAAAGGATATAGATGCAGAAATAAGAGAGAGGTCGTATCCCGACTTATAGAATAGTCTCGAACGCAACTAGATTTCATACTGGTGAAATCGAGTACTCGCTCCCTACCTTCAGCTGAAACAGAGTATGCGGATTTACCTTGTGGAAGAGTAATAGCTGACCGCAATTGGTGATCCAATCAGAGGAGTGAAGCTTCAGGACTTGTAGCACGAAAGACTAGGGAGAAGGAGAATCCAGCCCTTTGATGACGTTGGCCAGAAAATTGGGAAGGTGGTGACGTTGGGGAAGTGGCCTGCGACGACATCGGTGACAGACGGAGGTAAGGATGCATAGAGGAAATCGAGAATCACAACTAAACATGAGAATTCCTTCCCTGTACTCTCTGCTTTATTCTCTGCGGTTCAAATGCGAAGAGACTACGGTGTTCGGTGATCGGAGACGAGTGGGGGCTACCGGTGGAGTGGAGGTGGCCGAGTATGAAGAGAGAATGGCGACCTAGAAGCTCCTGGAAATTGATGATGCGAGAGAGAATTTGCTGAGTTCCGCCTACGTGCGTTCTCTCTGTTCTATTCTACCCGCCGATTGCATATATGTATAGGATATGTACACGTGGACGCGATGCTGCAATGAGATGGGCCGAAATTTTATTTAGTATTTTTTTTTTCATATAATTCTTATTTTTACAAAAATTCATGTTTGATTTGCCGAATAAAATTCAGATGTCAACAAAAGAACGACTTTTTATTTGTGTTTTTCTCAAATGAAAAAATTATGAGAAAACTATTTTCGTATTGGCAGGAGGAGAGATTCATTCAATTGGAGATAATGAAGCATCATGGGTGACAAGCAATGTCAAGTACTCATTGGTTTATTACTGGTGCGGTGCTCTATTGTAGTTGAGTAAACTAGCAAAATAGAACTTGTAAACATTCTAGTGTAGATTGAACCTTCTTTGTCACTTTTAAGATTAAGGTGTAAATATGCTCAACAGCTATATAGTCTCTATCATCTACAGATACAGATTGGTTGTAACCACTAATTTCAATACGGCCCCCTAGGGTCATCCCGATGCACAAGCACCCAGGCAGCCCGAAGGTCCTCATCATCCTCCGATGTTAGGTATATGCTGGGTTCATCTCATCATCAGTAAATATCATTTGCTTGAAGAACCTCAACAGAGGGGATAGCATGATTTTCCTTCGGGGGCTATTGCACCTCCAATTGAATGTCGGCACATGTCCAGCTCTTGCCACGGTCAGCTCCAGCAGTCCGAGGCTTGGGCTTCCAATCGGACTTTGCTCTGCTCGCTGATGATCTACCTTCTGGCTAAGTGGCTAATTTCATTTTAGAAGAGACATCATCCATTGAAAAAACACCACATTTTCAAGTCTCTTCAGAAAAAGAAAAAAAAAAGGAAAATAATAATTCGGCTAATATGCTCGTCATTAATGTCTTTCTATGGATTATCCTTGTGAGGTTGTACCTAGTTTGTTTTGCATGTTGAAGTGAGTCGTTGAAGTGGAGATTGGATTATCATTGCTTTCTGACTCGTCATTCTATTTGGACCATGGAGAAAAGTGCCTCCCTCTCTTCGTCGAATTTTGAGTAGATGAATAAAAGTAGGGAAAAAGCCACCAAAAACCCCAAACTTTGCCTCGAGTGACAGATTTAGCCCGAATTTTATTTTGTGAAAAACCCTGAAGTTTGCTAACTGTCACATATTTACCCCATTAAGGGTATTTTCGTCTTATTTTTCTTTTTATTTTTTGTTTTTTATTTTTTTTCTTCCTCTCTCTTCCCTCCGCCGGCCATGATGGAGCCGGCGGAGGGAAGCCGGCGTCCGGCGAGGGCTACCCTCGCCGGCGTCGGGTGAGGGAGGCCCTCGACTGGGCCCGACGCCGGCAAGGGGTGCCCTCGCCAGATCTAGCGAGGGGTGCTCTCGCCGACATCGGGCGAGGGTGCCCTCGCCAGATCTAGCAAGGGAGGCCCTTGCCCGATGCCGACGAGGGCTGCCCTCGCCTGCGTCGAGCGCGGATGCCCTCGCCAGATCTGGCGAGGGAGGCCCTCGCCCGATGCCGACAAGGGGCGCCCTTGCCTGCGTCGGGCGAGGGGTGCCCTCGTCGGTGTCGGGCGAGGGTGCCCTCGCCCGATCTGGTGAGGGAGGCCCTCGTCTGACATTGACAAGGGCCGCCCTCGCCTATGTCGAGTGAGGATGCCCTCGCCCGATGCCGACGAGGGCCGCCCTCGCCTGCATCGGGTGAGGGGTGCCCTCGCCGGCGTCCCCCTCGCCGGACGCAGGCGAGGGCGACCCTCGCCGGACGCCGGCTTCCCTCCGCCGACTTCGCCATGGCCGGCGGAGGGAAGGAAGAAGAAGAAGAAAAAAAAGAAAAAAGTTTTTAAAGTAAAAAGACCAAAACGCCCTTATGATTTAAGGTAAATGTGTCACACAAATGATAGTTTAGGATTTTTTGTGTCACAAATAAATGTTTGGGGTAAATGTGTCACAGTTAGCAAATTTCGAAGTTTTTCACGTCACAAAATAAAGTTCGGGGTAAATTTGTCACTCGAGACAAAGTTTGGGGTTTTTGGTGGCTTTTTCCCATAAAAGTATGTTGCTTTGTTCAATTCCTTGAGAGCTAATGTTTATCTGGAAAAAAAAAAAATGTGCTCAATAAGTCAAGTGATGTAGTAATATCATCCACTAATTATAGGTGAGATTACAGTAGAATTTGGATCCTATCTACAAAAGGATAAACTAACATCTGGTTATGCATTCATATAATGATGGCTCATGTTGTGACGTGTGTTTGACCCAATCAAAGCATTATTTAGAAATAGCGCCATCGTGTGGCACTCAATATATCAATTTAGTTGACACTATCCCTCTTTTCTACTATAGAATAGTTGACACTATGATCAAGTTGAGTCTCTATCAAAATTGCTTCTAAGCCTTTAGTCATAACTTATCAGCAAAATGAGCACCTCACTTTTGTCAAGCCCAAAAGCAAAAGTAAAGATCTTGAATTTGATGACTGTCCCTCTTTCTTATTGTCGAGTTCATTCCATCCCTTGACAGTTGACACCATAATCAAGTTGAGTCTTTACCAAGTTAAGTTGCTCCTAGCGCTTGCAAAAGCTGTTTGGACAACTTAATTTGCAAGCCTTTAGTCATATAACTCGTCAGCAAAATTAGTACCTCATTTTGTCAAGCCCGAAAGTCAAAGTGAAGAACTTCAATTTGATTACCTCGTCCCTCTTTCTTAAGAGTTCATTCTATCCCTTGGGCAAATTATCTTTGATGTAATTGTAGAGGCTCATGTTATATTTTTTTCTCGGCTGGAGCTTGAACATGTACCTCCCGTGGTTCTGCATGAGTCGAATTTCCTTGTTCTTCACTTGGTAGTCTCGCCATTGTGTTGCTCTCCTGGTTAGAGTCTTTCAAAAACAAAGTAAGCAGAGAATGCAAAAATGGATAAGATATTCAGTTATCAAAGAGTTTTAGCCTCCGTTTTTTTTTTTTTTTTTTGGGGGGGAGGAGTTCATTCGTTCCTTAGGGTCCTCCTTAAAGTAATGGTGAGCCTCTACAATTACAACAAGCAAGCATATCTTTTTTCTCCACTTTTACGGCAATTGGATTAATTGAGTGTAAAATAGCTTATCCTTGGGAGTATAGACCAGTCCTCTACTGCTGAGCTCCACCTTCGTCACGCATGGTTCCCCTACATATGCCCACAGGACTGAGGGTCATCTCTCTGGCATCAGGGAGTTCTCATGAGTCTTATCCTTCATCTCACCATTCCAACGAGCTCCCTCACTGTAACACAAGCTGAGCTTCTAGAACAACGTTCCACGGTTGCCGACACCTACTCGACCTCAGGCGATCGCCGGCATAGGCTTGGACGAGTTTGGTCGAGAAGCTCTGTTTTCGGATCCTCAATTTTCGCCATTTAAAAGCTTGCTCTTCTCGTTCAAACATTTATTCATCCAGTCCTGAAGTTCTAGACGCTCATCCCGCGCCTCAGTGGCTGCCATGGAAGCACTGGTTTAGCCTAAAACTGCCCTTGCAGAGGCGGACTTGACAGATCCTTGTCTTGGCCTTTTTCCTTGATTCGAGTCTTCCGCCGTCGACTCACTTCACGGAGGTGCTTCGTCGTCGTGCCTTTATTCCCGATGATACTCACACATACAGTGGCACCTCGCGTAATCGTCGAATTGGCCTTTGATAGCCACGGTATTACCCTGCTCTGTTCTGCTCTGTTTCCATGTCGCCGCTCTGGTTCGCCCTGTTGTTGCGAGTATAGAACGCCCAGCCTGCCACCATCGCTGATTGCTCAAAAACTGAACATTAGCTGGGATGGAAAGCAACAGCTAAACCAAATATGGAGAGAATCAGAAGATACAAGAAAAAGAAAACGCACACGGAAAACTGGGAGAGTGGGAGCACTTGGTATATCAGTTCATTTCTTATAATTTCTGCAGAATCGTCACCACTTCTTGTGCACGCACACTTGGTATAGGAGAACTGGGGATGAAGAGAAGAAAGCTCGGAACGAAATTTGCGATTCTGTTCGTGAATAAATGCCGTTCCTCCACCGTATATGCTGCAGTAAGGAATACGTAAAGCCAGCCGGCAAGGTTCTTAAACTTCTTCGCATGGTCTTTCTCGAAAAAACAAAAAAACGAAGCGGAAGGGAAAGAAATTTTTTTGGACCGACAAGAAAAGTGATTCAGACAATCACTTGAAAACATAAACAGCAAATTATGAAAGAGGAGAATACAAACGATCATGCCTGTTTTTCGACATCAACGATCATAATCTACAGTCACAAAGTGATTTTCTAGGATTAATATAAATACTAATAAACATGAAAATATAAAGATCATTTTTTCGCGATTTTTTATTACCAAAAATTACCATCTTCAGTTTTTTTTTGGTCGGTTACCATCTTCAGTTTGCCAGGTGCAAAGCGCCAAAGTGCCGATCTTTGTTTATAAACAACATGCACTTTTTCTTTTTTTCTTTCATTCTCTTTTCCACCAAATTCAGGACTAATCAGAATTATTATCTATCATGCTACTTACGCGTTAATTTTATAGCTGAGACGGAAAAAGATACTGACCTCCTACAACTCTGTGTCTATGAGTGCGCGCGCGAGTGAGAGTGGCGAACTAGGGCCGGGCGTGGCTACATGATGGTGGCGCCATTGCTAACCTTCAGCAATGGTTTGACATCCGTCATCGGGCTCACGCAGAGACACTGTAGAGAGAGGCTGGCAAGGGTCTCGGTCACGACCATTGTCATCGCTTGTCGGGGGCACTTTCCTTTGGTAGTACACATTCATTGCTCTCTGTGTGCCCACGCTTTTGGGTACGTGTAGCGACTAGTGAGCCGGACCACCCTCGGCGATGGCGTAGGGGAGAAAATATTGGGTGGGTTTAACCCAACACGTAGGCGGTGGGTTAAACCATTCAGCGGTCGACACGTGGCGCCACGTTGGCGAGGGCGTCAGGCGTTCAAAATTCGCGCGGGCCGCGTGTGGGGCCCGCCACTCTGACGCTTCCTGCTCTGCTCTCCTCTGCGACGCCTGCGCCCCCTGTCGAATCGTCCTCTCTCTCCTCTCTCTCTCTCTCCCTTCTCCGTTCCGTTCCGTTACGGAGGAAAACAAAAAGGTCGCGCAGCTGCTTCTCTTCCCCCTCCTCTGCTCTCTCTCTCTCCATTCTCGCGCACAGCTGCTTCTCTTCCCCTCCTTTGCTCTCTCTCTCCATTCTCGCCGACGAGCTCTCTCTCTCCATTCTCGACTCCCTCAAGCCGGTTGCCTCCGTCGCCCCCGACGCGGCGTCCTGCCCCGCCCCCTCCGCCCTCTCGCGACTCCGATGCTCCTCAAGGCGGTTGCCTCCGTCTCCTCCGACGCCGCCTCCGCCTTCGCCCCCGACGCCCTCTCACGACTCCGTCACCCCCAACTCCGACGCCCCTCAAGCTGGTTGCCTCCGACGCCGACGACGCCACCTCCGCCTCCGCCTCCGCCCCCGACGCCCTCTCGCGACTCCGTCACCCCCAACTCCGACGCCCCTCAAGCTGGTTGCCTCCGACGCCTCCGACGCCGCCTCCGCCTCCGCCTCCGCCCCCGACGCCCTCTCGCGACTCGACGCCGACGCCCACGTCCGCCTCCGCCCCCGCCGACGCCCTTTCCACCTCCGCCGAAGCCTCGACCGATCGTTCGGCTGCGAACTCTGCTCATATCTCACAGCGTCCTCGTCAGGTACCACAGTAGCTTCTCAGTCTTTGATTATCCCTGCTCGTTGTTATTTGGGCGAATCTGTTCCGGCGACTCGAGCGCGAGCTCACGCGCTTCTTCGACCTTGTGGACTTCTTCGCAGTGTCATCTGCTGCGTTGCTAGGGTTTTGGCTCTGCTTTTGCTGCCGATTCTCACCAAGAACACCTACATTTTAGAAAACGCCCTCATGTCAGGTTGATACTCGTTCTTTCTCTGTGAATTTAATTGACTGATACCCGTTTTCGTTTTAGATTGTCGTGTTCTTCCTTTTGACCTCCTCCGATGTAAGATGCAGCACCACTCTCCGTCGTGCAATTAGTGAATAGCATACTCTAATTGAGAAGAACGCTCTCTCTCCTCAACTAGTTGCCCGCCGACGCCGACGCCGACGCCGACGCGCTCTCTCCTCTGCTGGTTGCCCACGACACCGACGCCGACACCCACCTCCACCTCCGCCGACACATGTCTCAATCATTTGTTCTAATATTCTATAGTTCTTTGTTTGACAAAGATACTGTTGTTGATGCTAGAATATTCAATGGATCATTAGGTGTTATCTCAGCAATATCTGCACTGAAGGTTCTGAATGCCCGCAAAAAGTTGGGTAATCTATTGCGGCCTGTCGAGGTACATGAAAATTTTGCTGCTTATTGTTCTTGAAGCTTCATTCGTGCCTTTGGCCATGTACTATTTTGCCTATAGAGTAGCATTCTTGCATCATTATTCAAATGCCCAGAATTGACATTTGCTGGATGCACTGGACGGTGTGGATTTTTCTTTTTAGTCTCATCCTTTAGGAGTTTATCTGGAATAGGATAGCTAGCACCTGAAATCAGTCATTGCTAGAAAATTATGTTATATGTATTTGCAGTTAATTGTGTGGGAGAACCATGTACTTGGAGGTGACAGATTTCAATGATTCAATTCATGTAGGAAATTATGTATGTTTGAGTGGGATTGTCCAAATATTCAGTTCAGAGGTCAAAAGAGATGGATGGTAATCCAGAAGAAGTTCACTCTTTGACTCCATGATTGGTTGGACAGACCTTGATTAGATTATTTATTTCCAGTAGTCATGCTCTCCTGTTTATAGTTTTGCATTGGATGTAGCCAACTATTTATCCAAAGGTCGTCACTGATTTCCTGTATTTGTTGCTACCTCAACGATGATTGGACTGACCATATCTGAAATCTAATCAAGCATCTGCCTTTGTCTTGGAACTTTTTAGGTAATCGCTTTTAGTGATGAAGAGGGAGTTAGATTCCAATCTACCTTCCTAGGTAGTGCTGCTGTTGCTGGAGTGTTGCCAGCTTCAGCCTTGCAATTTTCTGATAAAAGGTTTCTTGAGTAACTCCCATCTTCTTCCTTTTACCCTTTGTATTCATTATCAATGTAGTTATTCCAATGTTTATGCAGCGGTGTAATTGTACAAGAGGCTCTTAAAGAGAACTCCATACAAATCAGTGAGGAAAACTTACACAACCTCAAGTATGACCGAGATTCTGTTTGGGGTTATGTTGAGGTATATTCCTTTTCTGCCTTGCTAAACCAGCTGAGTACAGTCATTGTCTAATTTCTAATGTTGTCTATTCCGCTACTGTAGGTTCACATCGAACAAGGACCTGTTCTAGAATGGAGGGGTTTGCCTCTCGGTGTGGTGAAAGGAATAGCTGGACAGACAAGATTGAAGGTATAATGGATGTTTGAAATTATCCATGCACCCTGTTTAATTAGTTAATATTAGAAGATCTTGTTGCGTAAGGGAATCGGTTAATGCCTGTGAGAGTTTTCTATTTTCTGTTAGAGGTAATTTCTTCACACGATTTTGCTATAGCTAATGGTGTGCATTATATTGGGAATAGGATCACACTTAGCCTTCGTATCATCCATCTAAGTTGCTTAATTTGTCAATATGATGAGAGGCAATAGGCCTTCAACAGTTAACCCTAGGAAAATCTCTTCTTGGGCCATATTCCTATGGATTATCCAGATTGGAGTTCAATCCTTGATGTGAATAATCCTCCAACATGATGTCTTCTGTAAATCAATCCTGGCATTTTCATGGCTTCTTGTTTGGTTCCAGAAAAATTTTAGCAATAGTTTTGAGCAAAAGGAAACTGTGAGCTAGACGTTCTTTTGCCATGGTGCGAGAGTGGAATTGCATCTAACAATGATCATTGTCTTGATCCTTCCTAATCACAAGGGCACACCATATATCACAGCTTAACTGTTATCGCCCAATAGCTTGTATGCATTTCTAGGAATGGCTTTGTACATCATGAATCCATAAGCTTGATGGACTTCCGTTTTCTTGTTCTAGTTATGGGAACAACTTGCGTTTTGTGCCATAAAACTTCGACTCCCACTTTTTTTGCCACGAGCATCTGTTGTCTAGTTAAGGGTTAACACCCTGATGCCAATGTTATTAGAATCTCACTTTCTCTTATTTGACTTTCCATCGTGCTAGAAAAGTTTCAATGTATAGGTTAATCTAGCCAGTTTGTTGGGAGAAACATGACCACTGGACTGACTCGTAAAGTTCGGCTAGTCAAGTGTCCAAAATGTTGGCAGCTTCTTCCAGAGCCAGCGGATGTTTCTGTGTACCAATGTGGTGGATGCAGCGCTGTCCTTCGAGGAAAAAATGTCAACTTAGTGTATGAATTATTGGGTTTACAAATTGATGCGTGCCCCTGCTAATTTTATTATGTGGTCACTTATTTCAAGCATCATCTTCACCCTTTAAATAATTAGGTATTCTGATTTGTATTCTTCATCGTGGATGCTTTTAGATGGTGTCTTTCTCAGCAATTGTAGAGCATCTCTTCCATCGGATTGATTCTTAAGCTAAAAGGATTAGAAATACATTAATTGCAAATCTTTGGATTCTGTTTCTGATGGCAGCTGTAACTTTGTAGGGAGCTCGCGCATGGATGCTTTTGGTGGAAAAGCTACTTCGTTTATCTAATCATTGTTCGTTGAGACTAATCTGCTTGAGCATAATTGCAAGGAATATTGGTACCTCCATCCTCTCTGAGTTTTGCTGCTTTTGTCTCAAGTTGTGGAATAAAAGGAAAATTAATTGCGATTGTACATTATCTGGTTGGAGTCTTTTCTTGCGGTCAGCATTTTGTCTTTCTGGACTTCCAAGGAAATAATATTAGGAAGACTTGGTTATCTTGTCTCTCCGCTAAGGTAACAATGGTATCTCATATTTGATTAGTTTTGTGTTGCTTAGTTAAGAAATGTGAGAATAAATTCCCATCTCCAACAGCTCAGTTTCAGCGAGGCTTGTTTTCTTCCGTCAAGATAACTTGGTTTGACCAAGTTAGTCATACCAGGTCATGCTAGTTCCCATTTTATTGCTTGATGCTGATAAGTGATGGATATACTATTGAGGTAGATGTTAGTATATCAGCAAGCTAAAATGTTGCACTAATGAACACCCTTGGGATATTAGATTGATGTTTTAAGTATGGAGGTTTCTATGCTTTTCTTTTGGTACTTTTATTCTTCAATAATGAGATCATGCAATTTAAGCAAGTCCTATGCCAGGACTGGACTCTTATTTTTTTTTAAATAAATATGAGGGTGGCCTACTTTCATTTGCATCCGAGTCAGTTTTTTAACATGTAAGCATATTAGTTTGTCCTGTGAATGTATTGAATGGTGCTATCGATTTGCAGGTGGATGACAACGACGCTAATTGACTTCTACATCAACGTTGTTGCTCTTTTGGTTTGTTTTGTATTTTATTAGAAGGGAACTCTTGAAGATTTATTTCTATTTTGAAGACATCACCTCAATTAATTTGCACGTGTAAAGTTATCGAATGGCTGAATCAGAGGTAATTCTTTACTCATACAATTGTGAAATATATTGTCATACAATGTGAAATATATTTTGTTTTATTTTGATGTTATTTTTTTATTGATTATTTATTGTTCATTTCGTTGTAGCATGAAACTTCCCATCTTGCACACGTAGTACGTGATATGGAAAATGATTTTGAGTTTGCCATCGGGATGGTTTTTTCTAATGAAGATGAAGCATATTATAAGTATGTGGCTTATGCAATTGGAAAAGGATTTGGAGTGAGGAAGGGTCATACGGTTAAAAATAGGAAAGGAGAAATAACTCGACGAACATTTTTGTGCAATTGTGAGGGCCATTCTATCACCTCATCTAATCAAGAAAAGAAATTTGAGAGGGTTGAAGTTAGATGTGGGTGTCCTACTCATATCAAATTTAAGGTTGATAATGGTGTTTATGAGGGTATAGAGTATGTTTTTGAGCATAATCATGCATTTGTACCAGAAAATCAAAAGCGTTTGATTAGATGTGGAAGGATGATATCCGATACTTGCAAAGGTGTTTTAACTGACATGATGAAAGCAGGCATTGGTGGGACTTCGGCATATAAGTTCTTAGCAAATGAAGCAGATGGAAGTAAAAATTTGGGTTTCATTTTACGTGATTGTCAAAAAAATTTACAGATAGAAAGCTTTAAGAATATGGAAGGGGGAGATTGTCAACAACTTTTGAATCATTTCCATCGCATGCAAATGGAAAACCCAATGTTTTTCTACGCTGTACAAGTAGATCAACAAGGTAGAATGACAAATTTATTTTGGAGAGATAGTTTGCCCAAATTCGATTACGATTGTTTTGGTGATGTGCTAGTGTTTGATTCCACGTATCGAACTAATAGATATAGTTTGATTTGTGCACCTTTTGTTGGGGTTAATCACCATTGGAAAAATACTGTATTTGGTTGTGCATTTTTGTTGGATGAGATGGCGGAATCATTCATTTGGTTATTTAATGTGTTTTTGGAGTCTATGGGAGATAAGGCTCCTAAAACCATATTCACCGATCAAGATCAAGCCATGGCAAAAGCCATTAGAGTGGTTTTTCCGAATTCACAGCATCGTTTATGCACTTGGCACATCATACAAAATGCCATTAAAAACATTCCACAGCTTTACCATAAGCCGAATTTTAGAGATAAGTATTTTTTTTAGGCTTATGTATAGATGCAAATCGGAAGACGAATTTAAATCTATTTGGATGGAAATGGAAAAGGAGTGGGATACTCAGAACAACAATTGGCTTCAGAGATTATATGGCCTTAGACATAAATGGAGTTCAGCTTTTGGTCGTGATGTTTTTTCATGTGGTATAAGGTCAAGTCAAAGAAGTGAGAGCACTAACAATGTCTTCCAGCATTTTTCGAAGAAGACGTCATCCCTTATAAAATTTGTCTACTATTATGAAGAGCAACTAAAGCACATGAGAGAAATTGAAATTCAAGATGATTACAAGTCTCGTGGAAAGCTCAAATTGCAGGTTTCGTCTAATGAGCTCCTGGAACATGCTGCTGCAGTCTATACCCATACTATTTTTGAGAAGTTTTCTGAAGAATTAATGGAATGTCTCTCTGTAGATGTTTCAGGTACTACATTTGATGGATCGGTTTATTCATATATCATAAGGTGTCGACATGAATATATTGTCAGATTTAACCTTGTGGAGTTATCAATTTCTTGTGAATGCAAATTATTTGAGTCAAAAGGGTAGTTGTGTCGCCATGCATTGTACGTGTTGAATCAGAATAAATCGATAGTTAAGAGCATTCCATCTCCCTATATTTTGAAAAGATGGACCAAGGGTGCCAAAGAAGGGATTGTGAATGATGAATCTTTGCCACCTGGTCCGTCTACATTTAACCGATTTTGCACATTAATGCAAAAATCTTTTAAGCTGATGAGTTTGGGAGCCAAAGATGTAAACACTATGTAGATAGTGAATGAGCATATGCAAAGAGCGAATGCTGATATTTCATCATACAATGCAAGTATGCCAGTGGCTGATGACGCTAGCGATGATGGTGATAATGAGGCTTCTTTGTGCGATATCTCGATATTAGACCCCCATCGAAGGAAAGGAAAGGGAATCAGTTATGGAAGACTAAAAAGTTCAACTGAGAAAAAGAAGAAAAAATCTATCAAAGGAATGCCCCCAATGCAAATAGACAATCGAGGTAACATTATTTTGGTTAATATGATAAGTTAAATTTTCTGTTTATTTTGCATGATGCTAATTAACATTTTGTTGCTTTCTAATGTAGAGTTGGTTGTTCAAACAACACGTAATGAAACTCATTTTCCAAATTATTTGGGTAATCAAAATCAGTTTCAAAGTATCCTTTATCCTAGCAACATTGGTGGTCCAACCATGAATTTTCATAATTAGCTATGTTGTTCTTAGCTTTCCATTTTTATTTACAATTTACTAATTTGGTAAAAAAATTTGTATAGATGCAGCAACCACCATACATCATGCCATCGGGGATTAGAAATGGATTTTGCCAATTTCCTAATCAGGTATTGAATAGCTATGTATAGAGTTTAATTGGTGATCAATCAATTTGTATATTTTTCAAGTTACTATGCCTCTTTATAATGGTAGAAAACACTTTCTCAAAAGTTACAATAATTATGATAATTTAATTGCATTATGGTAAATGGGTCATTTTTTTTTTTAATGTAGATGCAATCATCATATATCATGCCGCCAAGCAATTTCAATGGATTTTCTCCATTCACTACTCAGGTATTTATTATGAATCATTTTATTTGTTAGTATTATTTCAACTTTTTGTTACAATTGTAATATTTACTATTAGTAGCTTATTTTTGGATAGATGTTGGAGTACAATAATAGATCTCATGGAACAATTCTGAGTCAGGTACAATTTACTTTTCATTGATATGGGATTATCTAAGCATATTATTTAGATAAATATTAATATATTTGTCATTTTCTTATACAGGGGTCATCAAACTCTTTTCAACATATTGGGATGAATGAATCGGGAGGCCCCTGTGAAAGCACAGATAATGCACGGTCGCAACATAAATAGCCTAGAGGAACCGTCATATAATATAGTGCTTGTGTTGTTTACAAGTTTAGCAAAAAGGCAGCTAATAGGTCTTGAGCTGGACTTTGCTTGGTATACTCCGCTCCATCCTTGCGTGGTTGTTCCGAATCCAAAGCTCAAGAATATCAGTCTCAAATCCATCCCCAAATGGCCTAAGCGACTGCACTTCATACCTGAGCGCATGTCAGAAATACAAGGAAGAAGCGCGAGTGCTTTCAAGCACGATGATAGTAAGTGGAAGGTGCGGACAAAGCACTACAAGAAAGTACTACCTGCACTTGGGACTGATAAAATAAGAAATGTCATGGATATGTACAATGTCTATGGAGGTTTTGCAGCTACTCTGATTGATGATCCATTATGGGTTATGAACGTTGTCTTCTCCTGTAGGGCCAATACTCTTGCTATCAAGCATTTATGTGTGCATTATAATTGTGTACTAATATATTCTTTTGAACATCCAAATCTAACATTTTTCATTTTGACTTAGGAGCGTACGTCAAAGCTTAAATTCTAAGCCCAATTATGATTCAATGCGACATTTGTCCATCATTACGACATCATACTATCAAGTAATCAACGACTAAATTGGACATTTGTCCATCATTACGTCATCATACTATCAAGTAATCAACGACTAAATTGCGGAGAATGATCAATAAATCTGTGATGTCCTACTTCTTTGGCACTTGAGTTCACTACTAAATATAAGAATTAGATCCAAATATGATATGAATGTGGAAAAAATGTCCACTCATCTTTTTATGCCCCGCACCTTCACTACTAATTCACATCTTGGTGCTACTCATAAGCATTGTTTAAGTAAACATCGGTATGAAAACTTTCTAATGATAAATAAGTATTGGTGGACGTTGTTATATGAAACTCCATAATCATTGACAAATACAAATAAATATTTACGATACATTTTATAAAATTAATTTATTAAAATACAAAATAGTATCATCAATTGACTAAATAAGTAAACACTTTCAACCATCAAATAGATTTTTAAGTCCTCCTCTGCAATCTCATTGAACATCTCAATGCACTTCTTGACAAGATTTTTCCTTATGACCTTCACAATCTTCTTCTATTGCAGCATCTCACGATAAATGTTGAGGGACAAGTCATCGGAATCGACAACTCCTTTCACGAATCCAAGATACTCTGGAATGAGCTCCTTGAACCCTCCTAACATAGAGCTTGATGTTGTTCATCTTCTTGCGAGTATCGAAGAGGTCGAACGGAGCACGTTTTGGGACGAACAAAATAGCCTTGAATTCAAGCTGCCCCTCAACAGAGAAGTGATTCACGGCAAGATGGTCTTCCCAATCATTGGTCAAGCTCTTGTAGAAGGAAGCATACTCCTCCTTGGTGATCTCCTCTGCCTTTCACAGCCAGATGGGTTTCAGTTTGTTGATGAGCTGCCACTCATGAGAAACATCCTTAATCTTCTTCTTCTTGGACTTCTTTTCTTCATTCTCCTCATTGACGTCCTCAACATCTCCTTCCTCTTCCTTCTTGGGCTCATCGTCCTCATCATCACTGATCTCTTTCTTGGTTGTCTTCTCAGTCCATAGATAGATGGGGTAGCGAATGAACTCGGAGTGCTTCTTCACAAGGTCCTTAATCCTTCTTTCTTCCAGGTACTCCAGCTGAGGAAAACAGAGACGTGACGCTGTTAGCATCACGTATCAACCAAAACCAATGCAAATCTTCTCCACCAATTCATAAAAGCAACCGTAAATGAACTCACCTGGTCCTCCTTAAGGAAGAGGGTAATCTTGGTCCCTTTGCCGAGTTGCTCCCCACTCACATCTCTCGTAACGGTGAAGGAACGACTAGCCTGGGACTCCCAGATGTACTGCTCATCATCATTGTGCTTAGTAGTCAAAAGGACTTTCTCAGCCACCAAATAACCAGAGTAGAAACCGAAGAATTCTTTCATCCCTGACCTCGCAATCGTACCTAGGTTGTTCACAAGATCTGTCCAATTCATCTCAGACGTTAATATCTACCAACAGTCTCACAACTTAAAGGAACTCAGCGTAACAGTAACGGTTATAGCATAGGAACATTACCTCCAATGTACGCATTTATTGAAGGGTCCTGATGCTATTCTTCTCGAATTCTCTACTTGAAACATACACTAAAACAGAATAGCCCAGAACCACACATGATATAACGATCTCCGTGTGAGATTTACATGGAGATATGTATTTTGGGGGCCAGTGATAGGGTGTGGAGGCTTAAGTAAGAGCATATGTGCATTTACCACGGCGTGCATGCTGTTAAGCATTTAGCTGTCTATCTATTGCTTCGTCACTTGTCTGCAGCCTTTCCGCAGTTTGGTAATTTGATCTGACGCTCTTATGAAAAAGAGGAAGTATTTTCATTTCCAAAAGGGCTAACAGATAACATAGCACATGGGAACAACTTCTTTTGGGGATGTTTTCCCCTTTTCTCTTTGCTTTTTCAGGATGTATAATTAAAAATGAACAGAAGTTACAGGAGGCTCTAACTTAACGTACCTCGAGCAGAGTGATGTAATAGAAATCTTCCATATGTTGCATCAGCGCACTTCCATCTCTAATTGCACGATATATGGGTTATTTCAGTTTCCAATATCTTTTGTATGAGTTCCTTTTCACCTTTCATCTGCAAAAGAAGTTTGAGACCTGTCACGTTGGACTTGTGCACCAGCAATGGGTTTAACTCACCAATTCATTTACAGTTACTATCTCAACATACAGTAGAGTAAATAGACATGAGCTGTTCTGTCCAAGGTAGTTTAATGCAGACATCTAAATCAAAAATCAAAAAACTGACAAACCAGACAATAAGCAGACATATATATTGGCAAAGTTCATCAAGACTGCTACAATTTTGCATGCATGTCTGTGTGACTTCACCAAGCACATTTCAGCAGAACAACAGTAAGGTAGTCTAAAATGAGATATATAAGAATGTTCTGGTATTAAGCGTATGGAAATATCGATTTGTCTATTTAAGGAACTTTCAGTCACCAAGGAAGAAAAGTGAACTTACAAATTCACTAATTAAAAGATCTGGCGTGGCTTCACCAACAAAGTCACCTTGGTAACCATCAGCCAAGGACTGCACATTTACCTGAACAACATCAACCAAGTGTATAAGTAGTTGATCTGGGAAGATTTGTACAAGTAAAACTACTGCTTTCTCATATTAGCAACAGAAAAGTAATACAAGTCATGATCCAATTTCCTACTGATGCTTCCCTTGATAAGTCCACAAGTAACAGACTCGAACACTTGAAACCATCAGCTAGTTATTATTAATCCAGAGTATTTCACCATGCAACAGAGTTCTGAGTGGAATAACTGCACCAACATATTCCTCAAGGGAATGGGTTGAAGAGCTTAAATAGATGAAATTTGTTCACTCATTCTGGGTAAGAAGGTTAAAGCTATATAGATACCAAGGCATCCTTAACATCTCCTGCTGCTAGATAGATGGGTTGGGTCACGTGGCAATAACCCATCAGGCGTGGAATTGACGGTATGATATCCCTGTGATTCACAACTCTCCAGCTGTCCTTCACTTTCTGCAAAGCAACAGACAATTGCATCACACATACTACGTGCGGTACTAGAAAAATGCATCAAAAGATTTTCCACTAATAAGGGGGAGATCATGCTTAGGCCACCTAAAGTCTGCTGACATGAATCTATAGAATTATAAGATGCCAAATTTTTAAAGAGATAGCAACAATCAGAGTAGAAGCTCAGTTGGAGGAGACATTGGAGTGTGACGACAACATCTAGAAAAGAAGTCACTTAAATGAACAAGAAAGCCCTCCTTAGTGAGTTGCGTCACTAAAATAAGTTACTGCAATAGGGAGTCAGAATGATCCTCTCAACTTGGAAAAATAAGTACCTTTCAGGAATAAACAAGAGTGTAGTAATCCACAGAGAATTCTTGAGAAGATTTATAATGATGAAAGGCATGAGTAAAGAACAGAAGAACTTCATTTTATGACAATCGTTGCTGATGAAAAAATAGGTATAATTGTACCAGCATTTTGGCATGTGAAGAAATCTTAAGAAAGTTGCTGTTAATACAGGATGGATGCCGAGGTTGTTCATCGAAGAGTAATATGCTTCACGAAATTTTTTTGTCTTTATTTTTTTGTTGGCTTATACCGGGTTTCAAACCCGGCAAATGACCCTTGAGTCCATCCCACCCTTGCGAGAGGACTGAATGCGTTTTGGCATGTTTCATGGCAGTCAATCCTAACAATATTGACAATAAAGGTAGAGCAGCAACTTCCATGCCACTATGCAAATATGCATGGGCGCAAATATGCATGGGCCTGTTTATATTTGCACACAGAGAAAAGATTGCATAAAGGAATCAGGAAACGGTAGCCATCACTTAGTTTTCTCAAGGATCTGAGTACAGATGACAGGGCTACGGGGCACATATTTCTCTCACCTCATTATAGAGTTCTGCAAATCTCCTGTTACCAACTCTAGGAGATCCGAAGTTGTACATAGTCACATAAATTGCTCCATGCCTAACATACACAAAATGCGTTAGTCACATGCCATAAGGGAAAAAAAGATTAAAAGCTCTACTCCCATGATTTTAATTTAAATGGCCTAAGACACTTAAGAGTAATAAAAAAGGCCGCTCGAGTTGCTGCTTACAGATAAACTCACGATTGAAGAACTCTAGCTTCTCATGGTGTGACCTACGTTACACATATAGTATCTCATGTCGTCGGCACAATTCAGTTACATAACATGATATGAACTATATTCAAACAGCTTAAGCTTTTGCAGTAAGTCGGTTGTGCACAAAACTATAACATGGTATAACAGCCAAAGATCTTGATTTCGATTCCTCACACCTAGTCTTTCACCCTTTCTAGTTTCCCTTCTTCAGATATCTTGGGTTTCAATAATCTTCGCCCATAAGCCATGTTTATTGAGTTTGCATGCTTCATGCTTACCCCATCATAGCAGCAGTCTCCATGAGGAGTACTTAGCTATGGAATATAATATGCACCACCATTCCGTCAGTTGAAGTTATCGAAACAAATGGTTACACACATCACTATATAAGGCACCTCGAATCAAATTAGATGAATCTGTGGAATCTCACAAAGAAAATGCAATCTACTGAGACCAGAAAAGCATGAAAACTATTCCACCGAACTTTATCCATGCCATTCCAAGAACACCAAGAAAATTGGGCAGGTCCTCACAAGTATCGCAGACAAAAATTTGCCCAGAGTCAACACACAAAAATCATTATTTATTAACAATAAAGATCTCGTGATTCAAAGACAGTGGATTTTTCCTTTCCGGATTATGTAATACAAATTATTCAGGTTTTTATCAAGAAAATAACACAATGTTCTTTTCTTTAGTCCATCATGCGTTTGGAAACCCCCCCCCCCCCCCCCCCCCCCCCCCCAAAAAAAACACACACACACGCACCTCATTCTGCAATTTTGTAAAGTCCGGAGCGGGAACAACTTCTTCTACAGCAAATGCCGACTAAACCCGATTACTTGGCGGGGGGGTTCCTTAGCTAATAGAGAGTCTTCAACGTCACGAGTGGTGCTTTTCCCTGTGTACTTCAATTAGGGCAAACTTACTTTACATGACATCACAATTTGATTAGAGCTAGCTCAACCAACCCATCCTAACTTTTCTTTTCTTCGCTGATTCATTCATTCACTTTTTTGGGTGTTTTTAGAAAGCCAAAAGTATAAACCAGCTGGCACCTCCTCTTGTAAAAAATGTCTCAGACTCCTAAACTCTACCAAAAAACTTCTCCACCACCATTGCAGCCCCTTTTATCAGCCTTAAATGCCTGCCGCCCCCAGTGATACTATTGGTCCATTCAATTTAACCATAACTTTTAATCATTGAAGATCACAACATGTGTCAAATACTTAAAAGTATAACTGCAATCAAATGCATGCCAGCATTTTGCAGCTGGACAAATATCTGAGGCAGAAAAGTAAATATAATAGTTATCTTTAGTATGAAAGATGTCACTCACTTTGCTAATTGACTGGATGAAAGCTCAAGAGCATGGAGAGTAGCTAGAGCACCACCTAAACTATGACCAGTAACATAGACATGCCACTTGTACTGTGGCTCACAACCATCGTCCCTGCAAGAAAACATTTCACCATCAAGTTATCACAAGACAATCAGCTCTTGGTGATAGCACAGCATGGTAGCCATTTAGTAATGGAGAAAAACTTGTTTGAATGCATGGCCTTGGTATATGACAAAATGAAAGAAACCCTAGCAGTTAAGTTCACACTGAAGTAAGATATTGCCTGGAGGGCAAACAAACTGTTGAAGAATATCTGTCTACATTGAGACACATATGGTTAGTACACGAGTGTTGGGAATTCTAAATAAGGTAGTCAAGGATTTGGGTATTAAGTAGATTGTCTCCCTAGGCTTGGCAAGTGAAGCATCAATATACTTATAAACATAAAGTCAAGCAGGTATTTTGTGTTCTCTCCTTTTGTATCTTCAGCAATCCCTAAATACTAAACATGGAATCAGATCCACCAAGAGAGAGAAAACCAACAAATATGGGACTTCGTTGTTAACTCTCACTCGCTAACACAGCTTCCTTATTGAGTTCTTTGTCATCTCTCATGGGTAGCGACCATGAACAAATGCTACTCATATCGTCTCCCTTGGGGCCAGCACCTCCGTGCATCAAGCCCTCTGACTCTTCATCCAATGCTACTGTCTGCCCACCTATCTCTGCACCTTGACATAGCTTCAAGGAGTCCCTCCTTTGTTGTCCACTTGCCTGTTTTCCAGCTCTCAATATCCTGACTATACCCCCCTCTGCGGGGATTCAACTCACACCAACCAGGTGAGTCCCAATCCACATGAATTTATTCTGGGCTCCTTGGTGTCACTCACAACTTCAGGACCACTAATCCTCGAGGCTTTGTGACTCCAGACCCACAAAACTTACTGCAAAGAGCACAATGCAGCTCATGCAAGATACACCTCAACTCCATCACACAGCGATGCTCAAGGAGAATATCAACCAAGTTCATGGGGTCAACGCCTACAACTCTCCGAATTCTTTGGTGGTTTTTTAAGAGGAGCAAGTATGATTAGTTTATAATTTTTTTCTAGGAACAGCACTTACACAAAACCAATTGCCATTTTGAGGAGTGATAAAATTCTTATTCTCACTGAATCATATGCACTTAAAAAGCCACTGTGAACCTGGAAAACAAGCAACAAAAATTTTGTAAGCAAGGAGAAGCATGATGGACGGATTCAGCAAAATACGCATCTCACAATAGTCGACAAAAGAAATCAAGATCTAGAATAGCAGTATACTTGAACTTCTTCCTTGAAATCTCCACCAATCCTTTCAGGATTCAAAGTGTAGGAGCACAACAAAATAAACATCAACAAAAACAAAATTGACAAGTAGTATCAGTGTATTACATTAGCCCAACTTACATAAATATTACAGAGGATAAGCATATTAAAAACCCAAAAGAATCGGTGAATTTGCATAGTTGACACAAGCAACAAGCAACAACCAAAAGAATTAGTGGATTTGAACAATTCAAACAAGCAACAAGCATGGACATCTTTTCACATAGAAAAGAAGACACCAAAAAGAGCACTGCTCGAAACCTTTCTGCAAACACAAATGTCAATTGGCATATATCACTCACCAATTCCCAGGTATCATAGGATCATTAACTATAAGCCCTACTCAATGTAACAGAACTGGTTTCAAGCCTAATCATACATTCTAAATTATTGCTTAGCACTACAAATTATGAGGAGACAAAAGACTAACATCATATTAGACTGGGACAATCTTCAAGCTACAATTCGTTTTTCCTAGTGAGAAAATAAAGAAGGTTGCAAATTTTGATTTTGTACTTGTTAAGGCTAAGATAGAGATGATGATCTGCTCCTACATGACCAGCTAACAGGCAAAATAGTAGAATACTTGTAATGGCATATATGTTGAGAGAAGACTATCTAGTGAATTAATTGATTTTTCACATTACCCAGTAGGGGCCAGCATCAAATCAGTTCGCAAGTCCTTCCATCTTGACTGGGAATAACAGATAGAAAAAAAATTAATAAATAAATATCTACCTCATAACCACATAAATAAGGTTGCCAATGTAAAGATAGTGAAGCTGATTACTTGTTCTGTTCCTCTAAATGCAACAACTAATCTTCTTCGTGCAGAATCACGCCAGATTGTTGCCTGCAGTAACCTTACTTCATTCATGCATGATTCCATCCCCAATTAAAAATGTGTGAGAAAAAGTAGATTAGGAAGCAGCTTCTCAATACAGGAAGACAATACCTGTGTATCAGTGGATGCGTTATCTAGGAAGCAAATTTTCTCAAATTCAGACTTAACAAAACTAGGATGACCAAGAGAAGTGGCAAGCAGCGCCCAGGCTTCCATAGCACTTTCTGCACTAGAGAAAAGAGTTTTCATCTCCTCTGACTTCTTTTCATCCAATGATGATACATCTGATGAGACTGCAAGATTCTCACTCTTAGAATACACAGAATCATCACTTTTCATTTTATTATCATTCTTTTCCATAGAACGCGCTTCCTTATTTAGCCGAGAAACTGCGCCGTGATCAAAACCATCAAGGCCCCCAAAACAGAATCAGTTTGCTGCAACAAATCTTGTGTCACTTTTTTTATATCCGGAATTGAAGACTGAATTGCACTTCTTAGAAGTGGCCCGCTCTCTGCGGAATCATCAATATCTTGTCTACTCGGCGTTGCAAGCCCAGATTCAACGGAAGCTTTTTCTGCAACTTTCCGGGATTGTATGCCAATCTTATTTAGTACATCAAAACCATCCCATTTTACATTCTCAGGGACAGGAAGACCAAGTTTCTGTACAACCTTCTAATTGATAACATCTGCAAAGTTCTTCCATAAATGTTTGTCAAACTGTATGGATTCACCAACTAGCATTTTTTCTCCATTAGCATTCTCAAATCCAGTTGAATCAGGGGAAGACTCAACAACTATGTTCTCTTCATTCAGGCTCTGGTCATTCAGCAATGGAACATCTACAGATGAAGACTTCTCAGGTGCAGCAGTGGCATTGATCGATTCCCCTTCTGCTACATATTTACCACTATTTAAAAGCTTATCCTTCCAAGGATATGTCTCATTAAAGGATTTTAACTGCCCAAAAGCATATTCAACAAACTGCCGAGCCGGCACACTATCAGACCCAACAATTGATTTCAAAGTAGACTCAAACCCATTTTGCCTGAGGAACTCTGAAACAAATGGGAGCTTCCACCACTTCTTTCCCTCATCAATTTCATCAAAACTTTTATATCTAACCTGAAACAGCATCACCAGTGAGCTTGCTCATTTTTCCGGCATAACATGCAGAAGGACGATAACTGGTATCTTAGTAAAGCATGGAAAGAAATCCACAATAACGAAACCAAGGTTAGAATTCTCATAATGGAATTCAGATACTCATCACCAATTTTGCCTGGTTCAGATAGGATTCTCTAATATTCCTACCAAAGTCCAATAGTGGAAATATTTTTTCTCCTCCCAGATTATTGTCGATTTCGAAAGATTGTTATTATACTTGTTTATTAGTAGTTCTTATTCACACTTCATACATGTGAGACAATATACAAGCACTGCGTGTTTGTGTCATATGCATCTCAGTAGATACTCGATTTTGACATACAAGATCAAATGGACAAACAACCCCCATGATTGATTCAATGTCTTTGAAACAGAAAAGAGGTTTACTTTGTATTTCAATGTCGTCTTTTCCACCAATATAATAAAGCAAGTTTAGCCTATTGGAAAGGGCTGAGCTGGAGTGTGTGCAGACTTAGATGTCCAGGGTTTATAGCGTATTGGTATAAACTGGTTCTTCAAGCATCTAAGATTTACCCAGCGACTGATTCATAATAACAAAAGAGAAACGATGTTACAACATCTTGGAGAAAGCTCTTATACAGTAATTGCCAGGTACTCAAATAAGCAAACGTTAATAAACAGCTCTTGCTAATGCTCAATGATTCACAGATAGATGCTGGAAGCTATAGGCCTAAACGAAAACTCTACCTTCTAATTGGAACTTCTCTTGAACAATTACAAATCATATATAGATGTTTATTTCAAGAAGTCAAGAGTCTTCAAACAGAAATCCTAATCGTCCTTTTAAGAGAGCTTCCAACTATGTGATTGATATAAAAATGTTTCCACACTTACCTCTAATTGTATCTTCCCTCCACCACCCATTCCTTCTAATTCCACAACCATTTCATGTGAATCTCCTGGAAACAGACATGCTCATCAAGAAAAAGTACAATTTCCATATGATAGTCATTTCATCCATTGCCAAGGTCATAGAGTATCAAATAATGTTTCACAGGAGAAAAACTGATCTGGTATATTGCTCATTTATTTGACTTCTGAACCACCCAACTAAACCACCACCAGGATTGCACAATAAAGTTCAAAATACAAATTGACAACAAATTCAATGATTCTCACCATCACACAGAAGCTCCAAACAGATTCCTGCATTGCCCATTCGCTTGTGTGGAGTTACCAAGTTTGCATCCCAAGCTGCCACCTAGCATCCACACCACAGTGAACAACAAAAAGATCAACAATTATTCAGCTTCAGTTCATGCATTTAAGGATAGCTGTATCCATTTGCTAAGTGCCAAAATCAGCAAGGACTACCCAAGAAAAACAAAATGGTGGAGTTGCTTGCTTCGTGTTATGTTAATGCAAGATATATGGCACAATCAACTTGGGATTGTATCAAATAAGGCAACAAATGAGCAAATCTCCTTAGCGTGTAAAAGAGGAGTCCAAAAATTGATGCAGCAGTTGGCCCCCTCAAAATGGCGTTCATTCATTTATTACAAAAGTAGCATCACATATTTTTAGGATAAGTCCTTCCTAAACATGCCAGAAATTCGGTCTCCAGTTAGTCCACAGATGCAAAGTGGAAAGGAAGTAATGGATATCACTCTGAGAGAGGCTTAACCTGGAGGTTTTTAGTCGAAGGGAGCTTAATGTTAAAAGTGAATTCCTCATTCCATGTTGGCTCTTTCTTCCTGTCAGCAAATTTGATTGACAAATAAAGTTGCAATAAGTCTGTAAATCCAGAGTAAACTTAATTTTTCCTCCATATGCATCATATGCTCTCATCTCCTGTATTCTGTATACAGCAGATAAACTAAATTGCAATTAGCCAATGTAAAAAGAGCTAAAGATTATTGCTTCAGAAGCTTCAGCAAAATTGTTTTGCAGAAACTGATGGGGAATGCTAATAATATGTCCTATCATTTAGGTCATCATGCGAGAAGCACAAAAAAAAATTAGTAGCTGATATATATTGTATTTCTCGTTTTAAAAAGTGAAAGCACCCTTTAACCTTTTAAGGGAAGGAATTCCATAGCCTACAGCAACTTAATATAACCGCTCCTTGAGTATGGCTTTGTCAACTTGGGAAATTACATGGGCCGTGTGGGGTATTTTAGAGAGGAACTGCTAGCTACGTTTAGTAAAGAAGTGTGGAAATAAGTACTTGTGGTCTATGCGGCTGCTAGAACTGCATAAACTCCCGGAATTTCCGTGGCAATGAAAGTGCTGTTTACAAATTTTTTAGTTTTTCCCTTGTATACACAAGTTTCCATGTATGCCAAAATACTCTATAAGGTGGTAGGATAAAGTAAAGGAAGTACCTTGACAATAAGTAGACACCCCATTGGACCAGTTACAGCTCGGATGCCCTGAAATATATACAATAGAGCAAAATGAATCTCATAGACAAGGAGACAAAACATAAAGCAAGAGATCCATGACATTTTCCTTGTTTAGTCATATAATCATGAGAAAACATACAGCTAGAACAGCATCAACTGGTGGAGAAGCAAAAACATCACCACATATTGCAGCTGCTAGCATCCCTTCACCCACGAATCCGAATGAGCTGGCTCATGGCCGCTACCGCCACCTCGACAAAGAAATAGCATTGATCATCGAACTGGAGATTCTTATGCATAAATCATGGCCCGCTGTTGAAGTCCATCACTTTCCTTCTAAATGATTGAACTGTAAATGAATTAATTGGGTAGATGAAGTAGAAGTCATGGGGAATGAGGAGTTGTGAACAGATCAACGGTTTCTAAATGAGAGGTAAAAAAAGTGTTTCGAATATACAAACATTGGCGAGGAACTGAAAGATAACAACCATATATCATGCTGATGCCATGGACATCACCGACAAAATAAGAATTCAAGAAATTCAATATGCACAATTAGATTCTAAAACATTAACATAGAAATGCAGGGAAGACAACATTAACCCATATAACGACGACCTTGTCATATGTAACAGGCGAAATATCAGCCCGCAACACGACCTTCACCTGCATTTCCACCAATAGGATTGGAATGGTCGTGTGAGTTACCGAATAAACTGTATGACTAATGAAAGAAGCATAAAAAGAAAAAAATTACGAAAGGGCGTCGGGGGCGGAGGCGGCGTCGTCGGCTTCGGAGTCGGGGGCGACGGAGGCAACGGCTTGAGGGGCGTCGGAGTCGGGGACGACGGAGGCAACCGGCTTGAGGGGCATTAGAGTCGGGGACGACGGAGGCAACCGGCGGACCCGCAACACAACCTTGAGGGGCGGAGGCGGAGGCGGAGGCGGAGGCGGCGTCATCGGCGTCCGAGGCAACCGCATTGAGGAGTGTCGGAGTCGGGGGCGTCGGAGTCGCGAGAGGGCGTCGGGGGCGGAGGCGGAGGCGGAGGCGGCGTCGGAGGCGTCGGAGGCAACCGCCTTGAGGAGCGTCGGAGTCGGGGGCGTCGGAGTCGCGAGAGGGCGTCGGGGGCGGAGGCGGAGGCGGAGGCGGCGTCGTCGGCGTCCAAGGCAACCACCTTGAGGAGCGTCGGAGTCGGGGGCGTCGAAGTCGAGAATGGAGAGAGAGAGCTCGTCGGCGAGAATGGAGAGAGAGAGCAGAGGAGGGGGAAGAGAAGCAGCTGCGCGACCTTTTTGTTTTCCTCCGTAAAGGAACGGAACGGAGAAGGGAGAGAGAGAGAGAGAGAGAGAGGACGATTCGACGGGGGCGCGGGCGTCGCGAGAGGAGAGCGAGCGGGGAGCGTCAGAGTGGTGGGCCCCACACGCGGCCCGCGCGAATTTTGAAGGCCTGACGCCCTCGCCAACGTGGCGCCACGTGTCGACCGCTGAATGGTTTAACCCACCGCCTACGTGTTGGGTTAAACCCACCCAATATTTTCTCGGCGTAGGGTGCCAACGGACATGCATGATAATTTGACCATCCCTTCAAGCATTTCTATTTATTCTTTGAATACAAAAGCTAACTTGAACAAGAAAGACATATAGTTAAAAATCCATTTGATTAAAATGAATTTACGGACGATATCAAGTTATTGGTACATAAATTAAAGCATCTGGTTTACGTAGTCTAATTGAAATAAATTTAGGAACCCAATTGATTGAAAAAAGAAAGATAATGGACGATAGGTAATCGGTAAATGTTCAGCACCTTTGGTCTAATAATCCCGAATGCAATATCTTAAATGTGCATTTTAATGATGATTCTTAATATGAGTTAATCTATAGTTCCTCTAAAAGGAAGAAAGAGAGAGGGCCTGCGCTAATTTTGGTTCTATCTTCTTTTTCTTTTTTTAATGTTCTTTTTTTTCTTTTGTTGTATTCCGATCCATCGCTCCACTCAAAATCAATTTGCCAGTTATGGGTACAAAAATTAAAAAAGTTGGATTTCTAGGTGGCAGAGGTGGATCCAATTTGACTTTTAGCTATTCAAGCATGATTAGCAAAGACTGGCAAGGCCGATTCAAATTGCTAACCATGTACCTCAAACAGTGGTTGAAATGGTATGCGCACGCATACATAAATATACATATATATATATATATATATATAATTTTATGTTATTACAAAAATCTACCATAGATCGAAATTTATATTGAAGGATTTCCACCCACGGACAATATAAATTGATTTTTACGTGAAGCTCACTCCTTCTACATCTTCCTTCATTATTTTTTTTCTATTTCCTATAGTTTATGATCCATTAATCAACACCATTAAAATTTTACATGGCGACTTACATGGACAACGAAAGGCAAACGGCGGTGACGTGCTACCATTTTTGTCATGAAATTATCTGACGTGGCCGAAGTTACAAGAATGACCCTGTTTGCCTGTGTTTCTCTTGGTTCCTCCACAGGAATTAATTTAGGATTTTAGGGTTTATGCTGATTGATCCTCTCTGTTGTGGAAGCTTGATGCATAGCTAAAGCTCGATTTGATTGAAGCTCATTTACTCACCGAAGAAGATTTGGATTGGATCTTTCTTGAAGTTTTCTTGCTCGATTCGGTCTTCAAAAAGAAGCTCGATTCTAATTCGGTGATCCTCTGAATCTGCAACGTAGCATATTTTCTAGAACATGACATGTCGAACCATATGAACAGGGATTTGGTCGCTGCAAAGATGTAACAGGACAAAAGGTATGAATGGCATTTCTTCAAGAATAGTTCACAATTGTTGGAGAAGAATCAGAGACGAGAGGCGAATCGGTTGCGGAAAGCTCGATTTATTCAAAGTCATCAATACTACAGTTTCGTCTTGGAGTTCTCGCATGTCCTCTGGCAGGCTTCTCAACGAATCAACTACCATTTTTCATGTCCATGATCATGCGTACGTTTTTCTCTTACCCTTGATCAGGAGCATTCCTTAGTTGAAGTAGATCAATTCCTGCAAGCCACCTGATGATCACAACAATGCTACTTATTCTCTCTTTCCAAACATTTAGAATAGCCTAAGTTCTGCTTAGAACTTGGACAATTGGTACAAGCATCAAGTTCAGCTGTTCCAGAAAGCAGGATACTCATCTCTTCTCTTTGCCTGGTAAGGACGTAAGCAGGATACTGACTCTGCTCCTCAACTTTATCTTATTGATAGAGTTCCTTGCGCTTCCTGGTGCCAGGGTTTGTGCATTTTATCTTGTAACAGGATTACTCCCCTGCTTATGTGTTTTTCACTGAATAAAATCTTATTTATCGAAAGAAAAAAAAGAAAAGATACCATTTGATTACGAGTTGTAATGACGAGGGACTCGCTTATCCGACTCTGATGCTGTCCAGCTTGATTCTTTCTTTGATTATGTCTTGCTTTTCTCCAAACCTAATCTTTCTTCATCTTCTGGTCTCGGGGTGTTTACGCACGCCGTTGTTCCTTTTAACAATAACATTGTATCATCAAATCTTTTTTGCTTTGTAGTGATCTTTCGAAATTGCTTACAGATATTACCAGGGCGTCCGTGAGGCTGTTTTGAACTAAGAGTAAAGAGGCGGATGTGCATGCTGATTCAAAATGATTTAACAAGAATAATATGAACTCTCTATGGTTGCAAAATTCGTTCATTTTTTTTCTTGGGAATAGGATTCTTGGTGGGAAAAATATGACAAACAATTGGGAAGAACAATAAAGCCATACTTTAAGACATGATATCGCTTTTTTAAGGAATTATTTAGCCCATAACATTGCTAATGGTCACCAGCAAATTTCCTCCATAATACAACAAAGTCTCGATTGAAATTACTAGATAGCAATTATAATACTTCTTCAGGGTCTCTTAAGAGAAACAATTGAAAATGATGACTGTAAATTTGGAAAGAAAATTCGAAAAGACTTCATCAAAATTGATTCCAAAAACTAAGGTACTTATGTCTGTCTTTTGAATAGAAACAATCCTTCATAAAAAGGTTGTAACATGAATAGATACATTCTCAAAGGTTATATTGAAAAACATAAAAATAAATAAAAAATAAAAAATAACCATAACTTTTTTGTAAGCAGTCGCACTATTTCAATATTACACTATGGTCAATTTTTTTTCGTAATTATAGATCTGAATTTTTCAATAAATAAAAAAATAATGATCGTTGATTAGTATCAACTTTTGTCTACGTGTGAACTCACATCTTTTTTATGTGAGGCAAGGCACCTCTTAATATGTTTTACAAACAAAGTATCAATAATCTCCTACTTTGTTTGTAAAACAAAAATACAAAATAAAACGTTAAAATACACAGCCAAAATTTCCATGAAATTAATATATATGTATGCATGTATGCATGTATGCATGTATGTATGTATGTATGTATGTATGTATACGAAGGTCTTTTTTTGAGTTAAATCTTCATTTAGTGTAAGTACCTCAAAACTCTATCAAAGTGACAAGTAACTCGACTTTAAATTTGTACTTTAAAATATAGAATTGCACATATGGCATATACTAACTTCTTGTTTTAGTGAGAAGCTCTAATTTACCAAGTACTATTATGACCTTGTGCTTGCACCTATTTCATGAGTTTTCTAGAAAGTAACCCTAACTTCCATAAGAAGCGGCATTACTCATGAGTTTTCTAGAAAGTAACCATAACTTTCGTAAGAAGCGACATTACTTCTAAGTTCATATAGGTAAAGTATCGACCATGTGTTTCTATTACTAATAACACAAAACTAATTTGTACTATATTTCATTAGGAATTTAATTTAGCCTACAAAATGTAACAGATGACAATGACTTCTTATGTAAGGGCTAATATTAGTATCAAATAATCACTTTCAATAACTCATTTTTACCCATTAAACCTTATAATTAGTAATATTATAGAAAATAGTCGGGTTATCATCATTGATAATTTTAAATAAAGGGTTTCAACCCAATTTTTTTTGTAAGGTCATATATACCATGTTTCTTCGTAAAACCTTTGTCAAGGGATCAGCTAAATTCTTGTTTGACTTTGCATAGATAATTGTTATGGTACCATCTTAAATCAATTGTCTCACGTACTCATGCCTTAGATCAATATGTCTAGACTTACAATTAGAAGTACTACTATAAGCTCTTGCCAAGGTAGCCCGACTCAATTGATATAATTATGAGGCATAGGACTAAGCCATGATTTGATATCTAATAATAAATTCCTAATCCATTCAACATCTTTTCTAGTGGCTGCTAAAACAATGAATTTGGATTCCATCGTTAAGTGAATTATACATGCCTATTTCTTGCTCACTCAAGATACAACACCTAATACATCCAGAAGTGCAATGTTTATCACACACTTGTAATTGTACTAGCATCGATGTATCTTTCTAATACAGTCGGATAATTATTATAAAACAATCATAAATTTTTTAGTTCTCTTAAGGTAACCAAAAATTGAAGTAATAGCTTTCCCATGTTCTATACTTGGATTACTAGTATACCTACTCAACTTACGCATAAAATAAACAATATCAAATCTGATACATTGCATCACATACATTGCATCAATCGGGATAAAACTCAGGATAAGATAAAATTTATTATATCTTGTGTTTTGTGCCTACTCAAGATAGGCTAAAGTCACATATAAAGGTGATATGGACCGAAAAAAAATTATCCCATGGGGGAAATGAGATAAAGATTGATAGGATTTCTAGTATCTATAATAAGAAAGTTATTTTTTTCGAATGACAAACCTCTTAAATTAACAATTAAAATTATTTTTGAAAAAAATAATATTTGAATTCTAATATAAGAAATTCAAAATAACAAAAATAACAATTTAGTTATTTTAATTTACTCTTATTTTTATCTATATATTCTGATTTAATTATATTTTATAATATAAATTCAATATATAAATATAAATATATATTTATTACATATTTGAGGTATTTTAGTATTTTAGGTATATTAGTATAATTTATTATTCAATAAAATTTTATTAGAGAATGATAGAAGTGGAAGAAAGATATAAAAAAGAAATTAATTAAAAATGAGAGGAAAATAAAATAGGAAAGCAAATAAAAATAAAGTAGACAATAGTGTTGCAAGAGATTTTTACCATCTCTATTTGTAAAATTTTTTGTTCATTTATATTAATATGTTATTTATACCAAATAATGTATATGATATAAAGTGAATATATCCAACTTTATTGTTACAATCACTAAATAGTGGATAGGATATAGCGAATCCCTAAATTTCATATCCTATCATATCCAGTTTTATTTTGGGTTGAAATCCGGACAACCAAACACAGCCTATGACATTTACATACTCAAGTTGTGCTACTGCTCTACTAGTATTATGATTTAATTTAATACTGTAGTCAAATGAAGTACTCATTTCCTTGAAATCAAGATGTTAAAATTTATTGAATAGTTTTTTAACGTAATTACATTAGCTTAAAGAATAACCCTTACAATGTTTTTTAACTTTAATACTCAAGATGGTATCTACTTCATCCAAATCTTTCATTTTAAACATGAACGTTATATACTTTTTAGTCTCAATAATTCCAGTTATGTTTGATCCAAAAATGGGAAAGGCGGAGTCAATTTGGAGTTTTTGAGCCCTTGGATGAGGGATTAGGCCATTCGTCCTGCGTCGGGATCTTGGATAGAGGGTGATTTTATGATTGGGCCGATTGAGAGAGGGGTAATGTTTGGTCCTTTGGATGCTACAGAGATATCCAACTTCTTGGCACCTCTAGGACGATGGTGTCGAAGATTTGGTCTCCAAAATCTCATGAGGAGTGTTAGTGGGTCCATGAAAAATACTATCATTCGAACCTCTTCTAGACATTCCATGGGTCTTATTGGATGCAAATGTTTTTCTTGCACTCATGAAATAGTCTTGAAGTGGGGTATCTAAAAAGGACTATGGAACCAATATGGTTGAGTCGATAACAATTCTTAATTGCCATATGTTTTGATTCCAAAATGGTAGAATCTTTGTTGCTTGTTCCTTTCGTTCCAAAATGGTAGAATCTCTGCTACTTGTTCTTTTTGGCTGTAATCCAAAAAGGAGTGTTTCTACTTGGTGCATAGTTTCAACCCTTTTGGCAATTGAGATGCCTTTTGATTTGATGTTGTGGCTATGATTATTGGTCATGTGCACTCGTTATATCCCACATCCGTTGTGTAGGAGATTAGTGGTCAGTTTATAAGTGTAAGGGAAAGTCTCACAATTTGAATTAGCCTTTGGAGTGAAAAAGGCTCAAGACCATCACTGGTATTAGAGCGTAAGTTATCAACAAGTATAGACCCAAGAATCACACGAGAGAGTTATGGGTTATTGCTGTGTGAGAGAAAATTTCAACCTAACTTTTGAGGTAAGAAATACTTAAGACCACCCAACAAATTAATGCTAGGTGCAAATATTGAAAACTGAGAAACGAAACTGGTTCATTTCTAATTTCTTGTTGTAAATCTTGCGAGACTTACCATTTTATTTTTACTTAATCTGAAAGGTCTACCAATATTGACAAAAAAAAACCATATTAGTTTAACAAAATTCTGGATAGGAAGTCTCCACCAGTTTTTCGTATTTCCGGTAATCACCGGTACAAGTGATTCATATTAGTACTAGACAAAAGCTACAAAAGTCCATTCACAGCAAAAAGACCTCCTTGAAATTCTGTTAGATAAGCCATCCCTAACTCGATCTGCACCCTGTTGAGCGCTTGCTTGCCAGCATCAACATAAATCAAAGAATAATATTAGACAAGCAACAGAAGTCAACATCAGCTCCAAAGAGGATTCTATTTTCTTTCATTTTGACCGTGATTACAGATGAGAACATTTGCTAGGAGATAGATCGTGTCGCAGGCAATAAAAGCACAATCTGGGCACATCCTTGACCACTGTAGCATCGATGCCTCTTCTTTTCCCTATGCCCATGATGTGTTAAGACCCACCCAGAATAAAATACGTCGATGCTGAGGATAGCTAGAGGGTAAATGAATCATCAGCAATCACCATGACTAGAGCACTCATTTTCAAATTTAGGTGGATGTGTTTTGCGAAAACACTCAATGACGAAGGAAAATACTCTTCTTAAAAATGCTTTCCATGAGTTAATTCTCCAGTTTTGTGATATACAATTAAAAATGTTTTACGATGTTTGGACCTAATTTAAAAATTATTCAATTTCATGATTTTATATCAATCAATATATATATATATATTATTTTTTCTTTTCTTTTCCAAAAATTCGAATTTTTTTATTTTTTTTTTCTTTTCTTTCCTTTTCTTTTTTCCCTTTCCTCCACTGTGACCGGATGGCGATTGCCACAAGTGAGCTCGAGCTCACCGGCCTTAGGCGAGCTTAGCCTCATTGAGATTAGGCGAGCAGTGAGCATGCTGGCCTTAGCCGAGCCCAAGTTCACCTAGATTTGGGCTTGCCGGCCTTGGCCAAGTTTCTAGCTCACTTGAATCTATCAACTCGAGCTCGGCGACCTCGGCTAGCTCGAGCTCTCTGCCCACGTCTTGATTGGTCGCTAGGCTACCAGTCATCACTGAGGTAGGCGATTGGAGAGGGAGAAGGAGAAATGAAAAGAAATAAAGAAAAAGAAAGAAAATAAGAAAATAAAGAAAATAAATTATAAAAAAATATATTTTTTTTAATTTTTTTTATAAGAATAAATATTTCATTAACCAACAACACTACGACTAAGGAAAGTATTTGGGAAAATGTTTACCAGTTCTTTCAAATGGGAAATTATTTTTCTAAATTTAAGCTTTAGTAATAAAATAATTTCTGTTATCTCATTTTCCTAAACGAATCAAATGCTGGAAAATGAGTTTCACAAAACAAATGGACTTTACAATCAATCTTCTCGTTATCTTGGCCTTCTAATCCAATATTGTTGCCAATGGTCCAAGCGGTGTATAGCTAACACATGCTCCATGGTTAGACGACAATGGGCAAACGTCATTACTGGAGCTGTAAGGTGATGAGCCAGCCACGAAGCTATTCCCAATTGAATCCTTGGATAGCCCCAGCGCAAAAAATAGGCAAATGGAATGACTTCTGAGACCATTCCTTCAATTTAGGTAATTGAATCATACATCTATGACTAACAACAAAAAACCCTTGCTAGGTTAGGTTTACTAACTTTAAAAGGCACAATGCAAACTCGAGATCAACAGAAAAAGAACACAATGCGCATGACTTAAGAATTGCGTTTTCAGCATATTTGAAGGATAAATTCTCCAGGACAAAGAACCAGCTAGAAAGCAGCATGATCTGCTGTTCAATATTGACCAAACCCCTGTTCATTTTGGTTCGAAATGTCATGTTTTAAAGAAATTCAGACTCGAGCTTCTGTATGGAGACCGAATCCAGAAAGAAAACCCTTGAAAGCCCCATATCACCTTCAGAGCACACAAGCTCAGAACAAATCGAGCTTCGGCCGAATGGAGCATCCGAGAGAAAGAGAGAGAGAGAGAGAGAGAGAGAGAGAGAGATACCAAACGCCCCAAATTGCCTTCATTCAGCAAACAAGCTTCGAGCAAATTGCGCTTCGGCAACAAATCGAGCTTGCTTGAGAGAGAATTGAGCAACATAAACCCTAAAGCCCCAGATCGATTATGAGAAACTCAAGCGAACGGCATTTTACTCGTAACTTCAACCAAGTTAGATAATTTCCTGATCAAACTGCATTTTACTTTTACTTAAGTCACATGACCACTACATCACCTTTGTGCACGAAAAGATAAATATGTCACACGATATAAATTTGGAGCTTAAGTTTGAGTAAATGTTTCATAAGAGGTATAATTTAAGATTTTTGGTGACTTTTTTTTCTCTATTTTTTTCTATTACCAATTTGTTCATCTCAAGAGCACCCATATAGAAAAATTAAATATTTAAAAATTTATTTCTACGATGAAAGTTATGTATCACGATTGTGAGTATTTGACAGTTAATCGTTTAAAATGAATATTTATGTATATCTAGAGTTTATTTTGAAGTATTTATTAAAAAAAAAAAAAGACAGATTTTGAGGTTACACTATTGACTTGATGGAACAATTCATGCATCTAAGCAATAAAAAGAAAAATTAAATGTTCAAAAATCTATTTCCCACTATAGCGCATATTTTGCTCATACATGTTTAAAATAATTGTTTACATGGCATTTAATTCTATTTGGAAATATCTAGAGGCTGGATATTTAAGTTGATGGAAGAAATTCCGGCATCTAAATTATAAGAAACAAGAAAAGATTTAATTTTTTGAAAGTTATAGCTAGGAATTGAGCATGTACGAAATGTTTAAACATAATTTCCTATGAATATGTAGAATCTGTTTAAAAATATTCATAGGATTAAATCTTAAATTGAACAGATCATTCTATAAATAGATGTTTGGTAACAAGGTAGGGAAACATAATTTTGCATGAAATTGTCCATATGCTTTTAGGAAATACATCATCATTTTGGCTCCACCACAATCAATCATAACAAAGACCTATAGCCTCAAATCAAATTCGTCAATCACGTGATCATGTCCAATAATTATGCCTTACTCCCAAATGCTCTCGGGATGAAAGATGCTTGTTCCATAAGTGGACCACCAATGCCAAGTTTTGGCATTTGAAGTGTCCAGCACTCATCAACCAACTATAATGAAGACATACACCCTCAAATCAAATTCACCAATCGCTAATCTTGTTTAGTATAATCGACTCCATCCCAAATGCCCTCAGGACGAAAGATGCTGGGTCCAAAAGTCGATTTAACCATTTGGTATAGCAAGGGAAGCTGTAGTATTGTGAACAAAGCAACAGGGATAGAGGCCAGCAAAGTAATGGGAATGAGAACCCACTCTAGTCTCGTATCTAGCACCATCGTGAGAGTTGCAGCAAAGGCCACCAGCATGAAAGCCAGGGAGAGGAAGAGTAAAGAGAGGCCCATTATAATCTTCTTAGGTAAGGAGTGAAGAAAATCTTGCGCCTCATACCTTGAAGTTAAGATGACTAGGAATAGTAAGATGGCCGTCACGGAGGAAAACAAACCTAACGCATCCGAAATTGCAAAAATTAGGAGAGAGTCCTCTCCTAACAATAAGGGGACTCCACTATTGTTGTCATTCCCTCCAGGCACAGTGAATGCAGCAGCGAATAATACCGTGGCAATTAAAGTTGAAACAAGCATACATGAATTCGCTGTATCCTTCGTCCACCTCTCTCCCCTCGCAAGCAACCCTTTGTGATTCTTCCTGAATCTATTCCAATATGTTTCGTTATCTTTTTTGTCGGCACTTGCAAAAGGGACAACCCACTTTTCCACTGCCTATGCGCAAGAGTCACAAACATGAGTTACAATAAGTGGATTAATTATTGAAAATTTTCAGGAAAAAAAAAAAAAACTGACGAAGGAAACATCTCAAGAAAACTAAGACTTATTTCTACACTTAATTCCAAAATTTCTTACGGGTTAAGTCCATCTTTGCTGGAAAAATTCCAAGGTTCTTCTTCTAAGCTTCGACGGTGATTTTGTTCTTCAATATAGTTAGATAATATATGTATGAAAAGCACTATGTTTATGCTTTTAATTGTAATAAAGTTTCATCCAATTTGGAGTCTTCTAGAGGAATTTATCGAAAAAATATTAAGAACCAGTCAAGAAATCCGAGAATCAGTACTTCTATTTGCTTAGTTGAGTCCTATGCGTTGTAGTTTGTATCTAGAGTCATTTAAGCGAGGGCGGCCAACCCTTGTCGGCTGTCCAGGGAGGGTCGTTGGACTCCCAGCGACCCCGACGGCGCCCCCTAACCTTGCCAGTGACAAAAGGGTGTGGCCCCTACTTGTTACTCTTTGACGATCTCCCTCTCTCTATTCTTTGACCTATTTTTGAACTCTAGTCCTTTTTATTTTTAGTTTATGAAATTTGGCGCCTATTTTACGCCTTATCAGTGCTACTTGTGCAAAACATAAAAGAAAATTAATAAAAAAATGCCACATAGATCCAAAAAAAAAATAAAATTGACAGAGCTAATGAAAGGACTAACGTGAAGGATGGTGTCAAGCTTTAGGACTTATTAAGCATGAATTCAAAGCTTTAGGACTTTACATAATCGTCCAAAGTCCTTTTTTATGACACAGAAATAGAGACTTGAAATGAAATAAGGATAATATATAGTAAAGGCTTCATGATATCATTTTTTTTTAGACAATGGTTTGCAAGAGTAAATTTTATTTAATAGCTAAATTAACTGATGAGAAGTGTTCTTGAATTAATAGCTATTCAAATGAAAATAGTGGCCATAAATGAACTTAGCTTACCTTTTGATTGAAAAAGAGAAGATTCAATTCATAATAGTTTGCTTAAATCATTATCCATCTGCATACATTTAATTATATCTAAACTACACTATAATCTTGAATACAAAATATGATACAACGGAACGAGCAAAGCTACCGTGGAATTATAACCAAAACTGATATAAATGTTTTTTTGGGCTCCACGTTAATATATATGGGATATCCATGAAATGATTTGCATAATAATCCCCTAATTGCATCATGGCAGACACCTATGTAAAGGGCTCGTCGAATTCAAAAAAGAGTCACTTGGATTAGATTAAGTGGTGGATCACAGTTATATTAGTGAAATTGAAATGCAACTCATTCATGATAAGTCTCAAATAGTTTTCAATGCCCCAATTTCTCTAATCAGTCTCCCTTAGTTTGTAGTAAGTTGTTTTAAGGATGCAGTGTTGTTTCTCAATTTACCTTATTAGTTTTGTTTAGCATGGTGAATTTAAAAGTTCTATGTATCAACAAAGTGTTGGCTTTAAATGACACAAAAGTCGGTTTTGGATTCAAGTCTTATAAAAAGAATTTTAGGAGTAGAGTCATGCATGCACTAGACCGATATGAAGCAATCCACCCTTATAATCACCTAGAAAGGTAGACCTTGTGGTACGCAAAAGCTTGGCCAGATATCACCCAACCAGCATTAAAAAAAAAAAAAAATTGTTCTATGTATATTCCCAAGACTATCTAAATAAAGTTCTAGCCATCATATTTTAAATAACCTATCAAGAAGATACAGTTTTTATAATCAAGCACAGTTATTAGATATAGGAAAAGAAAGTTACTTACCTTGTACCACTGGAGTTCTCTTTGCAATTTAAAAGCTGCTCCGGCAACATTAGTTTCCGAATCGAACTTAGGGTCGTACTCAGATACCTTAGTCATCATACAGAGCGATCCATCCTTTGTCGGAGCTGGAACTAATGACATCTCATTGGTTGAGCTTACTTTCAGAAAGAGTCTAAGAGTCCTTTCTTGGCGGAACCTAATAGCATTACCTGCTAAACTCTTGCCAAAAGGTGAAATCCAAATAATCTCCGGGAAAAACTGAATACAGAGCTTTACGAGTTCACTGATTCCCTTGGTTGTAGCTTGGAACAATAAGTTCTCATCTTCGAAAAAATTAATCCCAGTATTATTCATAGAGGAAATCTCAATGCAAATTTGTTTTGCCAACTTGACAGCCGCCACGTGTCTCAGCTTCACCTCATGAACTCTCTTGATTTTAGGAACTACAAAATGTCAAAAAAAGAAGGAAAAAGAAAATAAAAAACGAAGGGGCGGCAATTGTATTAAGAAAAAAGATCTCCAGCTCTGGGTCCCAAATTCTTTTTTATACACCAAATTGTATCTAACCACAGTTTTACTAATTGTCATTATTCCCCACATTTAGAGCTTGGGAAGGCATAGAAAAAGAAAAGGAACTTGGGTAGGCAGGTGATTGGGAAAACGATCTCAATCCTTTCTTTTCTTTAAATCTTTTAGGAAAGCTATTTTGATTTTTCCCCCTCCCTGGGGACTCCTCAAATGCAAACAGTGAGTCTCAGCAATTGCTGATCCAAAGTACAAAAGAAGTTATAAAATCATTTTTGGCATTTTACAAGAAAGTAGAAGCAATTAGGGGGTAACTGAAGAAAGTGATCATCCTTGAAGTTCAAACGAAGCTTTATAATGTTAATCATAATTAAGAGACATAATTATAAGACTTGTTTTCGTCAGAAAAACATAATTATAAGACTTAACCCGATGGAAAAACTCTGAAATTAACCACGCTAATAACGTCTGTCTAGTTAGAATAAATCTTAGTAGTCTTCGCATATATAAGATTATTTTAGACAATATTATTCAATATCCATAGCAGCCAGTAACAAAAAATTCATATTAATTGTACAGACCATTGTACTGTTATTTATGCTCAGCACAAGAGTAAAACTTTTTTCTTTCTTCATTCTCCATTCTCCGTCTCTAACAAAATCAAAACTTCCACATGAGGTCCCTTAATGGTATGTGACCTTTGAGTTTACTTGTTACACATATTCCGTCGCCTTTTTTGTTCTTTGACGAAGAGAAAAGTATTAGGGACAAAGCCAAAGGGCATTTCGGGTGCATACAAAAGTTGGATGAAAAAGACAAATGCAATTACGTGGGGTTGAATTCTGGGATGTATGATTTTGTCGGGACCCCTGAAATTCGCCCCCACTGAAATATTCTTCTATTCCAAGCCTTCCCAAACAGATTATTGTGATTTTTCCTACTTGCTCATACTCCTACTCCTCACGCCTTTATAAAGTTGCCAAATGTAGATTTACTATGTTAAATGTGATTATGATAAACCATGCCATCATATATTGCAAACTTATTTCACAATCAATGACGCTAGGGGCTTGCCCCCGGTCCAAAATATATATATATAGGCTTTAAGCAGTTGACCCGTAATGGGGAAAACAAACGCATATGGGTTCATTGTTCTTGTTTTTTTGCCAATCAAGATTGAAGGAGAAGTCTAGGTTTACTCAACTCTTATTCCAATCTTCTGCTTAAAACACTCAGCCATAAGCAAGGAATTCCTAGGTTAACATCAAATCTTGCCTCAATTGCAGTTTCAAGTATTCCTTTTCTTTTGTTTTTAAAGTATTCCCTTGTTTACTTATTTCTACAATTCCGCAACTCTTGCAATTAATTTGGTGGATACCTTAAATCTTTCAAAATATAAATATATTAACGTATAAAATTATATATAACTTTGCTTGAGTTTGAATTATTCTTTGAAGGATTTTTATTATGTCCATTGACGGTGTAAAGAGTAAGTTACATATTCACTGTTGGACAGTTGACATGTGGAAAAATTTAATTACAAAACTATCTTCAAATGCATATATCACTCATCCAATAATAAATGTGTAACAGTTTTTTCACATATGCAATGGGCCTAACATAAATTATTTTCCAAATTATGGTAAAGAATTATGTAGGAGCTTTTTTCTATTTATAAAAGAAGTAAAAAAAAAAAAAACAAGCCATAGACTTTTAGTTGGAGAGGGTGGGACAAAGATAGATAAGCTATCTTGATAAAAAGGAAGCGTACCTATAATTTTGGCGGCATTCCAAAATGACCTTGTAAGATATTGAAGCACTACAATCAAGTTGTAGAGAAAACCTAGTCATTAAATACGAATTTATTGTAAGACCTCGTAAATCATTTGTTACATTGTCCAAAATCAATTAAGTTGTATGGTACTTATGCACGTGGTTGAATCATATAGAGTTCTCAAGGGATAGCTGATCCATAAAGCAGTTCAATTTCAGGCAATTATTCAACTAAAACTAGGTCAAGGAACCAGAATATATTACTACAAAGAAACAATCATTTCCCATTTCTTTTGCTAGTACGGAGGAAATCGATTTAAGAAAAATTGACTAAAAGTTCAAAATCATGGCAGATCCGAAGATAGTGCCCAAACAGCAAAAATGCATACCCACCCGGATCCGAATTTTTATTGGTTCGTTTGTAGCTCAAGTTCACCGGTATACCTTCAGCTCAGAAACAATAGAGTAAGCGATGAGCCAGGTAAGATCATCTTTAAGGGAATCAGTAAAATGAAGAGATGCGAGTGCAGAAAGTTACGAAGATTTGTATATCGATGCTTCCACAACACTGAGCTTGGTTCCGCTGGGAAAGTGAGATTCCATCACCGCCAATATGTACAGTATAGATTGGCCGGGATATTTTGTGCTTTTCATGGTCATTAAGTGAGGGTACCGCCCAAGTAGATAAAGGGTGATATCTATCCGTATTGACCAGCAATGTTGATCAAGAAAATAAGCTCTGTCTAGAATGAAGGAAAAAATAGATGGAAATTGGAATTGAGATAAAGAGCGATGGTGATCTTACCATGATGACCAGCGTAGGCGAGATCTATAAAGGTCTCAATCGCAAAGGGACTGCTGAAGGGACGACCTGGCCCATCATCTGTCGTACTTTTGGCCAGGAACCAGGCAATTTCCCTATGCATACAAGCTTCCAGAGTAGATATTCCCAAAGGAGCTCGTCGTTCATTATCTGCAAGTTGCGTCAACTTTGGATTACTTCCAACTAATGCCTTGACCATCCTTATCCTTCCACACAGAACAGCATTGTGGAGGGCTGTGCGGCCATCACGATCAACCATTTCAAGCGCTTCCGGATTCGGAGACAAGAGCTTAACCAAGTTCTCCAAAAATTGGTCTTGTGCACTCAAAGCAGCTATGTGAAGCAATGTTATTGATCTGCTTGTTATGCGGTCTTTGAAGCAGCATCTCGTTCGAAATATCTTATAGCAGCTTCCCAATTCCCTCTAATTGCAGCTTGCAACAATGGTCGGTAATAGGGTTCATCCACTACGTTTTCCGATATTTCTGCAATGGATGAGAACTTTTCAGGCCATTTAAGTTAATACTTTTTCCTTGCTGATATTGAAAAGCGTCCCAGAAAAGAACAATTTCATGAAGATCCGCTCCAAATATTAATTTCATGATGGAATAACTCTTTCAAGGGAAAACGCACTTGGAGCACCTTCGGATTCAGAAGAATCTGATCCAGAAGAATTTGATCCGACTTTTACACGAACATCTTCAATATATGTAGAAAAAAGAGTGAGTAGAAAGTCCTTGACATACTGATAAATCTTTCTTCTCTCTTTTTCCTAGCCTAGGTCAGCATTATGTATGTTTGATGATAAAGAAAATATAAAAAACCATGAGAAAATACAAGTTCCAAAATATTCGGGACTCCATCGATCATACCATATTTTTTCTCGGTTGGAACTTGAACATATACGTCCCGCTGCTTCTACATGATTCGAATTTCCTTGTTCTTCATTTTGCAGTCTTTCAACAACAAAGTAAACGGAAAATGCAAAAGACACTTTCGACTTTCTTAGAAAGTTAAAGCTCTAATGTCAATCGGCTTAAGTTGTAGGGCCCGTTATACCATGTGGTTCTCATTGATGAAAAGTTGATGAAAAGTCTAATGGAAAAATATTACTCTTGTTACATGAAAATTAACTTTAAGTTAAATATGGCACAAATTTATAAAAAATTTAGATTTTTTTATAGGATTCAAAATTACAAAAATAGAGAAATTATTTGAGCTCTTTGGAGCTTGCCCATCTCTCCTCTCTCTGTTTCCAAAGCCGATCGAAGTCGACTATGATCGGCAACGATTCTCTCACGTCGGATGAGAGTCAGACCCACCTAAAAATGAATAGCAACTATATATTTTAAACTAACTTTTTAGTTAAATTTTATTATTATTATATTCGGGAAAAGGGATCCGGACCGTTTACCCGATCTGCCTACCGGGATATGACGCTCGTCAAATTAAAACTAATTTTTAAATATTTTTTTAATTCATTATTTTAATTCTTTTTTTATTCTTTTATTTTTCTATTTTCTCTTCTTCTCCCTGTTCTCTCCTTCCCGAAGTACGATTCCCCGTTGCGCTCTTCTTCACCGAAGCTCCTCACCCGAACCGACGCCACTTAGACAAGCCCTCGCCGGCGCTCAGGACACCGCCGACCTACCACCCAGCGTCGTCCACTCCGAACGCCACTCGTCGGCCGACCTCCCCCCCGCCGGCCGAGAGCCACACCACGGCCAAACACCGAACAAACTACGGCGACGATGGAAACGTGGCGAACGACTACACGGCCGACGCCCAAGGTCGCCCAACACCACTGGAACATTTCCATAGATCACGGCGTGCACTGACGACTCGGTTTCGGCCAAAAACGAGAGGATGAAAACTAGATCTCGCTTGAGCATTTCGTCGAACGGGTGAAGGGGGCTCGCGAATCATGAGGTTTCCGGCTCAACTTCAACCGGGATTCTCGACGGAACTCTCGACAAACAGACAACGATACACAGAGTTGCTGGACAAAGAATGGTCGGGGCTGGAGCTCGTGTGAGCTGGACGACCGTGAGCTCCGCCCCGGCACGCCCGAAAACAGGGCCAAAATAGGGTCGAGGCTTACCGGAGCTTCGGCGAGGGAAAGGAGGCACGGCGGCGGGTAGTCGGCGGCGATTCAGGCGCGGTGGCCGGCGTTCTCTCCCTCCGACTCTCTTCACTCGCTCTCGCTCGCGGCTTTCTCGTCGGATCTCTCCCTCTCTCTCTCTGGATTTTTCAGCGGAAGAGCCCCGCCTCTCGGTCCAACATCTCCTCTCTTTTAAACAGCGTCGCCAGCTGCAGGCCGGTCGTACCGCGCGACATTTCCCCGCTGCCCGTCCGTATCGTCCCCTGTCCTTATCGTACTTTGCCGTTTGTTTATCCCCTGCTCCAATTTTTCTTGCACCATCCCCTTATTTCCAAACAACATACGATAATAAAATTTTTAATCGGTGCACTAACATTGTCACAATTTCTTTAGATAAGCTTGTTTTTATAAAATGACACATATTCAATTTTTATTTTTAGCATGTAGATATATTTCATAAACAGGTTATGCTCCTATTATGAGATTATTTGTATAAAAAAAGACTAACACTGACCGTCTATGTAATATGTATCCTCTTCAAGGATGCTGCCAAAGTTTCTACGCCCACGATGATGTCACATTCTTGCGTCATGTCCAAGTTTGTATGATGTCATTGCTTACATCCTCAAGAGGAAAGTCTAGGTGGCGTCCTGACATGACTTATGATGCTTGCTAGGTGTCTCAGCATGAAAGGATCGAAGAGATAGAGACAAGACATCCACAGGGAAGGGATGAGAGAGAGAATGAAAGCCTTTTCGACTAGCCCAACAATGACACCCCAGTATCGTTTTTGGACTTTGAGGGTTGTTTTTCGGTGAGAGAGGGTGGCCAACTGCATTATGTGAACGTGAGCCATTCGAAATTGAGATATTGTGTATGTGGCATTGGCATGCCCTCAAAAAGATTTTTTGTTTTGTCAAAAATAAAACTGGATATGCATTAAAAATTTTGGTTTACACCATTTCCTTTGTTTATACCCCTGCTCCAAATTTTACCTGGTATCAAAGGAAGGCTCAAATGCCTTGTGGTCATGCTAATGATGAATTTTTTGGTCCATTCAAAGTGGGAATACTACGATCACTAAACATTCTAAAGCTTGTAGCAATGTGAGGGTAGCACTTCAAAGAAGTTGATAAATTAATATATTACTAAAATGTTGACATAAATACTATAGTGAGGATTATCTAATTACGATGCTTGCAAAAATTTTCTGAAGATTCGATAATCCAACAACTTATTTGGAAGTTAGTAAATTCTTAATAGTGTTGGTAGGTTATTATTGTTGTAAAAGAAAGTTGGAGAATATGAAAATGAGATCTACTGTTTAAGACGTGGAAGCATCGTCCTTCACGATAATTCCGAATCTCAAAGTATAAAACTCAGTGCAACTGACTCTAACAACTATCCTCTTGGGATAAAACAAACATTGCTCTTTACTTTGCATTGAAGTATAGAGGGAACATAAACAACAGATTTGTATGTTAAACACAATGAAATGAAAAATAAGAACAGTAAAGATATTCTTGCTTTTGTATGTGTTTTTTGAATTATGTTTGGAGTAACAATAAATGAAAGAGAAAGCTGTTTTTCTATCATCAATTCTTGTATTAAATTGAAAACCGTTACAAATCAAGACAAGTGTAATAGGAGTGCCATAACTTTCGTATAACGATCACTTGAATGACAACTTTTTTTTTTTGCTCATTTAAGTGCCACGTCAAAGTAAAATCAATCATTTGAGTGCCATCTCCAGCAAATCGTCTTACATATATTTTTTTCATTTTTAAAAATTTGAATTTTTCTAAATTTTTGAATTGTTTTAGTTTATATATTTTTCCTCTTTTTTTTATTTATTTCTTTTTTGTGTGCCGATTGCAAAGGCCTCACCCTTCGCCAGCGGGGCCATGAAGGCCCTGGGTGAGGCCATTGATAGCTGTAGGCAAGGGCCTTCACGGTGAGGCCACCTCTCTTGCAGAACACACCCTTATTATAGAGAGAAAGGTGCTTTGGCCATTAACAAATAAAGATATACGGAAGTAACATATATATATATATATATAGTCTCCAGAGCTGATCTTAACAGTTATTTAATGGACATACCTAAAAATTATATATATGAAATTGGTCATTTCTCTTTCTAACTTACAAAAATTTTCTTTAAATCATGAGTGAGAAAATAGGATTTCGCATATAATCATGACACACACAATGACTCATCAGTTTTCCACGTCCGAAATTTTATGTTTGATGATGGTTCGTTGATGAGATAATTGTTTGGAAGCCAAGCAAAAGGTGGAGCGAGGGCCATTTCTGCAATCCCAGGCTTTTGCGCTTGACCACTTTGTCATGTTTCTCCTCAGCCATTGGATTCAAGTGGTTTAGTATCAGCTGTTCGATTATTGCGTGCTATCGACGCTTCTGGATCACTCCTGTTGGTGGAAAACTTGTGGAATTGGCCACTCAAAAGTGCCAAAATCAAAGCATTGCCCTCCCTTTTATCCCTCCTTCAATTTTTCTTGCGCCATCCCCTTCTTTCCGAACAACATACGTTAATAAAAATTTTAATCAGTGCACTAACACTGTCGTAGTTTCTTTATATAAGGTTTTTATAGAATGAACCATATTCATTTTTTATTTTTAGGATGTATATATATTTCGTAAATAGTTTATGCCCCCATTCTGAGATTATCTATGTAAAAAAAAAAAAAAGGCATACATTGACCATGTATGTAATATATATCCTCTTCCAAGGGCTTTTATTTTGTACAATGGAAAAATATTTTTTTTTTTGCACAAATAGGTTTTAGATAATTTTTTGGCATAAATAATTAAGATTTATTTTCTCTCTTGTTTTATTTTGTACAATGGCAATATAATTTCTTTTTTGGCGATGTTTATCAATTGTCGAGTGGCCGTGACTTCAATATTTATTGACTTGTGTATTGACTTCTCGCTGGCCTGTGACCCTACTTGTTATGATTTTGAGCAGCCATCCCATCTTCTATTTAAGAACAGTATCACAAGCGTGTGCCTTTAGCAAAAGAAAAGTAATCACCTTTTATTCAAGAATGATATTGGGGAGCATGCATATTTTTATTATTTTTTAATAACAAATATTTGTTGTTTCCAGCCGTCTTTGACTTGAGTTGCATCGATCAAGTGCATTCACATGTTAGATTTGTAAATTTTCTCCTCTCTTTTCTCTTTATAATTTTTTTTTAAGAAAAAAGGGATATACCTAAAGTGGCTAATCATCTTACGTTTTTCAATGTTTCAGCACCGCCCATGTGTTTGCTTTTATCATAAGTTAACCGTGAACAAAAAACTATTTAGCTTAAGTGACTTGATAATTCTAGTTCCGATTTAATTAAGGATTGAAGTGTACATATATGTCTATGTTTATATGGATGTAGATGTATTTAATACTGTATCATGTCTATATGGAGAACTAAGTGTTGGTCGTCGGTTCATAAACAAATGATAAAAGAGTCACTTTTTTTCTTGAGTTACCGAAAAAGGCTAGCATGGCTTGAATACTTTACATTAGAAAAAAAGAAGGAAAGAGACCCCTTCAATTAGTTGGTTGTTACGATTATAAGTAGCCCATCTTTTGGGGATAAGTACACTAATTGTGCCATAAGTTGTGTACGGCGCTTATTTTGGTGCCAAAAGTTTCCGTCAGATCACTTAAATGTCAAATCGGAGGAAAAACGATCACTTTGGTGTCACCGGCGAAAAATTCTGGCCACCGGCAAAAGATTCTAGCCAAAATTAATATGTGGCTTTTTAAAAAAAAAAAAATCGATAGGTCTTTAAATGACGTCGTTTTCGGTCCTCCTTAAAAAAAACGACGTCGTTTTGCCGTCCTACATGGATGGATTCACGGAAACGACGCCGTTTAGCTCACATGGGGATTGAAATTAAGGTTTCCACCGCTCGGCCACCGTCGTTCGCCCGCCGTCGCTCAGCCACCATCGCTGCTCAGCCACCGTCGCTCAGCCACCATTGTAGTTGCTCGATCAGGTGAGCGAGGAGAGATTGAGATTGTTGCAGGAAAAATCGAAGGCGAGGGCAGAGGAGGAGAAGGAAGAAGATGGGTCGAAGGTGCTACTAGTGCATTGCTACTGCTGGTGCGTTGCTGGTGTCGCTACTGGTGTGCTGCCAATGCTGTTGCTGGTGCCGTTGCTGGTGTGGGTCTTCGAGGAAGAAGAAGACACGAAGACAAGCCTCCCCGCTCTTTCAATTTGGGGATTAGGGTTTCAAAGTTGGGAGAAATATGCCAAACAGCATCGTTTTAGTGTTTGGATGCTGACTCAACTCTCCGACGAGCCATGTTGGCTTCAAAAATTCATAAAAAAAAGGCCACGTTGGATTTCCGGCCAATTCTGTCGGCGTTGGCACCAAAGTGAGCGTTTTTCAAATTTTTTGGCACTTAAGTGATCCGACGGAAAGTTTTGACACCAAAGTGAGCGCCGTACACAACTTATGGCACCATTAGTGTACTTATCCCCCATCTTTTGCCTTTAGCAAAAGAAAAAAAAAAAAGAGTAGCCCATCTTTTTTTTTAAGAATGATATTTGGGAGCATGCGCATGTTTTCGTTGTTTTGTCAAAGATGTGAATAAAAGTTCATTGATAGTGAATGGTATTTGTTTTTCAGCCCACTTGTGACTTTATTATGTGTGTTCACATGCCAGATTTGAAAATTTTCTTCTCTCATTTTGTTTTATTATTTTTTAACAAAAAAGAATATATTTAAAGTAATTGATCATATGTGTGTTGTCTATTATTTTTGCAGGATATATTGGGAATATCCCAGCCAATAAACTTGCCAATACAAGTAGTGTTACATTAAAGTGACAAAAATCATAACAACACTTCATGCATGATCGATTCTCCATAGCTTATGCAAGCTATAGAGAATACAAGAATGGCATGTAAAACATTTCTTCCTCCTTAGCCTTCTTTTTCTTCCCCTAGCCTCGAGTTTGAACTCAAACTTTGAGTTCACATTTCATTTCATTCCATTCCTGATGGTTTTAACCGGTTCAAGACATCGATAGGTATCAATGCCTGGGCATATAAGGCCTCGGTTGGCACAAAGTTGATCAACGAGTAAACCCTAAAGAGGGTACTTACTAAGGGAAAGCTTAACCAAGGAAGGGCCATATGTTGGATCATACAAAGTAGGAATTCCACCTTATGGTACAACTCTAACTCCGGTCTTATTAAATTCTTTACTGGTTGAATTCAATAGGGTCTTCAAAGCCCGCTTTTCCACCATTCCATTCGCTCATTCGTTATTACCATTAGATCTTTTGATGGACCTGAGCAGGTCCTTAAAAGGCTCACGGAGGAAACAGACAGGAGAATCACCCTGAGGTGAGAGACCCTGCGCTGTCCTCCTATAATCTCTCTGTCAGGAAGACAAAGATAGACAGAGAATTATGGGGCCTTACGGTGGTGAAGGTAGACACCACATCAGGACTTCGATCCTAGCTACTACCAAGTAGGTAGATATAGTAGCTTCTCACGCCTGGAGTGAGTGAAGATGGATTAAATGCCCACAACTGGGTTGACACGCCTTACGGCACTGTCCTCAACTGTAGGTTGACCCAATTTCCCCAGTTGAGGATAGACCTAGGATTGTACGGGCGCCTTATATGTGTATTATTGGGAAACGCAGGAATTGACTACTCGAGGGGTATGATCCATCTTTGTCCCATAATGGCATGATTCAAGTTTATGAACTGTTAAGCATGCATCATGTTCTGTTTTGTTTGTGGCTAACATGCCCGATTTCACGAACATCAATTTTCGAACATCAATTTGACCTTTGTTGGATTTGAACCCTCTTAGAAAGTCTTAGGACTCCTCTAGATCTTTGCAATACCATTGATTTTGTGTGATTTGCTTATCATTTGACCCTTTTTTCCATTTTTACCATGTTAGGTCAGAAATTGGGACAAGGACCCCTAGAGTGCCAAAAGTTGGCACAAAGGGACACTTAAGTGCCAAAAGTTACGAAAGGTACACTTAAGTGCCAAAATCGGAGTAAAATGAATCACTTGAGTGCCAATCCGGCCAAAATCCGGCCAAAACGCTGACATGGTGATTTTCCGACGAAGCAAAGACAAAACGGCATCGTTTTAGTGTTGATGTGGAAAAAAATTAATATAAAAATTAATTAAATTAAATTTAAATTTAAATTTATTTAAAACATTTAAAAATAACAATTTTAATATTTTTTATAAAATAATTAAATTTAATTTAGAAGTAAATTTATTTAAAATATTTAAACATAACAATTTTTATTATAAAAAAAAAGGTGGGGCCGAGATAGCTGATGGCTCAGCCCTCAGCTGTCGCCGCCGCCTCCCTGGCGACGCCCTAGCTGGGGGGAAGGGTCGGCCGAGGTTGCCGGGCCTTGACCAGGGGCCGGCGACCCCAGCCGACCGACAGCGAGGGCCCGCGAGCCCGAGCCCAGATCCGGTGAAGGTTGGCAGCCCTGGCCCGGTCGGGGCAAGGGGCCCCACCCCCGGGGGGGTCGCCGGTGACCCTTGGCCCGGCCAGGTGAGGGTCGCCGACCCTCGCCGCCGGTCGGTCGGGGTCGCCGGCCCTTGGCCAAGGCTTGGCGACCCTGACCGACCCTTCCCCTCGGCCAGGGCGCCACCGGGGAGGCGGCGACGGCAGAGGGCTTAGGCCTCAGCCGTCTCCGCCCCCCCCCCTTTTAATTTAATTTTTTTAATTTTTTAATATTAATATTTGTATTTTTAAATATTAAGTAAATTTAGTTTTAAATTAAATCTAATTAATTTTTACATTAATTTATTGCCATGTCAATGCAAAAACGATGTCATTTTTGCACTATTTGGCCACGTCAGCGTGCAAAACGACGTCGTTTTGCACTTATTTCGCCAAAAATTACACACGTCAGCACTTTGGCCGGATTTTAGCCGGAGTAGCACTTAAGTGTCCCATTTCTTTTTGAATATAGCACTTAAGGTACCTTTTGTAACTCTTGGCACTTAAGTGTCCATTTGTGCCAACTTATGGCACTTGAAGCGTTCTTATCCCGTCAAAAATCTGATTTAGGCAAATTCGGAACCCATGCATTACCCCTGTTAAGTCTGACTATTGCTATTTTTGTGTGATTTTTATGTTAGAGATTCTTAAGTTGGACCCTTAACGAACTTTGATCGTCATTCTTTTGTCTTCGTTATGGTGATATTTTACATTTCTTAGATCTCGTTTACTGAGTCAAATCTCTGTTGTTACGTCATTCTACCTTGCTGTTTTGCTGATTTCCTGATGCAATGTTGCATGTTGTTGAATTTCTGTAAATTTCTACATAGCTTCTTAGGAAACTTTCTCGTGAAAGTCATTCCTTATAGTGTTCTCATGCTGTGTAATTTTCTTAGGACAATTTGTTCATGGGTTCCTTTCCAATTTTGTTGATTTTGTTTGCCCCATTCTGTGATGTTGCATTACAACTTTCTGCTGTGTTTTTCTTCTAGAATTTTTTAGGTCAATTTGCACGCTGAATTTGCTTCAGATGTCTCCACGGACTTTATCCCTTACTATTTGAACTATTTGCAGAAAATTTTCAGGAAATAAAAAGCACTTTTGTATGCTTTTCAGACCTCTCAAATGCCATGAACTTATTTGAATTTCAGTTTTTGTTGATTTGAACCAGATTTCAGTTCAATTGATGCTCATGCACACACTTTTAATGTCGTCTTTGAATCCCAAACTTTCAAATCATGCTTTTGGTTTAGTATTGATGTCGACTAAAGTTTGGATTGTATTTAGGACCCCTGCAAAGCTCGATCAGAGTGTCCATCGTTGCACCCGAGTTAGCCTTACCATTAGCATATTATCTCACAATTCACTACCAATTGATTTTCAAATATCTCTTGAGCATCATTTGAACTCTTATATTTTTAGACTTGTTTTCATTTTTTTTTTTGAACGCCTACGGTTGTGTTTGGTGCCTATCAAATGAATAAGTGATCCAATGTTGGCTCATTGAAATTTTTTGATTATTTGAGAAATAAGGCTCAAGGGCTTGCTTCCATGTTTATTTCCCACTAATGCATTTGGATTTTAGATGCATGCCTAGCTTCGATGCATGATTCCGTGGGTAGATCTTTGGGATTTACTAAGAACGTGTTCTAGGGGTTTATAAACGTTGGTTGCCATGCGAGAACACAAATGGTGGCCAATGACTATAAACCATAAAAAATAAACTGGGGTAGATGTGGCACCGTGAAACACCTAAGGTCGCCACAGGTACCTATCGCTCCACCTAATGAATACTAGTTACATTACTTAGCAGAAGCATTGTTCATAGGCTTTTCTTTTTTTTTTTTCTTTTTTTTTTCTGAAAATGGTCCAAGCGCAACTTATTAGCGGAAGCATAAACAAGTCTCACCATTCCTCCTTCCAATAACCATAATGCAATGCACACCAACTACGCACCATATGAAAAGATGAAGCCGAGCCACTTTTATTTACGTATTTTTATGATGGATTTCTTGGGTCGGTACAACCAAAAAGAAAAGCCACGACTTTTAGCTAAACTTGGCCATAGCTCAAAAGATATCTCGACCCCTATATCGATCACATGTCATCCTCCATCTACAAGTGTCGGCTACTCTCAAAAAGTGTCAGCTCTCCACTCCTCACGTGGGCCATCACACCCATCCTGGCGCATCAGACGGTGGCAGCGGCAACATCCCTCGTATCACTCTGCCACGGCAGACGTGGACCAACAAGAACTCCTGGATGACCGGGCCCCCAGCTAGGCCCACATCATACATGACCAGCACGCGAACTCGTATAAATGTCAGACCAAGGATGGTAACACAATCAATCTCCGAACACTCGACCTCACGTCAGATGGAAGGCCGTAAAAGGTACCCCACGTGACCGGAGGGAACGGCATCTTTCTAATCTGAAATGTTGGTCCCCGAAGGGGTGAGTACAGCCACTCAGCAGGTAAAAGATCCATTAACCAATTCAATGCATCACACAATACAATCATAGCATCATAGCAGAGTACATATCTTTCATGCATTCAAGCATAACTTACCTTGCAACCATGCATATGTCATCATACCATATGTGCATACACCCTCATGCACCAATCACCAAGCATTCATACATATACCATCATGCTATAGGTCCATATACAACCATGCACTCATACACATCATATCATACAGCCATGCATACATGTCACCATACCATGCATGATTCAATTTCCACTTTTTATCTTTCAATTTAAATCACCACATTTTTCTTTCCCGGGATTAGTAATTGCATCCCACATTTTATCACTCACACCCCAACTTGGCATCGCGAGAAATCTCCGGCACACACCACCGGGCATCCGGCATCCCCACATTCCGGGCATCTCGTATCCCAACTAGCATCACGAGACATTCTCCGGGCACAAACCTCCGAGGCTTCCAGCACCCAACCATTCCGGGCATCTCGAAACTCCTGAGAACATCCGGGCATGTATCGTAATACAACCGGGCATCCGGCACCCCCCATTCCGGGCATCCTGACACTCCCAGGGCATTGTCGGCTCACCTCCAACAGTCTCCTCATTCATCATAATTCATATTCACCAATTTATGTCTCACAATCAACATGGCACATGATGTAATGGAAACAAAGTCAAATTCAGCTTTTGATTCTATATGCAATGCCAAATATCATCACATGTGCAGCAAGATTTAATCACTTACAACAATACAGTTTATGGGGCTCATGCAAAACAGAATAGTCAATGCATTGCAGCCTTTAAAGTCCTCATAATCCAGCTTGCACAGTTTTAGAAAATATTTCCATTTAATACACAAATGACCTTTAAAAATTATAAAATTTGAACATGTGATAGTCAAGACATAAAGGCAAACATTTCATGAAGAACACTATACCCAAAGACCCTCATATCATGCGGTATAGACCGAACATCACAGCACCATTATCATAACCACTTAACTTGCACATTTTTCGAAACATTTTCAGTTAAATAGGCAAATGAATTTCAAAAATTATGAAATTTGAATATGTTGCAGGGAAAACATAAAGAAAGATACTTCATGAATAACACTTTGCCGAAAGAACTTCATACAAAATGATATGGCCCACGCATTGAAACTGATTAGGTCCCAACGCGTCAGATTACACGGTTTTAGAAATATTTCCGATTAAATACCCTAATGACCTTAAACAATTATGAAATCCGAATATGTGGTAGTCAAGATCCTAAGGTAGATCTTTCATGAAGGAATAAAAGTTTTATTCGTCCTAGATAATTAAATATAGGCGGTTAAAACTTCTGTTCCTGGTACCGAATCTCCAGATTCAACACCCTCTGAAAAACCACGATTGCACCTACCTATCCTTGTTGGTTTTCTCTAAATATTTGATATGTTAAACCTCAGGATGTCCTTTACATCTTTTGTTAAGAAATTGAAGTGAAATTCAACAAAAAGATAGCCTTACAGTCCATGCATTCATCAAAGGTAGTTACCGAAATTTCCAGATCCAGTCTCTCCGAAAAATAAATATTTCACCCACTTATACTTGTTTGTTTTGTCCCAAATTTGAATGTGTTATATTTCAAGAAGTCCTTAACAACTTTTATTTAGAAGTCAAAGCCATAATCCAACTCGAACATCACATGCAAGCCACTAAAACATTCAAAGTCAAGCTGTTTTCTCAAGAACAGTTTACTAGTTTTTGAATACCACTCTAAAACGTCCGTTTTTCGCACCCTAAACAATCCGAAACTTATCATCACTCACTCATACACTCTAGGCACAACATGTAAGAGTAGATTAAGGATCCCAACTTGCCTCTAAACCACGCAAACAGCGAGCACATGGCGACAAACGACGGACGCACGGTGGACGGTTGATGGACAGCTCTCCTCCTTTCCTCTCTTCTTCCTTTCTTCCTTTCTTTCTTCTCTTTCTCTACTCTCTTTCTCTCTCGGTCAAACCTCTCTCTCTCCCTCTCATTCTCGCTTAAACTGGCACCATCTTCCCCGTAATTTCTTCCCCTAATTTCTTCCCCTCAATAATGAGCAATCATTGGATGTGCATGGGGAACACTTGGCAGCTAGGAGGGACAAATGGCCTTCTTCATGCAAGATGGGCCTCCATTTTTCGGCTGGGCTTGGGCCAGCCATGGGCCGACTGCTACTTCCTCTCCTTGGGCTTCGTAGGCCGGCCGAAAATGGGGTGAGGCAATGGGCTGGTTTGGGTTTGTAATTGCCCAGCCCATCCTCATCCTATTAATTTACCTAATCCTTAATTATATATATAGCACACACACACACACACACACACACACACCTAATTGAGATTTATTTTTCACCTAAACTTTGTGACCCAACTTAATAAATTCCAATCCATAATTCACATGGCCAAAATAGAATTCTCCTATCAAATAATTATTCACCAAAAGCTTGGCCAAAGTCTTAATGTAAGACATGGATTAGAGCACCCCTAAAGATTGGTAAGAAATTCTAGGATGCCACAGTAGATATCTAAAGGGATCGATGCATGAATTACAAAGGCTAAGTTCGAGGCCCAACTTGGTTAAGCTTGAATCTTGTTTCAATTGCTTGATTCTCTTTGATTGTCCTATGATTGTGATTTTTTTTTTTTTTTTTGTGAATAATTGTTTCTTTCCTATTGTATGTAGCTAGTCTTAGTTAGGCGCATCAAGACATGAAAACGATGGAAGGTCGATGTCCTATCCGACCATATGTTTGTACCATTTGCCCCCGATATATGTTCCGGGCTTTCCTTGTGTTGTATAAACACTCGACGAGGTGCGGCTTTTATTTCTTTTTTTGTCATTTAGGGTTGCATGTTAGATTTACCGTTTTCCCTAAATTGCCTACTTGATTGTTTACTTACTGTCCTATCCTTAAATTTCAATTGTGTCCTGTCTTTTTCTTTTTCGTAGAAATAGAATTATACGAGACCAACTATCCCCACGTGATCACTTAATTAGTATAATCGACCTGAAAAGGTAGAAAAAGAAATGTATTGGGACCTTTGGAAACATGATATACTGTTAGGTACAGAAAGGGTGCTAATAGAAATATTAGCGTAACCTAAGTCCATGAATCTAGAATCTCTAGTTGCGTAGAAATCAAGAGACAACTCTCGATTCTCGATTGAGTTTTCTAGCCGACCCAAAAAAAAAAAAGCTAATGGCAACTCCCATCTTTTTAGGTTATTCTAAATAATTAAACAATAAAATAAACCCATCATGAGGGATATGGGTCCCGACAAGACTCAACATAATTTAGCATACCCATCGTAGAAAGTTCATAATGGATGAAGTGATGCCATCCATGGTGAGCAAGTACTATTGGGAGGGCTACTATGGTAAAGATACCCATAAATTAGATAACCACACCCGACCTTGTCTTTCGAAGTGTGTCGCCCTTGTGGCTACGAATCATGATATCTTCCACTATCATGCAAGGTACAAGCTTTGAAGAGCTGGCGACTGTGAATGAGGGAACGCGCAAGGATTTGTCCCGAAAGACGAGGTGATGATATCTTTTGAAAGGCGAACCGTGAGGAAACTCTCATGGTCAAATACCCCTAAACCCAACCTTCTTTCCCCGACGGGGAGGTCGGGTTGCGATAGATATAAACCACTTATTCTTTGAGTGCACCTGGACAAGTAGTGTATGGCGTAGCATTTTGGCAAAAAATGGAATTTGGTGTTATATAGGAGGTTAGAACATAGAACTTCAATGGATGATTGGGGCCACCAATGTTAGAAACTTAGAGACAAGACTCCTCAAGCTATCTTTTTTAGCAATAATCTATTGCACTTGAATGGAATGCAATCGCAAACGGTTTCAAAACAAGTCAATTGAGCCTCATCTTCTATTGACTAGGATTCGAAAGGTTGTAAGAGATAAGGTGTCACTCTACCAAAAGTGTAGGCCTTCCTAGGCAAACGTTTTATTGTGTAATGTATGGAGGCTCCTTTCCTCCATCTTTTCTAGGGGTGTGCAACAGAAATCGCCTGAACCGGGAACCGGCCGGACCGGACCGAACCGGACCGGTCGGTTTCAAGCGGTCCTAGAGGGTCTCGGTCCAGTCTCAGGTTCCTATTTTTGGAACCGGTGACCAGTTGGTCCGGTTCCCGGTTTCGGGGTCGGAACCGGACCGGACCGGACCGGACCGACCATTTATATATATTTTAATTTCTAAAATAATTTATAGTACCCATTATCATCATATTCATTTCTTCTCTCATAACTCAAAGCTAATAATCCCTCCCCTTTTTGCTTCTGAACTACACTCAACAGTAACCGTCCCATAAGCTTTTATTTTCCAAATTTTTGCAATTCTCCTCACTTGCCTTTTCCTCTTGAAACCTAAATGAATGCTTATGAACTACACTCAACAGTAACCATCACATCAGCTTTTATTTTCCAAATTTTTGCAATTCTCCTCACTTGCCTTTCCCTCTTGAAACCTAAACGAACGGCTAAACCCCTCTCTTTTTTTTTTTTGTTAGTTTATGCTTTAATATACAGTAACCATCACATCAACTTCCATTTTCCCAAATTTTGTGATTCAACTCGGCGGTAATTCGATTCAACTTCCATTTTCCCAAACCCTTCCTCCCCGCAGCGTCATCATCTCTTTGCCCTCTCTCGTCTCCCGTCGCAGCCCCGGCGATTCTCGAGGCCCTCTCGTTCGTTGAGGTGAGTCCTAAGTCTCATCCTCAATTAGCTCTTTTGCTCTGTTTTCATTGCCGCACGACTTCATTGTTTGATCATTTATACTCTGTAGTCTCATTTTCGTGTGTTTCCGACATGCGATTTTGTTGTATTGATGTCGCATTTGGGGGGAGGCGAGGGTGGTGGGTAATTGGATTTCGTCTCCTTTGCGCATTTTGGTGTGGGTAAGAGCGCACTTCGTTAGGGGATTTCAATCTCTTGGCTCTCTATCAAGATTTAATTCTTCATGTCTTGATGGAAGATGGGTTGGTGTAACTTTGTTACTTATGTTGGTCGTGTTCCGTGGATGGTGTTGCTATATTAGGCGCTGCCGTGACCTATATCTTCCGTTGTCGATGCTCGAGCGAGCTACTAAACCACTAGATTTTGTCAAGCTGATTCGAAGAAGAGAGGGACAGAATTTATGCTTTGGATCAGTGTTTCTTCTTTATCTGCTTGTTTTTTCATTGATTATTGATGTTTTGTTGAGTCCCTTTTCTATTTTAGGATTATGATGTGCGATTTTGGAATCCCATCGTTAAGATTTTGCAAAGCTTAGCGTGTTTTGTTGGATGTAATTGAATGACGTCTCTTGTTCTAGAACTTTTGCAAGTAATAAAGAGTGCATTTGTTTGTGCTTTTGATTGGATGTTACACGGTCGTTTAGCTGGTCTCTGAACATGACTCATTTCTGTTTTTCATCTTTTGTAGTGAATAAGGCGGAATGTTCTTTTTTTGTGGTCTCTGAACATAACCCATTTCTGTTTTTCCATCTGTTGTAATGAAAAGACGAAATGTTCTTTCTTTGGAAGATCTCGCCTTTCTTTTGATTCTTTGTAGCGCGTGATTGTTTGGCTCTTGTTTGTGATGGCTCTGGAGTGTCATTATTGATGAATAGAGTGAATGGATGTCTTGACTCCAATGGGGGGTAGTCATAGTTGAGTGCTGGAATTCTTGGTCAGCTTGTCTGTTATCTCGAATGGGTTGCTCTGTGCGTGAGTATTGCTGGTGCATAGTCGTTTTCAAGTTTGTGCGCTCGATCTAGTGTCCCCGAATTTGCTTTCGCTCAGTGATGGGGAGAACTATCGTTTTACTGATGCTCGTCCGGCTAGTGTTGATCGAAGAGCAGCTATATTGCCTTGTGAATGAATGGGCGTGCTTGTTGGTGTCCGCTTGCCATGAATTTTATCTGTTCCAAACTTGATTTTGTTAATTTTTATCCGGCATAAGACCGTGCCCCATTCTTTCTCTTCGAACGTGGAGTAGATATTGATATCCATTTTGTTGGCTTGGCCTGGCATATCTTGACCTTGGTTTTGATCTCGTTCCTTCCTCCCTTTTTGGAAGAAGAAGTATCACTTTGGTTGTTGAAAATCTGCTCTTGCTCGAGTTGCGACTTAATATTTTCTTAATTTTTTAGTATCTATTTTGGTAGGTATAGTTATATGATAAATATGGACATGGCATTAAGAAGTAAGACTGTAATCATATCTTTAGTATCCTTATTGTTGTAAATCAATATGATGGTTTGATGGCTCATTATAATGCTTTGTTTGATTCAGGCGATCTATTTATATGTCAATAGAAGTGGATCAATCAAATGATGATATGAATCTTATGATGGACTCACTAGAACATAAATGTGAAGAAATTGAAAACCTCGAAGTGGCATCCAACACAAACAAGGTATCTAATGCTTGTCTTCCTAGTTCTAGTAAACGAGCATCAACAATCTGGCTTCATTTTCGTAAGGGCAAAATCGAGAAGGAGAAAACTATGGTGATTTGCAATTATTGTGGGGCCAAGTATACGTACTCTATTGATAATGATACTTTTGCTATGTTGAAGCACTTGAAAAAGTGCAATAAGCATCCTCGCAACATAGATAAGAAGCAAAAAATTTTCACCCCACGTAGAGCACAAAGGGATAACAATGGGGCATACTAGTACTGATGGTAGTGCAACTGTCTTATCAGCATGGGAATTTGATCAAAATCGTTGTAGATAAATGCTTATTCGAATGATCATAACGGATGAACTACCTTTTTCGATGGTTGAGCGTGTTGGATTCCGAGATTTTATTGATCAGTTACAACATCTCTTTCATCACATCTCACGATTTACAGTGGCTAGAGATTGCATGAAGTTATATCTTTGTGAGAAAAAAAGTTTGAAGACTTTCATTGGCAAGCTTAAGTCTAGGATTGCACTCACAAGTGATACATGGACTTCCATCCAGAATTTAAATTATTTATGTCTCACCGCACATTTTATTGATGACGACTGGAAATTGCACAAATGAATAATCAATTTTGTGGTGATGTCTAGTTATAAGGGCAAGGATATCGGGAAAATGATTGAGAAATGCATCTATGAGTGGGAAATAGAGAAAAAAGTGTCTACAATCACTGTGGATAATGCTAGTTCTAATGATGTTGCCATTGGTTTTTTAAAAGAAAAATTATCAAGAGATAGGCTATTAATCTTGGAATGTGATGTTTTATACATGAGGTGCACGGCTCATATTTTAAACTTGATTGTGAAGGATTGATTGATCGAGGTACGTGATTCTATTATACGTATTCGAAACGTGGTTAAGTATGTGAGAAGTTCTCCCATGAGAGCTAAAACATTTCAAGTTTACATTGAAAGAGCGAGGATCACTTATAAGGGTTCGGTTTGTCTTGATGTCACAACTAGGTGGAACTCTACTTAACTCATGTTGGATACTGCTTTAAAATTTAGAAAAGCTTTTGAAATAATGGAAGAAGATGATCATTCTTTCTTAAGTGAGCTTGACTATGACACTCCTACACATGAAGATTGGGAATATGCCAGAATTCTTTCAGTATTTTTAAAAAAGTTTTATGATACCACCAGCAAAATGTCCGGGACTCTATATATCACTGCGAATGATTATTTCAATGAGATAACAACTTTATATAAAACTTTGAAACAAGCGGAGAAGGCTTTGGATCTTAGTTTGAAAGTTATGGGTGTAAAGATGAATGAGAAGTTTGACAAATACTACGGGAGTTTTGAAAAAGTGAATATAATGGTGTTGATCACGGTGATATTGGATCCAAGAAGAAAGATGAGCTATGTGCGGTATTGTTATAGATTAATCTATGATGATAGTGTGAAAGTTGATGAAATGTATGATAAGGTGAGAATTGCCCTGGAAATATTGTTTCATTTTTATGAAAAATCTCATCTTAATTCTTGTGATAGAAATTTGGGTATTAATATTAATAGTAGTTGGGATCCTGATAACCATGATGAGGGTAAGAAGGATGATCTTGATTTTGTTGAGGATTTCAATTCAGACAAGGCATTTGATATCTTTCTTCGCGAGGAGAAAAAAGTGTCAGCAAGTAAGCTATCTGAACTCGATAAGTATCTTAAAGCCAAACGTGAAGAAAGTCGTGATCTTGACCTATTGATGTGGTGGAAAACTACTAGCCAAAAGTTTGAAATCCTTTCTTTAATGGCTCGAGATATTTTATCTATTCCTGTAACAACCGTTGCTTCGGAGTCGACTTTCAGTACATCCGATCGTGTGCTTGATGGCTTTCGAAGTTCTTTAACTCCTACAGTGGTGGAAGCTTTGATTTGCACTCAAGATTGGTTAAGAAAGACTACCATACTGATTAATGTTGAAGAGTGCATTGAGAATGCGGAAAGATTTGAATAAGGTAAGTCATCAATATATCTTTTTATCTTGTAATTATTTTATATATCTAATCAGTGAATGCTCTATTTAATATTTGTTTTGTTAGATATGAATGATGTTCATTTGGAGCTTACTGATAAATAGAGTTTGCAAGTTCAAGTGGAAGAAATATATGTGGTGAGATTTTTCATTAATTATTTGAGTTCAATTAAAAGTAATTCTACTTTAAAACTAACGTTAAGTTATCATATATACTTATTGCAGGACTATTAGCAAGTTTTGGGCTCTCGGATTTGATCATATTTTGCTTGCTTAAATAAAGAATCTATTCCCCTCGGGCCATGCAACATTGAGTGATTCGGTAAGATGTATGGAGTTTGGTAGTTTAATGTTGAATCTCTTGTGCTAATTTTGGAATTTGATTTTGTTTTTTATTCCATTGAGGGTTTGTTCTAGATTAGTTATGACCACTAATGGATAGTATTGAACAATGCCAAACTATGTGTTGAATTTTTGTTGAGTTCGAATTCTGTTTTTCTTTTGTTTTTTGCCTCTCTAATAACATTTATGTTCATGAGAATGAAGGTGAGTGTGTGAAATATGTTTGGAAAGAAAAACTTCTATGATATTTCAAATTTGTGTGGATCTTTAGCTTATTTTTTTGTTTCATAACAACGCAAGGACATAGGGTATGATGCAGGATTTTAATTTTTGTTTCCACAAAGTCGACGATTATAATTTAATAGGGCGTCACTTTGTTGGTCACAAAGTGAATAAAAAAACTTGACCGGATCATAATCTCGTGCATTACTTTACTAGTAATTACTATTTATTTTTTTGTTAAATGAAATGAAAACAAGTAATGGTTCATTGGAACCGGACCGGACCGGTTGGTCCGGTCCGATTCTCGATTCCAAGATAGCCGATTCGGTCCACCGTCCAAAAAAGTGGGAACCGGTCCTCTTGGTCTGATTCCCGGTTCTTGGGTGGAACCGGACCGAACCGGGAACCGATCACCCCTAATCTTTTCGCATAACTAGTCTCTTTGTAATGCTAGGGGTTTCCCCTAAACTTTTGTACCTCATCTGATTAATGATATTCACATATTTACACAAAAAAAAAAAAAAAGGAATGAGCTGGGCGTGAAATTGTAAATAATGGTGAATGAATATGGACACATCCATGGCATCATTAAAATGATAGATGAGATTTGGCGCACCAATCAGGACTAAAATTCGGCAATCCCCATCATCAAAGGAACAAAGGTTCATGACCTTCAAATAATTAATGGAAATTTTTTCTATAAGAAGAGACTTCACAAGCCATTGAGAGGAGAGAAAAAAAAAATAGAGAGAGGTGTCTTTGTCATCATCGTGGCTTTCTTCTATAACTACGTTTGGTCGTCCGGATTTCTAATTAGAATAAGACAAGATATGATAGAATATGAAATCCTGGGATTTTTTTATATCCTATCTATTGTTTGGTGAATTGCAGTATTAAAGTTGGATATATTCACATCATATCATGTACATTTTTTTGATATAAATGGCATATCTTTATAAATGAACCTAAATGTTTTTTTTGGTAAGATAAATGAACCTAAATGTTCATAAACGGAGATGGTAAAAACCTCTCATAACATTATTTCTTAATTAATTTTAATTTTATTTTTCCTCTTTTTTATATTATTTTCTTTATTATTTCTTTCTTTCCCCTTTCATCATTCTTTAATAAAATTTTATCAAATAGTAAACTGTACTAACATACTTAAATATATAATAAATATAAATATTTAATTTATTGATTGAATGTTTATTGTAAGATAGAATTAAAGTTGAATATATAAATTAAAATAAGATTAATTAAAAATATTTTTTAATTTTTAATTTCTTAAATTATAATTCAAATATTATTTATATTGAAATATAATTTCAATTTTGTTAATTTAATAAGTTTGTTATTTGAGAAAAATAACTTTCCTATTATGAACGTTAGAAATCCTATCAATATTTATCTCACTTCCCCCATAGGATAATTTTATCATGTCTATATCCTTCTTATATTCCGACTTTATCCTGTCCTTAGCAAACACCAAAGGCAACCTATTAGTCTACATATCCTATTATGAATTCTATCCCAACCGTCAAATGCAGCCTATTAGTCTACATTGCGGGAGTGAAGCAATTGTTAAAAATAGAGGAGAAAATCCTAAAGATGGAAAAGTGGAGAGAGACTCGTCCTCTTGACATCCGCACTCATCTCACTTCGTGGACATTGACAACAATCATTAAGCTAAGTCGAGCATCTTTATTTTTAGTGTGATTGAATGCGATTCCATTTTTTTGCTATTCAAACTATTGTAATTGTATTTTCGTTTCTTGTCCAAATTAAGGTCGTCCATACAGAAAAGAAAATCGTGAGGAATGTGGTGTTCGCATCAAGAAGAAGAGAAGTATGAAAACGAAGTCTCCAAAGTCATTTTTTCCTTGCCACCGTAGGCATTAACGTCTACACTTGGATGAAATTTTTCATGATCACCATGAGACCTCATCTTTGTCACTATGTGTTCTTTACCATCATCATCCCACGGAGTACCTCTACATTCCAACTTCACTTACTACACTGGATACGGCGCAGTAGATATTATTGAGAGAATAAAGTGCAGAAAATTTACCGAAGACGGTGATGGTTTTTCCACCTTTCTGTTCGCTCTCAGTGGTAACCCTCACAAGCCCCAGCATTCGAAAAAGCCGTCCTCCAATGTCCAACAATCGCCGCCGTTGCTTCCATTCCTCAGTAAATTCCCAGCAACAATATCCTCACCGCGTTCCTTGTCCTTCCTAAGATGCTACCCAATCTGTGTTGGAACATCCCCAACAAGCTAAGCCAGTGTCGTTGCTCGCTGCTGCGTCATTATTGCTGCTGCTAGTTACCGTTTGTTGTTGCTGTCCATTGTCGTTCGCTGCCATTCGCTGCAGCTACGTCCTTCTTCTTGCTTAATGCGTCCTTGTGCCTTCACTTCAGATCGATTTCTCGTGACTAACTCTAATCAGGGTGAGGATGATTTTTGTTTGGATTGATGATAAACAGTCCCAATATGTGATTTAAGTTCATGTTTGTTAGGGAAATCTCTTATGATATTTTGAAGACAAAATAAATCAAAGGCTACTTACGTGTTTAATTGTTGAGTAACAAACTATGCAGATGATAAAACATGTAAAGAATATTGTCAAAGTCTAAAGACAGCAAGAAGATTGAACGTAACACGTATCCAAAGTATATTCTGAAGATTTTCAGACTTCTGTGTCAAAGTCTAAAGACTACTAGACTTTAGTGTCAAAGTCTGTTCTACGTCAGAAATCTGTCAACTTTGACAAATTCCAAACTAAACGTGAATGAAGATCCAGAAGACAGACTCTATGTTGAAGCTGAACTTATTCAGACCGTATCCAGACCTTAAAGCTAAATCTGTTCAGAAGCAGAATATGTTCAGATTCAGATTATAAAGTCTATTGTACTCAAACTCTCTTTAAACGGAAGACACTCTCAAACTTTACATCTAGAACAAGACAGAATGTAACACAAGCCCTAAATGTATAACGGTTAGTGATTTGGTTTGGATTCTACATCAAGATTGATTTAATTGACTCAATCTAATTGATTGACGATTGGATCTTGAAAACAAGAACTTTATATACGAAGAAGCTTTACTTATGGAAACCAAAATTCTGTTTTTATGGGCGATCGAAATCAATTTGGGATTCTACTTTTGTCACTCAATGGCTACCAAATCTTCTAGATACAGATTTGTCCAATGGGTAGATTGGAAGACGATCCTCGAGATATCGTCCAATGGCTAGTTTGGAAGTGGAGGAGTATTTAAGAAGATCTAGGACCGATGACCAAGTAAGAGATGGAGCGTAGAATTTATAATTCCAAAGACTAAGCGATCTTCGATCATACACTTGTCTCTTGTGAGCTTAAACGTTTGTGATCGTGAGAGAAATACCAAAAGAGTGACTTAGTAAAATAGTGTGATCTACTGCTAAGTGTTTGCACTCAAAGTTATAATCTATTGTTGATTGCATAGTGGAATCCAGCCAAGAAGGCTATTAGCGTGGGAAAGTGGACGTAGACTTGGATTAAACCGAACCACTATAAATCTTGTGTTCTTATTCTCTTCCATCAATTTCTTTATTTTGTTCGTAGTTCTATTTAATTGTTAAAGTCTAATCTCACTCAAAGTCTGCTGCTCTTCAGACTTAGTTTCAAAAGTATGTTATTATTCAGACTCAGGTTAAAAGTAAATGTTTTACTGTATTTTGCAAAATCTGTTTTTACACCTATTCACCCTCTTTAGGTGTTCATACTAACACTTTCAATTGGTATCAAAGCCAAGTGCTCGATTTATAAAAGTGTTTTTTACTTTTAAGCTAAAGATCTTTTATGGAAAGAAATACCAGGCCACCATATTTTGATTGAAAGAAATACAACATGTGGAAGAACAAAATGAAAGCATTCCTAAGATCCAGAGATCCCTTGCAATTGGATGTTGTGGAAAAAGGAATCAATCTCACTGCTGCGTCTACATCAAATAAGATTGGCAAAGACAAAGAAACCAAACCCCATACTCCTATGTCTCGAACGGAGATGTCCTAAAGAGAAGCGCTTGATGCAAAAGCTATTTATTCTTTATATTGCAATTTGTCTCCTGTTGAATATAATAGAATCTCTTCATGTGAAATAACAAAAGAAGTTTGGGATAGACTTTATGTCACTTATGAAGGAACTAATCGTGTAAAAGAGACAAAAGTAAACTTTCTGCTCGGCAAATATGAATCCTTCAAAATGAAGTAAGGAGAGTCGATTAAAGATATGTTCAACCGTTTTACAGAAATTGTAAATGGTTTAGCATATCAAGGTCATCCAATTTCTTCCCTAATGAAGATCAACAAACTCTTGCGAGGTCTCTTAAAAGAATGGAAACATGTCAAGACCTCAATCCGGAAGACTCAGAGGATTATGCCACTCTCCGTTGATAAATTGATCGGCACTCTTCAATCTTATGAAGTGGAACAACTCAACGATGATGATCCCGAAGGTAAGAAGTCCATTGCTTTAATATCTAACACTAATTCTGATTATACAAACTCAGAAAATGACATGGACAATGAAGAACTTACTTTTATGATCAAGAAATTCAAAAAGTCAAGTAGAAAGGAAAGGAAATTCAGTGAAAGAAGACAATACAAGCAGAATGTCCAGAAAATAACCATGAAAGAAGATGATGAGCAAGGAAATATATGCTTGATGGCACATTCAGAATCTGAGTCTGACTCAAGCACAAACTCAGAATTAAAGTCTGACTCGGACACAGACTTCGAACCTAATGAGGAAATCGAAGTAAACAATTCAAAAATGTCTATCAAAGTTTCAAAGTATATAAATGAGCTTTGCTTAAATATCAAATCTTCTCTTAAAAGGATCTCCGAATTTAAAAAGGAGAATTCACGTCTTAGGCGACAGGATCTTTCTCGAAAAGAAAAGTTTGAAATTTTACAAAAAGATTTTCTACAAACAAAAAAAAGTCGAGATTTACTTCTCAAAGAAAATGATTCTTTAAAAAATGAATTTTCAAATATTTCGACAAAATTTTCAAACGGTTCAAAAATATTAGAGCATATCATTTCCATGCAAGTATCTTACTATAATAAGTCGGGACTTGGTTTCAAAAAGGAAAGTGATTCTCTAATTGATTTTCCTAAAGTTAAGGAGAGACTTAGACAAAGACCTCATAGACTTGTGTATAAGAAGCATTTTCAAAAGATCTTTACAAAACCTGTTGGTCGAAATGCCCTCAAATGTTCAAATTGTGGAGACTCAGAATACTTTGAGAAAGAATGTCCTAAAATATGGAGACCTATTAAGAAAGATTTGGTAAAAACATCATATTCCACTAACTCTCATGAACCCAAGAAAAAATTGGTACCAAAGAAAATGTGAGTTGTTTTTGCAGGATATAAAGAAGAAAGAAAAAAGAGAATTTGGTAAGGGATGTAATTTTTTAATTTGACTTGGGCACATAATTCTCACATTCGATATATCCTTGGTTGATTAAGATTTTATAATGATCATATTCTTTGATTGGTTTTATTGAAGAAAGAATCGTGTGATTTATTTTTGTAATTCGTGAGTTGTGATTTGATCTAATATGTGTGATTGATTTGATATCTTTCTTAGAGATAATGCAAATTATTTTGTCTAATTTTATGCTCTCTAATTTTGTCATATTTTGCAAAGTGAAAATCTGTTTTATGTGATATTAATTTATTGTGCAAAGATATTATTTCCTTAAATACTTTGTTATGATGAATTAAGAAAGAATATCTGTTTATTTATGGAGATTTTCTATTTTACTCTAACGAAATGGATGGATCCAAATTGATGGATACCAAAAAGGACATGAGTTGATTGCAGGAAATTTTATAAGGAAAGAATAATTGCGAGTTTACGTAGGTGCAATCAAAAAGGCATCTCATGCGAAGATTGGTAATGATTTTTTTTTTATCATCCCGCCTTACAAATTTTTACGTACATTTATCATAATTTTGGATGATTGCTTATCATTTATGATTGCAAATATCTTTTCTCATAAATATAAGGCATTGCAATATTTTTTACTTGATTTGGCACGTGATAGCAATATCATCTTTCCTTTTGCAAAATGCATCGATAATATATATATGAGATTTATGCTCAAGGAAATCCCTTTGATCTTGAAAGATATTATTGCATATTCATGGATATTATTGCTATATTCTTAGAAGATATATTATATCTAGCAAGTTTGATCCACAACTCAAAGGTAGATATTACGTGACATTTTTGCAAATATGATTATCTATTATGCAAGATTTTGCAGGTGGCAATAGAATCTTCCATATGGATTTTGGAAAGCTCGATCTGAAAATTGTGGAGATTTTATACTATTTTCTGGAGGTTCAAAAATTACCTTCCTTGTGCAAAGTTTTTGCAAATTGTTAAGGAAATCCCTAATATGTCGTACGAAAGGTTGAGTAGTTCTGAATTTTAATAATTGATAATTTTATATATGCTATTCAATTTATTTATTTGAAGAAAGGACATTATATATTATGTGGATATTATTATAGCTTATTTGTGCAAAAAAAGTTTGTTAAGTTGATGCAGGTTGAATTCAAGAAGAGCTTGATTGAAGAAAATAAAATTTTTGCCTCAAATTTCAAAATATAAATGATTGTTGTGGATATTGTTGTTATGAAGGAAATAATTGAAAAATATTCAACTTAACGTGCACAAGCCACAATTAGTGCTATTCGCAAATATTGTCATGATGATAGGGGGAGAAAGCAAATCTAAGAGAAATGAAAGAATCGTGATCATCTCAAAAATGCAACAAATTGAGGGGGAACATTGATCAAATTTGGAAAAATCTTTTTGAATGGATCATGATCTTGCTATGGAAGGAAGGAAAAGGTAAATGTGTCAAAATTTAAGTTCTACAAAATCCGGTTAGTGCATCTTTTATTACATTTTGTCATTAACAAATTTCTTATTAATATTATCATTTTATTATGACAAAATGGGTAAAGTTAATTTTATAATGCATCTGTAATTTTTATTGGATATTTGCTAATATATATGATCGAAATGAGCTATATTGCATATTTTTAATATTTGATTTACTTTATAAAAGCTGATTTTTGGAAATTATGCAAGACATATTTGTTATCGTTTTATATTTTCTACGTGATACTATTTCTATTGCTATCGCTTTTTGATTATGACAAAAAAAGAGGGAAAGAATATAAATATGCATGTGTTGATTGGTTGATATTATTTATTGCATAATATTGAGCTGTGGTAATTTTTCTACATATTGTTATGCTTAATCTATTTGCTGTCTTTTGATTCAAATCACATTTTTTGAAAATATAATTTGATGATTGATTTATCATTATTTTAGAAAGTATGATTACACATATGCATATTCAGATAATGTTTTGTCATCATCAGAAATTGGGAGATTATTAGGGAAATCCCTTTTATGATGTTTTGAAGATAACAAAATAAATCAAAGGCTACTAACATGTTTAATTGTTGAGTAACAGACTATGCAGATGATAGAATATGTAAAGGATATTGTCAAAGTCTAAAGATGGCTTGAAGACTGAACGTAACACGTATCCAAAGTATATTCTAAAGATTTTCAGACTTATGTGTCAAAGTTTGAAGATTACTAGACTTTAGTGTCAAAATCTGTTTTACATCAGAAGTCAGAGTAAGTCTGTCAACTCTGACAAATTCCAGACTCAACGTGAATGAAGATCTAGAAGACAGACTCTATGCTAAAGCTAAACTTATTTAGATCGTATCCAAACCTTAAGAAGCATAATATGTTCAAACTCAGATTGTAAAGTCTATTGTACTCAGACTCTACTTCAGACGGAAGACACTCTCAGACTTTACATCTAGAACAAGACATAACGTAACGCAAGCCCTAAATGTATAATGGCTAATGATCTGGTTTGGATTCTACATCAAGATTGATTTGATTGACTCAATCTAATTGATTGACAATTAGATCTTGAAGACAAGAACTTTCTATACGAAGAAGCTCTACTTATGGAAACCAATATTTTGTTTGTATGGGCGATCAAAATCAATTTAGGATTCTACTTTTGTCACTCAACGGCTACCAAATCTTCTAGATACAGATTTGTCCAATGGGTAGATTGGAAGACAATCCTCGAGATACTGTCCAACGGCTAGTTTGGAAGTTGAGGAGTATTTAAGGAGATCAAGGATCGATGAGCAAGTAAGAGACGAAGCGTAGAATTTATAATTCCAAAGACTAAGCGATCTTCGATTATACACTTGTCTCTTGTGAGCTTAAACGTTTGTAATCGTAAGAGAAATACCAAAAGAGTGACTTAGTGAGATATTGTAATCTACTACTAAATGTTTGCACTCAAAGTTGTAATCTCTTGTTGATTGCATAGTTGAATCAAACCACTATAAACATTGTGTTCTTATTCTCTTCTCTCAACTTCTTTATTTTGGTCGTAGTTCTATTTAATTGTTAAAGTCTGATCTCGCTCAAAGTCTGCTATTCTTTAGACTCAGTTTCAAAAGTCTGTTGTTATTCAGACTCAGGTTAAAAGTAAAGGTTTTTACTGTATTTTGCAGAATTTGTTTTTATATCTATTTACCCCCCTTCTAGGTGTTCATACTAGCACTTTCAATTTTTCTTAGTCGATGAAAGCTTAGGTCACGGTGGTTTAATTGTTTCTATGCATCAACAAAGACATATTTGGCTTTTGAACCATCAAACACTAGGGTCTAACCCAATATTATCTTGCGTGGATTGCAATGGTTAAGTATGTTATCAATGATGTACTTAATTTGTACATTGTCATTGCACATAACTGTATTACACATGTTTAGAGTTTAGAGTGCATTCATAATTTAAGGTTTTCCTATTTAAGGCCATACACATTTAGTCTTTTAACATATATATGTTTAGGACATGTTAGCTTTAGAATCCATATAGATTCATGTTAGTGCACAGCTTTCATAAAATAAAATCAAATAAAAAATGTTAGTAGTTTTCATTTAGATTTAGATTGCGTGTAGAGCTAGGGTTAATTAGGCTCATGTCATACAATGCATGTCATTTAGAACTAAGTATCATGTAGATAGAGTATTACATTACACGCATCATCCGCATTGCATATAGTTCAATAATAGTGGATAATTCACTAGGCCACATTAGAGTCTTAGGTTTTAAACTTGTTATTTTTATAAAATAAAAAAGAGTGACAAAATATATAGCTTGCATTATAGATAAATTCTTCGCTTCCCTTAGATCATTCATACATGTTAATTAATTTAGAAATACATACATGCATTATCTTAGAAATAAAACTATGTCATCTCCCACGTAGGATTTAGATTACATTTTCACTAATCATGTAGATGCAGGGTTAGGAATCATTAATTTGTAGATTTTTAGAGTCATATGTCTTTTGTTAGCTAATAAAGAAAAATATCAAAAATTGGAAATAGAGAGTCTCATATAGACCGCATATTAGTTAGTCATTATATTATGCTAAATCATGCATAACATTCATGCATTCTATTTGCATATTTTTCTAAAGTAATAGTTTGCAGAAATTTCATGGCAATGGATAGGGTACATTTTACTTGCTTAGCACATCCAGGTTCTTCAAGTCTTCTGCAACCTATTTACTACATTGATTATTTGGTGTTTGTCGCGACCAATTTTTCGGGTATGATCCACCTAGAGTTTGGCTAATGGATTGTTAAGCCTAGACTTAACTCAAGCTCTCTCAAGCCCATACCAATTCGCGGCTTAGATTCAAATTATTAATATTCTATTGATTTTTAATTAGGAGTTGCCACTAATCTATTTTTGGTGGGTCGATTAGAAACCCAAGTAAAATAGCGGGAGATTTACTTTACTCCTATGAACAAGAGATTTATGAGTTCGGGAACTTGATTACGCTAGATTTCTTTAACGCCCTTTCGGTACCTTTCTTTTTATTTTGAAAAATGTTTGGCAAGCAGTTAGGATTGATTTTAAATTTATTTTCCTAACATGTGAGGTGATCATGCGGGTGCGCAATCCACCAATTTAACACTCAGATAAACAATAAATAAATTGCAAAAACTTACCTCAAAGCAACGAAATCATATGCAATGTTAAATTAAAATCCACATCAACAACCCTATATATGGTTTCTAATTAACACGCAATTTTTTTTTGTTTTCACTTAATTAATGAAAACCAAATGCAATATTAACTAAATGACCTAATTCTAATGACATGTAATTTCTAATTAAATGGGCCTAGTAAAAATACTAAATGACATACATCTCGGTGAATCTAACCCTAATGACGTGCATAGAACATTTGTTCTTTTGTCAAGAAAGAATGCATTTTATCCTCTATATTAATACTAATTTGACCTATGACATTTTTTGTATTTTTCATGAAATTCGAAATTTGGTGAAATGTAAAAATTACCTAATTAATTAAGATCCTATTTAATTTACATTAGGAATTAGGTTAGCCAAATCCTAATTTAAACTAAAACATTATCTTAACCTAAATAATCCTAAAATGCAATATATCTAAAAAATACCTAAACTTATAATAAATTAAGAAAATATTATCTAAAATTAAACTAAGTGCAATTTAACCCTAATATGCGATGATGTATAAAATATGCCCTAATTCTACATGACATATGCATGATGATTTTTTGTTGTTTTTTTTTTTTGAAAATTCATGATAAATAGAATGTTTAACCTAAATATGCAAATAACCCTAAAACATGCAATATTCTAACCCAAACATATCTCAAGATAAATAAGGCAATCAAGACGAGATAACTTATTCAAAATCATCAAAAATATCACACATCGTTCAGATCAAAGGATAATATTTCGCTAATAAAATCGATAAATTGATCTTAAGCCTTAAAGATCAAAATATCAATTTTATTCCCACTTGATTAATTATTTCATTTAAAGCCTTATAGATGAAATAAAAAAAAACCCTAGCGCGGTTACGAATCAGGTGATATATTGAGATTATTTCAAACAAATGAAACAAGATATAAAAAAATAAAATAATAAAATAACATAAACTTGCCTAATAAAATAAAGCAAAAATACCTAATTCGATTTTTTTCTTTTTTTTTTTAAACAAAAAAGAAATTTTGGCCGCTGGTTTGGGACTTCGGCGAGGGTGAAGACACGGGCTGGCACGAGGCTGACGTCAGATCTGGGTGCGGGCGTCGCGGATCGGCAGGGGCGGCGTTGGATCTGGGAGCGGGCGTCGCGGGCCGGTACGGGGGTAGGCGACCGAGCGGAGGACGATGAGTTGAGGTGTGGCAGAGGCGATGGCTGGCGTTAGGATCGTCGCGGCCTCCGGAGGGCAATCTGTTGAGGCGTTCGTGGACGAACGGGAGAGGTAGCGTCGGCCGGCGCAGCTGAAGTCAGGCGCTGGGTCACGGGCTGCTGGACGGCGACAACAGCAGATTATCGAGGAATGACGAGGGGCTTCACGAGCTGCAAGATCGACAGCGGAGGCGGCGTCGGATCCGGGCCGGCTGCTGTTCAGATCTACAGGCGGCGAACGGCGTCAAGCTGCAGGCGTCGGGGCGGCGTGGCGGGGGTGCGACTCTGAGTCGTCGGTGGCTCGGCTGTCAGCGCGGGCGAGTGGGAACGGCACGGACGGACACCGGCAGGGGCGGAGGCGATGGTGCCGGCGGAGACTTCCCCCCTTTCCCCGCCACCCCCCCCCCCCCCCCCCGAAGAAGATGAACGGTCGCGTGGGGGGGCCTTTCTTTTCATTTTTTCTTTTTTGCTTTTTCTCTCTTACCTCACTTTTTCACTTTTTGCTTTTTTGTGCTTTTTTTTCCCCGACGGAAAAAGAATCCCCTCCATTAAGTCGCGCACCATGTCTTTTATAAGCCAAAAGAATGTATCTTTTTTTTTTTTTTTGTGGTGCTGGAGGAACCGCTTTGGCTGACAGCCGCCACGTAAACCCTCAGGTGTCGCTAGTGGGGAAACCAACACTCCGACGCCACGCGTCAATCATCTAATAGCCCGTTAGCCTCCTTGCAACTTACGTTGCAAGGGTTTCGAACTCCTGACCTTTCCTCAAATGACTGAAGCCTACGCAGCGGAGCCACCATAGCCGGTGGTCCAAAAGAATGTATCTTCGCGACATATTTTTTTCCTTTTTTTTTGCGCACGATACCCCTAAATATGTCGTTGAAATATACTTACCTCACGCAATATTCCCTTTTGTATTTTTCGCATATTCCATCCAAAAAATTCCCTCTTTGTGTATTACCTAAAAATATGAAAAATCTAAACGTAATATGTGAAAAATCTTCCCTTCACCGGCGGCCTAAAATAAAATAAAACAAACTGGAAATAAAAATAAAATATTTCTAAACTATATGCCATGTGTGCTTTTTTATTTTTATTTTAGTAAAAATTAACCCCAAAATTGTGCAAAAATTTAGGTGTCAATAGTCTTACGTCTCCTAATTACACACATATATGATCACCCTTTACATGTTGGTGACATAGGGTAAAAATGTATAAAATTGCATGTAAAACATTTTCAAAATAATGAAAAAATGTACCAAAATGGTATTAGATTAATTTAGTATAACCAAGTCCCTGCACTCAGAAATTTCTAGTTCGCAGAAGTAAAATGTATTTCCGCATTTTACTTGAGTGTCTAATCGACTCATAACCAATTAGTGGTGGCTCCAATAAGTAAGTTTAAATGCATGTTGAATTAAGTACCAAGTTGCAATTGGTAGAGCCTTGGAGGGTTTGGGCTAAACATGAACAATGGCCTTGAGAGAGGAACCTTCGCCCTTGTTTAGCAGCCCATTAGCTTTCCACCGGGGGATCCACCTCTAGGAAGGTCACGACAATAATTGTTCAAATTATGAGGAAATACATTTGGTATTGCATTTTCCCCACTACAACCAACTATAATGAAGACATACACCCTCAAATCAAATTTATCAATCACTGATCTCGTTCAGTATAATTGACTCCATCCCAAATGCCATCAGGACGAAAAATGTTTGGTCCATAAGTGGATTTAACCATTTGATATAGCAGGGGAAGCTGTAGTATTACGAATAAAACCACAGGAAGAGAAGCCAGCAAAGTAATGGGAATGAGAACCCACTCTACTCTTTCTTCTAGCACAATTGTGAGAGATGCAGCGAAGGCCACTAGCATGAAAGCCAGGGAAAGGAAGAGAAAACAAAGCCCCATTATGATCTTCTTAGGCAATGCTTTAAGAAAATCTTGCGTCTCATACCGTGAAGTTAAGATGGCTAGGAATAGCAAGATGGCCATCACGGAAGAGAACAAACCTAACACATCCGAAATTGCGAAAACCAAGAAAGAGTCATTTCCTAACAACAATGAGACTCCAGTTTTGTCGTCATTGCCTCCGGGTACAGTAAATGCAGCAGCAAATAATACTGTGGCAATTAGAGTTGAGACAAGCATACATGAATTTGCTGTGTCCTTCACCCACTTCTCCCCTTTCTCAAGCAACTCTTTGTGGTTCTCCACGAAACTATTCCAATATGTCATAGGCTTGCGCTGAGATTGATCGATGTAGGCAGTTTTCCAATTAGGGATAACCCAGCTTTCCACAGCCTATACATAAAACTCACAAATAGGAGTTTCAATAAGTCGATAAAGTATTGAAAAATTTCAAAAAATAAATGAGGGAACATATCAAGGAGATCAAGACTTATCCAAGATTTAATGCGAAATTGCTTAAATGTCAAGCCACATGTTATATCTAGATCAACAAAAGATAAACACAAAAAGAAAAGAAAAAAGGAACTTCTTATTGTACTACTCCTACTATGAAGAAAGTAATCAATGCTGATAATTGATTCAATCTCATAACAAGATAATTGAAATTTTAGACCATACTTAAAATTTTCATCTGAGATATTTTAATGTGAGTCCATAAGTGAAGAAGGTGTAATTAAATTGAAGAAAGAAAAACATTACATTGAAGAGAATGATATTTTGGTCAGTTAATTTAAAAAAAAAAAAAAAAAGGGGAATCTCTTAACCAAAATAAGAGTGGGAATAGCATGCCCCTATGATAATGCGTGGCTATCAAAAAGATGAAAAGAAAGATACTTACCTTATACCATTGGAGTTCTCTTTGCAATTGAAAAGTTGCTCCGGCCACATTAGTTACGGTACCATAATTAGGGAAGTACGATGCTGCTGCAACCATCATATTCTCAGAATCTCCCTGTGTAGGCCCTAGGACTAATGACAACTCAGCGGTCGAGCTTAACTTCAAAAAGAGTCCTAGAATCCTTTCTTGGCGAAACTCCACCGCAATTGTCGGCAAACTCTTACCATAACACCTAATCCGAATAAGCTCCGGGAAAAACTGAATACAGAGCTTCACGATTTCACTGATTCCCTTCGCTGTAGCGTGATGCAGCAAGTCCCTCACTCCGAAAAATCCGGCTATATCAGTATTATGCATATAAGAGATCGCCATGCAAACTTGTTTTGCCAGCTCGATTGCCGCCATGTTTCTTTGCTTCACCTCATGAACTCTCTTGATTATAGGAACTACAAAATGTCAAAAATAAAAGGAAAATGAAAATGAAAACGAAGGGCCGGCAATTGGACCAAGTAAAAAGTTCTCCAACTCTGGGTCCCCAATTTTTGTAGACACCAAATTGCATCTAACAACAGTTTACTAATCGTCATAATTTCCCAAATTTAGAGCTTGGGTTGGCGGGTGATTGGGAAAACGATCTCATTCTTTTTATTTTTTAATCTTTTAGGAAAGCTATTTTGATTTTTTTTTCTCCTTTGGAATTCAGTCGTCAAATGCAAAGAGTGAGTTTATATCATGTCTACATTAAAAAAGAGTGGGATGTGAAGAAAGTAGAAGCGACAAGAGGATAACTGAAGAAAGTGATGATTCGAAGAGATGTCGGTATCTTCCTTGAAGTTCAAACGAGGTTTTATGATGTTAATCATAATTAAGAGAACATAATTATAAGAGTTAACTTGATAGAACAACTCTGAAAATACACGCTAATTACATTGTCTAGCTAGAGTAAATCACATTAGTCTTTGTGTATGTAAGATTATTTTAGACAATATTATTCAAATATGCAAAGCAGCTAGTAATTAAAAAAAAAAATCATATAATCGTACAAACCATCGTGTTGACATATTTGCTCAGCACCAGAGCAAATTTTTTCCGTCTCTAACAAAATCAAAACTTCCATCACACAATGGTATGTGACATTTGACTTTACTTGTTATACCTAAATGACAGGGAGTAGAGTTAACTTGACTCTATTCTCTAATAACTTTTAATTTGATAAAAATACGCAACAACACTATTCTGTTTCCTTTTTTGTTCTTTGACGCAAATAGAAGAATTAGGGACAGGGCTAAAGGGTATTGCGGGGGCATACAAAATTTGTGTGAAGATGACAAGTGTAACTACGGGCAAAAGTTGTGAATAAGTTTTGAGAACTATAGGATCTTTTTGTAGCAGGTGGGGTTTGGGCTAATTTTCGCACACTTCAAGTGGTCCACCTTTTCAAGTAATCTTAAGAGTGCATTCTTCCCATATTGGCCTGATATATTCAGGATCTTATTTTCTGGAGTGCTTCCAACAAATCCAAAATATAGGATTATAAGAAGAGGAGAGAACTCCTTTATTATCTAACAAATAGCTTGTTGGTACAGGATATATCACTTGGGGTGGAATTCTGGGATGTATGATTTTGTTAGGACCCACAAAATTCACTCCACTGAAATATTCTTCTATGACGAGCCCTCCCAAACAAATTGTTTTGATTTTTACTACCTGTTCCTATTCCTACTCTTCACGCCAAAAATTGGCATATAAAAGTGTAAATTTACTATGTTAAATGCGATTAATTGATAAGCCCATGCCTTCATCTATTTTAACCTTACTCACGCGAGGGGCTTCATGTTGTATTGCCCAATTCCTGTACCCTTTAGTCAATGGTTATCTTTTATCAACGATTATATTGAGATGAAGTAGCAGTCAAATGAAAAATAATTTTTAGAAATTTTTTTCAAGCACTTCACCAAATAGAGCCTAACGGAGGAAACAAACCCATAATGGGTTCATTGTTCTTATTTTTCCAGAAAGATTTACATGCTTGATAGAGATGATGAAGTGAACATGATTTCACCAATCAAGATTGAAGGAGAAGTACTACGTTTACGTAACTCTTATTCCATATCTTCTGCTTAGATCATTTAGCCATAAGCAAGAAATTCCTAGGTTAACATCAAATCTCACCTCAATTTACAATTTCACGATTCTTGTAATTAGAATTTGGTGAATATCAGAAATCTGTCAAAATATAAAAATTAAACTAGAAAATCATATATAACTTTGTTTGATTTTGAATAAATTTTTAAGGATTTTTATTGTGAATGGTGTAAGGATTTTTATTAGGTTCATTGACGGAAAAATTAAATTAAAAACTAACTTAATATCCATTGTTGGTTGACAATGTAAACACAGATTATTTTTTCAAATTATGGCAAAGAATTAAATAGGAGCTTTTTCTACTTATAGAAGAAGTTACGACAAACAAGCTATAGACTTAGTTGGAGAGAGAGGGACAGACAAAGATGGTATCTTGATAAAATGGAAATGTACCTACAATTTTGGTGGCATTCCAAAGTGACCTTGTAAGATATTGAAGCGCTAGAATCAAGTAGCAAAGGAAACCATCATTAGAAATGAAATCATTGTAAGACCTCCTAATTCGTTCGTTACATTGTCCAATCAATTAAGTTATGGGATACTTATACACTTGGTTGAATCATATGTGGTTTCCCGAAGATAATTGATTCATAAAGTAGTTTGATTTCAGTCCATATTCAGGTAAAACTAAGTCAAGGAACCAGACTATATCCTACAAAGAAACAATCATTTTCGGTTTCTTTTGCTAGTACGGAGGGAATCAATCTAAGAAAATGACTAAAAGCTCAAAATCATGAAACGTCATAAGATAATGTCCAACAGCAAAAATGCATACCCACCCAGATCCGAATTTTTATTTGTCGGTTTGGAGTTCAAATCCACTGGAATACCTTCAGTTCAGAAACAGAAGAGCAGGTGATGAGACAGGTACATCTTCTTGAAGGGAATCAGTAATAAAGAGATGTGATTGCGGAAAGTACGGACATTGGTATATCAATGCTTCCATAATACTCAGCCTAGCTTCTCTCTGAAAGTGAGATGTCATCATTGCCAGCGCCCTCAGTATAGATTCGCCATCATGTTTTGCACTTTTCCTGGTCAAAATGTGAGGGCACCGCTCGACTAGATAAAGAGTGATATCTATTGGAGTTCACCAGCAAAGTTGATCAAGAAACTTAGCCAAGTCTAGAATGAAGCTAAAAACAGATGGAATTGAGATAAAGAGTGACGGGATCTTACCATGATGACCAGCGTAGGTAAGATCTAGAAATGTCTCAATTGCATCGGGACTGCTGAAGGGATGATTTGGCCCATCGTCTGTTGTATTTTTCGCCAAGAACCAGGCAATGTCCTTATGCATAGAAGCTTCTAAAGCAGATATTCTCAAAGGAACACGTCCTTCTTTATCTGCAAATTGCGTCAACTTAGGATTACTTATAACTAATGCCTTGACCATCCTTATCCTTCCACATAGGACAGCATTGTGGAGGGCTGTGCGGCCATCACAATCAACCATTTCAAGCACTTCTGAATTTGGAGCATCTGGATTTGGAGACAAGAGCTCAACCAAGTTCTCAAAAAAATAGTCTTGCGCACTCAAAGCGGCAACGTGAAGAACTGTTTCTGATTTGCTTGTTATTTTGGCCGTCTTTGAAGCATCATCTCCTTTGAAAAATCTTGTAGCTGATTCCCAATCACCCTTGAATGCAGCTTGCAACAATGGTTGGTAATATTGTCTATCCACTTCCTCTTTTAATATTTCTGCAATAGATGCAAACTTTTCAGATCATTCAGTTAGTACTTTTGTCCTTGCTGACATTAAGAAGTGTCCAGAAAAAAAAAAAAAAAATCATGAAGATCCGCCCCAGATATTAATTTCACACTAAAAATAACTCTTTTGAAGGATAACGCACGTGAAGCACCTCCGGATTGGGAAGAAGCTGATCCAACGCTTGCCAAAACATTTTCAATATCTGTAGAAGAAAGAGTGAGCACTAGGTCCTTTGCATACTCTTTTTTTTCCCCTTTATTCTAGCTACGGTCAGCATTATGTTTGTTTGGTGATAAAGAAAATAAAAAGAACCATGAGAAAATACGAGTTCGAGCATATTTGGGACTCCATCGATTATGCCATATTCTTTCTCGGTTGGAACATGAACACGTACCTACTGCTGGTTTTGCTTGATTCAAATTTCCCGGTTCTTCACTTGGTTGCGTTGCCATTGGGTTGCTCTCTTGGTCAGAGTCTTTCAACAACAAAGTCAATAGAGAATGCAATATGAGGCTTTCGACTTTCCTAGAAATAACAATTTCATGAAGATCCACCCTAGATATTAATTTCACACTAAAAATAACTCCTTCGAGGGATAACGCACCTAAAGCACCTCTAGATTGGGAAGAAGCTAACACAACGCTTGCTAAAACATTTTCAATATCTGTAGAAGAAAGAGTGAGCACTAGGTCCTTTACATACTTTTTTTCCCCTTTATTCTAGTGACGGTCAGCATTATGTTTGTTTGGTGATAAAGAAAATAAAAAGAACCATGAGAAAATACAAGTTCGAGCATATTTGGGACTCCATCGATTATGCCATATTCTTTCTCAATTGGAACATGAACACGTACCTACTGTTGGTTCTACTTGATTTGAATTTCCCTGTTCTTCACTTGGTTGTGTCGCCATTGGGTTGCTTTACTGGTCACAATCTTTCAACAACAAAGTAAATGGAGAATGCAATAAGAGGCTTTCAACTTTCCTATAAAGTGGAAGCTACAAAAGTTGAAAGCTCCCATGTCAATCAGCTTAAGCTGCAGGGCCTGTTATATCATATGGTTCTCATTGATGAAAAGTCCGTCAGCGATTGAAAAATGTAACTCTTATTACATGAAAATTAATTTAAGTTAAATACGACATAAATTCATGAACTTTAGATTTTGTATAGTATTAAAAGTTAAAAAATAGAGAAATTATCTAAGTTCTTTCAAGCTTGTCTCTCTCCTCCCCCTGTTTCCACTGCTGACCGAAGTCGACTGTGGTTCTTGTTGATGAAAAGTCCTCTGATGGTGGATGGGACTCACATAAAAATGAATAGCAACTATATATTTCAAACTAATGTTTTAATTAAAATTATTATTATTATATATTCGGGAATAGGGATTCAAACCATAAATCCGGTCCGAACCAATAACCTGATCCACCCATTGGGATATGACCCGCTTTAAATTAAAAAATAATTTTTAAAAATAATTTTTAATTCATTATTTTAATTCCTTTTTATTCTTTTATTTTTCTATTCTCTTCTTCTCCCTCTTCTCTCCTTCCCGAAGCACGCCTCCCCCTTGCGCTATTCTTCACCGAAGCTCCTCACCCGAACCGACGCCACTTCGACAAGCCCCCGCCGGCGCTCAGGACACCGCCGAGCTACCACCCAGCGTCGTCCACTCCGAACGCCACTCGTCGGCCGACCTCCCCGCCGCCGGCCGAGAGCCGCACCACGGCTAAACACCGAACAAACTACGGCGAAGATGGAAACGTGGCGAACGACTACACGGCCGACGCCCAAGGTCGCCCAACACCACTGGAATATTCCCATAGATCACGGCGCGCACGGACGACTGTATTTCGGCCTAAAACGGGAGGAGGAAAACTAGATCTCGCTTAGCATTTCGTCGAACGGGTGAAGGGGCCTCGCGAATCATGAGGTTTCCGGTTCAACTTCAACCGGGATTCTCGACGGGACTCTCGACAAACAAACAACGACACACATAGTAGCTGGAGAAAGGATGGTCGGGGCTGGAGCTCGTGTGAGCTGGACGACCGCGAGCTCCACCCCGGCACGCCCGAAAACAGGGCCAAAATAGGGTCGAGGCTTACCGGAGCTTCGGCGCGGGAAAGGAGGCACGGCGGCGTGTAGTCGGCCGCGATTCAGGCGCGGTGGCCGGCGGTCTCTGCTCCGACTCTCTTCCCTCGCTCTAACTCGCGGCTCTCTCGTCGGAACTCTCCCTCTCTCTGTGTCGGTCCAACCTCTCCCCTTTTAAGCAGCGTCGCCAGCTGCTGCCAGCTTGCCCAGGCCGGTCGTGCCGCACGACAATCATTTTTTGGTCATCGATACTTTTAAAGTGCTTGATGAACAATGGAAATTATTTTTCATATACTCTATCTTAAATTAATATGGGGTGCATGATGCTCTTTTTCCTTTTTGAGGTCAACCCCACCAGTGCTAGTATTGCAAACTCCTTATACAGGTCAATAATTATGTGGATATGTGTCTTATATACTCACACACACACACACACAGATAATGGATATAGAAAAGCTTTTAGACAAACTGGTATTGAGGAGGTGATAACAGAATGAAGCACGTTGCACATATAAAATGTTTCTTGAGGTGGTTAAACCTTACTTATTGTTGAATGTGGTTTTAACATGCCACGGATCTTAGCTGGTTTAGTTTGCAATTTTAATTGCCATGTGTAGCATGTAATTAGCCCTTGGCTTTATATGTTTACTGTCACTTTCTAACGACTGACTTAGCATATCCCTCCAACCAACCCCCTCCCCCTCCCCCCAAAACAAAAGAAATAAAACTGTGCTCATACATGCAGACTTGATGATGTTTTGTCGTTATTATGTTTCAGCCGGTATATGGATTCTTTGCAGGCTCTCTCTTCAGTATCACCCAGATAAGAACAAAAATAAAGGCGCCCAAGAAAAGTTCTCAGAGATCAATAATGGTATGTTAAAAACTTTCTGGCATTGTGCTTTCTCCGCTCTTTCCTGAAGTGCATCATTTTCAAGTTCATAAGCTTATTATGTTGAGCAAATCAAAGTATATCCTTAGGCATTTATTCGTTGTGCAAAGACTTTAGAGATATGTTTATATTGCTACTGATCATGATTTTGTTCCATTTTTTCTTGATTAGCCTATGAGATTTTGTCTGATGAAGAGAAGAGAAAGAATTATGATTTGTATGGAGATGAAAAGGGTAATCCTGGTTTTGATGCTGGCAATCCTGGTGGTCATGGTGGATACTCTTACACTGGCAATCCTGGCGGCCATGGTGGATACTCTTACTTTACCAATGGTGGGCCTGGAGAAACTCATTTTTCTTTCAGACCAGGTGGATGGCAGAGTGCAGGTGGCCAGGGAGCCTCTCAGGGCTTTTCGTATCACTTTGGTGGTTCTGGTGGTCAGAGCCCGTTCAACTTTGGTTCTGATGATATATTTGCCAGCATGTTTGGCGGGGGCCGGTTTGGTGGTTTTGAATCAGCAAGATCTCACTCTGGTTCTAAAGGTCCATCAAAGAGTATTACGAGCATAAATTCACAGGTGTTCAGGAAAGAAGTAGTGAATAAAGGAATGACTTGGCTCTTGTTATTTGAGACACCCACGTTAATGAATAATCACCTGGAATCTGTTTTCGATATCTCGTCATCAATTATCTCTGAGTAATGAATACTCAGTGTTTAAATGCTGCTTGTCCTTTTAGGTCGGACGGGTGAATTGTGAGAGCGAGCCTTCTTTTTGTAAGGACCTTGGCACTTATGGAGAGAAGAAAAGAAAAAGGGGCCGGGCTAAGTCGGGCCGCATTATTATTATTTTTAATTTGCATTAACTAAATTTTTTAATTTTTTTTTTCAAAAAATTTCTGACAGTTAATATCAGTAATGCAAATATTCCTAATGTCCATATATGATACAATTTAATAAAAATTATTTTTTTTGTTTATAGGTTAGACATTAATTCCTAATTTCTATGCGATTAAATCCTAAATAAATAGATAACATTTAGGTATCACATATATAAATATATATATATATATATAATTTAAATAACATTTTCTTGAGACGATTGGGATAGACATTATCTCAAATTTTGAAGGCTCACATTGACATAAAACTGTTAACCTTATAACACCTAGATATAGAAGGAAAAAACTACATGGTGCAAATTCGACGGACCGAAAATGATCCAACTCTTTAGGTAAGTTCATTTCGTGGAAAATAAGTGATTTCAAAAATCACTTTATCCGAATTTTACTTGTGCAATTATTTTTTTCTTTAAATTTAACAAAAATGTGAATAATCTTACATATTGGCTAACCAATTTCTTTTTTCCGAGGCAGAAAATCCGACCACCTAGCCACTTCGGACCTTAATTTTAGGTTGGGATTGCCTTGGGTCCATCTCAATTCTCTTCGGGCATGTCTACATAGATTTTTACTTTTCTCTTTTTGCTTAATTTATATATTGTGATAATGCGTTTTGGCCTTTTTCGATTCGTAACACCTGATATTTTGACAATATATAGACGTTAGCACTTAGATCGTATGTAAAATTTTGCATGACCTTTTTATAATTTGGATTATATTTAGCTTTTGGTGGAAAAAAAATATATTCTTTTTGACTTTTTGAACAACACAAACAACTTTTGAAAAGTTTGGGTCAATATGAATAAAAGAGCTTCAAATGTTACATTCGACAAAGGTTTACAAAAGCGTGATAACAAAATAAATTGCTAAGACTTAAATGGAAAATCGAATATATTCATTATAACATTGGTAATCTTTTAAGTACTTGTAAAATTTCGAAGAAGTTGGTGATTTGCTAATTTGATTTGATAAGTGGAAGCCAAGAAAAAAAGGTGGAGCGAGGGCCATTTCTGCAATCCCGTGCTTTTGCGCACAAGTTTGTCATGTTTCTCCTTAGCCGTTGGATTCAAGTGGTTTAATATCAGCCGTCGATTAATATGTGTTGTCAGCGTTTCTGGATCACTCCCGCTAGTGGAAAACTCGTGGAATTGCCCACTCAAAGGTGCCAAAATCACGGCATTGCCCTTCCTTTGTTTATCGCCTACTTCAATTTTTCTTCCACCGTTCCCTTCTTTCCAAGCAACATACGTTAATAAAATTTTTAATCAGTGCATTAACATTGTCCCTGTTTCTTTATATATAAGCTGGTTTTTACAGAATGGCACATATTCAATTTTTATTTTTAGCATGTAGATATTGAAAATACTAGTATTACCACCTAGATGGGGTGAATAGGTATAAAAATAAATTAAGCAAATAAATACATAATAAGTTTTTTTTTTCTTTTTTGTAAGCAAAGTCTGATTAAAAGTGATGCTAGACTTTTGAAGTAAGTTCGGGCTCAATTAAGATGATTTAGAAATTCGTGGAATTCAGAAAAAGATTGCGACAAACAAATCAGAAGAGTTAAGGGAAAAGAAAATTGAACATGAGATTTATAGTTGTTTAGTTTAGATCAAGCTTACGTCTACCCTCTCACGCTGATAGCTTTCTGGCTGAAATTCACTAAGGCATCAACAGATAAATTCAATGGTTTGAGTACGAACACTCAATAGAATATTTCTTTTTCTCTCATTAAATCACTCTCCTTGTGTTTTTATCTCTTGAATACAATTTGTAAGCACTGTTGATGAAGAACAAGTGATTGGAAAAGTCTCAAACTTTGGAATTTCAATTTTCATGCATACACTCAAATGAACTAAATGGCCTCCTTAAATACTCTTCTACACCTTTGTAACCGTTAGCATTCTTCAGAGAAATTTCTTCCAATCAATCAATTGGACAAAATTGATTAAGGAAATCTTGTAGCCATTTGAAGATTGAGATGAAAATTCAATAATTATGATCGCCCGTACAATCAGAATTTAGGTTTTCATAAGTAGATGCTTCCCAAAAAAGAACTTGTCTTCAAAATTGATTTCATCAAATTGTGATTGATTCCATCAATATATTTATAAAAGGTAAGTGAGATTCTTCGCCAAAAAACCAGATATTAAGAATAAATCACATTCATACTGAATCCTCGTCGAAAGATCAATAATTCTGAGTTTGATTATATCTCCATTCTAGACTTGGTTTCAGTCTAGATCTCGTTAGAATGGAAAAACTTCTGAGTAAAATAGACTTTAACAACATTCCACAATATATCACAAAAAGTCTAGTAATCTTCATAATAAGAACAAGAATATGAAAGTTTTGTGAATTTTAAAATCTGATAAAAGTTTTCTCAATAATCTCCCACTTTTTGATGATGACAAAATTTTTATGCAGATTTAATCATTATATGAAAATTATCCTGCAAAACAATACTTTAGCAACACATGATAATTGATGAAGAAGACAAACAGTAAACATAGTACACACATAATAAATACACATAGTTTGCATCCACAAAACACATCAATTAATAGTTTGCAAATCACAACAAGAAAAGTCAAACACAATCACAAGTCAAAGATAAGATTCAATCTACACAGTCTCTCCCCCTTTTTGTCATCAACAAAAAGATTAAACCAATTAAGCATAAAAAGAGGTCGGGTCGAAAAAGGGTTAAGGTTGTTTTGGAACAAGAACAAGTCTGAAATCCTTCAGGATTTGCATGGTCTCCTTAAGCTTAGTTAGGTACTGATGATAAACAGTCTCAACTTTTGCCAGATTCTGCGAAGCCTGCTGATTCAATGTTTGGACTTGATCATCAAGAGATTGTACATTGTCTGTAAGAGACTCTAAGATAGTACCGAGAGTAGCATACAACTTCTGGATTTCAAACTCCATTGCATATTACTATGCCTTAATCTCAAATAGGAGCTCTACTATCCGAGGATAATTTGATTCTAGTTTTGTTTGGGCACTTGCTTCAGCAAATTGTACTTGTGGAGTATCTAGAGGTGAAGGAATATCAACCTGAACGTGTGAAATCCTTTGCTTCCCTTGAACATTAGCTTCTTTGTGTTGACCCTAAGGTGAGATTTCAGGGAAATGAGATGCAAAAATGAGATCGACTGATGTGAGCAGCTACTTCCCGCGTTGCTGAACTGCTTTTACGACCCTCAGCTTGCATGCGCAGACCAAACTGGTTGGTTGATAGGTCTCCTTTTGAAAATTCTAGATTCTAGAGTGACTTTATTTATTTATTTATTCTGGTGTTGGCTCTTGGCTTTAAAAAAAATTTATTTTTTATTGTTTAGCTAAAAAAAGTTTTTATTTTAGAGACTCAGTTTACCGAGGGTTGTTTGCTGGGAAGTTCGAATTGTTGGCCGGTGGCTCGTGCCGTCTTTTTCTCATCCCTCACGTCATGTGGTAGTTATATTGACTTCAATATTTATTGACTTTTGTCCGGCCAGAAATTCCGGTTGCCATGATTTTAAGAGACCATCTTTTGTTTAAATTTCAAAAAGTTATTTCTAGCATTCTTCGAAAAATAAAGATCCAGAATTTTGAGAAATATGAAAGATATGAGGTATCCAGTATCAGACAAAATTTAAATCTCGTTCATCTAAAGCCGGAATTAAAAAAGAAAAAAGAAAATCATTCCAAACTCTCATTTTTTTTTTTCAGATGTATGACCGATTATGATATTTTATATATATATATATATATATACTCGTCAAATAACACTGCACAACGTCAACTTTTTTTGTCTACAATTGAAAAAACAATTCTGAGCTTTTACTACAAAAAAACAATTGCAACGGAAATTACAGGAACAAATTGAATGATTTCGCCTGCAACTAGGACACCCATACGACCGTTAGAACTCCAATATGTCTTTAAAAATACAATGGCAGTACATGAGTAGGAATGTACTAAGGTCAAGTATGGATCATTTAAGTAACCCATTTAACTAGGTTTTGTTTTTTTGTTAACTAATTTTGACCCACTTTATTGCCAAGTATGTTGTTACCCATTATGCAAGGCCCATTAAATATGAGTTACAAAATGAGTTTATGGCATATTTTGGCAGCTCTAATTCCCCATTTTCTAGGCAGATCTTATCTGGGAATCCCATAGTAAATCGCTAAAATTGTGAATTAAATGTATCTATCTCATTCTCAGTCTAATTCTAATGTGTTTTATTCCAATATTCTATTATTCAAATGCTCACCTCAACTTGTTAGGAATCTTTATGGCAGCTAATAAATTATTTAGAATTTATGCTTATTCAACTCATCGTGTCATCAAAAAAAGAGTTCTAAAATAGATTTTTAAATATGAGAGAAAAATAGACTTTTAAATGCTTACCAAGTACGATTTTGTTTTATCCCCATTGATTTTGATATTTTAAGTAGTCATCTTTGGTTAAGAAAGGAATCAGGGAGCATGTGCATGCTAACATTATTATTTCCAGATGTGAATTATTTATATGTTGACCTCGGGGCTCTAACTTCGGCTGCGTCGATGCCATCGGTGTCCCCTAATGACCATCTAGAATGTGTAAATCTTTGCTGTTTGCTAAGAGAAAAAATGTTAGCGGTCGAATAGAGAAACAAGTTTGACCGAAAGAAAAATAAAGAAACAAGGACTAGGAAGTGGAGTGTTCGTGGCACGTGCTATAATTATTGCGAAGAGTTATTAAGGATACTCCAAAGACATTAGAGGACTAAACGTAAATGACGGGGGAAAAAGGAAAGTTCCCTATGCTCGTATTCTTCGGACCAATATAATCTAGCAAATGTAGGCATGGATTGATCCATCGTACATTGCAGTTAACTATGATAAGCATTTGTCAAATCTTTGATGTTTTGTACTGAACTGAAAACTGCGTAAATGTATGGTACCTAATGCTGAATTCCAATTCCACAAATGATTTTCATAGACATGAGAGTAAATGTACAAAATACATTGTCGTTGAATTTAATTGCAAGATCCAATTGATCATTTCCGATCAATTCTATATAACCAAAAAGATGCTAAAGTGTAACATTGAGAACTCAGTATGGGGTAGTTTGAGGTTTATCCATATGACTCAGGTATACCTATAGGTTTTGCTTTGAGAATTGAAGTTGGTCAAACAAAGTTCACATCGGCATAATTCAGGAAGCAAAGGGCCAGGTTGAACTCGCTAGAGGGGTGCGAGGGGATCTGGCCCTGCTGGACAGACTTATGTAATTCTTTCGAATTTCCTCTAGGGGATCTGTTTACATTGTTTTTTCAACATGTGAATTGTGTGTTTTCCTCGCTGTTTCTGACTTTGGCTGCATCAAGTGCACCGGCCAGATGTGATAATTTTGTTCTCTCTTTCATTTTATTAGTTCTTGAAAATAGGAGATATATACAGCAAACCGTGTGCCTGTTCGACATCAAAGATTTATCTTTTCCTGTAAAGCAAAAGTGGCATAACTCCTTTCTCATATTCAATTTTTTTAAAAGAAAATAAATGATTAAGAAAATATTTTTCTAAATAATTATTTTTAAATGAATAAAAAATATCTTCATCATTCATGAAATATTTAGATATAAATTATTGTCGATAGCATAATTTATTCATTGATTAATTATTTTAAGCAATACAAATGATTATTTTTAAAATAATATTTTTCCAAATAATTTATTTTCTACACTTTCTACGAAACTTCTGCTGCTGAACATCTCGCATCATCAAGGCAACCACACAAGGTGCAAATCCATCAAATTCCGATGATGCTGAACTAGCTGCTGGTGCAGCCCCTCTGCCTATATACATGCACCAAACGAGTTCGTTGAAAATTCTGGATTCTAGAGTGACTAGTCATGTTTTTGGCACCCCAAATTGAGCGGACATACAAGTTTCAGAAAGCTTATTGGCCTTGAACTTTGGTTTTCTTCACTATGTTATCCAAGAGGGAAAATCATCTAAAATATTATAAACCTAGCAATTATATCAATTAGATCATAAGTTTTTCTTTTAATCAATTGAATTCTAAATCTTTTGTATTTATGCCTATTCAGCCCATTCGGCAAAGAAATCGTTGACATGAATACCAAACATTCTGTATGGCACGGTTAGTGCTGACGCGAAATTTTTTTAATAGATTTTCAAATCTTTTATCAATTTCTTTTCTTTTATTTTCCTTTCATTCCTTCTTTTCTTTTGTTTTTCCCCACTGTGGCCAATGAGAGTTGCTAGAGCTTTCCCACCACTAGGCAAAGCTAGCCTTGCTATGGCTTCGCTAGCTGCAGGCTAAGGTGGCCTCGCCCATAGCTACGCCTACCCAGACCATTGCAAGGCGCAGCCAAGGCGAAGCTAGTCACGAGCGAAGGTGGCCATGGCCTCACCAAGCATGGGTGAGGCTAGCTTGGCTAGCAGCTATGAAGGCCTCGCCGAAATGTAGGTGAGGGCTTCATAGCCCTTGCCCAATGGCCATCGAGCTCCAACACAATGGGGAAAAACAAAAGAAAAGAAGGAATGAAAGGAGAAATAAATAAATATTTCAAAAAATTATTAAAATAATATTTAAAATTTTCCATGCCAATGTTGACTATACCACATAGGACAGGTGTTTATATCAACAAATTCCAGTTAAAATTAACTAAATTGATTAAATGGTATAAATGCAAAAAATTTAGAGCTCAATTGGCCAAAAAAAGGTTTACAATTGAATTGATATAATTGTAATAGGTTTAAGGACTTTTTTTTTTTTTTTTTGATAATTTTCCTTATCTAAGATGTTCTTGTGTATGTGGAGTCAAACTCCAAAACTAATCCTTCACAGTACCTACTGTTTTGCAAGGGAGCCGATCCTCTCTCTCTGTTTTTCGTTTTTGGTTAATTTAATAGGATTTATCTAAGTTGTTCTTACTAAGGTGATATTTGTTGGACAATTTCACCCTAACAAAATAAATTTTGTTCATGATATGCCAAAAGAATTTTCATTTTCGCAGAACAACAAAAGAAGTAGAGGATGGTCACTATTATCGACCACTGCTGCGAGCTGCATTCCAGGGTGACTGGGCAACCGCTAATGGATTCTTTGAACGAGATTCAGCCTCAAAGACAGCTATAATAACAAGCGAATCACGGACCGCGCGTCATGTAGCGGCAATGAGCCTCCAAGATCAGTTCATCAACAATATTTAATTTGTAATCACACACACGAAAAAGGAGAAAAGGATTTAACGTGACTAAGTCGACCAAGAAGAGGACCCCTGGAAGCCTACATCCATGATGGGAAATCTCTAATTCTACATATCACATGGAGGTATTTCATTCTCTTTAAATAACATAATATTCATCTCTAAGCAACGTCGCCAACATTGGCAACTCCAACTCGACCTCACGCGATCGCTGCATCAGCTCTGACGAGTTTGGCTGAGAGGTTCTGTTGTTAGCTCCTCGTTCAAGAGCTTGCTGTTCTCGTTCAAACCTTTATTCATCCATTCCCGAATTTCTGGACGCTCGTCCTGCACCTCAGTGACTGCCATGGAAGCGCGGGTTTTGCCTAAAACTGCCCTTGCAGAGACGGACTTGATAACTCCCTATTTTGGCGTTTTTCCTTGTTTCGAGTCTTCCACCGGCAGCTCACTTCACGGCGGTGGTTGGTTATCTCGCCTTTATCCCTTATGATACTCACATACAGCGGTGGCCTCAAATAGTCATGGCATTACGCTGCTCCACAAGACATTTCTTTATTGGTAGATAAGCGGATATGAAGAAAATCATATTATATTTTTCTTTTCCGATTGTTTGAACAAAATAATTTTGCTACACGACATTTATTTAGCAAAAACTTTTCAGACAATGATATAGCTTCGTGAAATTAACAGTTCCCATATGAAATGTAGCTAATAACTTACTTTCTACGATAAATTTTTTTATTCATTTAGATTAGTTTGAAATTAAATAAATGTCTTAAAAGACACCAACATTTTTAGGAAAATGATTTTCATATCATTCAGTTTTTACAAAACAAACTAAACCTAAAAGCATTTGAACAATGGTCTCATACTGGGCAGTTACAACTCTGAATTCTTCAGCCTCGACACTAGAGGCTCACCAAAATGGAACAGGAAAAAAAAAAAATGAAAGAGTAAATCTGGACAGCAACTGCTTGGCATGAACGAACAGCACATCAATGACACAATTAAACAATTCTACACACCAGGACATATGAACAGCAAGCAAGCACAGAATAGACATAATCTGTAACACAGCACACCATACGTCGGTACAAACACAACAACGTGACCACATCAACAACTCAATGCATACGAAGATGAACCAATCAGTAACCTGCCCACCCAAAAATGAATGCGTATACATGCTGTTACTACTCTAAATTCTTTAGTCATAACACTAGGGGCTCACCAAAATGGAACAGAAAAAAATGAAAGAGGAAATCTGGACAGCAATTGCTTGGCATGAATGAACAGCACATCAATGACACAATTGAACATTCCACATACCAAGACATATGAACAGCAAGCATGCACAGAATAGACATAATCCATAGCATAACACATCGGTACGAACACAACAAGGTGACCACAACAACAACTCAACAGATATGAAGATGAACCAATCAGTAACACTGCCCACCCAAAATGAATGTGTATGTGATGACTAGAGCAGCAGCTCAATGCTCTAGCAGCATGCACCCAAGATTCAAGATATTAGCATTCGTTCAATACGCTTGTGATCTCAACATGTTCAGAGAACAAACCCAGCAATATTTTTTTATAATATGTTTGCAGTTAGGCACAATAAACATAGATCAACATTTTGTGAAGCATAAGAAGTAAATGTGCATGGATCGATTCATTTTGGTTCAAGATGCCCTCGGTCTAAGTTATGGAATACTTAGATATCAGATTTATCTCGTGTACGCACTTGATATGCATCGAATCCGAGAATTTCAATAACAAATCCTAAAATGGATAGCTACTAACTTCTGAAATGAAAGGGAAAAAAATACAAGTCTATACAACAAAACTAATGTATCGATCAAGCAAAGGGAAGCTCTCCATCAGAATCTGAATCAAAACACACTGATCTAGTTCAGGAATTTGATCAAATAGGTGGTAGATATTTCTGTCAAAGGATCTAGATGCAGAAATAAGGAAGAGATCTTATCAAAAAGAGGCAACTCAGAATGCTCAAGGTCATCAGGAAAGCCTCAAACGCGACCAGATTTCACGCTGGTGTAATTGAGTACTCGGTATTTTCCTTCAGCAGAAACAGAGTATGTGGATTTAGCTTGACGAAGAGTAATATCTGACCATGATTGGAGATCAAATCAGAGGAGTGAATCATCAGGAGTCGTAGCACCAAACACTGGAACGGACTAAAGGAGGGAGATGGAGAATCAAGCACTTCGATGAAGTTAGCCCGAAATCGCAAGTGAAGAGAAACACTTCTTGTGGCTGCGAAGCTGGTTGTGTTGGGGAAGTGGCCTGCAACAACAATCGGTGACAGAGAGAGGGGTAAGGATGCATAGAGGAAATCGAGAGAGAATCACAACTGAACATGAGAATTCCTTCCCTCTACTCTCTGCTTTAATCTCTGAGGTTCAAATGCGAAGAGACTATGGTGGTCCGCGATCAGAGACGAGTGGCGGGTACCGGTGGAGTGAAGGGGGCCGAGTATGAAGAGGGAATGGCGACCTAGAAGCTGCTGGAAAATGATGACGCGAGAGAGAATTCGCCGGGCTCTGTGTATGTGCGTCCCCTCTGCTCTATTCTACCCCGCCGAATGCATACATATAAGATACGAATGTGTGGAAGCGAGGCTGTAGTGAGATGGGCCCAACGTTGATTTAGTTTTTTTTTTTTTTTTTCATATAATTCTTTTTTTTATGATATACTTCTTGTTTTTACATTAAAAAAAATGCATGTTCGATATGCCGACAAAATTCAGGTATCAACAAAAGGACTTCTATTTGTGTTTTTCTCAAAAGGAAAATTTATGAGAAAACTATTTTTGTATTGACATGAGAAAAGATTCATTCAATTAGAGATAGAGAAGTATCGTGAGTGACAAGTAATGGTATGTACTTACGTTTATTGTTGGTGTAGTGCTCCATTGTAGTTAAGTAAACTTGCGAGATAGAACTCATAAACATTCCCGTATGGATTGAACCTTCTTTGGCTCCGTTTGGCAACCACTTTGCCAAGTATCTTTGAGCCCCTAAAGATCTTTGGGCTAAAGTAGGGGTGTTTGGCAAAGACATCTGAAGCCCCCTTTGGAGAAGACCGGCCTTGTGAAGGCTGAAAGCCCAAGGTAGGGGAGGACCTGCCTTGGGCTTTCGGCTTTTCTGGCATGCCCGCTCAGGGTACTGTTTATATATATATATATTTCGAAATTATCCTTGCGAACATTTTGTTTTTTCGTTTTTTGCCCTTGTGAGGAGCACTGTTCATCTTCTCCGTCGAGGGTAGCCCCGGCCGCAGCTGCTTGGGTCAGTGTTCATCTTCTCCATTGAGGGTGGCCCCGGCGGTAGCTGCTCGGGTCGCGCGACCCAAGCGCGGCCCTCGCCGAGGTCGCGTGACCTTAGGCAAGGGTTGCGTAGCCTCGGCGACAGCCGATTGGGGTCGCGCGACCTAGGCACGACCCTCGCTAAGGTCGTGCGACCCAGGCGCGGCCCTCGCCGAGGTCCCCCGACCTCAAGCGAGGGTTGTGTAGCCTCGCAACAGCCAATCAGGGTTCTTGGAGGTCGAGGCGGCGTTGCGCAACGTGCGCGACCTTTGATGACCCCGGATTTGGGCCGGCGAAGGCAGCCAACCGCCGAATGCCACCTACCCTTGCCGGTTTTTATTTTTTTATTTTTATTTTGATAATTTTTTTTTTCACAAAAGTCCTTTGTCTTCCAAACACCATTTTGCTCAAAGGTACTTTACAAAGGGCTTTTAAATTATAATTTACCAAACACAATTTGCATTTTGGAAAACACATTTAACTCAAAAGTCTTTGCATTTTCCTAAAGGCTTTCCCTAAAAATCTTCCCAAACGCACCATTTGTCACTTTCAAGATAAGTTGTGAATATGCTCAACAACTATTAGTCTCTATCATCTACGGATACAGATTGATCGCAACCATTAATTTCAATATGGCCCCCGTCAGGGTCATCCTAATGCACGAACCCAAACGGCTTGGAGGTCCTCATCATCCTCCGAGGGTAGATTTGTGCCGGGTTCATCTCATCATCGGCAAACACCATCTCCTTGAAGAACCTCAACAAAGGGAAAAGCATGATTTTCCCTCTGGGGCTATTGCACTTCCAATTGAATGCTGGTAAAGGTCCAGCTCTTGCCATAGCCAGCTTCAGCAGTCCAAGCCCTGGACTTTGCCCTGTTCGATAATAATTTTCCTGCTGAGTTGGTGGAGGCCACCACTTTCCTTGATGATGCCCAGGTTAAGAAGCCAAAGGGGTTCTTGGTGGCACCGGCTAAGTGGCTAATTTCATTTTCGTCAAGAATCCATCCATTAACAATCACCACCTTTTCAAGCCTCTTCATTTTTTTTATTTTATTTTATTTTATTTTATTATTGGGTGAAGTATGAATATGACAGCAAAATGCTACATCGTAAATTGCAAAGGCAAGCTGATTTATGGATATTTCCTTTGGAATTATTCCCACTGTAGTCTAAGTATCTACAAGTAGCACTTCTCCTTTCTGTAGGCCCTTCGTGATAATTAAAATTTTCGAAAGTTCAAATCATCGAAATACAAGCATTGAGACACTCAGTATAGTTGGAAGCAAAATCCTTCAAGATTTATGGCCAAGAAGAGAATGGTTTACATGGCAAGTGTTTATAATGCATGATAATTAAAAATAAACTGGGAAAATAATACCAACCTCCTACGACTTCGTATCTATGAGTGCGTGCGCAAGGGTGAGAGCGGCAAACGAGGGCCGGCAAGGTGACATGATGATGGTGCCATCGTCCAACCATCGGAAAATGGCCCAACATCCCTCATCTGGCTCAAGCCAAGGCACTATAGACAGAGGCATGCAAGGTTCTAACTCGCGACCATTGTGGCCGCCTGCAGGGCACCTTCCTTTGGCAATACACATTGCTCACTCTCCGTGCAACCACGCTATTGAGTGCGTGATGTTGTGAGCCAGACAAGGGTCCGACCACCCCCAGAAATGGCATAGGGTGGCAAGGTGACATATGGTGATAATTTGACTATCATTCTTTTAATATAAAAGCCAACATGAACATGAAAATCCTATAATTTAAAAATCCATTCAATAATGAGAGTTTAAGGAGATTATTAAGTGATCGGTATTTAAAAATAATAATACGGAGGCCGTGGTTGGTGACGATTTGCCCGCGATGGATGGGACCTATAATAGAGAGATCTAGAAAGAAAGAGGGAGGGCCTGTGCTCATTTGGGTTCTCTCTCTCTCTTTTTTTTTCTTTTTTTTTTCTTTGTTTGTTGTATGCCAATTAGGATCGACGGAAAACATCTCCCACTCAAAATCAATTTGCAAAATATGGGTTCGAAAATTAGTTAAGTTTGGATTTCTAGGTAGTATAGGTCGATCCAAGTTGACTTTTAGCTATTTGAGATAATTAGCTAAGACGTGTGAGACCTTCTCCAACATTGCCATAAAAGTTCTCCGTGTTGGGACCATCAATATCGCACTATTTTGGTAATGCACCATCTCTACATTATAAAGTAAATCCGATACCATTCTCAATTTTTGCCCCAAATTTCCAAAAATAACAATAACTGAAAAGTAATGAACAATAACCATGTTCTTTGAACAATGGCTGACAAAGATCCACATAAAAATTATCTTATCACAAAAATCTCTACCGTATATTAAAACTTAAATTCAAGCTTTGCCATCCACGGAGAATTTAAATATTGATTTGTTTAGTAAGCCCTGTTGCTCTTCTTCTTCCTTTATTAATCTTTTTCCTTTCTTCTATCTTTATGGTTCCGTTAATGAACACCCTCACAAATTCTATGTGGCTGCTTACGTGGACAACAGGAGGCAACGGATTGTGACGTGGGCTAAAGTGAAAGCGAAATGACGCCGTTTTGGGCGAAACGATGCCGTTTGGTCGCCAAATTATCTGACGCGGCCGAAGTAACAAGAACGACGCCATTTGCTTTGTGTCTCTCTCGGTTCCTCCACAGGAATCGATCTGGGCTTTAGGGTTTATGCTGATCGATTCTGTCTCTCCAGGAAGCTCGATGCGTTGCTGAAGCTCGATTTTGTTCAGAGCTCATTTGTCGGATGAAGGTGATTTGGGGCCGCGATGGCCGGTGTTTTGGCCAAGAGGCTCTGTTTTTGGATCCTCTATTTTCGCCGTTCAAGAGCTTGCTCTTCTCGTTCAAACCTTTATTCATCCATTCCTGAAGTTCCAGAAGCTCATCCCACGCCTCAGTGACTGCCATGGAAGCGCTGGTTTCGCCTATAACTTCCCTTGCAGAGACGGACTGGCAGCTCCCTGTTTGGCGTTTTTCCTTGATTTGAGTCTTCGGCCAGCGACTCACTTCACGGCAGCGCGGTATTGCTCTGCTCTGTTCCACTCTGTTTCTGCGTCGCTGCTGTGGTTCGTCCTGTTGTTGCAAGTATAAAACGCCCAACTTGCCAGCATCGCCTATTGCTCAAAACTAAACATTCGCTGGGATGGAAAGCAAAAGCCAAACCAAATCTGGAGAGAAACAGTAGATACGAGTAAAAGATAACACACAAAGAAAACAGGGAGAGTGGCAGCCATGAAAATTCGTCATCGCTTGCCGTTTACGAAACCCCGCAAGAGTCTCCGTATCGTCTGAGCCTGAGATGGGTGGTCGTGGCTGTAGGAGTGCCAATCGAGGTATTCTACCGTGAACATTAAGTATTCTACAGTGAAAATTCTTCGGCTGTTGGTAAATTCGCTGTTTGTTCGTTGCCACTGTGGATTACCAGGCCAACAAAGTTGCGCTGTCCAGTCAAGCCAAATCACGTCTTGTTATTTTGGAGCCTCTAAGATCGCGCACTCGCCTCCATGGCGTGCGGTCGACATTAACTCGTTTCAATACCATCAGGCCGTTTCTATTCCAATTGAGTTTCAAAGTCTATCACACGTCCGGATTTCTGGTTAGCCGAAGTTAAAGAGAACGCCAGACATCACAGATGATGTAATGACCGACATTTCACTGCCGCTACCGGCGAAGTCACAGCTCAGTTTCCGTGCATGTCGAAATCCCAGAACAATAAGTTCACGGACGCTTCCTTCTTCAGGTCCTATCGAAACCTATAGAATGTGTGATTTCACCTTACCATCACTTCATGAATTGCTGGTAGATTTTATCATAATCCTTTTCAGTTGCACGTAAAGTTGCATCGAAAAAACTAGTGAGTTTTACTCGATAAAATAGTGGGTATAAGTTCCTGTCATGGGAATGAATCATGGGCCGAGAGCACTTGGGGACGATTTGATTCAGCACGCAACACACTATCAAGAGACCTTGGCTGAAAGCATACCCAATAGAGAAGAAATGACGGAGGGGATGATCCGTTCACTTCCCCCGTCTCTCTTGAGAGGGTCGCGACACTATCTCCAAGGAGGTCGTGCGGCTCCTGGCGCTTAATACTTGCTTCATGTCTACTCTTCCGTACTTCTTTCCCTTATCGGCTTCGTTGGTAGATTCGGTCAGATGTCTTGTATCTATTTGCTGCGCCGATATCCTCACTTAGCTAAATGAGATATTGGGATCCAGCGTTAAGGGATCCCTATTGAGTGCTGGATCCCCACTGAGAGCATTGTCTGTTATGGCGCGTCACTTTCTCAGCAGAGCTAGGCTCAACCTCTGGGAGAGACCGCTATGCAAATTTCAGCACTTCCACCGATTTTTCCACTCGAATGCATTTGATACGGACGACTCATAAGATCATGCACGTTCGCCTGCTCTTTTTCTATCTGAAGGATCTTGCCAGAGAGCATTTATATATTATATAATTTTGATCACCTTAGGTTCACTCTTTTCCCAGTTTAGCGCCTAGGTTGCTCACGCTAATAATACTTGCGAATGAGGTGCTATTTAGTCTTTTCACTCTTCTTTTGATAAGTAGTTATATCATGAATATGGAATATCAGCGTACAGCGTGAGCAGAAAATTCACAAACGGCCTCATCCACCATTGATTTAAGAGGTTTAACCGCTTATTATCTTCAATAACAATCAAAATATATAGTGCATAAAGCCGTATGTGAAAAAAATTTCTTTTTATCTGTTGGTGTCTGCTATAATTACTGTATTAATATTTGTACTTATAATTTATTAGCTAGAACGGAAAATATTACTGCATGTGAATTACGGGTGGCAATGGGATTGGGCAAGTGCACGATTACCAAGCGGGTGCAAGGAATTGCATCCTGGCTCCACCACTATCATCGGCCCATGTCCCGCACAGGGACATCTATGAGCTCCATCCGCAACCTCGAGGAAGAATGCGGATTTCCCTATTACACTTGCCCTTCTTGATAATAACTTCAAGATTAAAATTATTTCTTCAACAAGCCTCTCAAAAAATTTTGCAAGTTGAAAAAATCATTTATGCGGAAAAAAAAAATTTGGGATTCTTAGATCCTTTAGAATATAATTTAGTTTGGAAATATTTCCATGATAAATTGATGAGAAAAGGGAATGAAGTATTGGAAATATTCATGTTATATTGAAATCTATGTTGAAAATAAGAAACTTTATATTACCAAAGTAATACAACTTATATAAAGGAAGAAGGTTAATACTAGAAATCTCCATGTTTGCTGGTCTTATCTACCCCATTTTAGTTGACATAGCGCAAGTATTCGGTACGTGGGGTAAAATTGCCATCCCAAAGCTAAAATGAGGCGTTAGTTCTATTTATGGTACTTAATCAGTATTTCGAGCTTAATATGCATTTTTTTAATGAAGTGATTTATTTATCTACATGTACGAGTATGTTGTTATTAGTCAATATTTGCAACAAATTCTTTTATACATTTATAAAATTTTGTAAAACTACTATTAACTATTTTAATCAAAAAACTTAAACCAATAGATGAATGCATTCCTTTAATATTTTAATACTTATCCTCACACTTAAGTTAGACTTTGCCCTAATACTAAAGAGTGAAAATATATACTAGAGGAGGCAAGTAAGGGATTTCAAAAAATTTGAATTCAAAACTTCATGTTTTGATACTGTATTAAATTTTGCAAGAGCATTGTAAATTATTCTAATAACTTGTGTTTCCCACATGGAAGAAATCCTTAAATTGAGTTTATGGTTTCATATACATCCTCGTGTTCTTTATATTTTATAATAAAGATACTACTCTTGAATATTTGGAGATTCTATAGTCTAATTACAGCTACTACTTTTTTTTATATATTACAAAACAGCTTAATATGATATTGACAATATAATCTATTATACACTCCCATCAGAAAAAAAAAAAAACTCACTTCACGGAGGTGCTTTGTTATCGCACCTTTATCCTTGATACCCACACATGCAGCGGCACAGTATCGTTGACCTGGCCTTGACTAGCCACCGTATCACTCTGCTCTACAAGACGTTTCTTTATTGGTAGATGAGTGGACACGAATAAATGATATTATATATTCCTTTTTCGATTCTTTGAACAAAAAAAATTTGCTATACGAGACATTTATTTAGTGAAAACTTTTCGGACAATGATATAGCTTCCCTAAATTGACAGTTCTCATATAAAATGTAGCCAATAACTTAATTTGTACGAGAAAACTAGAGGCTCACCAAACTAGAAGAGAAAAAAATGAATTGAGGAAATGTGGACAGTAAGTACCTGGCATCAACGAACAGCACATCAATGACACAATTACACATGCCAAGACATACTAACAGCAAGCGCCCACAGAATAGACATAATCCGTAACACAACACATCGGTACAAACACAACACAGTGAGTATATCAGCAACTCGGTATTCAAGATATTAGCATTTGTTCAATACGCTTGCGATTTCAACGCGTACAGAGAACTAACCAGCACATTCTCATAATATGTTTGCAATTTGAACAACAAACAGGAACCGACATATAGTGAAGCATAAGAAGTAAATGTGGACGGATCAATTCATTTTCGTTCAAGATGCCAGTCTAAGTTCTGGAATACTCAGTTATAAGTTTCATCTCATGTACACACTTGATTCGCATCTAATCCGAGAATTTCAATAACAAATCCTAAAATGAATAGCTACTAAAATCTGAAATGAAAGGAAACGAAACACATGTAAAGCCTATGCAACGAAAATAATGTATCGATTAAGCAAAGGAAAGCTCTCACTCAGAATCTGAAACAAAACACACACTGATCTAGTTCAGGAATTTTATCAAACAGGTGGTAGATATTTCGGCCAAAGGATCTAGATGAAGAAATAATAGAGAGGTCGTATCCAGACTCATCATGAAGGCTCGAACGTGGCCGGATATCACCCTGGTGGAATCGAGCACTCGGTACCTACCTTCAGACTGGAATCAGCTAAAGTTGGGAGAAGGAGAATCCAGCACTTTGATGACGTTGGCCGAAAACAGGGGCGAACAGAGCACTTCCGGTGGCTGCGAAGCTGGTGGTTTTGGGGAAGTGGCCTGCGACGGAAATCAGTGACAGAGAGAGGAGTAAGGATTCATAGAGGAAATCGAGATAAAATCACAACTAAACGTGAGAGTTCCTTCCCTCTGCTCTGTGCTCTATTCTCTTATGTTCAAATGCAAAGAGCCTATGGTGGTCGGCGATCCGAGACGAGCAGCAGCTACTGGCGTATGGAGGTGGCCAAGTACCTAGAAGCTCCTGGAAATTAATGATGCGAGGGAGAATTTGCTGAGCTCCGTGTATCTGCGTTATAACTGTTCTACTCTACCCCGCCAAATGCATATATGTATAAGATACGTAAATGTGGGCGCGAGGCTGAAGCGAGATGGGCTGAATTTTTATTTTATTTTTATTTTTTCATTTACTCCTTATCTTAACAAATTTTCATGTTCGATTTGCCGGCAAAAATTCAGATGTGAACAAAATAAGGACTTTCATTTGTGTTTTTATCAAATGGATGAAAATTTGTGAGTAAAATTTATGACAAAAATTCAGATGCTCATTTTTTTTTTTCATATAATTTGGCCTTGTCGTCAATGGTTTTCCATGGATTTTTCTTGTAAGGTTGTATTTGGTTTGCCAGTGTGGCCAATGGACCAATTTACTGGGACGAATTTTCTATGCATAACAAAATGAAGGAGGATTGTCATGTGAGTTATGTGCAAATTCTATACCATACGGCTTTAGACTTATTTCTTTTTCTAAGAAACGCTAGAATTTTGTCGGAGATCGCTTATACAATTAGCAAGTATTGGCCATGTTAAGATCATATGAACCTAGCTCACATCTACCATTAGATCATGTGAATTCCATATGGGGCCCACTTTCTCTAACGGTGCTTGAAAGATGGCTCACATTCATCGGGTACATCAAACATTTTTTCTTCTACATTACTCGATGTGCATTAAACGTGTCGAGGGTTTGCGGTTTGATAGGGTGTCTGACTAGAAGTTCATAAAATTTCAAATGCAAGTACCTTTTTAATCCATTCTTGAATTTCTGCAACTCTCATTGCCTTTGGAAAGCCCTGGATTCATAGTAGTTAGGTATAAGTTTTGTTTAGTTTAGATCCTTGAATTTCGATTAAACCTGGCGTTTTCCTAGAAAAGGTGGCTATGTTCGTTGGAGACGAGCAGGGATGTCGGGTGAATGATGTCTTATTTGAAAGCTTACAATAAATCTAGATACTCTGAAAGTTTTTGGGTGAGCGAACTAATTCAAAGAAATTATACTTGCATAGAAATCTCAATGTGTGTATTTTAAGATGGCCGTTATACTCTGAATGATGGCTATTTTAGTGTGTGTATATATTCGTATGGCACACTCACGTGCCGGTTTTATCCAGTGATTTGTTTTTGATAGCTAGTTTAGCAAACCTCTAATCGTAGCAAATATCTAATTCTGCATATCTAATTCTTATGCATACCTTGATAATAATTTTCTATCCATTTGCAAAAAATAAATGTTTACAGAAATAATATATATATTCTATTTAATTATTTATGTATAAATAATTAAATGATTGAAGTTATATGATAGGTTATAATTCCACGTATTATATAGGTTATAATTCCGCGTGCCTCACAATTTATGTGAACAAAGTCATGTATCTGGTATATTTCCCATTTTATAGTTCCTAAGAATAAAGTCGTAAATATGGTATCATGTCTATCATCGGTGTTCTTTATATATAGACTACTTTGATCATCAAACTGTTCATCTGAAGAGCATCTGTAAAGAAAAATCAAATGCTCAATTTTTTTTTTCTGCGATGAAAATTATATTACATGATTGCATGTATTTTGTTTAACTGTTTAAAAGTAATTTCTTGTGTGTACCCAGATTCTATTATGAACTATCTAAATGTAACCAATGTATGATTAGAGATTTATGGTAGGTTTAATTCCATCTATTTCACAATTAATATAAACGAAGTCCTATAAGTGGTATGATTCCAATTACTTTATAGTTCAAAAGAATGAAGTCTACATTTGGTATAACTCTCATCAATGGAATTTTGTATATATAGATTTTTTCTATAAATAATTGTTCATCTTTAATTCCATGATGAAAGTTGTATTATATGATTGCACGTATGTTGGTAATAAACGTCCGAGATAATTGATTATATAGATTATAATTTGAAATACCCAGAGGCCGAATGTTTAAGGCTAAAAAAAAACTAATATTCAAAAAGTTATATTCCACACTTGAGCATATTTTGGTACTGGATGCTAAACAAAAATTATTTATGCATGTGCAGATTCAATTTTGAAGTATCTATAGGCAGAAATTTTGAATTGATCAAGTCATTCTATAAATAGATCTTTGATAACAAGGTAGGAAACATAATGCATAGTAATTGTTCAAATCCTTCAAGGAAATACATTCAGTAGCACATTGGCCCCCCTACAAACAACTATAATGAAGACATACACCCTCAAATCAAATTCGTCAATCCCTGATCTTGTTCATATATTTGACTCGATCCCAAATGTCCTCGTTACGAAAGATGCTCGGCCAATACGTGGATTTAACCATTTGGTATAGCAGGGGAAGCTGTAGTACTAGGAATAAAACCACGGGGATAAAGGCCAGAAAAGCAATGGGTTTGCTAACCCCCTCTAGTCTCTTGTCCAGTACAATGGTGAGAGTTGCAGCAAAGGCCACCAGCATGGAAGCCAAGGATATAAAGAGAGACAAAAGCCCCATTATGATCTTCTGAGGCAAGGATTTGAGAAAATCTTGTGGCTCATACCGCGAAGTTAAGATGGCTAGAAATAACAAGATGGCCGTTACAGAGAAGAATAAACCCAATGCATCCGAAATTGCAAAAACCAGAAAAGTGTCCTGTCCCAACAACAACGGAACTCCAATATTGCCATCATTGCCTCCAGGCACAGTGAAAGCAGCGGTGAATAATACCGTGGCAATTAGAGTTGAGACAAGCATACATGAATTTGCAGTGTCCTTCATTCACTTCTCTCCTTTCTCAAGCAATCCCTTGTGTTGCGCCACGAAGTTATCCCAATGTGTTGTGCTATTATTATTTATTATTTATTTATTTTGGTCGGAGCTATTATATTGGTAGGTTCTTACAGAAGGGATAACCCACATTTCCACAGCCTACGCACAAAAGTCACGAGCAAGAGTTACAATAAGTGGACGAATTATTGAAAATTTTCTGAAAAAAAAAAAAAAATTACAAAGGAACATCTCAAGGAAATCAAGACTTATTCAACACATAATGCGAAATTGCTTGCAGATTGAATCCATCTTTGCTGGAAAAATTCTTAGGTGTCACCTTCTAAGCTTCGATGATGATTTCGTGCTTCAATACAGCCAAACAATATATGTATGAAAGCGCTATGTTTCTACTTTCAACGGAATAAAGTTTCATCCAATTTGGAATCTTCTTGAGGAATTTATGGAAAGAAAAAATATTAAGAGCTAGTCAAGAAATCCAAGAATGAGTCTTTTAGTACTTCTATGCGTTTGTTGAGTTCCATGCGTTGTATTTTGTTTCTAGAGTTTTTTGAGCGAGGGCGGCCGACCCTCGTCGGCAGTCCAGCGAGTGTCGTTGCACTCGAAGCGATCCGACAAGGGTCCCCAAACCTTGCCAGTGACAAAGGGGTGGCCCCTTATTGTTCCTCTTCGACGCTCTCTCTCTCTCTCTAATCATTTACCTTAATTTTAAACTCTAGCCTTTTTATTTTTAATTTTTGAGATTTGGCGCCCACTTTGCGCCATATCAGTGCCATTAGTGCAAAACATAAAAGAAAATTAATAAAAAGTTCCACACAGATGTTCCGTCCATATAGCTAACTAAAGGACTAACGTAAAAGATAGTGTCAAGCTTTAGGACTTATTAAGCATGAAATAAAAGCTTGAGGACTAAACGTAATTGTCCAAAGCTCTTTTTTAATGACAAAGAGGAATAGGTAAATATATAGTAAAAGCTTCATGATATCATTTTTTTTTTTTTTTTGTAGACATGGGTTTGCACTAGTAAATTTTAGTTGATGGGTAAATTAACTAATGGGAAGTGCTCTTTACATAATAGCTATTCAGATTAAAATAGTGGCCATAAATGAACTTAGCTAACCTTTAGATTGAAAAAGAGAAGATTCAAATCATATTACTTTAATTAAATCATTTTCCATCTACACACATTTTATTTTATCTGAACTACACCCTAATCTTAAATACAAAACATGATACAACGGAACGAGCAAAGCTATTGTGAAAGTATAAGCAAAACGGATTTAAATGTTTTTGGGCTCCAAGTTGATATATATGGGTTATGCATGAAATGATTTGCATAATAATTTCCTAATTGCATGCTGGTAGACACCTCTGTAAAGAGTCGGCCGAATTTAAGAAAGAGTCACTTGGATTAGATTAAGTGGTGGATCACAATTATATTAGTAATATTGGGATGCAACCTAATTATAATTAGTCTCAATCAGTTTTCAATGCCCAAATTTCTCTAATCAGGCCAACTTATTTTTCCGTAAATTGTTTTAAGGATGAAGTGTCGTTTCTCAAACTTACCAGCGTGGGATTTAAAAGTTCTATGATGGCAAAAGATGACTGTTCATTGTCGTCTTAGGTTCAAGTCATATTGGAAGCATTTCAGGGGACTAAAAGAGGACAGTTCATTGTCGTCTTAGGTTCAAGTCATATTGGAAGCATTTCAGGAGCAAAGTCCCCTGTGCACTAGACTAATATTGAGCAGTTTGCCCTTACAATCACTTAGGAAAGTAGGCCTTGTGCAGCACAAAAGCTTGGCCGGATATCTCCCAGCCGCTATAAAAAAAAAAAAAAAAAAAATTGTATATTCTCAAGACTATCTAAATAAAGTTCTAGCTATCATATTTTAGGAAACTTGTCAAGAAGACGTAATATTTATCATTAAGCATGGTCATTAAACATATGAAAACAAAGATACATACCTTATACTATTGGAGTTCCTTTGCATTTGAAAGGCTGCTCCGGAGATTTTAGTTACAGCATTCGACTTAGGCTTGTACATTGCTGCTGCCTTCATGATACTGTTCGATTCTCCTAGTGTAGGCGCTGGAACTAATGACAGCTCATTGGTTGAGCTTACCTTCCAAAAGAGTCTAAGGGCCTGTTTGTTAATGTTCTTTGTTTTTGTTTATAAACAAAATTTCTGTTTTTTTTTTTTGTTCTAGAGAACAAAAAAAGAATAGAAACGCGTTTGTTTGCATTTTTGTTCCAAATCTATTTTTTTGTTCCTAGGAACACATTTGGAATAGAAACGAGAAACCAGAAAAATGTGTTTATTGTTTCTGGAACAATTTTTAAGAACAAATTTTCTCTCTCCTCTCTTTTTCTTCTCTTTTTTTTTTTTTCTTTTTTCTTTGGCCGGTCGCCAGCCTTGGCCATGGTCGGTGACCGGCCGTCAAGGGTCGGTGACCTCACCGGAGTGTCGCCAGCCCCTAGCGACGCTGAGCCTCGCCGGCGCGGGGCAAGGCTAGGCGAGCTCGGGTTGGGCAAGGCCGCCGACCCTCGTCACCGGTCGCCGGCCATGGCTGAGGCCGACGACCGGCCAAAAGAAGAAAAAAAGAAAAAAGAACAAACAAAGAAAAAAAATTAAAAAAATTAAAAAATTAAAAGAAACAAAAAAAGAACACAAATTTACCAAACGTGTTTTTGTTCATTTTTTTTTTCCTGAAACAAGTTTACCGAACACGTTTTTTTGTTCAAAAATTGTTCTCCGGAACAGAAACACTTTTTTCTATTTCTGTTCCCTAGAACAATTTTTAAACAGAAATGTTACCAAACGCGCCCTAAGAGTCCTTTCTTGGCGAAACTCCACTGCATGTGTCGTCAACCTTTCACAGTAAGGCGAAATCTGAATAAGCTTCGGGAAAAAGTTAATACAGAGTTTCACGATTTCACTTATTCCCCTGATTGTAGCTTGTTGATACCTAAATTTTGATTAGGTCATTAATTAGGCCTTAATTTCTTTTATTTTTCCTTTTTTAAATAATAAATAACAAATAACAAAAACAACAAAAAAAATCAATAAAAACAACAAAAGAAAAAAAAAAATTGGCAGCCTGTCGGGGCTGGGCCTTCTTGCCTAGCCCCCCTCATTTTTCTCTCCCCCTCACATGGGCCCTTATGGCCCAACCTACTTCTCCCTCGGCACGGCCCCCTCTTTCTCTTTTGTCTTCTTCCTCCCCTCTTCTTCTTCCTTCCTCCTTCTTCCGCCTCTGCAGGTCACACGTGGTGACGAAGACGCGCTCAAGCACAACCTACAACAGAGAGAGGAGTGTAGGCCGGTGGCTGAGAGGATGCAACATTGAAGGCGAGCATGCCTCCGTGGAAAGGGGAAGATTTGACGCCGGTTCGGCCGCACCCAGGGCCGGTCAGCATGTGAGGGCCGACGACTGAACCTCCGTCGATTGAACACCCTCACCTATAAAGAGCGAGGCACCACCTCTGTCGAACAACACACACGAGGCCAGCAAGCTCAGAGAGATCCCTTGAGAGACTTCGGGGAACTCGAAGAGCAAGCAAGGGCGAAGGATCGGGTCACAAGCTAAACGACCTCCCATCGAGAGACATCAGGGGAGGCCGATGGCAAGCAAACCTAGATCTGCGAGCATTCGAGGCCGGAAGAGAGGAGAGGGTTCTGGATCCACGAAGAGGGAAGATAAGCCAAAGAGAGCCGCCTTGAGTTGTGCCCAACGCTGCCGTCGCTCTAGATTTGAGAGCTAAGCGGCCGCCGTCGTTGCTGCTTGCCTCGACTGCAGCCATCGTGCCGTGCCCTCGCTGCGAACGGGTAATAGCCGTGCTGACTCTGCCAGGTATCTGTTGCTCTGCCCTCCGCTGAGAACCCAGCAATCGCCTATTATCATTGCCGCTGCTTTTTCCGATGAACTAGCGGCCACCATCATCGTTGCCTCTTTTCCCCTTGAAAGCCTAGCCACCGATCGCCACTTCGCAGCCATTGAGTCCTCTAGCGATGTCCCGACAACCCCTCTCTGGCGCCACAAATTGTCGAGCCCTAGGGCTCCGAGCAACCTACCTTGTGAAAGGGATGCCAGTTCGAAGACGGGTTGGATCCGGGCCACTGTGCGGGTAGGGTTTCGAGCATAGAAGGAGAGGGGCGGAAATCGGGTCGCCAGGTCGTCGAGACGGGCTTGAAATCCGGCACCCTAGGGTTTCATCGTCACTGGGGTCTTAGGTGGTTGGCCTGGGTCGGATCCAACCCTAGATCCGAGCCGTGGATCCAACCCGGGTCGTATTTTGAAATAAAAAAGTAGTAATAATGTTTTAATAAAAAAAAGGTATAAAAATATATTTTATTTTCCAAAAAAAATCAAAAAATCCGAGCCGGGCCCGCGTTGGATGACCTAGGTCGGACCCAACCTAGGGATCCGACTCGGTTCGTTTTTTACATTATAATATAATATAATATATTTAAAATAAAAATAAAAATAAAAAATAATTTATTTAAAAAAATCGAAAAAACCAAAAATATCCCATATTTTCCTAAAAAAGCCAACAAAGTTAGAAAAAGCCAAAAAAGATTTATATTTTCAGAAAAAAGACCAAAAAAATAAAAAAAAATGTTTTTTTATGTCCAAAAAATGAGAACATGTCCAAAAAATGTTTTTCCTTCACAAAATACATGAAAAAATCCCTCAAAAAACCAAAAAGCCTTAGGTTTAAACACGATTAGGTACCGAAAGGACATTAGTGATTAACTAGTATAATCAAGTTCCCGATCCTAATTTCTTTGGTTACGTAGGAGCGAGTATTTCTCTCAGTATTTTGCTTGGGTTTCTAATCGACCTACTCCAAACTGATTAGTGGTGACTCCATTTTAAAATTAATTTACAGGCTAAAACCTTGGACTATTAAAATCGTGAATTGGTGGACTCGGGAGAGTCCGAGTTAAAATAGACCCAGCCAAACCATAAGAGGTCGCAACATAGCTTGATACAGCAAGTTCATCTCTTTGAAAAAATCGGTGATCTCGGTAGTATTTGTAGTAGAAGAGATCGCAATGCAAACTTGTTCTACCAACTTGACTGCTGTCGTGTGTCTTAGCTTCACCTCGTGAACTCTCTTGATTACAGGAGCTACAAAATGTCAAAAAATAAAAAAAATTAAAAAGGAAGGGTGGCAATTGGATTAAGAAAAAGGTTCTTCTTCTTCTTCTTCTGAAAAAAGTGATCTTCCTTGAAGATCTTTTTTAATTTTTTGGTTGGTATCTTCCTTGAAGTTCAAACGAGGCTGTATAATGTTAATCATAATTAAGAGAACATAATTATAAGACTTAAACTGATAGAACAACTATGAATATAACCACGATAGTGACATCTGTCTAACTAGAGTAAATCACAGTAGTCTTTGCATATATAAGATTATTTTAGACAATATTATTCAAATATGTAGAGCAGCTAGTAATCAACAAATCATATTAATCGTACAAACTATCGTATTGTTATTTATTTATTTTTTTGGTAAGATCGTATTGTTTTTTATGCTCAACACAAAAGCAAAAAAAGTTTTCTTTCTCAATTCTATCTATCTATAACAAAATCAAAACTTCCACATGAGGTCACATAATGGTATGTGAGGTTTGAGTTTACTTATTACACGTTAATGATACAGTGTGTAGAGTTGACTCTATTTTAAAATAACTTTTACTCCGGAAAAAATAGAAGAATTAGGGGCAAGGCTAAAGGGTTATTTGGGTGAATACAAAGGTTAGATGAAGATAACAAATGCAACTAAAGGCAAAAGTCATGTACAACTTTTGGGAATGTTAGGACTTTTTTAAATGGTCAAGTGGTATTGGGCTAATTTCCTCGCACTTCGAGTGGTCCACCTTCTTGGGTAATCTTAGAAGCCCATTCTCCCATATCGGCCTAACACAAGTTCTTTTGCAAATTATGGCAAAGAATTAAGTAGATGCTTTTTTCTGCTTATAAAAGAAGTAAAAAACAAGCAAGCCATAGACGTTCAGTTGGAGAGGGATGGATAGAGATAAAAATGGTCTTGATAAAATGGAAGTGTAAATTTTGGCGACAACCCAAAGTGACCTTGTAAGACATTGAAGTGCTAATCAAGTTGCAAAGAAAACTCAGTTATGAAATCATTGTAAGACCACATTATTCGTTCGCTATCCCAGGGGTACAGCTGATACATAACAGTTCGATTTCATGCCATTATTCAAGTAAAACTAGGTCAAGGAATCATAAAATGTCCTACAAGAAGCAATCATTTCAGGTTTCTTTTGCTAGCATGGAGGGAATCAACCTAAAAAGTTGACTGAAAGTTCAAAATCATGAAAGGTCCTAGGATAATGCCCAACAACAAAAATGCATACCACCCTGATCCAAATTTTTATCTGTTGGATTGTAGTTCAAGTCCACCGGGATACCTTCAGTTCAAAAACAAAAGAGCAGGTGATGGGCCATGTATGATCATCTTGAATGGAACCGGATGCGAGTGCAGAAAGTACTGACATTTGTATATGAATGCTTCCAAAACACTGAGCTTGGTTCCGCTGGGAAAGTGAGACTCCATCCTTGCCAACACGTCTTGTATAGACCGGTTGTCGTTTTTGTCGCTTCTCTTGGTAAGTAAGTGATTGTATTTTCCAACTAGATGAAGGGTGATATCTATCCAAATTCACCGGCAGTGTTGATCAGGAAAATAAGCTAAGTCTAGAATGAAGGGGAAAAAAACCATATGGAATTGAGATAGAGTGATGGAAATCTTATTGAAGTAACAAATCAAATGGGAAAAATTTAAAATGGTTGAGGTGCAGAATCTTTTGCAAATCAGCATGAAGATAACACATCAAGCAAAGTATCAAAAGATTGATTATTTGGAGATTTTATATTATTTGTCTTTTATTCAATTTCTATGTAGATAAAATTATTATTTTATCTTTAACTTTTATCATAATTACAGGTGGTAATATATCTAATAAAAGCAAAGCTTCGTTGACTCCATTTTCTATTTTCTTTACATCATACCATCGTAACCAGCGTAGGTGAGACTCAAAATGAAATGAATAGCAGAGGGACTGCTGAAGGGATGATTTGGCCCTTCTTTTGTTGTACTTGTTCGATCTCCTCATGCTTAGAAGCTTCGAGAGCAGATAATGCCAACGGAACACGCCCTTCATTATCCGCAAGTTGCGGCAACCAAGGATTACTTTCAACTAATAACTTGACCATCGTTAACCTTCTGCACAAGACAGCATTGTGGAGGGCTGTGCGGCCATCACAATCAACCATTTCAAGGGCTTTTGTATCTGGAGCCAAGAGCACAACCAGGTTCTCAACAAATTGGTCTCGTGGACTCAAAGCGGCTATGTGAAGTACTGTTTCTGATCTGCTTGTTATTTTGGCTGTCTTTGAAGCAGGATCTCGTTCCAAAATTGTGTTTGTTCCAAAATTGTGTTAGCAGATTCCCAATCACCCTTGAATGCAGCTCGCAACAATGGTCGGTAATAGTGTCGGTAATAGTGTGGACCCACTACGTTTTCCAATAATTCTGCAATGGATGCGAACTATTCAGTCCAATCAGTTAATACTTTTTACTTGTAGACATTGAGTAGCGTCCCAGAAAATAAATCTCATGAAGATCCGCCCTAAATACTAATTTCTCAATGAAAAAACTCTTTCGAGGGATAACGCACCCGGAGCACCTTTGGATCGACAAGGCGCTGATCCATCACTTACACGAACTTCTTCAATTTATGTAGGTGTTGGTAATTTGTTTATAAAACAAATGAAGAGGTGCCTTGTCTCATATCGAAAAGATGTGAGTGCGCACGTGGATGAGATTTGGTACTAACTGACAATCATTATTTTTATTTATTGAAAATTTGGATTTATTTCTATAAAAATTAATTATAAAATCTTATTGAAATATTGTGATTGTTCACAAAAAATTACGATTATTTTTTTATTATTTATTTAATTTCAAATTTTTATGTCTTTTCAACATAAAAGATGTACTTGTTCATAAAAAGTTGCATTTGTTCTTTTGCAACCTTTTGAAGGGTTGCCTCTATTCGAAAGAAAAGATAAGTACGTTTGTTTTGAGATAAACAAAAATCTTCTTCCATTTTTCGTCTTCTTTCAAAAGAATATACAACCATTGTTTTCAATTGTTTCCCATGAGAGATTTTGGAGAAATACTAGAATTGCTATATAGTATTTTCATTTGAGACTTTGTTGTATCCTAGAGAAAATTTGTCAGTGACCATTAGCAATTTTGTGGGGTAAATAAATCCTTAAAGAAAGTGATATCACGTTTCAAAGTCCGACTTGATTATTCAATCTGACTCCATTGTTTTACCCAATTCGAAGACATATTTTCCCAACAATTTTAAGGATTTATTTGTGCAACAATGGAATCAGAGTTTATCGTCAGAAGCAGAAGGTGCTGGTGAGGCTTAAGGTCTTGGTGTATGTTGCCCGGTTGTGTGTCTCGGCCGCTCATGTGCATGCTTGGCGGACAATCTGTTGCTGGTGTGAGCACTGCACGATAATTTGGTTTACTTCGAGCCTGTCTTGTTCGAGCCTGTCTTGGTCTAGTTGGCTGAGATTGTGGTTTTGTGCGTGGAAGAAGGGCAGAGAGAGAAAAAATCGCTGGAAGGAGAGTTTGACACAAAGTAAGAGAGAAGAAAAGAGGAAGGAAGGAAAGGAAGGAAGCAAGGAGGGAAGGAATGATGGAAAAGAAAAATAAAAATAAAAAATTTACCCTCGAGGTCTAGGATTTGCAGACGCGCACGCACGACTTTCTTCTCCCTCTCGTTTGATGGCCATTGAAGATTCCGGGCGCATTTTGGTGTTTGCGACGAGCATAGCCGTGCCGCTATTGACCGCCAGTTTTCCCCCCTTTCACTCTCCGTTTACGCCGGTCGGTTGAGCCGCTTAAGCTGGCGTTCCAGATCGCCAGCGACCCACGATCTGGAACGTCTAGTCTCCAATGGCGTGGCGTGGGGGCGGGGGCGGGGGCGGGGCGGTATCGGTGACGCAGCGAGGCCTCTGCGTATGACGCTAGGCGAGGAATACGAGGGCGGTCATTGTCAGCATGGGGGATGAGGCGAGAGCTGATTGTATGGATTCGGTCATTTGCATCATTGCGGGGAAGGACGCGGACGCGGGCTTTACGGACAACAGTTTGACCGGCGCGAGTGCCAATTTGGTGGCTGTTTGTCGATTTCGCAGGGCGGCGGAAGCGGCGTCGGTTCGTTTCGTGAAGCTATGGCGACCGGTTGTTCTTACGTAGAGAACGGGGAGAGACTGAAACTTCGACTGAGACTTAGAGAGAGGGTTGCGACTCCGGTCTGCGATGCTTCCATTTCCGCCTCGGTTTTCGGGCTGCTCGCTTGGCGAATTTCTCGCGATTGTCGTCGCCATTTCTCGGTCGGTGGATAGACAAAGAAATGGCCGGTCGCGTCGACGGGGAGGGACCGAGCTGCGCGAGGAGGGGCGGCAGGAGGAAATGCAAGCCGAAGCTTCTCGTTGGCGAGAAAGTGGAGGTAGCAAGTGACGAAGACGGTTTCCAAGACTCGTGACACTCTGGAGTCGTCATTTCTCGTGGCATTCGAACGCGGTGCGTCGAATATGATCACATTCTCGTCGAAGATGGCTCTGGCAAACTCGTGGACTTTGTACGTGTACCACCTGCCGTGGATGGATTAGTCTCTTGCATAGTTGACCGGCACGATTACCGTGCTTCTATAAGGCCAGTGCCGCCTATTTACGTAACTGGTCCATGTGACTTCTCATATGGAATGTGTGTGGATGCGTTCCACATGGACGCTTGGAGGGAAGGAGTGATTTTTGATCATAATGTTGGCGCAGAGAAGAGAAATTTTTTCTTTCCGGAATTGGGTGATCAAATGTTGACTCAACTCACTAATATTAGAGTTACTCAAGACTGGGACGAGATTACGGAGAAATGGCAAAGTCGAGGGACTTGGTTGTTCCTTGACTTAATTCATGTGTATGAGCAGGAATTCCTGTTTCCTTGAAGTAGATATGGTATGATTTGCGGGGAAAAGAAGCCTTTCAAAGAAACTTTCCAAGATCGAGAAACTCAACGGAAGAAACCTGTACGCTGTTGGAGTTACCTGAACTGTCTTCTAAATTTAATCACAGTGGCATAGCGGCTTGGGATGATCCTCATGCTACAGTGCCATTGGATGGGATGCAAAGCGTGGACAAGACTTATTGCAGTGATAAGTCGGCGAGCTCTGAATATCGTGTTGTGGATGGTGTTTTGAAACTTTCCAGATCTAGTGATGTGGGATATGAGTGCCCCTTTTCAAATGGCACTGTCGTGCGACCTGTTGAACATTTGCATGATCTGGATGCAGTCACTTTTAAGATAAAAAAAGGGTTGTCTCGTACAAGTGGTGTTGTTTTGTCAAATATAACCTGCCAAACACCACAGGCTTTACGAATTTCAGCTGAAAATTTTCAACAGAGTTTTTTAGTCACCTGTCAAGGATGTTGGCTTGGCAAAATTGTTTCATGGCCAAATTGTTAAGGTTGGTTTAGAAAATGATGTTATTGTAGGAGGAGCTGTGGTTGACTCTTACACAAAACTGGGATTCCTGGACGATGCTTTGGGAATATTTCAAAAATCTAGAAGAGAAAGATAATGTTATCGGTCAGTCCTAGGGGTATTAGCCAAAGTTAGCCATTTGACGGTGCTCAACTCAGAGTTGTTCCAGTTGCATTTGTAACACAATGGTACTGTCAGTGGGGTCCTGAGAAGGATGATATGAGAGCTTCCAGAAATTTAATATCATGAAGAAATGAGGTATGGCTCTGATTATACCTTTTAGAAGGTTTCGGATTATATGATGTTGTTGATTCCATTCCTAGAATTGCCGGTATCTTCTTTTCACCTCTCTCAATTCCAGTTTATGCACTTTTGATACCTCGATACTCGATTCGCTCGCGTTTACTGAATTGTTAGAGAATGTTGTTACATGCATGGGCTGATATGTTGTGCTCTATTTATGGAGGAAATCTAGAGATACCGAATGGGTCTTTGGGTGTCCCTTGTTTGGTTCTAATGTGTTCTATTTGCTGTCTTTGCCCCTCATAGGTTTGATTCTATGGAATAGCATAAATGAGCCAAGAGAGTAGAATTGCATTGATTTACTATTTTGATGTATGTATTTCATCGATGATGAAAATTTGATGGTGCATAATTTTGATTAATTACCTCTTGGAATATTCTTGAAGTGGGGTTATGTCCGAAGGGGCCCTTGGAACTAATATAATTGGAATCATTGAGATTAAGAAGTATCTAACTTTCATTTCAAAATGAAAGATTTGAGTGAAGTAGATACTATCTTAAATGTTAAAATTTAAAAAAATAGTGGGGGTTATTCTTTGAGTGTCGCGACCTCTTTTTTTTCAACGCCCGCAATCGGGTACGGGCGTCTAAGGAGGCTAATGGCTCGGTTGAATTTGGTTATGCCCGGACTCTCCCAAGTCCACCAATTCACGACTTAATGGTTCAAGTTTTTAACCTGTAAATCAAATTTTAAATTGGAGTCGCCACTAATCGATTTGGGGTGGGTTGATTAGAAACCCAAGTGAAGTATCGGGAGAAATACTCACTCTTGCGCAACCAGAGAAATTAGGATCGGGGACTTGATTACACTAGTTAATCACTAATGCCCTTTCGGTACCTAATCTTGTTTAAACCCTAAGGCTTTTTGGATTTTTGAGGGGTTTTCCATGCATTTTTGGGAGGAAAAATATTTTTTGAGTCACTTTCTAATTTTTTTGGACATCAAAGGGATTTTTTTGGGATTTTTGGGAAAATACAAGTCTTTTTGGCTTTTTCTGAAATTTTTGACATTTTTGGCTTTTTCATGAATTTTTGGCTTTTTTTGGATTTTTGGCATTTTTAGGAAAATATGAAATATTTTTGATTTTTTTATTATATATATTTTTTATTTTTTTCGGAAAATAAAATATTTTTAAAATATTTTTAATATTTTTGGAAAATAAATTATTTTTATTTTTTTTTCGATATTTTTTTTCGGAAAATAGAACATATTTAACATTTTTTAAATATTTTCTGAAAATAAAACATTTTTTAATTTTTTTGATTTTTCGAAATAAAATATTTTATTTATTTATTTATTTAAAATATTATTTTATATTAAATTAATATAAAATTGACCCGGGTCGGATCCGCGGGTTGGGTCCGACCCGGGCCAGCGGTCCGATTGAGGACGGGCCCGCGTTGCGGGCCCGACTCAGATTTTTCGTCCCTTTTTTATTTATTTATTTTTTTTAAAAAAAAAACGACGCAGTGGCCGGGCATTTGGGGACGCCCGGCCCGGCCCGACGACCCGGTTCCGCAACCCGCTCCGTGACCCGGCTTCCAGCAAACCCTACCCGACCCGGATCCGCGTTGCGACCCGACCTCCGCCGCCCCCCAAATCTCGCGGAACCCTACCCGGTTCCGAGACCCGGATTCGACTCGGCGACCCGGAAAATCGCAAACCCTAGGGTTTGCGAATCCGCGGTGCCGAGGGGACGGACCGAGGTGCTTGGCGGCGACGGCGACTACAGCGGCGACGGCAACGGTGGCGGCGACGTTTTTTTACCTTCTCTCAAACGGAGACGGCGACGGCAACAACACCAGATCGAAGGCGGCGGCGGCATCGGGGTTTTGCACGCAGCGGCGTCGGAGGGGTAGGGCTTTCTTCCGCCCCTCTTCGCGAATCCAGAACCTCCGCACCTCTTCCGACCTCGCTTCCCTCTCTCTGTTCTTCCTTCGGCGGGGCTCGGATCTGAGGCCGCGAGCCCTCGGCCCCCCTGAAGTCTCTCAATGGGGTGTCCAAGGGTTGCGACTCGATCCTCTCCCTCTCTCTCTCTGCGATCCCGCCCTCTGCTTCTTCGTCGGGGATGGAGGGCCTATTTATAGGCGCGGAAGCGGCCGGTCGGCGAGGCTTCGACCCACCGGTTGGACCGCCGTCCCATCCGCCATCATCGCTTCCTCCGGTCACGTCCCGTCGACGCCCCTGCTCCTCTGCTCCGCACGCAACCGTCTCTGCTCAAGCTTCTCCGGCGTCGCGCTTGCCCGCGCGTGCTCCTCAGTGATGCGAGGAAGAAGACGACGCTGAGGGGGCCGGGCTGAGGCGGAAATGGGCCGAGGGCCCATGCGGGGGTTGCTTCTTCTTTTCCGCTTTTGCTTTTCTATTTTTGCTTCTTTTTTCGTTTCTTTTTTTGTTTATTATCCGAAAATCAAACAAAATAATAATAAAATAGAGTCTAATTTTAGGCGTCAACATTGAGCTAAAGTGATTAAATGGAGAAGATGTTGTATAGATTTAAACATCTCGTTTTCAAATATACAAGTACTCCATTTGATTCCTAGTGGAGAGTTTTAATGTGAGTGCTATGGGTATTTAATGTATGCGATACATTATACTAGACCTAATATTACTTTTTGTATATGCAAGTTGAGTAAATATTTGTAATCCAAGTATAGAACATTGGAAAGTTATTACCCGAAAATTTGATTATTATTGAGAACTAAAATTTGGGATTGTTCTATAGTAATTATCCGGGTATAAAAGAAGGATATGCCTATGTTAGTTAGGTTACAAGTATGAGAAATAAACGATCCATTACTAGATGGATTTTCACATTACGTGAATGTGTGGTTTCTTGGGCGAGCAAGAAACAAATGTGCATAATTCACTCAACTATGAAATTTGAATCATTACTTTAGCATAATTTGGGAAAGAGGCTGAATGGACTATGAATTTGTTATTGAATATCAAATTGTGGCCTAGTCCTATGCCTCCTATTTCTGCTACTTTGGCAATAGTTTATGGTAGCACCTATGATGGTAAGTCTAGACATATTAGTCTAAGACATGAGTATGTGAGACAATTGATTAAAGATGGTACCATAACAATTGTTTATGTGAGGTCAAGTAATAATTTTGCCGATCCTTTGACAAAGGCTTTACCAAGAGATATGGTAATAATGACCTCATAAGAAACAAGGCTGAAACCCTTTAATTGAAATCACCAATAATGGTAACCCGACCTTTCTCTAGAATATCACTAGTTACAAGGTTTAATGGGTAAAAACAAGTTATTGAATGTGATTGTTTGATACTGACGTAGCCCTGATATGAGAAATCAGAATTGTCTATTATGTTTTGTAGGTTGAATTGAATTCTTAATGAAGTATAGTGCAAATTTGTAATGTGTTAATAGTAACAGAAGCACATTGTAGATATTTCACCTATATGAGCTTAGAAGTGGTGCTGCTTCTTTTGAAAGTTAGGGTTGCTTTCTAGAGAGCTCATTAAATAGGATCAAGCACAAGGCCATAATAGTGTAAAGTAATATAGAACTTCTCGCTGAAACAAGAAGTTAGTATATGTACAATATGTCCGATTCTATTAGTTAAAAGTACAAATTGAAAGCTGAGCTACTTGTCACTTTGATAGAGTTTTGAGATATTTGTATTAAGTAAAGGTTTAACTCGAAAGAGACCTTTATGTATGTATATTAATCTCACGAAAATTTTGGTTGTATATTTCTAATGTTTTATTTCTTGTTTTGTTTTATAAACAAAAGTGGGGGATTGTTGGTAATTTGTTTATAAAACAAATGAAGAGGTGCCTTATCCCACATCGAAAAGATGTGAGTGCGCATGTGAACGAGATTTGGCACTAATTGACGATCATTATTTTTATTTATTGAATTGGATTTATTTCTATAAAAATTAATTATAAAATCTTATTGAAACAGTGCGACCGTTCACAAAAAATTATGATTATTTTTTTATTTATCATTTATTTAATTTCAAACTTTTATGTCTTTTCAACGTAAAAGACGTACTTGTTTATAAAAAGTTGCATTTGTTCTTTTGTAACCTTTTGAAGGGTTGCCTCTATTCGAAAGAAAAAAATAAGTACGTTCGTTTTGAAATAAACAAAAATCTTCTTCCATTTTTCGTCTTCTTTCAAAAGAATATACAGCAATTGTTTTCAATTGTTTCCTATAAAAGATCCTGAAGAAATACTATAATTGCTATCTAGTATTTTCATTTGTGACTTTATTGTATCCTAGAGGAAATTTGCTAGTGACCATTAGCAATTTTGTGGGGCAAATAAATCCTTAAAGAAAGTGATATCATGCCTCAAAGTCCGACTTGATTACTTGATTCGACTTTATTGTTCTACCCAATTCGAAGCCATATTTTCCCAACAGTAGTAGAAAGAGCGAGCACAAAATCCTTAATTATTTTTTTCTTCTATTTTTCCTAGCCAAGATTAGGGTTATGTTTGTTCGACGATAAAGCAAAGAAAAAGAACCGTGAGAAAACAAGTTCTAGCATATTTTAAGACCACATCGCTTCTACCATATATTTTTTCGGTTTGAACTTAAACATGTACCTGCCGGTAGTTTTGCATGATTCAAGTTCCCATGTTCTTCGCTCAATTGTGCCGTCATTGGGTTGCTCCCATGGTTACAGTCTTTGAACAACGAAGTAAATGAAGAGTGCAAAGGAGACTTTCCACTGCCCTGGAAAGCTAATGTCAATCGGCTTGAGTGTTAGGGCCTGTTATAACGAAGCTCAGGGTTTGACCATTTCCAGAACAATGTCTTGAACCTTGGTTTCTTTTTCATATTGATTAATTTACTTATATAGAGAAATAATGTGGCATTCTCCTGTTGGTTCGTTCGTACAGTCTTTTTCGCATGCCTCATGTCATGTGGTTAGATCATCATTTAATAAGGTCGTATCATTGAGTGGTCTATTATGATCGAAATATCCAAAAACTAAGGAAATAACAGATATATTAATGCGAACATTAACGGATAATTTTACCTTATAAAATTTGATACATAGACATCTATAATTTTACCTTATAAAATTAAAACAACGGTGTCCTCAATCAGTAAAATTTTTATACACATTTAGCTTTACGTGGGTATTCTCAAAAGCTTGACATCACAAATTTTTTTCTAAGAAAAAATAAGGAATTGGATATGGAATTTATGTTATCTTTGAAAAAGCTAGGCAAATGGCGAGGATAAGAATTTAGATTGAAGGTTAATTAATGAAACGAGTTCATATTTGAAAAATAGAGATGGAACGTTTTTCATGCACATCGTGGAATACGGGCATGTCTTAAAACGTGCAATTATGTATGAAATTATTGAGCACGTCATCTCTCAAAATTGTACACGTGTTGCCATCCTTTGTACAACACCTATTTGGTGTCGCATTGGGCAACTTATGGTGCATTTGGCAACTTACCAAATAGCATTTGATTCTGTTTGTTCCTTTTTTGTTCCCAGGAATAAATTTGGAATAGAAATCCGTTCAATAAAATTTTTGTTCTCGGGAATAGATTTGGAATAGAATCAAGGAATAAAAATACGTTGCTTCTTTGCTCCCGGGAACAATTCCATAATCAAGTTAACCCAAAATTCTTTTTTCTCTTTTCTATTTTTCCTTCTCTCTTCTTCTTTTGTGTGGCATCCTAAAATTCTTTGCCAGTCATTAGGGGTGCTCCAATTAATGTCTTGTATTGAGATTTATGGCTGAGTTTAAATGGATAAATCTTGGAAGAGGATGACTTATCTTTGGCCATATGAATCGTGAATTTGAATCTATGGATTTGTGATTTTAAGTGTTTAGTTATTTAATTTTACCCTATAGTACTTTAGTCCAATAAGGATTTAATTAATATTTAAAAAGAAGGTTAACATTAATTTTAATTAGGTTTGGGCCTTAGGCCCAATAGCTTGGACTCTTGGTGGGCCAAATGGCCGGCCCATTGAAGCCCAAGGAGAGGTAGCCATCGACCAAGGAGGGGAGGAGTGGCCGGCCTACTTCTTCCAAGCCCAAGCCCATCTTGCATGCTTTGCCAAGTGGCAAAAAGAAAGTCCCATGCATTGGCCATTGTGGGTGGCCCTTAATCATTGCTAATGATGGGATTTATGGGAAAGAAAAAGGGGAGAGAGAGTGGCCGGTTGAGGGTTCGGCCAAGCCAAGAGAGAGAGAGAGAGTTGCGAGAGAGAAGGGGAAGCCAGAGAGGAGGAAGAAGGAGCCGCACGCCGTTCGTCCGCCCGTTCACCGTCCGTGTGCCATCTGTGTGCCGTCGTGCGCTTGATCTTAGAGGCAAGTTAGGATCAATTTCTACTCTTGCATGTGTGTCTTGCATGTGTGGTTGAGACGGTGTTGAATCTTGGGTGTTTAGAGGTAAGGAATTGAAGCTAGTGTGACTTGTTCTTGAAAAAGCTTGCTGATTTCGTGTATACCGCCTGACCCAGAATCTTGTCGAGTCTTTCATGCATGTTTTGAGTTGGATTTTGACTTTGACTCCTTCATAAAAGTTATAGATAACATCTCAACGTATAACATACTAAAATTTGGGACAAAATAATTGAGTTTTAAGGGGAAAAACCCTCTTCCTACGAAGACACTAGATCTGGAACCGCTTTGCTGACCTTTCGGTAGTTTTGTGGGTTGCATGTTACTTTTACCGAGAATTTCCCTTCAAATTCTTGATGAAACTTATAGAGAACATCCTAAAGACTAACATACTCAAATTTGAGGTAAAATGAGCACGTGTAGCCTAGTGAATCGACTTTTTCTTAAAGACGGTAAATCTAGAGATACGGTACTGGACACCAGATAATTCTTGGACCCATATGGTGACTATTCTTTGAAAATTTCACTTAGATCCCTTAATGAAATTTTTAGGGGACCTCTTGAGGCACAACATATCAAAATTTCAGAGGAAAAGAAGAAGGATAAGTAGGCGAAAACTTGATATTTCGGAGATAACACTACTGGACGGTTCGGTACTCAAAACAGGAACTTCGGACGTCTATAGAAAATTATCTAGAGCGAATCTGGCCTAGATGTCTTCATGAAAAATCTTCCTTAAGGTCTTTAATATAACCTGGTGAAATTTCATAATTTTCGGAGGTTTTTCGGGTATTTTAATCGAAATATTTCAAGAACTGTGCAATCTGATTTTATCCGAAATTACATGCTGTATTTGTGTGATTTATATCTTCTTGTGTGAAACTCTTTTGGGCATGTGTTCTTCATGAAATTGTTATCTTATTGACTTGTCTATCACATGTCCTGATTTCATGATTTTTGAGAATATATGGATATTTAATTTAAATGTTTTCTAAAATTGTGCAAGCTGGAATTTAGTAAACTTCGAAAAGGCATGATATGTGGATTATTCTAAATTGTATGGACTCCATGAATTGTACTTTTATAAATGATTGTGTCATGTTGCATGTATGATGATGATTGGAAATGCATATATGAATCAAAGGATGAAAATGATCTTGTTTGCCATCACATCATATGCCATGTTAAAATTGAATTATAATTGAAGATGTGAATTAAGATAAGTGAGAAGGCCATTGGAGGTGTGAGCCAACAATGCCTCGGGAGTGTCGGGTTGCCTGGCTAGAAGGGTACGGCCGGTTGCCCGATGGCCTTGAATGGCCGGATGCCGGAGGGTCCTCGGGAGTTTCGAGATGCCCGGAGAGTGGGGGAGCCGGAAGCCTGGCAGGTATTGTGCCGGGGGATGCCTCGTGATGCCAGTTGGGGTACGAGATGCCTAGCAAGTATTGTATTGGATGCCCGGCAGGTATTGTGCCGGATGGTTCTCGCGATGCCAGGTGGGGTGCGAGTGATGAATGTGGGATGCAAACATTTGTCCCAGGAAAGAGAAATGTGGCGGTCCAAAATGAAATGATGAAATTGAGAAATTGAAATTGAATTATGTATGATGGTATATGTATGATATGATGATGATGAGTGCATGGATGCATGATGATGGTGAGTGCATGGATGTATGTGCACCTATGGCATGATGGTACATGTGATATAATGATGATAAGTGCGTGGATGCATGATGATAGTGAGTGCATGGATGTATGTGCACCTATAGCATGATGGTACATGTGACATGATGATGATGAGTGCATGTGACATGATGATGGTAAGTGTATGACATGATGGTGATGATTTATGATGATGTATGTACATGAGGTATGATGACATGTGCATGATATCAAGGTAAATTGTGCATGGATGCTGGAATGTCATGTGTTATGCTATGATTGTGATGATTGTATTGTATGATGCATTGAGTGGTTTATTGGTCATTTACCTGCTGAATGGCTGTACTCACCCCTTTGAGGACCAATATTTCAGATTAGAGAGATGCCACTCCCTGCTGTCATGTGGGGCATCTTTTACGGCCTTCCTTCGAATGTAGAGGTCGAGTGTGTGGAGATCAATTGTCCCACCATCCTTGGTCTGACGTTTATTCGAGTTCGCGCATTAGTGATGTATGACATAGGCTTGGTTGAGGGCCCTGTCATTCAGGAGTTCATATCGGTTTATGTTCGTCAAGATGGGGTGATGCGAGGGTTGTTGCCGCCACCACCGCCTGACGCACCAAGATGGGTGTGACGGCCCGTTCGTGAAGAGTAGGAGCTGCAACTTTTTGGATGATAGCCGACGCTAGATGATGGGGGATCTTGCATGAAAGACAGAGTGAGTCGAGTGTCTCTTTTTGGGATGTGGCCAAGTGTAGCTGAAAATCTTGGCTTTCTTTTGTTGTATCAACCTGAGAAAATCCATCATGAAAATATGTAAATAAAAGTGCCGTGGCTTTATCTTTTCCCATGGTACTTAGTGGTGTGCATTGTATTATGATTGTTGGAGGGAGAGATGGCGATATTAAATTTTGCTTCCGCTAATGAGTTGCGCTGGGATCGTTTTTTTAAAAAAAAAATGTCTATGAACTACGACGCTTCTACTAAGAGTTGTAGCTAGTGTCCATTAGGTGTATTGATAAGTGCCTGTGGCGACCTAAGGTGTTTCGGGGTGCCACATTTTGCCATCGTCAATCGCCACTACCACCGTTGCCACCGTCATCCACTGTCGCCGGTTGTCAGCAATAGGTTGGGAGAGGTCTGGTGTGCTTGCCGAAGGCTCATCCAATCACTGGCGAGGTTGAGGCTAGCCAATGGCTAGGTGGGCATTGCCCAGGCCTCCCCTAGCCACCGACGAGCCTCGCCTGGTGGGGTGAGACTTGGCTGAGGCCCGCCTCACTCGGGGCCGGCGAAGCTCGAGTGAGGTCACCGGCCAAAAGCTTGAAGAAGAAGAGAAAGAAAAGAAAAGAAGAAAAAAGGCAACAAAATTATTAAAAAATTTATAGAAAATGATTTGAATTAGAAATTTTGAGAGTGGTACCAAACATAATTTTGTTTCAAAACTAGAAATTTTGTACAGTTATCAAATATTTTCAAATACTAATAAAATTATTCTCAAGAATATAATATAAGAATAATGTTTTTATCAAAATTTATTTTCGAGTATAAAATAGTTATCAAATGTGCCCTTAAAAATGTCATTGAAGTTAAGGATGCTGCAAAAGTTTCTCCCCTATGATGATGTCACATTCTTGCGCCATCTTCGAAGTTTGTATGACATCATTACTTACATCCTCAAGAGGAAAGTCTAGGTTGCGTCCCGACATGGATTATGACGCTTGCTAGGTGTCTCATCATGAAAAGATGGAAGAGATAGAGACAAGGCATCTGCATGGCAGATATTGTTTATGAACTTCGAAGGTTGTTTTTTGTTGAGGGAGGGTGGCTACTTGTATCACGTGAATGTGAGCCATTCAAAACTGAGATATTGTGTATGTGGCCTTGGCATCCTCTTTAGAAGATTTTTTGTTTTGTCAAAAATTATATTGGATATGCATTGAAAATTTTGATTTACATCATTTCCTTTGTTTATACCCCTACTTCAATTTTTACCTAGTATAAGAGGAGGGCTCGCATGCCTCATGCTCATGCTACTGATGAATTTTTTGGTCCATTCAAAGCGGGAACACTACAATCACTGACTATTCTCAGCTTGTAGCGATGTGAAGGTAGCACTTCAAAGGAGTTGATAAATTAAAAGATTACTAAAATGTTGACATATTTACTATAGTGATGATTATCTACTTTTGATGCTTGCTTGCAAAATTTTTCAAAAGATTTGATGATACGACAATTTATTTGGAAGTTAGCAAATTCTTAATAGTGTTGGTAAGTTATTATTGTCGTAAAAAATTGTTGGAGAATATGAAAATGAGATCTACTATATGAGATGTTTAAGCATCGTCTTTCAGGATAATTCCGCATTTTGGAGAATAAAACTCAGTGCAATCGACTCTAGTGACTATCCTCTGGAGATAGAATATACATTCCTCTTTACTTTGCAGTGAATAATAGAGGGAACATGAACAACAAATTTATATGTTAAACCCAACAAAGAAATGAAAAATAAGAAGAGGAGTAAAGCTGTTCTTGCTTTTGTATGTCTTTTTTGAATTATGTTTGGAGTAACAATAAATGAAAGAAAAAGCCATTTTTCCATCACCAATTCTTGCATTAAATTGAAAATTGTTACAAATTGGGACAAGTGTAACAAGAGTGTCATAACTTTCTTACAATACTCACTTGAATATCATAACATTTTTTTTCACTTACTTAAGTGCCACATTAGAGTAAAACCGATCATTTGAGTGCCACCTCCAGCAAATTGTCCTACGTGGATTTTTTGCATTTAAAAAATTGAATTTTTAATTAATTTTGAATTTTTTTTATGTTTTATTTCTTATTTTCCTTTTTTTTCTTTTTCTTTTTTTTTTCTATGCGGGCCACAAAGGCCTCACCCTTGGCCAGTGGGCCGTGAAGGCCCTGGGGAGGTTGCCTCTTTTGCAATCAACGAGACTGGGATAGCCTTGCTAAAGGCCATGGCAACCTTACTGCCATGGGTGAAGGCTTAAAGGCCCTTGTCAAATTTGGGTGAGGCTAGTGGTGGATTTTCCAAAAAGACAAATTGTTGATGGCACTTAACTAATTGATTTTTCAAATTTGTGGTACTTGAATATCAATTTTTCAAATTTGTGGCGCTTTAGTGAGAAAAAAAGTAATGGCATTTAAGTGAGCGCCATACAAAAGTTATAACACTCTTATTGTAATTGTCCGATTAAAAATCCATTACAAATTGATGGTGGTCAATACTGTGACAAATTAATGGTGGCCATAGCTTCTATTAGAGTTATTACAAAACAATGGCTTTAAATATTTGAAAACCATTAAAATATCCAACAATCTCCCACATATTTCATAAGGTTTTGACAATAAAGGAAAGATATATGCTAATCTAACTCAATTGAATGTAATGCATTAGAAGTGGTTGACCTTATGGTTGACTAGGGTTGCTAGCCTCTAGCCAAGGCATGACAACTCAATTGACCCTCACCTTACAATTGCTAACCTCTTCCAGCAATGGTGGGGCGTCGATGGCAAAGGCCCTATAGGCCCTTGATTGATTTTGTTGTCCTTCTCCCTTTCTTATATAAGTTTAGATTATTTTTAATATAATTTAAATAATATTTAGATTAAAAAATTCAATTTGAATCCAAACATCATTTTAGCCTTATCCTTCATATTTTAGCCATGTAAATATTTTCCATTAGCCAAATTGGACAGAGTTAATTGAAAGACTTGATTGCACCAATTTGCTTAGTTTTAGGACTGTATTGCACTTATTAAAAGTTTTAGAACTCAATTGCACTTTTGTGATAAGTTTTAGGGCTTTTAGTGCACTTCTTCTATTAGAATATTTGAAAGTGTGGGGTGCCTTACTAAGGTTATGCTTCTTGGTACTAACAAAAGGAAAATAGGCTTTAAGACATATAATTGCATGTTTGTTGGTTATGTTGAACATAAGAGTGCTACATGTAGATTTCTTATACTAAAAAAAGTGACGTGCTTGATAGCAATACAATGTTGAGACAATGCATAATTTTTTAGCATATTTTTCCATTAAGAATTGGTACTATTTCTCATGCACCTCTTCATACAAATGATATTGAAAAATCAAATGAAGAATTGAGGAGTAAAATACTAAGGAAAGAAACTTCTTTTGAAAATGATTTCAATACTTGTCTTGTTGATAATTATTTTTTAACTTACTTTGAAGCAATTTTTGCTAAAGAAAGTCATTTTTGAAAAGAAGCCATAAAAATTGAGATTGATTCTATTTTACAAAATCAAACTTAGAAATGTTGATCCATTAGGTGCAAAATCAATTAGTTGTAAATGGATTTTTAAAAGAAAGTTTAATCCTAATAGTTCCATTCATAAATATAAAGCAAGATTGGTTGCAAAAGGTTTTACTCAAATATAAAACGTTGATTATTTTGACATCTTTGCTCCCATAACTAACATTGCATTTATTCATGTTTTAATAACCTTAGCTTCTATTTACTAACTTGTCATTCACCAAATGGATGGTAAAATAATTCTTCTAATTGGTGATTTAGGAGAAGAAATTTACATAATGCAACCTAAGGCTATAATCTTCCTAGCCAAGAAAAGATAGTTAAGTCCTTAAATCCTTATATCATTTAAAGCAAGCACCAAACAATAGGGTGAGAAATTTGATCAAGCTCTAGTTAATAATGGATTTTCCTCTATTGGAGAACACCTGATGATGGTAATGGTGACAGAGTAGAGAAACAACTGTTGAGTAGTGAAGTTATTTGTTGCTAAACAATCATTTGTAAATATAGTGATTGCTAAATTGCAGGAGTCACTTAGGATGTGTTTGATTTCTTTGTAATGGTGAATTAAGACCATATATTATTGTTTGTTGAATCTTCACTTCTCTTATCTCTATTGTTTTCTTAATTTTTTTTTTACTTGCCAAAATTTTCTGCTAGCTCCGAAATTGCTAATTTGCTTTCATTTTGTCACACCCCAACCCTCGAGCGCGTGCACATCCCACTGCGGTCGATATAAATGTGATGTTCCTAGGACGCGTTGCCAACCCATTCTTTTTAATACGCATGCGGAAGCAAAACAATAAACCCTTGACAATAAATAACATGGGATATGGAAGCAGGTCAACATTTCACAAAAGCTAACTTTTATAAACAACGGGTTTAGATACAAAACAAGTCTGGTCAAAGATCTACAAAAAGGTCGGCTCTCAAAAAGGAGTTGTCCTATGACATAATAGTCGGACACATACGTCAATCTTTTAAACTCCACCTTCATAGACTCTGGGGCTTCGAGTCCTCTACAACAACTAGCTAAGGACTTGAAAATTTAATCCCACGATAGGGTGAGACATTGTCTCAGCAAGTTCACTCCCTGAACCCCTATTAGAAAGAAAATACATCTAAGGGTGGCCTAGCCATACAATGCAGAGAACTTACTTCACCGCAGTTCCCTCTTGCACGTCAGCACAGTTCATATACACAATTGGCATATAATCAAGGCACACAACAATTGAAACATCTCACTCATCTCAGTCAATCATAGGGGTCCCAATTACAAGATCAACTGTCATGACATGTCCCATACCATGCCACATGGTTTTGTCTCACAATCAGGCTCAGCTAACTCAACCAACCATGCGTTCCAATTGTTAATTACACTGCTCAAGGGTATGACCAACATTGATTTTGGCTATCTTCTAGCATAGCCAGGCGTCGTCTCACCTCCTTTGAGCATGGCTATGTCTCTCAAAGATGGCTTTCCCAAAGGAGCGTAGGTCTAGAATCTACTGCGACTTGAGTCCCAAATGAATGGGTAATGTCCAGTGTAAACGCTTGGGATGGGTTCTCTTAACTAATACACAACCATTAAAATTCAACTCAGGACACCGTACATTGCACTCAAATGTCTTAACTAAAATAGTGATCTTGGCATATTTTCTTCATATTAAAAATACTCAATGAAAATAGTTGTGTGTGAGTACACAGTCAGATTGAACTAGAAAAATTGATATCCTCAAATTTAAAATTCCATTGTTTTATATAGTATATAAAACTATTTCCGGTGTTAAAATTCGATACCTGGAATTTTCTGAATAAATAATGGAATTTCTCAAATTTTGGAATAAATGACTAAAAATCCAATCAGCACTCAATGTGCACAAATTAATATCCAATTGCATAAACTGAACACATCATTACAATCAGCACAAAATTCCAGTCACCGACTATCCTGGTCTAATTTCCGGAAAATAATAAATAATTAAATAATTACCAAAATTAATTAAATAAATACCAATAAATGCCAAAAATGCAAACATAGGCCGGAAAAGCCTAATTAAATATCAAAACGGACCTGGAAAATTTCCGAACCTATCTAGATAAATACGACGACTTATCTAGTCTTTAATTACACTACTCTAACCACCTAACATGCAAAATTAGATAATTAAATCACTAATCTAATATAACTAACTACCTAATCCGTAGTTAACTTAAAATAATTATCCCATAAGCATAATTAACCTCCTAAGCAAAGTTTAGTAAGTAAATTCATTAGATTTGCGAGCCGGTGAGTCCACGGCGACAGTGACACAGAGATGAGCGACAAACTCCGAAGCGGCAACGCCTACAGGAGCTCGGACCGGGCCGAAAATAGCCAAGGAAGCTCACGTTGAGCTGGTCTTGCTGCTTTGGTTTTGTTGGGACTGGTTTCGGCCTTGAGAGAGGGACGATGGAGCTTAAACTTGCGGGCTGCAGCGAGGCCACGGGCGAGAGGCCCAGGAAACAACGGGCTGCCTTCGTCAACGCCAGGGGGGCTTCGCTGGTGTTGAATCAGAGGAGATGTGGACTGGGCCGAGCGGCACTGATTCGATGGAGGTAGGCTACTACGGTCAACAAAACAAGGAGTCAGCGAAGGTGACGCTGGCTTGGGGAATTCGCTGGCAGAATTGACTTCGGTGGGTGCTGCTTCGGTGGCAGAGGAGAATCGGTGGAGGTAGCTTCGTGAGTGGAGGCTAGCACATGGCAAGGTAGAGGAGAGATGGGCGCTGGTTCGGTCGTTGCTAGGGAAAGGTTGACTGGCGAAGACAAAAGATTGTGGAGGGGGACACGAAGAAGCTGCTGGGGATGATGGAGGGGAAACGGACGTGTGGTAGCAAAATTCGAAGGGGATGGAGGGGTCGAGCTTCACGGGAAAAGAAATGGAAGATGGCAGAAGCGGTGAAGGAAGGAGGCAGGCGGGCTAGCGTGGTCAAGAAGCTGAAGGAGGGGAAGGAAAAGTCAAATTAAAATATCTTAAATTCATCATTTCCTTGGACAAAAAGCCTTCATGCTTATCCTATGGTCCCCCAAAATACTTTCTTGCTCAATTAATCACAAATAATCCCATTTGGTGCCAAAAATTGCAGCCCCATGCCTAGCTCCGAATTTCCTCACCTTAGACTTAAATTTCTTCACCAAATTCCCCAATTTGATGTCCAATTTTGTTGAAGAAAAAGCCCACACAATTTCTACAAGTCCCCTTAACCAAATAGCTCGGTTTGGAAGCCAAAAATCCCTTCAAATGAACCCATCCGAATTTCCTTTTGTTTCCGAATCGTCCGAATTGATTTTCCGTAAAAATCCCGGAATAGCTGAAAATTCTTCGAAGGATGATTAGATGTTTCTAAAATAAATTGTGACATGACAGAATTTTTTAATTTATGAAATCGGATTCAAATTCACGCTTAATTTCAATCTAACGCGATTTTAGCGTGACCTAACCTACCGGATAGCTTTTAGAAATTTTTAGTGCAACTAACCCGTGGTTGATTATTTTCAAGCCACATTGTGTATCTTCGACATATTGACGACTTTCGGTTGTCATGAAAATCTCAAGGCCTCAAATACGGGCATAGGGTACGAAAATGACTAGAAAAATTGGTATAGTGCTGTTCTATAAAAATTTTATAATTAGGTGGAATCAGCCACACACTAGTCACATACCTCTATGAAATCGACCTATCTCTGGTCTCTGATCGATTTTGATGGTGCCATAATGATTCTTGCAGATTAGCACGGTCGAACAGTCGATTCCTGGTCGAATTCTCAAGTCTATTACGTTTAGATTCCTTAATAGCTTTACCTGATAGGCTAGTTATCTCGTGAGATATCCATTCAGAGAAAAAGGCCATAGACGTGTTGATGAAAAGGCCATTTCATCTCGTTGAAAATAGACTTGAAAATCAGGATGTCACACATTTGTGAAGAGTTATATTTCTTACTTGAGGGGCCTCCTCGTGGCCATTTGGTCAATGATCTTTTAAAAGAGAAATTAAGGGGGTGCATGTGAACATTTATGTTCCTTTGTTCTTTTGTTCTTTTGCTCCAAAAAAAGAAAAAAAAAAATAGAAATCCGTTTGGTAACATTAAATAATTTTTCTATGTGACGCCCCTCGACGGCCCCCGAACTGTTAGGGTCGCTACAGTTCGATTTCCATTCTCTTGCTTGACCTGAAGGTCTATCGATCCTAGGGGTTTACATCTTTTAGATCGGTTCCTACGCAATTTATATGGCAGAAGCACATCTATCAACTCCCTTCCTTATTTTCAGAATACGATGCACACCCACTAAACATTTATAGGTAAAAGCCGAACACTTTTATTTACTTAAACCGGATGGACATCATTAATCAGTATATCAAAATGCCATAGTCTTCTATACTCGGCTATACTTCAAAAGATGACCGACATCTCCTCCAACAGTCGTATACTTAAAGTCCATCGATTAGTGACGACGTCCAAAAGTTCATTCCTTTGCTATCCTCCTCCTCGCGGTCATATCCAACCACTTGATCCATCTACCGGTGGTAGTGGCAGTAGAGATATCTTATCTAGTTTGAAATGTTATTCCCCAAACGAGGTGAGTACAACTACTCAGCAGTAAAGATCCGCCACACTACACAGTGCATCAAACAGAACAATCAAGGTATCATGAATAAAACACATATTATTCATGCATTCGAGCATACCTCACCTTACAGCCATGCATATAGTACCATACAACATGCATATACCACCATGCACTTGTACTCATATCATCAAGCAGCCATGCATATATCACCATGCAATGTGCATATACCACTATGCACTCATATCATCCATGCTATCAAGCATACATCACCACAAGATCCATTCACGCCTTCATGATTGCATTGTCAATATCAAATAGCATCAATTTACTTTCATAAGCAGATCGTGCATCATGCCATATGCATACACCCATGCACATGATTCAATTTCAGTTCTTATCTTTCACAAGGATCTCATTATTTTTTATCCAGGGACCAATGTTTGCATCCCACAACTTATCGCTCACACTGAACCTGGCATCACAAGGAACCTCCAGCACATACCTCCAGACATCCGACACACACACTCTGGGCATCTCACATTCCACCTAGCGTCACGAGGAATTTTCAGGGCTTGCCATGAAAATAGTTACCCCTACCCTCTGGGCATGCATCATAATACAACCCCTCACCCTCCAGGCATGTATCATAATATAACCGGGTATCCCGACACTCTTGGAGAAAACCTCTGAGCATGTATTCATAATACAACTAGGCATCCAAAGGGCATTGATTCATTCGAACATTTGGGCATCTTGACTCCCAGGGCATCGTCGGCTCACACCTCCGACAGTCTCATTATTTTCTCAAGTTATATCCACACATGTATCTCAATTTTCAATATGATATTTGATGCAATAATATCAAAGATCTCAACCAAATTTTCATGCCATATAACCTACCAAATGTCATCACATATGCAACAAGATCAACCACTCAAAGTATTATATCACATGGATAAATTCATTTATTTTTCAAAACACATCAATTTTTCGGATAATTCAGAATGTATTCCTCTAATTAAAACTCCAGAAAAATTAGTAAATGATATTAATCTCACATTATGAACAAGACCTAAAGGCAGATATCTCATGAATAACTCCATGTCATAAGAATCTCACACAAAATAGTATGGTCCATGCATCACAGAATTCAATACTTCAATATTTCAGCTTGCACAGTTTCGGGAATAATTTAAATTAAATACCCAAATGAACTCCAAAAACTCTGAAATTTTGACATGTTATAGAAAATTCCTAGTGGTAAATATCTCATGAAGAAATAGAAACCCAATTCGTTCTAGATTAATAGATATAGATGATTTATTCCCCCTGTTCTCGGTATTATCTTTTCCCAGATTATCATCTTTCAAAAGAAACTCATTTCACCGACCTACATATGTTCATTTCTTCTAAACTTTTGATATGTTATTCCTCAGAATGTTATCTACAACTTTCATTTGGGATAAACGACCAAATTTTAATTGTATGATTTTATAAAAATCACGAAATCATACTGTGTCGAGGTAGCGTTTTTCCCAGATCCAGTTTCTTCAAAAGACAACGATTTCACCAACCTATTATCGTTCATTTCCTATAAATTTTTTATATGTTATACCTCAGGAAGTATACTACAACTTTCATTAAGAGATCGAAGTGAGATTTGCACTAAAAAGGTACTTTAGAGACCACGAAATCTCTAAAGGTCAGCACAATGAATTCCAGATCTCACTTCTCCAAAGAAAAATTATTTCACTAACCAATACTTGTTCGTTTTGCCTCAAATTTTGGTATGTTGTTCTTCAAGGTGTTCTCTACAACTTTCATGAGGAAATCGAAACAAGATTCCAACTAAAAAGTCGTATGCAACACACAAACTCACGGACGGTCGAACTGGTCTTTCCAGAAACAGCATGCATGACCAACGAATCTCTCTTCAAAGCTCCGAAATCTCATCCCATCTACCACAACCAAGACTTACCATCTACTACACATACACACAGCAATGCAAGGGGTAGATTTAGGGCTTCACTTGCCTCAAATTCAAAGGAAAGACAACAAGACAAGGCGGGGTGAGGTTGCGAACGATGACGGACGCGCAGACTCCTTCTTCCTCTTCTCCTCTCACTCACTTGCTCTCCCTCTTTTCAGATGGTAACTCTCTCTCTCCTCTCTCTCTTCCGGTCGAAATCCCCCTCCCCCTTTTCCTTTTAGTTGAATCAAAATCCTTGCATGTTTCCACTTTTGCATGGAGGGACACTTGTCCCTAAGAATGAGACAAGTGTTTTCCTTGTTGAAGACACATGGCGGAGGCCCATCCGGCTCCTCTCTCCTTCCATGCGGTCGACAGCCCTATGGGCTCTATGGGCCGCCCCTCTTGGCCCACTTTGGGCTCAACACTCTTGGGCCTAAAGTCCTGTTGCGACCTTCCCGAAGGTGAATTACTTAAAGAAGGCTATTGGATTACTATATCCGAAGACTTGGCATGGACCCTCCCAAGTCCTACCAATCGCGACTTGATACTAAGAAATTAACTCATTTAAACATGCAATTATACTCAATTTGGAGCCGCCACTAACCAATTAGGGTTGGTTAGAAACCCAAGTAAAGTATGGGAGAATACTTTATTTTTGCGAACCAGAGATTCAGTAGGTCCGGGGACATGGTTACGCTAGATTAGTCTAACACCTTTCGGTACCTTTTTATTTTAATTTCAAAAATATTTTGCAGGTAATGTTGATTAATTTTAACTTAAGCTACTAACATGCAAATGGTGGTCATGCGGGTGCACAATCAATAAAATAACATTCAATAAAAAATGCTAATAAAAATGCATGCCCTAAACATGATTTCTAAATGACACCTAATTTTTATTATTATGCAATCTTAATCTAAACTTAATATGCATGAATTTTACTTTAATGATATATGAAATGCGATTTATATGGCATAATTTGACCTATCACCATATGTGTGCAATCTAATTTGTATAATCCTAAATATGCATGTACTACATGATATGGGATGGATGACGTGGTAATTCTATATGCATGTTCTTTTTATGATTTTTTTATGATTCTTTTTATACGTATATGCAACTTACACTAAACAATAATGATCTGAAATGGGATTAATTATGAACTAATTTATTAACTAACCAAATAAATGACCTTTTGTTTTTTTTTAAATTACTTAATAATTCTTATTAAAACAACATAATGATGCAATAATAATCTTTGGCCTTTTTATTAAAAAATTGCACGACGAGAATATTAAAACATTAACCTATGGCTCACTAACTAAAGCGCAACATGTGGTGTGCACATTATGAAATTTATATAACCTAAATAACATTTTTTGTTCTTTTTTTTTGTTTTATTAAAGGAAAATTAACCTAATCCTATATGAATCTAAAAATCAAAATGCAAAGCTTTAAATATGAAATGCATATGGACCTAAATACCTAAATCCTAGATATGACAAATGCATGACATGTGATGAACAAATAACACACCAAAATATGTCCTATTGAAAATTCATCAATATAAATCAATGACATATTATTTCAATGATGCAAAACAATTCATTAATTTGTCATAAAAAAGTTGAAATAATCAAAAATCTAACCTGACGTCTCGTGGCTCAATATTTTTGATTATCATGACTTAATATGACAAATTTTCTAATTGGATAATAAATCAAAACAAATTAGGTTAGAATGAAAAAAAAAAACTATGAAACCAAATATCTAAAAAATTTACCTAGTCTAACTCACGGTGGACTTGAAGAAATGGCAAGGAAGCAGTAATGGCTGAACTACGATGATGGTTCGCCAAGGGTGATGGGTTATGGTTTGGAACAAGGGCTGTCCGTCGGAGCTTCGATGAGGTTCGGCAGTAACCAGACTTGCAGCAAAACAGGGGAGGCAGCAGGTGGCCTTGTTCGGGCATGCAGTAGCGAGCAAAGGCAAAGGATACAGGGCTGGCGGACGTAGCAGTAGGGAGGTGTGGAGCGGCTGCAAAATCGTCGCACAGAGGAGGGGGCGTCGAACATCGGGCGATCACAGATGGAAGTGCTGCAGGGGTGTCGAGCATCGAGCGGAGGCGGAGCAGTGCGGGCTACTGGTGCGATCGTTGGGCAGAGGCACAGGTGTAGGCGGCGGCGACGTTCGAGCGGCGTTGCAAGTGGAAACGAGCAGGTCGTTGCTCGCGGCGTCGAGCGGAGCGGAGGCGGCGTGAGTCCTCAAGCGCTGCTGGTGAAAGCAGAGCAGAAGCGTTGGCGTCGGGGCGGTCATCAGGCTCCGAACGGTGGGCGGCTGTAGGTGGAGCAGAGAGCAGATCTCCAGTGAAGCTGGGTGATGCTGATGCGGCAAGATAGAGCAGGGAACTGGCGACTGGGGGGCGTTGCTGGCGATGGACGAATGGGCAGGGGGCACTCGGGAAGAAGAAGATGATACTGTAGCTTTTGTTTTTCTCTCTCTCATGTCTCCCTCTGCTGTACTTTCTGTTTTGCCCCCCTTCACTTTTCTGCCAAAGCTTTTTGCTTGACTTTTTTCATTTTACCCAAAAAGTCTTTCTCTTTTGTTTTTCTCAAAGGAACGAATACCAACGGGGAAAAACTTTATTTTCTCCTTTCTTTGTGTTGAATTTTTTCGACCTCTAAACTGAGAGAAAAGCCTCCCGGTTCCGAAACCTCTCCTTCCTTTTTATAGAGGAAAGACTCGATGTTGTTAAAGATCTGGAGATATTTACTCAACTTCTTCAACAAAAAAGTGGCTCCAAAATTTGACTGTTGAGTTTTTGAATTCAATTTTTTTTTAAAAAAAATTTGCCTCTAATCAAAGATTATCTTCTAATTACATTTTCTAAAATTAAATTAGGTGTCAACAAGTCCAAACTTAAATGGCCCAAGTTTATTTTTTATAATACATCTTAATTCTCATTTAAATAAATACCTAATTTGCATAATAAAATGGCCAAAAGACTTTGTGACATTAATCCATAAAATCAAATCTATAGGGTGCATAGTCAAGAACAAAGTCTTCTTTATCAAATTGTCCTATAGCACCAACCTTGATCATCCATTAACATAAGATGTATTTCTACCTAAATAATTCTCCATTAAAATACTCGGCATTAATCTATTAAAATCCTTTGGTTAAAAGGCCATAACATAAATCTATAACACTACCATCACCTTTTTTATAGGTCGTAATGCATCCAGAGGTTGCCATGAAATTTTGGGATGCCACATTCTATTTCCCGGAATAGAAAAGTAATCAAGGAATAGGTTCGGAATAGAAATAAAAAGTACAAAAAAAAGTAGCTTCTTATTCTTAAGAGCAATTTCTGGAAATAATTCTTTTTTTTTTATTTTCCCTTTTCTTTTTCTTCTTCTTCCTTGCTGCTTCCGACGGGCCGTTGTTGACTGTTGGCCCCACTGCCGTTGCCCTTGGTCGACCGCTAGCCGCTTGTTGTCACCACCAACCGACTGCCGCCCACCGTGTCAGCTAGTCGGCAGCAGTTAAATGTGTTTCTATTCTTTTTATGGATCGTACCAAATGCATTCCTATTCTTTTTCTTTTTTTTCAAGAATAGAAATTTTATATAATTACCAAACACGTTATTTTACTTGAAAATTGTTCTGGGGAGTAGAAATAAAGAAGAACTATTTCTAAAAAGAAGTTGTTCCTCGGAATAGAAGTGTTTCCATTCGCACCCTAAGTGGTCGAATGGTCACATGGTTACTGATCATTCAACCACATTTCTTACGTAAGAAAAATTACTTACATAAATTCAAGAACTCCTTTCATTTTCACCTTCATTCACATATTATATTCTCTTTTGAAATTTGATCAATCAATAGTTACACCCGCATTCCTTCCTACAAGTTCGTGCACTCTAACGAGTGTTCATAAAATTCTAAATGCAAATGAACGTGTTGAATAAGTAATATAATTATGAGAAAAAAATATTGTCCCACAGAGTTTGATGATTAATGAACTAATTAAATACTAAAAATAGATTAATTCTAAAATTTATCTAACATATCAAAATAGAATTGAAAATAAATTAAAACTAAAAATCTTAAAAGAAAAATTTGGAGACTAAATGCAGTAAATCAATCAAATAAATATGTGAATTTTAATCCACTATATCATTATGTGAATTTTAATACAAACATAAGTGTATTAAAATCTACAAATATTTATGGCTAACGATGAGTCTTTTAGATCACCTTATCAATGAAAGCTACACAAATAATGCGGTATATCTCTATCTACATTTAATTCATGGTTATATAATTATAAGGAATAATTATGTATTATCACTTTTCAATCTCTAACATACACATCAGATCATTCAAGTGGTGACTAGTTACTTAATAGTATTAAGCACAATAATATACAACTCACATGAATGAAATCAGTTGCACACATAAAAATCATGGAATTCATATTGTCATGGTCAAACTACAACGTAGTCCTAACAGAAGAAAATTAGAACTTTGTAGAAAACAAAATGAAATATAAATTAAACCAAATATCTTGAATCAAAGAACAAGAATTATATCACCACTTTTATTTTATCTTAAAAATGTTTGAAAAATTCTTAGAACAATGAAAAACAATCTAAAAATAAAAACCTCTTTGTCCCTTAGGCTCTCACTGTTTTCCTATATATATGATACATCCAAGACCGTTGCTTATTTTTCATATAAAATAATGGAGTATATAAGATAATCTTTGATTTGATATCTATCTTCCAATACTTGCAGATAAAATTAGAAAACAAAATCAATGATTCCATGATTTGATATCTATCTTTCAATGCTTTCTGATTTGTTTTCCTAATTTTTGCCATTCTTTTCCTTATTTTCTCTATATCTCATTATATTGCATAAATAAAGAAAATTTAAATAATTATAAGGAAATCCAAATATTTTCTCATAGATATTGCATTATTTGCTACCTAAAATAGGTAAAATAACTCTATTTATATAGAGTTATCAAACCCCCAAACTTAACATTTTGCTAGTTCTCGAGCAAAAGCAAGATCTAACACATATTCAAGCTAACAACCTCCTCCATGATATCTTCCCATAATTGCTCAAATTCATAATTCAAAGAAAAATATAAATTTCATCCAAACATTGAAATTGATTCATAAGTTAAAATCAATTCTAACTATGTGATCCAAGTGCTTGTGTGTCCTCATTTTTTCCAGATATATACAATCCAGATAAATTCACATTGGTATTTAACCTCTCAATTTTTATTTTATTTTTTTATTATGATTAAATCTCATAGATTTGCTGTTCATTCCTTTTTTCCACTAATGTAAGCTATTCATCCAACCAAAAATCAATAAGATTTTTCTAGGTTTGTAATGTAAGGTTGGGCTAAAGGTATGATAATAGTAATTTTAAGCCATAATCACCCATCAACACATTGATTTCTAGGATCTAATTAAAGCTAATGTCACTATCCCCAATTTCACTCATTCAAGATAATTTTTTTGCCACCACATATTATCATTCCCTTTTTTCCTTCATTTTTTTCATAACTCTTCTTTTTTTTGAATTACTTTATGGAAGAGTTTCTCCCAAAGTCCCTCCTAATATAACATGAAAATTTCCAGCTCGTTGAGTATTCAAAAGACTTACACTATTGGAAGTTGGATAAGGAACCATAAAAGCATTTTTTTTTATTTTTTATGATACACCTCAAACAACCATATCAATCAATTGTTTTTCTTTTTCATGCTCCATTTTTCCTCCCAAATTGCTATTAGGCTCAAATAAACTTTTATCCCAAACAAAATCAACGTGTTCATTAGGGCATGGTGAAAGGGCTAGTACGCACACCTAGAGGGGGGGTGAATAGGTGTATATAAAAATTTTCTTTTTCGCAAGACTTAATAAAATAGATTGCCTTTGGATGATAATAATAAACTTAGGATGTAAACAACTTTGAACAATTCTATAAAGTAATTAGGTAAAGCAACGAATAAGATAAGGAGGTTAGGGTAAGAGAATTTAAACATAAGGTTTAATTCAAGTTTACGTCCACTCTCTCGTGCTGACTGCTCATTGGTTGGATTCCACTATGGATCAAAAGAGATTATATAGCTCGTGATCTTCGACTTCCTCAGTAGAGAGTCTCAGCTTAGTCTCTTCACAAAGTCTCACTATGTGATTCTCTCTTTTTTATACAATGTAAGCTCAATGAATGAAAGAGCAAGGAACTACATAGATTCAGACTTTAAAATTCTTCTTTCATGCACTCCCTCGAACAACTAGAGAGTCCGCCTTAAATACTTCTTCGTGTTTTCATGACCGTTGGCACTTTCCGAAGGAATTCTTCCAATCTACTCGTTGGACAAAATTAATTAAGGTGATCTCGAACCGTTGATTGATTTGTGATGAAAGCCCGTCAATCCTGTTCACCCATACAATCAAGATCTTTGATTTCCGTAAGTAGAACTTTTCAAGTTTGCTCGCCTTTCAAAGGATCTTCAAATCAGAGTAGATTCCAATAAGAATAATCAATCATGTTGATGCTGTATCTAGCCATAAGGTCTTCCAAAAACCATACAAATCGAATCCTTGAAGAAAATCCGTCATTTGGATAAGTCTTCTTTCTTCGTTTATAACTGTTAGTGAGGGCAGACTTTGAATCTTGAGTTAGGCGGTCTTCAGACTTTGACAATAGAGTCTGGAGTTTTTCAAACTTTAACACTTGGGTTTGGAAGTCTTCAAACTAGACCAATGGAAATGTTTTGTCAGCTTTAAAATAATAAATGAGTTTTCTCCAACAATCTCCCCATTTTTTATGATGACAAAACTTTCCTATAGATTTGAAAGCTTTTGCCTTGCAAAACAACACTTAAACAAAACATGATATCTTTATAAAAGATGAGTTGATTAGGACATGGATAGTATCATTTCTGCAACCACAAAAAACATGTTAGTCCTGCAAGATAACTATTCTTCCATAATTAATATCACGGCCTAAGTTACTACAAGCATCAAAAGATCAAATCAGGTTACTTAGTAGTCAAACAATCCAAAGTCAAAAGTCCAATCCATAACCAAACAAAAGATAGGTCCAAAAATAAATCAAAAAGAAGATAAGTCCAAAAATAAATCACACCAAAAGTAAAGCAATTCAAAGTCAAATCTGCATAAACTTCTCCCCCTTTTTGTCAACAGCAAAAAGTGGAGAACGAATAAAAAGAGTTGTTCGAAAAAAGTGGGGTCAAAGTCAAGGCTATTTTGGCAGGCGAATAAGCTGGAATTCTCCCATAGAATTCACTATCTTCTCAAGCTTTGCAAGAGTCTCCTTCAGTGGCTGTAAATCTTCACCCTTCACATTAGTTTGCACTTGAGTCTTCAGGGCGAGTAGCTGTTCTTGCAATGACACTGAAGTAGCCATGAAAGCTTTCTTGAGATCCTTCATCTCATACTCCATACCATATTGCTGTCTCATTAAATCCAATAGGATGTCCAGCAGTTTCAAAAAATCTGCTGTTTGTTCTGGTGCAGCACTAGGTTCAGTCAATTCTGTTCTAGGAGTTTTAAGAATGGATGGATCTTCAGCAGTTCGTCCACCATGACTAGGAGTGAATGCCTCAATGTCTGGTTCAGTATAATGAGAGGCATACACGACCTCTGGATTTGCTGCAGAACGACTCACATCACTAGTAAATACATATGAAGAAATACCTCTTTTTCAATAGCTCTCCCTATTTGTGTGCTTTCAGGTGGAGTAGTGAATTCTTTTTCCTATTCAACTTTAGCTTTAGAGTGATGTTTTTCTTTGTCTTGCGCTCCAACAGTTCCATTCCTTGTCTTCTTAGAGTTGCTCGACAAGGATACAACCAAAGTTGGCTCAAAGGAGTCTTCTCGACCCTTTTCTTCCTCTTCTTTTCTTTCTTTTTCTCATGCTAGTCTTCTTTCTTCCTCTTCCTCTGTCCTCCTCTATTCTTTCTCTTCCTTCTCTATCTCTTCTCTCTCTCCTCTAGATCGTCTCTTGTTTCTTGAAGGCTGACAAAACTCTTCAAGTTCCTTAAGGCTGAAAGAGTCATCGTGTCCTCATTTTCTTTATCCTGCAAGATGAGAGTTCTCTTCTTTTTCACTGGAGCATCCATGGGCTCATTTTCTTTCCTCTTGACTACTATAGAGTCTTGCTTCTCCTTGATAGGAGACTTCTCCTTCATGCGTTTTAATTCCTTGTTAAGCTCTTTCAGATGCATCTTTGTGACCATCTTAAATCTAATCACCATCGGAGTAATGCTTGTCAAACACAAAGGTGCAGGAATGTGAATTTTGAAATGTCTGAAAAGGGGTGTGATAGAGCAGAATAAGGAAGTTGTCCCTTATCTTTCACCACTGTCCTGTACATGTGAAACAGGATGGTGTGAGGCAGAGATAATTTGTAGCTAGCGTTGATAGCATACATCAACTTTGCTTCATAATGAGATATATTAGTTTTGGATGTTGATTTTGGATTGATGCAGGTGATCACAATTTTGTGTAGCAAGACGTTGGAGGCATTCATCCTAGTGTAGGAAATCTTGCCATCAACATACCTATCTCGTACCAATTCCAGTGTAGCGTGAGCAACAAACACATTAATTAGTTGGAAACTCATTCTTTCCACCCCAATTAAGTCAGCCAAAATGTCTACATCCACAAAAACTTCCTTATCCCTCATTGTGAAAGAAAATTTATTTGCATCCAAAAATGATAGATTCGAATAGAAGTAGTCTGTGAGCTTTGTAAGAGCAATTGTAGACTCAAAACAAAAATGCTCCAATTGAAGAAGTGCAAACTTCTCCCTCAAATTTACTTGCACGGAATCGAGAAAAACAAAGTTAACACTCCTAGGGTTCATAACCCCTATTTTCAGCAATTTTGAGTAAACTTTCTTGTGCTCCTTCGACCGAAATAGACTTGCTCCATCACCACCAGCATTTGCAACCACTCCTATCCTAGGCTGGAAATGTGCGTACATCCTTTCGTCATCGTCCTTTCCTTCTGGTTGATTAAACGTGCAAAAACGCAGATCACTGGGAAAGTTGGCAAAAGTCTTTTCAACCAACCCTTTTTCTGCAATGCCCAACTTCTACATATTGCGCAAGAATAAAGTTTCATTCTTGTAGCCACTCTCTCAGATATTCATCGATTAAGGACATAACAGTACCTCCTTCTTTTAACTTAGAATAAAGCTTGAAAACAACTTTAGGTGTCAGCGTTCTTATAGGTTTAATATCTTCCACTATTTCTTCTTTTGGTTGAGACGATGGAGGAGATTGACGGTGTTGAGAATGTTGTTGTTGCTGACTCGGTTATTGCTGAGGAGAGTCATCTTCCTCGGTAAGATCGAAATGCGTAGGACCCTCAAGCATGTGATGTGGTCCCCTACTTGCGATTCTTGAAGACTTTCTTGAAGACATTGTTGCTCTAAGGGAGAAATTCTTGTACTTGCTCGAAAAAGATGAAATCTTTTGGATTAAACAAGAGTGAAAGTGAAAGCAAGTGAGAGTGTTGTATTATAAGGTTTGAGAGTGAAAGTGGAGAAGATGACAATCGATAGTATATATAGCAGGTAAATCAGGGCGTACGAAATGTCACAAAGGAAAAAGTAAAAAACTACCTTTTTCAAAAAATGAAAAACTGTCTTTTTGAAAATCAATTCAAATCTTGAAAAGATAAATTCTAAAAATAAAAAAAAGGCAAGAGATGATTTAAAATATCAATATACCAATTTTAAAAAGCATAAAAACTTATGCATTTTTCAAAGAATTAACTTACAGTCGTAATTTTTAGTCATTCTGAGTTTGAACACCTTCAGACTTTACCTCTGAGTCTGAACACCTTCAGACTTTATTTGATAGAAGATATGATATTTAGTCTAGTGCAAATAGACTCGAAAAGACTTTTTTCCAATGGCTTTGTAAATATGTCCGCCAGTTGATTCTTTGAGTCAATGAACTGAATCATAACTTCTCCATTTTGAACATGATCCCTAATAAAATGATGTCGAATCTCTATATGCTTTGCTCTTTGTGAGATTAATGACACCGGTGTTGTCATATTTGATCTCGGTGCATGATTCTTTAATTCCAAAGTCTCTTAGCTGTTGTTGTATCCACAGTATTTGAGAGCAGCAACTTCCAAGAGCCACATATTTTGCTTTGGCTATTGAAAGAGCTGTGGTATTCTATTTTCTCGAAAACCATGATACCGGCTTGTTACCAAGCAGTTGACAGGTACCAAAAGTACTCTTTCTATCCACTTTGCATCCTACTAAATCTGCGTCTGAATATCCAAGGAGAGTAAAGTCTCATTCTTTGGGGTACCATAGACCTAGCTTTGCAGTTGTTGCAACGTATTTAATAATGCACTTTGCAGCAGTGAAGTGAGATTCTCTGGGGTTTGATTGGAATCTAGCATTGTTAGGTCTAGATGCAGTAAGGTAAAGAAGTGAACCAATAATGGTCCCATATAGCTTTTGATCTACGCTCTTTCCTTCTTCATATTTATCCAGTTTCGAAGAACTTGACATTGGCATCTTTGTCTTTTTGCAATTCTCCATCTTGAACTTCTTGATGAGATCCTTTGCATACTTTTCTTGGTGAATGAAAATTCCTTCCTTGGATTGTTAACTTGTAATCCCAGAAAGAAGATTAACTCACCCATCATGCTTATCTCAAATTCATCCTGCATGTATCTTGAAAACTTCTTGCACAGATTTTCATTAGGTGAACCAAATATAATATTATCGACATAAATCTGAATAAGCAAAAATCTTTACCCTTTCTTTTGATAAACAAGGCAGTATCTACTTTCCTTTAACAAAACCTTTTTGAGTTAGAAATTTACTTAACCTTTCATACCAAGCTTGAGGTGCTTATTTTAATCCATATATGGTATTTTTTAGTCTGTAGACTGAGTTTGGTTTTCTTGGATCTTCAAAACCAGGTGGTTGTTCCACATAGACTTCTTCTTGGATAAATCCATTTAGGAATGCACTTTTCACGTCCATTTAGAATAACCTGAAATTTTTATAGCAAGCAAAAGCAAGTAATAATATAATTGCTTCTAACCTCGCTACTGGTGCATATGTCTCGTCATAGTCTTTCCCTTCTTCTTGTGTATATCATTTAGCCACAAGTCTTGCTTTGTTCTTGATCACTTTTCCTTGCTCATCCATCTTGTTTCTAAAAACCCATTTAGTTCCAATAACAAACTTACCTTTAGGTTTAGGAATTAACTCCAAAACATCGTTAATGCTGAACTGTCTGAACTCTTCTTGCATAACTTCAATGCAATTTTCATCAACCAAGACTTAATCTATAGTTTTGGGTTCAATATCGGAAACAAGTGCTAGAGCACTAGACTCTTCACACCTTTTGGATCTGGTGCGAACTCCTTCATCAATGTTGCTAATGATGAGTTCCTTGGGATGACTTGACTTATGCTTTCAGCTACTAGTTGGTTTGTTAGTCTGCTGATCTTCTGTTTCAGTTGAATCTTGAACTTCATGAGTCTGAACCACTTCGAGGGCATTAGATTTTGCAATATCTAGAGCAAGTTCAGGTTCTTCAAGTTGAGTCTGATCCAGTTGATTCTGCATTGAGTTTTGAAACTTGATGTTCATAGATTCATCCACAGATTGAATTTTCTTATTGTATACTCTGTAGGCTTTGCTTGTAGTTGAGTATCCAAGGAAAATTCATTCATTTGATCTTTCTTCAAACTTAATAGTTCAATCATTTACATTCTTTAAAATAAAACACTTACCACCAAATACATGAAAGTAAGAAACAATTAGCTTATTTCATTTGAGTAACTCATAAAGAGTTTTCTTCAGAATAACAAGCTGTAAAAACTACTTCAGCCCAAAATGAAGAGAAAATATTACTCTCTATTAAGAGCGTTCTAGCCATCTCATGCAAAGATCTATTCTTTCTTTCCACAACCCCATTTTGCTCTGGAGTATATGAGGAAGAGAAAACGTGCTGAAGACTAGAGTCATCACAGTATTTTGCAAAGTCATGGTTTTCAAACTCACCTCCATGGTCTGTACATATTCTAGTAATAGCATACCCCTTTTCATTTTGAATTTTCTTTGCAAATTTTGAAAAGTAAGAGAATGTTTCAGACTTACTTGCCAGGAAGTATACCCATGTAAAATGAGAATAGTTATCCACGATTACTAGGCAATATCTCTTTCCACCAATGCTTTGAGTTCTGGTTGGTCCAAAGAAATCCATATACAAAAGCTGCAAAACACGATTAGTAGAAACATGATTTATAGATTTAAAAGACATTTTAACCTGTTTTTCCAACACACATAGTGTACATAATTCAGATTTTTGATACTTCAAATTGGGTAGTCCACGGATAAGCTTATTAGAGGAGATCTTAGCAATCTACTTCATGTTGATATGGCCAAGCTTTCTATGCCAAATGTTTGCTTCATCTTGAATAGATATTAGACATTGAGAGCTTTCATATTTTATATCCAGAAGATAAATATTCCCATATTTTCATCCAGTGAAGGATTGAGAGAGATCTTTACTGGTTCCCGAACATATGTCCTCTTAGAAATTAATCTTGAATCTAGTATTGCACAGTTGACTAATGCTTAGAAGATTATAATTCAAACCTTCAATTGAGGAGACATTGTTGATTGTGAGACTTCCAATCCTCATAGTTCCACATCCAACAATCCTTCCTTTGCTATTTCCACCAAAAGACACATTTCCTCCTTTTACTTGGATAAGCTTGATAAAACAGATTGAATCTCCTGTCATATGTCTTGAGCAGCCACAATCCAAGTACCATTTAATCTTTTTCTTGATAGTGACCTTGACTTTACTGTAGGAGTCTAAGTCTGAATCTGAGTTTGTCTCAAAATCTGAGTTTGATTCTGAATTCGCCATCAAATAGATATTGGCATACTTTTCATCACTTTCCTCACATTTTGTATCGCTCCATGTTTTTGCTTTAAGAGCCTTCTTGAATTTCTCTATTTGACCTTTCTTTTTCTTTAGCGAAAGGCAGTTGGGTCTAATGTCTCCCTTTTTCTTACATTCGAAACAAACCACATCATTGTTGATCTCATTATCCTCATTTGATTTCTTTTGAAATCTTTGATTACCTTGCTTCTTCCAGTTAAACCAATTTTCCCTTCCTATTTAACTTTATGAGTCTCCTTATCATGAGTGCTAGCTCTTCATCATCCAAGCCGTCTTCAGAATCTGTATCATCATAATAATCGTTAGACTTTAAGGCAATTGACTTCTTACCTTTGGGATCTTCTTTCTCATTGATTTGGTCTACTTCATATGATTGAAATGTGCCAACCAATTCGTCTATAGAAAGAGGCATGATCCTCGGGGTTTCTCTTATAGAAGTCTTTATGTGGTTCCAGTCTTTGGAGAGTCCTCTCAGCAATTTATTAACCTTCATTGGTCATGATATTGGCTGTCCCTGATATACTAGACCTTTACAATTTCTATAAAACGACTAAACATTTCAGTATGGATTCTCCTGGCTTCATCTTGAAGGCTTCATACTGTTCGAGTAAGATATTGATTTTTGTTTCTTTAACTCGATCAATTCCTTCGTAAGTGACGTGCAACCTATTCCAAACTTCTTTGACTGTTTCACAAGATGAAATCCTGTTATACTCAGTAGGAGATAAATCACAATATAATGAATAAATTGCTTTTGCATTAAGAGATTGTCTCTTAGTTATTTATGCTTGTGTCAATTCTCCAGCATCTGCAATTTCCTTCCCAAATGTTGATGTAGCTTTAAGAATGATTCCTTTTTCTACTACATCCCATTCTAGGGGATCTTTCGATCTCAGGAATGCCTTCATTTTGTTTTTCTAAACGTTGTATTCCTTCCCATCAAAGTAGGGAGGTCTGGTGTTGCTTTGGCCTTCAACCAAACTTGGAGCGAAAATACTAGCCATAAAAGATTTTTAGCTCAAAAGTAAAAACACTTTTATAAACCGAGCACCAAGCTCTGATACCAATAGAAAGGGGGGTGAATAGGTGTATATAAAATTTTTCTTTTTCGCAAGACTTAATCAAATAGATTGCCTTTGGATGATAATAATAAACTCGGGATGTAAACAGCTTTGAACAATTCTATAAACTAATTAAGTAAAGCAACGAATAAGATAAGGAGGTTAGGGTAAGAGAATTTAAACACAAGGTTTATAGTGGTTCGGCTTAATCCAAGCCTATGTCCATTCTTCTGCGTTGACAACCCACTGGCTGGATTCCACTATGGATCAAAGAGATTATACAGCTCGTGATCTTCGACTTCCTCAGTGGAGAGTCTCAGCTGAGTCTCTTCACAAAGTCTCATTATGTGCTTCTATCTTTTTTATACAATGTAAGCTCAATGAATGAAAGAGTAAGGAACTACAGAGATTCAGACTTTGACATTCTTCTTTCATGCACTCCCTTGAATAACTAGAGAGTCCGCCTTAAATTCTCCTTCATGCCTTCACGACCGTTGGCACTTTCCAAAGGAATTCTTCCAATCTACCCGTTGGACATAATCAATTAAGGTGATCTTGAGCTATTGATTGATTTGTGATGAAAGCCTGTCAATCTTGTTTGCCCATACAATTAGGATCTTTGGTTTCCATATGTAGAGCCTTCCAAGTTTGCTTGCCTTTCAAAGGATCTTCAAATCGGAGTAGATTCTAGTAAGAATAATCAATCATGTTGATGCTGTATTCAGCCATAAGGTCTTCCAAAAACCATACGAATCGAATCCTTGAAGATAATCTGTCATCTGAATAAGCCTTTTTTCTTCGTTTGGAACTGTTAATGAAGGTAGACTTTGAGTCTTGAGTCTGGCCGTCTTCAGACTTTGATGATAGAGTCTGGAGTTTTTTAGATTTTAACACTTGGGTCTAGAAGTTTTCAGACTAGGCCGATGGAAACGTTTTGTCAGCTTCAAAACAATAAAGGAGTTTTCTCCAACACATGGGACAATGGTATAATTTGATAAAAGTTAGGGTAAACATATATAGGTGCCAATGAAAAATTGGATAATAATTAATGTTCAATGGGGGTGACTAGGTATAAATAAATAGGGTTGGCTTGAAAGGCTCAATCGATCTAAAAAGTGCCTACAAAATTTTCTTAGTTAGATGTAATTTAGGATTTCACCTCAAGAGAAAATCAAGCAAATTCTAAGATATGAGTGAGACGTTTGCTTATTGTGATCACTTTCAAAGTAGGGCTTCAAACGTTGATCATTTATCTTGAATGTGCTCTAGATGTCATGCGCAACTTCAATCGTTTCATTTGGGAATACATATGTAACTATGAAAGGACCAAACCATCAAGACTGTAACTTTTCTAAAAAAAAAGTTAAGATGAGAATTATAAAGTAAAACTTTTTGACCAATTTTGAACTCTCTTCTAAATATGTGCTTGTCATGCTATCTTTTTATATGCTCCTTATACAACTTAGAATTTTCATAGGTCTCATTGTGAAATTCTTCTAAGTTATTTAGTTGCAACAATCTTTCTTTACATGCAGACTACATGTCAAAATTTAGAAATTTTAATGCCCAATATGCTTTATGCTCTAATTCCACTAGTAAGTGATAAGCCTTCTCAAATACTAGCCTAAAAGGAGACATCCCATTTGGGGTATTGAACGCTGTCCTATAAGCTCATAGTGCATCATCAAGTTTCATTGACCAATAACATTCAGATTGTGAATCTTAACTGTAGTTTTGGTGGTACCAAAATGGCCACCGGTCTCTCCGTTATGACAATGATGTAGAATGTTCACCCTCTCTTCATATGGAACACAACTTCTTATAACCCAGTCTACACATACTTTAAACAAGAAAAGTTCTTCTAAAAAATAATTTTTGACATCAAAAAAGAATTTTTTTCTTCTGTTGATATGATAATTTAGGAGGAAGAATATCACTTACCAAATAATTTACAAAGTAAGTGTACTAGGGAATTTTTGTAGATTTGATGGAAACAATTATCTTTGTGACATCCTGATTTTCTGATTTTGCTTTCGATCGAATGAGTTGGGTTTTTCATCGACGCGCCTATAGAATTTTTCTTTGAGCTAATCACTCATGAGATAACTAATCTATCTGGTAAAGCCATTAAGGAGTTTAATGCAATAGACTTGAGAATTCAACCCGAAATCGATTGTTCGACCATGCTATTTGCAAGGGTCAGTATGGCACTGTCAAAATTGATCAGAGATCGGAGATAGGTCGATTCGATAGAGGCATGTGATTAAAGTGTCACCTAATTGCAAAATTCTCCTCGATGGCACTACACTAATTTTTCTGTCATTTATGTATCCTGTGCCCGTATTTGAAAGCTTGAGATTTTCACAACTACCAAGAGTCACCAATGAGTTGAAGATGTAAAATGTGGCTAAAAAATAATGAACCACAGGTCAAATGCACTAAAATTCCATAAAGCTACTTGGTAGGTTAGGTCGCGCTAAAATTGCGTTCGCTTGAAATTAACTGCGAAATTGAATCCGATTTTAAAAATTGAAAGTTCTGCCATGTTATGATCTATTTTAGGAATATTGACTCATCCTCCGAAGAATTTTCAGAAAATCCGAGTTATCGGCAAATATTCAAAGTTGGATGTTTTTGGACCAAGAAAATTATAGGACTATTTTTGGTTGCATTTTTGGCATTCAATTTAGACTAAATGGCAAGGAAAAATGTTGAATTTGATGTGGACACCTTGGAAAAATTTATGGGTACCAATTTGAGTCCAATTGAGTTGGAATTGAGTTGGATTTGGAGGGGAAATGTCACAAATTCGTAGGTCCAAGGGGCTACAACATTTCAGCTTCTTCCATGGCTTGTTGGGAAAGATTTGTGAAGGAAAAGAGGCTGAGGATGAGGCAGCAGCTGGTGGGCTTTGTGATGAGTATTGGAGATATTTTGAGAAGACTTTAAGGCATTTTGGTGGTCCCCCTTTAGCAGCTGTCTTCTTCTTCTTCCTTGGCTTGCTTTATCCATTGTTATGGTCATTTGAGAACTCAAGAAAACCAGGAAATCGACCAACACCCTTGCAGTCGAGCCAGCCACCATCCGAGTAGCCGAGCACCGCCTATAGCCGCTGCTCGCTCACGTGTTGTTCGCGCATCCTTGTCACTCGTGCCTGTCGCCCGTGCCTTGGTCGTCGACTGCCAGAGTTGATTCAGTTGCCTACTATTGCCGTTGAGCTACTTTGCTACCTGTCCAAGCCGATTGGTTTGGCCCCTCGTCGTTCCAACCTGTTTCAGCCGTGAAGCCCTTCGGTTCAGCCTTGGATAGAGGCCGAACCTCATAGCCTAGTCGTGAGCTTCGTGGGCCTTTTCCAGGCCTGTCCATACCTCCTTTGGCATCACTCCAGGCTTGTGTCTCGCTTGCCTCCATGTCACCGTTGCCGTTGACTCACCGGCCCGCTAATCTGATGAGTTTACTTGCTAAACTCTGCTTAGGGAGTTAATGACATTTACTAGGTAATTATATTAGGCTAAGTATGGCTTAGGTGGTTAGTTATTTTTGATTAGTGATTTAATTACTTAATTATGATTGTTAGGTGGTTAGAATAGATTGATTAGGGGCTAAATAGATTGTACTACTTATGTAGATAGGTGCATTAATTTTCTAGGCCCATTTAGGTGGTTAAATTAGCGTTCCAGCCTAGGTTTGCATTCATTTAATCATATTTGTAATTTATTTAATTATTTAATATTTTTCGAAAATTATATCGGGATAGCCCGTAGCCGGAATTTCATGCTGATTGCAGTGGTGTGATTAGTTTATGCAATTGATTCTTAAATTGTGCAATTGATTGCTAATTTATGCAATTGGATGTTGATTGATGATTTGTGATTTATTATTTCAAAAATGAGTTTTTGGTATTTAATTAGAAAATACCGAGTGTTCTTAATATGAAGAAAACATGTCAAGCATATTATTTAAATTGAGGCCTTTGAGTGTAAAGCACAATGTCCTTGGCTATGTTTGAATGTGTGTGTGGTCATGATTAGGACCCGTCACCCACCGAGAGTCGAGGAGACAATACCGTACCATCAACTGGGGAGTTGATCGGATTGTCGATTGGGAAGTTGATTGGAGGAAGTTAGCCGTACCGCTGACTAGGTAGTTAGCCATACCGTCAACTGGGGAGTTAACTGTGGCCAATGGGCTGTAAGAACTGGAACATGCATGAGTGATTGAAATAGCCGCACCTGATTATGGGATGAAATTGTGTTGCACAGAATGGGATGTGTTATAATGATTTGGCCTTATAATTGGGACCCATGTGAGTATTTGATGATTGATGTGTAGTGTTCCAGTTGTTCAATATGTTTGTGGTATGCATATGTAGATGAACTGTACTAATGTGTAGGGAGGTGCTGAGGTGAGTTGAGTCTTCCATATTCTATGCTTAAACTACCTCTGGGTGTATTATTTTCCTAATCAGGGTTTAGGGGGTGAACTTACTGAAACATTGTCTCATCCCATCGTAGGCTAATCTTTTCAAGTCCTCAGTCTGGAGATGCCAGAGGTGTCGTGGAGGATCCCAAGCTAGAGTCGAAGGGATCTAAAGTGGAGGTTGTCCAATAGATCTCTTAGAGTAGACCTTAGGGTACAGACTTGTAGGAATGACTTGATTTGTATATACAACGTGATTGGTGAAATTGGTCGTCCTGCTTGTCTATCCCATGTTTGTTGTTATCTGAGTATGTCATGAGTTCGCTTCTGCATGTGCAATAAAATGATTGGGTCAGCGTGTCCTGGGAGTGTCACAATTTTATCGACCACCGAGAGATGTTTGAGTGCATGTGGTTCGTGGGGTGACATCCCTGCTCAAAATAGTATCAGAGCTGGTTAGTGTATGGAGTGATAAGGTTCGATGGGTTATGGGATAGTTAGTGGGAAATGCATTTTTCTTATGCATATGCATGTGATTGATTAGCTAAATGGTAGATTGTTTGGTGTGAGTCACTTAGTTTTCTAATTTTGTGTGGAATTGGAAAGCAGGTGTCTTTAAAGATCCTACAGAATGAGCGATCTGGAGTAGAGGACTTCTCGAAAGAGGACGGTCGCATCAGTCACTCGGGGTAGGATGCCGACTAGGATCGGTGCCTGAGGTAGAGTGTAGGCTCAAGCTAACGCGAGTGAGAGAGCACCACCGTAGGTTGGTGCTGGTATAGCAGCACCCGGTGATCCTAGAATAGACGGGATCGTATAGGTGCTAGAGACTTTGGGAAACTTGATAAAATAGCAAATTTAGAACCAAGCCACCGCCACTACAGCCGCTGCTACTGCTATTGCCAATGTTGCTGTTGCTATCACCGCTGATGCCACAACCATTGCCGTACCTGCCGAGGTTCCACCTGGGAACGTGGTTGCTGAGAGGCCAATGCACAAACTAGTGGAATAGTTTCTGAAGTTGAACCCGCCAAGGTTCACAGGTGTAAGAGATCCCAATGTTGCAGCCTTCTGGATCTAGGACTTGGAGAAGGCCTTTGCACTGTTTAGGTGCATAGAGGAAGAAAAGGTTGTCTTTGCAGTCTATCAACTGCAGGGAAACACAAGCACCTGGTGGAGGGCCACTGGAGGAATAGTGTTCCTAGAAGGTGTAGTTCCAGAGTGGAATGCTTTCATTGGAGTGTTCAATGGAAAGTACGTCTCTGACTGCGCCAGAGAGTAGAAAATGGAGGAATTCCAGCGCATTCGCTAAGGAATGATGACAGTGCACTAGTATGAGGTGAAATTTGCAAAGCTGTCGCAGTACGCCCCCAGACTGATAGTGGATTCGACAGACAGAGATAGGAGGTTTAGGATTGGCCTCCGACCGGAGCTGAAGAATTCGATGGTGTCGTTCGATCTGAAAGACTACAATGAGTTTTATGGACGGGCCCATCTAATAGAGAGGAATCTAAGCAAACAAGCCAGCATCTGGATTGCGGTTTGGGTTGAATAGGGATGGAAATAAGTTTGGGAAGAAGCAGATGTGAGGAGGAGAATATTCCATTCCGCCCAATTGAAGGGGTAGAATCGAAAAGCTGGCACCCAACCCAAACGGTGTGTGCCGAATTTGTAAAAGAAAGCGTGGATCAACCCCGTGTCCTGGCAGAACGAGAGTGTGTTACAGTTGTAAGCAGCACGGCCACCAAGTAAAGGACTGTCTGCATAGGTCTAGGGAAGCACAGGCACCATTACTGCAAATAGAGCATAGCTAGGATGGCGAAGGGGAGGGGAATGAATCAAGCTGTACACTGAACAGGAAGGACCGTGTTTCAAGAACAATTTTATCAGAGTGGAGCAGCGGAATTTTGGTTAAACTTGTAGACTTTTAGTTTGTTGTAATGAAGTCTTAGAAAGGATAATCGTTAACTAGAGTTATACTTGACGATTTTGCATATATATAACTTTGTTGTCATATATAAAAATGATTGGCTCAAGGAGCTTTTTATTGTAATTAATTGTTGTCGTAAGGTAATACAGTTTAACTTGTTGGCGAGTGAAAGTTTCGAGTTTATCGGAGATCGAGAAGGACCCTCAATTACCTTTAATCTTGTCACTTGAGGCAACTCGGTTGTTAAAGGTGGGTTGCCGAGGTTACTTGGCAATTGTTGTGGATACGACAGTTGAGGAACACGAAAGACAGTTAAGGATAGTACTGAAGACTCTGCGAGATCATGGATTGTATACTAAGTCCAACAAGTGCGAGTTTTGGCGACAGAAGAATCAGCGAGAAGAAGAGGAGCAAGCCAAGATCAAAGAAGAAGAGGAGCGGCGAGAGAGGGAGAAAGAAGTTGAAGAAGAAGGAGAAGAAGAGCAAGAAAAGTCTGCAGCTGAACTGGAGACAAGGAGAATCAAGACTCAGAAGAGCATGATAATCACTCTTCCCCTCTTGATGTCCTAGAGACAGGGGGAGTTGGCGAGCAAAGGTCCACACCTCATGCTGCCAATAGTGAAGGTCTAAGACAATCTCCAGCAGACCCAGAAGAAATTCAGGCTTCTCAAATGCCTGAAGAGGGACACGATACGTCGACCCCAAATCTGCAAGATCGTACGAAAGCGCCATCGTACGCATTCACTCCATCGGAAAAAGCAAATGCAAGTACACAGACAGACAATTCTGCAGATTTTTGTCGCATCATGGATATTCTTCTAGAAATGCGTGGCCAGATATATGCTCTGGACTGTGAAATTCAAGCCATGAAGAATGCTGGACAAGCATCTTCAGTCACCCTAGAGGATAAAATGAAAGACCTCGCTCTGCAACTTCAAGCCAATGCCAAAGGAGAGGAGGTAGCTCAACTAAGGGAGGACTTGAAGAGGCTAGAAGGCGTAGTCCAGTCCATGGGAGATTTCCAGATTGTGCGCATTCCCAAGCAGACATGACTCATTTCTCACCTTTTTAATGATGACAAAAAGGGGGAGAAAGCAATTTGAACCAACCAACCAACCAACTTTCTTTGACTTTAAATTTGTTTGAGTGTGTTTGTTTTTGAACTTGAGTGAACTTGGATGTGAATTTGAATCTGACTGAATTGGCTGTGGATTTAAATGCTTGACTGTTTGCATTTATTTCAAGTATTGTTATATGGTATTACTCATGAAAGACTAACCAATTTTCTGTGGATGCAGAGTCTGGTTGTTTTGTTAAATCTTTATGAGATAGCCATATTGCTTGAGAAATGTTTTTTGCAGGTCAAAGAGGTTCAAATCTACAGGAAAATTTTGTCACCATCAAAAAGGGGGAGATTGTTGGAGAAATCTTTCCAGAATATTTTGAAGTTGACAAAACGTTTCTTTCAGTCTAGTCTGGATATCTGCAGATCGTCTATTTTAAAGTCTGAAGACTTTCTGATCACCAGACTCAAGATTCAAGACTCAAATCTCAAGACTCAAGACTATTCTCATTGACAGTCTTTCTGATCCAGTGGCGAAGGAAATCCAGAGACGAAGTTATGGTTGAGGATTTAATCCTATTCTCTGGAGAAGATCTTTTTGGCTGGATAATCATAACGGATTCTTTTTGTTCATACCTAGATCAATTGAAGATCCGATGGTCGACGAAGTATTCTTGGAATGTTCTATTCTTGGAAACCAAGATCCTGATTGTATGGGCGAACAGGATTGATGGGCTATTGTCAGGTTCCTTTTATAGCTCGAATGATCTTCTTGATTGATTCCGTCCAACGGGTAGATTGGAGGAATTCCTTTGGTAAGTGCCAACGGTATGATGGCATAAAGGAGTATAAAAAGGGAAGACGTTCTAGTTGTGAAAGTGTGTGATCAATAGAGAAATTCCAGAGTCTGAAGCACCTTGATTATTAGTCGATACAGTCTGAGCGAAATTGTATACACAGAGAGTGTCTATACTTGGTGATACCTTGAGCGAGTGTGGTAGAACATCTACACCTAGAAATCAAGGAAGATCAACACTGTAACATTTCTTTGTTCATAGTGGAATCCAGCCAAATTGGCTGTCAGTGCAGAAGAGTGGACGTAGGCTTGGATCAAGCCGAACCACTATAAACCGCGTGTTTAATTCTCTCTTTCCTTTACTTAGTCTTACGTTGATTATTACTTATTGCAAATCCTTCAATTGTCTAAGTATTGCGCAATTATCAAGAAAAATCTTTATATACCTATTCACCCCCTCTCTAGGTACTCGTACTAGCAATATCACTTTGACGCTGAAAGAGAATCTATTCGCATTCAAGAAGTTAAGATTTGAATAGAAATATGCGGTTAGTTCAGGATAGGCCTCTGTAGTGTCGGAGCAGAACTTTTCAAGTTGAAGATAATTGAACTTTTCCCTCAAGTTCACATTCACAGCATCTAGAAAATCAAAATCCACACTCCTAGGGTTTATCACCCCACGCTTCAGCAATTTTGAGTACGAATCCTTTTGTTCCTTCAATCTGAACAAGTCTCCCATTTTTCCTTGATTTTCAACCATAATACCCATTCTCGGTTGAAATTGGCTGTACATTTTATCATCATCATTCACATCTACAAGATTCACTCCCCAATCACGAGGATCACTTGGGATATTCGCAATGGTTTCTTCTGCCACCCCTCTACGAGCAATTCCCAAACTTTCCATTTTTCGCAAAAAAGATATATTCATTTCTATATCATTTGTCTTTAAGAAAATCATCGACATACTTCAAAGGAATATGAGTCCCCTTTAAAGCACGATACAGCTTATAAATAAAAGCGGGCTTTTGAACTCTTACAGGATCTGCATCCTCGATGATTTCTTCCTCTTGTTGATGATCAACGCCTTGAGGACTAGATGGAGGAGAGTGACACTGCTAAGAATGTTGTGGGCTCTGCTGCTGATCTGGAGACACTTCTTCTTCGGTGAGATCGAAGTGCGTAGGCCCCTCACTCATTCGTCGTGGTCCCCTGCTTGCGATTCTCAAAGACTTTCTTGAAGACGACATCTTTCTCAGTTTTTGGAAGATTCTTTACTTGATTTTCCCAAGAAAGATGACTACTTTTTCGAAGATTAAACAAGGGAAGAAAATGGGAATGGAAGATCGATGCTTTCTAGGGTTTTTGAGAGTAAAGTGAAGGGAAATCGACAGTGCACAATCGGTTAAAAAGAGAGATATATGAATCGTCACGAAGGAAAATAAAAAGATGCCTTTTCAAAATAACTGTCCTTTTTCTGCGAAAATAGTCATTTCAAAAAATAACTTCCCTTTTCAAAAGGAAATGATGGAATAATTACGTCAATTAAATATAGCAATAATTAAACACAGTCTGACGATCGTACCTCTTCAAGATAAGATGAGAGAGAGAGAGAGAGAGAGAATTACTTACAGTCAAAGTCTTGTATGTCTGAGTCTGAGGGTCTTTAGACTTTGATTTCCTCATACCTCAAAATGTTGAGTCTGGAATGGATAGTTTCAAATTGATTTTTCTCCAAAGGCTTTGTAAATATATCCGCCAATTGATTCTTTGAGTCAACAAATTGAATTGAAACATCTCCATTTTGAACATGGTCTCTAATAAAGTGATGTCGAATCTCTATATGCTTTGCTCTTGAGTGAAGAATTGGATTTTTGGTGAGATTCATAGCACTGGTGTTGTCATAATTAATCTCCGTGCATGAGTCTTCAATTCCAAAGTCTCTTAGCTGTTGTTTTATCCAGAGAATTTGCGAACAACAACTTCTGAGAGCTATATACTCTGCTTCTGCTGTAGAGAGAGCTACTGTACTTTGCTTTCATGAAAACCAAGACACTGTCCTGCCTCCAAGTAATTGACATGTACCCGAGGTGCTCTTTCTATCGACTCTGCATCCAGCAAGGTCTGCGTCTGAATATCCAAGAAGAGTAAAGTCTCCCCTTTTTGGATACCAGTGATCAAAGCTTGAAGTTGATGAAATATATTTGATAATACGCTTTGCTGCATTGAAATGAGATTCTTTTGGGTGTGATTGAAATCTGGCACAAATGCAAACACTAAACAAAATGTTAGGTCTAGAAGCAGTAAGATAAAGAAGTGAACAGATGATACTCCTGTATAACTTTTGGTCGACTTTCTTTCCTCCTTCATCTTTGTCTATCTTCAAGGAACTTGACATTGGTATGTCAGCCTTTTTGCAATTATCCAGTCCAAACTTTTTGACAAGATCATTTACATATTTTTCTTGATGAATGAAAGTTCATTCCTTCAGTTGTTTTACTTGAAGCTCGAGAAAGAATGTTAACTCACCCATCATGCTCATTTCAAATTCATCCCGCATAGTCTTAGAGAATTTCTTACACAGACTTTCATTAGAAAATCTGAATATAATATCATCGACATATATTTGAACAAGCAGAAAAATTTGACTTTCTCTTTTAATAAATAAAGTAGTGTCTAATTTATCTTTCACAAAACTGTTTTGGATTAAAAACTTACTTGGTCTGTCATACTAGGCTCGAGGTGCTTGCTTTAAGCCATATAAGGCTTTTTTGAGTCTGAATACTGAGTCTAGTTTCCTAGGGTCTTCAAACCCAGGTGGTTGTTCCACATAAACTTCCTCATGGATGAATCCATTTAGTAAGGCACTTTTGACATCCATTTAGAATAGCCTGAAATTCTTATGACAAGCAAATGCAAGTAATAAACGAATCGCTTCTAACCTTGCTACAGGTGCATAAGTCTCGTCATAGTCGATCCCTTCTTCTTGTGTGTATCCCTTGGCCACGAGTCTAGCCTTGTTTCTTATGACTTTTCCTTTTTCATCCATCTTGTTCCTGAAAACCCATTTAGCTCCAACAATTGATTTACCTTTTGGTTTAGGAGTCAGCTCCCAGACATCATTAATTCTGAATTGTCTGAGTTCTTTTTGCATAGCTTCAATCCAACTCTCATCGGATAGAGCTTCTTCTATGCTTTTGGGTTCTATTTCAGAAATAAGAGCCACAACACTAGACTCTTCTCGCCTTTTGGATCTTGTGCGAATTCCTTCATTAATGTCACCAATAATAAGATCTTTGGGATGACTGGACTTATGTTTCCAGTTGCTTGTTAATTTATCAGATTGATGGTCACTTCATTCACTTGAATCTTCAACAGTCACTTGTTGCTTGTCCTTCAAAGTCTGAGCTGCTTCTTCATATTTAGACTTTGTAGAGTCTGGAGCAGGTTCAGTCTCTTCAAGATGAGTCTGAATAGATTCATTTTGTATAGAATTTTGGAATTTGACATTCATTGATTCTTCAACAGTTTGAGTCTTCTTGTTGTAGTCTCTATACACTTTGCTTGTGGTTGAATATCCAAGGAAGATGCCTTCATCTGACTTTTCTTCAAACTTACCAACTCGATCATTTGCATTTTTCAATATGAAACATTTGCATCCGAATACATGAAAATATGAAACAATTGGCTTCTTTTCTTTGAATAGTTCATAGGGGTTTTTTTTTTCTATAATAGGCCTTAGAAAAACTCTATTGATAATATAACATGATGTTGAAACTGCTTCAGCCCAAAATTGTAAAAAGATATTGCTTTCAATTAAAAGAGTTCTAGCCATTTCTTGAAGAGATCTATTATTCTTTTCCACAACTCCGTTTTGCTCTGGAGTATATGGAGAGGAAAACAAATGCTGAAAACCAGATTCATCACAAAATCTTGTAAAATCTTGATTTTCAAATTCACCCCCATAGTCTGTTTTTATACTTGAAATAACATACCCCTTTTCATTTTGAACCTTCTTAGCAAATCTTTCAAAGTAAGAGAAAGTTTCAAACTTACTTGCCAAGAAATATACCCAAGTAAATCGTGAGTAGTCATCCACAATTACTAGGCAATATTTCTTACCTCCAATGCTCTGCGTTCTTGTTGGTCCGAAGAGATCCATATGCAAGAGCTATAGTACACGGTTAGTGGAAACTTGATTTATTAGTTTAAAGGAATTTCTTACCTATTTTCCCAATATACATGGTGTACATAGATCGGACTTTTGGTATGATAAATTGGGTAGACCACGAACAAGCTTCTTTGCTGAGATTTTGGCCATCAGCTTCATGTTAATATGCCCAAGCTTTTTGTGCCATAAGCTCGCTTTGTCTTGGATTGAGATTAGACATTGCGATTCATCTGGTTTCACGTCCAAGAGGTAAATATTTCCATGTCTTCGACCCATGAATGACTGAGTAGAGTCTTTACTGGTTCCTAAATAAATACCCTCTTGAAAGTTGATTCTAAAACCGGCATCACACAGTTGACTGACACTGAGCAGATTGTAGTTGAGCCCTCCAACTAAAGAAACATTGCTTATTGTGAGGTTCCCAATCTTTACAATTCCAAATCCCACTATTTTTCCTTTGTTGTTTCCTCCAAATGAGACTTTTCCACCATTCACTTGAACAAGCTTTATGAAGTAATTTGAATCTCCTGTCATGTGTCTCAAGCATCCACTATCCAGGTACCATTTCACATTTTTCTTAATAGTGACCTGTATTTAAAAAAAGACTCAAGCTTTCTTTGGTACCCATATTTTCTTGGGTCCTTTTGAGTTAGTCTGATATGCGGTTTTTGCCCAAATTTTATTGATAGGTCTCCAAACCATAGGACATTCTTTCTCAAAATGATCTGCACTATTGCATTTTGAACATCTAAGAGCATTGCGGCTTACTAGTTTTACAAAGGTCATTTCAAAATGATTTTTGTAAGCATTTCTTGTGGGTCTTTGTTTAATTCTTTCTTTCACTTTAGGAATCGATTAAAGGAATGGTTTCAGCAGTCATTCCCAAACCAGATTTATTGAAATAAGGTCTTTGAACAGAAAGTATTTTTTCCAGTTTTTCAGATCCTAGAGAAAATCTTTTGGAAATTTTTGAGATATCATTTTTTAAGAATGCATTTTCTTTTAAAAGATTATTTTCACTTTCTTTGAGAGAAGAAACATCATGGTCTAAGCATTTCACTTTTTCTTCCAAAACATTCTCTTGTTGTTTTAAAGCAGAATTTTCCTTTTTGAGTTTGGAAATTCTTTTAAGAGAAGTCTTAAGACTAAAACACAACTCATCAATGTATTTTGAAACTTTAATAGGAATTTCGAAGTTACTTACCTCGAATTCACTTTCTGAATCTGAATCAGTCTCGGAGTTTGATTCTGAATCTGATTGTACCATTAGACATATGTTGGCATAATCATCATCACTATCTTCGCACTCTATATCACTCCAGGTTTCAGCTTTGAGAGCTTTTCGATATTTTTCAGTTTTTTCTTTCTTCTTCCTTAGAAGAGGACAGTCGGGTCTGATGTGTCCCTTTTTCTTACATTCAAAGCAGACTACTTTTTTGTTTGATTATTCATCCTCAGCAAACTTGGTCTGTTGCTTTTGAAAACTTTGTTTCTTTGAATTGAATCTTCTTCCTTTTTTGATCAGCTTTCTGAATCTTCTTATCATGAGAGCAAGTTCTTCATCATCCATGTCGTCTTCAGAATCTGTTACATCAGAATCATCATTAGATTTCAATGCAATAGATTTCTTACCTTTAGGATCTTCGTCTTCATTGATTCGTTCCACTTCATAAGACTGAAGGGTCCCAACCAACTCATCGATAGACAGTGGCATGATTCTTTGGGTCTCTCTGATTGAGGACTTTATGTGATTCCAATCCTTGGAGAATCCACGCAGTAGCTTGTTTACTTTCATGGGATCAGAAATTGGTTGACCTTGATTTTCAAGACCATTCACGATATCTGTAAAACGACTAAACATGTCAGTTATTGATTCTCTCGATTTCATTATGAAGGCTTCGTATTGACTGAGGAGAATGTTGATTGTGGTCTCTTTCACTCGATCAGTTCCTTCATAGGTAATGTGTAGTCTATCCCAGACTTCTTTGGCTGTATCACAAGAAGATATTCTGTTATATTCAGTAGGTGATAAAGCACAATATAAAGAATAAATTGCTTTTGCATCAAGAGCTTGTCTCTTGATTATCTCTTCCTGAGTCATTTCGCTAGACTCAACAGTGTCTTTTCCTTTTTCTGAGACAGATGCAGCTTTACGAACGATTCCTTTTTCTACAACATCACATTCCAGAGGATCCATTGATCTTAAGAACGCCTTCATCTTGTTTTTCCATATGTTGTAGTCCTTTCCATCAAATTAAGGCGGTCTGGTATTACTTTGCCCTTCTACCAACCCTGGAGCCAACATACTAGCCATGGATCTTTAACTCTGAAGTAAAACACTTCAAACAAAGTGAGTACACGAGCTCTGATACCAATTGAGATAGCTAGTATAAGCACCTAGAGGGGGGTGAATAGGTGCACAAACAATTTATCGAGATACGGAAGCAATTTTAGGCAACCGATAGAAATGAAGTTCTCTATTGATTAACAAAATGAAGTACGATCAAAGTAAAGAGAATAAGGAAGAGAAAATTGAACACAAGGTTTATAGTGGTTCGGCTTATTCCAAGCCTATGTCCACTCTTCCGCACTGACAGCCCACCGACTGGATTTCACTATGAACAAAAGAGAAGTTACAGCACAGTTTTTCCTTGATTCCACAGTGTAGATGTTCTACCAACCTTCCTCAAGGTTTCTCACAAATATAGATTCTCTTTTGTATATAAGGATTCGCTCAAAGGAATTATCTTAACAATAAGAAGCTTCAGACTTTGGAATTCTTCTATCGTGCACACCTCGAACAACTTATAACGTCTTCCATATATACTCATTTATGCCATCATACCCGTTGGCACTTACCAAAGGAATTCCTCCAATCTACCCGTTGGACGGAATCAATTAAGAAGATTATTCGAGCTATTAAAGGAACGTGTCGATAGCCCATCAATCATGTTCGCCCATACAATCAGGATCTCGGTTTCCATAAGTAGAACCTTCCAAGAATATTTAGGCAATCATCGAATCCTTAATTTTTGAGTCAATCTCGATCAATCAAAGGATTCTGTTATGTCTTTTCCAGCCAAGAGATCTTCTCCAGTCAATAAGGTCATATCCTTAATGAAACATCCAGTTCTGGATAACCTTTCTTCAACGGATTAGAGACTGTCAATGAGGATAGACTTTGAGTCTTGAGTCTGGCTATCCGGAGGTCTTCAGACTTTAAATAGCAGAGTCTGCAAACCTTCAGACTAGACTGATGGAAACGTTTTGTCAGCTTCAAAACACTTCAAGATGATTTCTCCAACAATGACATGCATTAAACTTTAGTATAAATATGGTTGATGTCACACTTCATAAGTCTCAAGACATGAGTTAACACCACAATGTTCACATTTCTCATGTGGTAACATGTGCAAACAAAGATCACATCAAATGTCTTTGTCCAATTATAGCAGAGATCATTTCAAAATCTTCACGGGATAGTAGAGTTGTGGCTAATAGGTGGATTCAACCATTTCCACATATAAGGGAAGCTGTAGAATTGTGAACAATAAGACAGGCAAGGTAGCTAGCAAAGTAATTGGGATGGAAATCCACTTCAACCATTTGGCCAAGACGATTGTAAGAGCGAAACCAAATGCCATTGACATAAAGCGCATAGAGAGGAAGAGAAAAGTGAGACCCAATATCATTTTTCTTGGTTGACATAAAGAGCATAGAGAGGAAGAGAAAAGTGAGCTCCAATATCATTTTTCTTGGTAGTGAGAGGAGGAAATCTTCAATTTTGTAGCATGAAGTTAGGATCACCAAGAAGATCAAGGTGGCTGTGATAAAGGAGAAGAAAGAGAGAGCGTCTACAATTGCGAATACCAAGAATGAGCTATTTTTAAGAAAAATTGGGATCTCTATACTATCATCGTTGCCACCAGGTGTTGTAAAAGTTGCAGAAAAAGCTATTGTAAGGATGAGAGTGGTGACAAAGCTACAAGATGATGATGTGTCCTTCATCCATTGCCCCGCCTCTTTAAATAAATCTTGGCAATGTGCAACAAAAACTTCCTAGTATGTTTTCCCTCACCTTTCTTTTGTCCATACCAATTTCACATTTTTAAAAGAAGGATCACTTGTATCTTCTTGAACCTTCAAAAAAACAAGGGACACATATCAATGTAAAATGTGTTGGAAGATATGATTGAAGATTTGTGTCGATTGTAGTTGATAGGAATTGTGATTATTTTAGGATTAGAACGATTAGAAAAATATTTATTTACTTTTTATTGAGTCTTCTATTGTAATATATACACTCTTGTATATAGACTATACAATTGAATGAGATCAATACATTTTCCTCTTCGAATAGTATCCCACACTTTCTCCTTCACTCAAATTTGTGAGCAATTCTGATCTTGGCATAGCTTCCACGTTCCTTTCCGAATTGCCTACGTTTTTTTTTTTTTTTTTCTATCTTGTTGTTGCGACACTCATTATGCAAAACAAAACAGCCTCCGGTAGGAATTTGTTCTTAAAGCTCCATCACCGCCTTGCCAAGAAAATCCAACCTGCAGAACAAAGTTGCTATAGGATTTTTTTGAAAGGAGAAATTTTTCATTATGACCAGACTAGAAAACTTGACCTCAACCTCTGATGACCAGTCTGCAGGAGAGGCAATGCCACAAATCTCGCAAATCCAAGATTCTTCGGCAATAGTTACTGTGTCCGAGCAATAGACCCACAGTCAGGCCCAACACGCGCAATTGGCACCTGTTTCGGCTTAGTTTAATATGGGGTAGCCCTTTTCAGGCCATCCTTACCAATGGGTACCATATCCATGGTACTATGGGCCAGGCCCAAATGCATCATTGTTGGGCTATTAGAATAGCGTGCAAACTGATGGAGGCCCACCAACCAACAACGAGGCAAGCTCAACCATCAGCCCACAGTAGACGAACAGGTTAGGCGAATCGGGTATGGGAACGAATCCCTACCCGAGTTCGGGTTTTTTCAATGCGGGTCATGGAACCGGATCTAGTGGTTCGGGTTTAGGAGCAAATCCCTACTCGAATCCGCCGCCCGATTTTCTCCCATACCAGATCTTCGCTGCCAGCAGTCGGTCGGAGCCTAGCGACCCCCTTTACACAACAAATGCCGGCGGACCAGAATTGAAGCTTGTTGCTTAGTAGTTAACCAGACCGAACAATTACTCAAGTTGGTTGTGGGAGTTTCGATGTGTGCTGGTAATGAAAGACAATGAGGGTTTTATTGACGTAACAATTTTGATTCCGTCTGATGAGCGAATGGCACGGCTTTGGAAGAAATGCAATCAACTAGTCAAAACATGGATCGGAAATTGTATCGCTTCCGAAGTCGCAGACAGACTTCCCCCGATGGAGGATTCAAGAAAAATGTGGGAAAACATTAAGAAAATGTATGGAAAATTGGATCGGGTCAACAATTTTTCCTTGACACAGCAGATCTTGGAATTGAAACAAGGAAACATGACTATTGCAGCCATTTATAATAAAATTTTGGGTCTATGGAATGATTTGGGAGCAACTGAAGAGAAGTTCGATTGGCTAGAGCCCATTCTACAGCAGTACAAAAACATGCGGGACATGGAGAAGGCAACGAGGTTTCTTTTCATTCTAAACGAGACTTACCTCTCGTTTCACTCATAGATCTTGACCATGGAACCCATGTCAAGCCTTGGCCGCATCTACCAACTTGCTATCCAAGAGGAAAGCCAACAAAAGGCGGCAGACTACAGGAAAGGTGGCGAAGGAATGGCTCTCGTGGCGAAGGTTCTTTCTCGCCCGCCGCAAAGAACCACCAGAGGGAGAGAGCATCGAGGGCTGCATCTAGGGTTTCTTGAAGAAGACCCTAGAAGATACAAGAAGCTGATGGACGGCCATGATTTTGTCGAACGATCAAACAGCTCACGATCAATTTTTGGAGTGGCTAGATTTGACGGTCCATGAAGTAGTGATACACCTAAATCTAACGATCCACGTGGGCTAAATCTTTATGGATCGGATGGCTCATGTGGCCATTTTTTCACGAGATCTAACGGCCCATATAGGGCAACAACGGCCCATGTTTTCCAGCCTGTGAATAGGCCTTCTTCAGCCGCGAAAAACAACAATAAAAAAGGAAAGGGTAAGTTATATTGCGATTATTGTAAGTGCCCACACCATAAAATTAAAAATTGATGGAAATTGCATGGTAAACTTGGCAAAAAAAAAAATAAAGGGAAATTTTCAACAGTCTTTCAGATGTTAAGTCAACCAGTAGACATTTCAATTACCCATGGGGAATATCAGGAGCTGATGGAAGCCTTATAGAAATTGGATGCTTCTGATAAAACTGGGAGCTTCATGGGTATTTCCTATTTTTTAATGAACTCAATTTCGAAGGATGCATGGATTATCGATTCAGGGGCTCGTGACCACATGCCTGCAACAAAGTTGTCTTTTCCAACATTGAGAAGTTATTTTTTCCTATATCAGTACAACTCCCAAATGGAAACACCACACTTGTTGCTATGACTAGCACTGTGAATCTTAGTTCCCTCATCACTCTTCGAATGCTTTATGTCCCTGATTTCCATTTTAACCTCATATCAGTCTCTTGAGCTTGCGAAGAAAATTCTTGTCATGTGTCGTTTGATTTTGATAAATGTTTCTTTTAAGCCATTTCGACTGGCAAACTGATGGGCTTGGGTAGAATCTATCAAGGGCTGTTTTTTTGGATCAATCTTCCGAGCAATTTTAAATTATCTCCTGTTGAATTGAATAAATCATTGTGTAACACTGTTACCAATGACAAGAATTTTCTTCATCATCAAAGATTGGGTCACACTGCTTCATTCCCTTGTCCTTAGTGTTCCATCTGCCCTTTGGCAAAACAGACCCGTGCCCCTTTCCAAAACAGTAGTTCTTGAGTAGACGGTATTTTTTCTTTACTTCATGCTGATGTCTGGGGACCATATCACACTTTGCATCATGATGGTTCATGATTTTTTCTCACAATCATAGATGATTTCTCATGTGCCACATGGGTGTTCCTCATGCAATCCAAAAATCAAGTCCTTTCTCACCTGAGAATTTTTCTTTCCTTATCCAAAAATCAATTTGGAAAGTTGATTCAACACATTTGCACTAATAACAGAAGAGAATTCTTTAATGGTGAATGTGCTTCTTTCTTTTCCTTAAATGGAATTTTGCATGAGAGTTCCTACATTTATACCCTACAGCAAAATGGAGTTGAGTGAAAGCACCGTCACCTTTTAGAAGTAGCACATACTCTTAAATTTCAAGCGTCTATTCCTAAAAACTCTTGGGGAGATTGTGTGGTCACTACAGCATATATGATAAATCGTATGCCATCACGCATTCTAGAAAGGAAAACTCCATTTGAGATATTGTATGGGAGGAAACCAGACTTGAGTCATCTCAGAGTATTTGGTTCTCTGCTATGTGACTACAGTAGGGCCCCAAGATAAAATGGGCCCTCATGCTCGTCAGTGCATATTCATGGGATATCCCAACCTAAAGAAAGGATATCGGGTTTATGAACAGTCTACAGAAGAGTTTTTTGTCAGCAGGGATGTTGTTTTTCATGAAGATATTTTTCCCTTCCAAGATGCCACTTCTACGTCTGCAGATGATATGAAAACTAATCATCGATTCTTGTTGGAAGAAGATCTATCTTCTAGAGAATCATATATTATTGTTTCTCCTCCAAGACATTAGAGAATGGATACAGTGTCGCCTTCAATGTCCAATGAGTTTTCTACTGGACATTCAATTGAAGAACATCCTATGGAAAAGGAGTCTCAGATGACAGCTTCCACAGAACCTATAGCTATTGAAGAATCATCTTTGGAGATGTAGAATGAGCCACTGTGACAATCTGGTCATGTTACTCGCCCACCAACCTGGACGAAGGATTATGTGTGTTCTTCCTCAAATTCGTTAGGTACTCATTATCCTATCTCTTCATATATTTCATTTGATTGGTTGTCATAAGAACATTTATGTTGCATTAGCCGTATCTCTGAGGAACAAGAGCCTTCTAGTTATAATGAGGCAATACATGATCCACATTGGCAAAAGGCTATGGAGGCAGAACTACAAGACTTAATTGAAAATCATACTTGGGATATCGTACCATTACCTCCCCATCATAAACCCATTGGATATAAATGGGTATATAAGATTAAATACAGAGTGTGAAAGCTAGTACGAGCACCTAAAGGGGGTGAATAGGTGCGAAAACAAATTTTGCAAAGTAAAGTATATAAATTTGCTTTTAAACCAACTCTGTATAACAATAGGTTATGATAAGGAAATTAGACTCTAATAATCAAATAGAATTACGATCAAAGTAAAAGAGCTTAGAGAAGAGAATAAGAACACAAGTTTTATAGTGGTTCTGCTTGATCCAAGCCTACATCCACTCTTTCGCACTGACAGCCCACCAGCTGGATTTCACTAAGAATCAAAAGAGTTGTTACAGTATAGCTCTTCCTTGATTTCACAGTGTAGAGACTCTGCTACACTTCCTCAAGGTCTCACAGAAGTATAAACACTCTTTCGAGTACAAGTTTTTCGCTCAACAATTTAACTGACAAAGAACAAGGAGTTTCAGACTTTGGAATTCTTCTATCGCACACACACTCGAATAACCAGAACATCTTCCTTATATACTCCTTCATGACTTCATACCCATTGGCACTTACCAAAGGAGTTCTTCCAATCTACCCATTGGACATAATCAATTAGGGAGATTTCGAGCTATTTAAGGAATATGATGATAGCCCACCAATCCTACTCGCCCATATAATCAGGATCTAGGTTTCCATAAGTAGAACCTTCCAGGCATGCTTCGCTAATCAACGGATCTAAATTACTTGTATTGAAATCAAAACGAATATAGATTCCAAGATGCTATATCAAGTCGAGAGATCTTCTTCAATTGATAGAATCAAATTATTAACGAAATACCCAGTTCTGGATAAATCTTCTTCGATGGTTTAGAAACTGTCATAGATGATAGACTTTGAATCTTGAGTTTGGCGATTTGGCAGTCTTCAGACTTTAACTAAAGAGTCCGCAAGTCTTCAGACTAGATTGATGGAAACGTTTTGTCAGCTTCAAAACACACAAGGGAGTTTTCTCCAACAATCTCTCCCTTTTTGATGGTGACAAAACTTTCCTGCAAATTTGGATATTTTTTATCTGCAAAACAGTACTCAAGTAAACATGGATATTTCACAAAGATAATTGACTTAGTAAAAACAACATTAAATCTGCATCCACAAGAAAAAAGTTAGTCCTATAAATAAACAACTATTTTTCCCATGAAATACCAATAGTGCTTAAAATAAACAGATGATCAAACAATTCAAATCCAAATCCAAATCAAGTCACAACCAAACAACCAAACGAAAGTAAAGTCATTCAAAAAGTAAGGTCAAACGAAATCAAACGAAACTCAAGTTTCAAATCCGCACTAACTCTCCCCCTTTTCGTCAGCATTAAAAAGGTAGAGAAAAAAAGATAATGGAATTAAGGTTGCCTACGAATGCGAACAAGCTAAAAATCTTCCATTGATTGGACAATCCCTTCCAGCTTTTTTAAATCCTCCTTTAGTTGAGCCACATCTTCACCCTTGGCATTAGCTTGAACTTGAAGAGCAAGGGCATTGACTTGATCATGTAAGGAAACTGAAGAGGCTTGACTTGCATTCTGCAAGTTATGAACTTCGCATCACAGGACATAAATCTGACCTCGCATCTCCATAAGAACATCAAGTACTCTGCGAAGGTCTCCTGAATTATCAGTCTGAGTACTGGCCTCTGCATAATCAGTAGTAGTGTTTGCAAATGATGGTAAGCCAGCATGATCACTCAGATTTGGCAATGAAACCTCATGACCTTCCTCTAGAAATTGAGAGGCATAGATGTCTTCTGGATTTGCAGGTGAACGACTAGCACCTTCACTAATAGCAGCAATTGGAGATGTACCTCTTTGCTCAGCAACTCCCCATGTTTCAATGCCCTCAGGAGGAGAGAAGTACTCTTCATGCTCTATTTCTTCCTGTTCACCTCTCCCTTCTTCTTCTTCAGCAATCCTTTCTTCCTCTGTTTCTTTTTGCATGGCTTCTCTCTCTCCACTCCTTTCCTCTTCTTCATCTCTGTCTTGATCCACTCTCTCCTCTGTCTCTGGAATAGCACTCTGTAGATTTCTCAATGCAAGAGCAGAAATGGTAACATCGTCCTCATCCTCTTCATCCTCCATCACGAGTGCTCTTCTTTTCTTAGATGGAGCTATCATGGGCTCATTACCTTTTTGTTTTGCAACTGAAGAACCTTGGTGAGACTTGACAGGGGTTTTCTCTTTCAAACGCTCTAAAGCCTTGTCCATCTCTTTCAAACGCATTTTGGAAACCATTCTCATTCCTTCTATCATTTGATCACATGAGCGAACACATAAAATCCTGGGAGGCTAAATATCGAAATGTCTGAAGAGCTTTATAACAAGCGTTGAGTATGAAAGTTGCTCTCTATCTTTTGCCATCGTTTTGTACATGTGAAACATGATTGTGTGAGGTAGAGAGAACTTTTTGCTAGTGTTGATGGCATACATCAGCTTTGCTTCTAAGTTAGAGATGTCGGTCTTTGAGGTTGACTTGGGTCTGAGGCAATTAATCACGATCTTGTGAAGCAAAATATTAGTGGCGTTCATCCTTAAGTATGAAATTTTTCCTTCAGCCATTCCATCCCGAACAAGCTCCACCGTTGCACGACCAACAGTCATATTAATTGATTGGAATGCCCCTCGCTCTACTCTAATCACATCTGCCAACATGTCCATGTCAACAATATAGTCCTGGTCTCGAACACTAAACGAAAATCTATTCGCATCCAAGAAACTTAGATTAGAATAGAAGTAAGCAGTAAGCTCAGGATGTGCCTCTGTCGTCTCAGAACAAAATCACTCAAGCTGAAGTTGAGTGAATTTCTCTCGCAGCTTCACATTCACAGAATCAAGAAAATCAAAGTCTACACTTCTCGGATTGATCACCCCCTTTTTAGTAACTTGGAGTAAAGTTGCTTGTGTTCCTCTGAGCGAAACTAATCTGTCATTTTGCTTCGAATATTCGCCCCAACACCCATTCTAGGCTTGAAATGAGTGTATATTTTGTCATCATCATTCCCATCAGGCTGACTAAGACCTCCAAGACGTGGATCACTAGGATTATTTGTAAATGCTCGATCTACCGACCCTGCAGGAGCAATCTCCAATCGTTCCATTGTTTGCAAAAAGTGGGTTTCATTTCGATACCCTTTTTCTTTCAAAAATTCATCAATGTATTTCAAAGGAGTGCCTCCCCTCTTCAATGCAGAGTAAAGCTTATAGATAAAAGCGGGCTTGTGAGATCGTACTGGTTCTACGCCTTCAACGATTTCTTCCTCCGCTCTACAATCACTGCCTTAAGGTCTAGCTTGAGGAGATTGACGCGATTGAGAATGTTGTGGGCTTTGCTCCTGTCTCAGAGATTATTCTTCCTCGGTGAGGTCAAAATGTGTAGGACCCTCACGTCCCCTGTTCACGATCCTTGAAAATTTTCTTTGGGACGCCATTCTCACAGTCTTTGAGAGATTCCAAACTCGATTCGTGAAAAATGTGAGAACTTTAAAGATTAAACTAGAGAGTAAAAGTAAGAAAGCAAAGATGTGTGCTTTTTAGGGTTTGTGAGGAAGACGATCGGTATATAAAACAGTCGAAAAGAGGCATACTAAACGACGTAAAAGGAAAAAATAGAAAATGGCTTTTAAAAATAACTGCCTTTTTGAAAGAATGAATAACCGTCTTTTCAAAACTACCTTTTCAAAAAAGAATGATTACAATAATTGCAAAAATGAGGGAAGATATTTGTACCTTTTCAAGATTAATAACATCAACCAATACAAATTAACAGCTGTTGACACCCAAAATTTTTTGTTGACGTTTTAAACATTCAATTTGAAAACATATAAAAAAATAAAAGATAAAAAAATGAAAATGAAAAGAAAAAAAAGAGAGAAAGAAAAAAGAAGTAAAGGAAACAATAAAAGGAAAAAAAAGAAAAAGAAAAAAAGAGATAAATAAAGAAAAATGAGTGAAAAGAAAGAAAGAAAAAGAATGAAAACAAGAAAAAGGAAAAAAAAAAAAACAAAAAGAAAAAGGGGGGTTTTAGCTCGCACGGGGAATTCTCTCTCCGGGGGGGGGGGGAGTGACGATCGTTTTTTGGATCTCTCGTTCTCTCTCTAACAAATTATTTTTGGGGTGCGCAAATTCTCCCTCGGAGGAACTCTCTCTTAAAAAATGCTCTCGCAACTCTCTCAGGTGGGTCTCTCTTCCCGCGGGCTCTCTCTATCCTCTCGGACTCTCTCTCTGGAGCTTGGACGCTCGCACTCTCTCTCTATAACGGTTTTCACTCTCTCTCTCCCTTCGGAGAGGGGGGATCGCTCTCTTTTGCATGGCTCTTCCTTGTTCTGCATCTGTTTCTCTCAAGAGCTCTCATCGAAGGCAAGAGTTTTCTTCCATTATGGAAAGCAAAAGAGAGAATTCCACTCATTCTCTCTCATTCATGGATCTTCACGAACACACACAGACTTGTTTTCATCTTCATGGAGTCATCGTCGAAGCTTGACATCTGGAATAAAGTAGACGCATGCTTGCACATAATCAAGCTCGATCGGATGAAGATTCATCTCTTCGAACTCTCCATTACTTGATCACAGCAGCAAGACCGAAGCTAAGTCTCCTTTAGTTTTGACTTTGATGCGATCAATTAGTTGATTTTCTTAGCGATCTTAGGCTATCGTGATAGTTTATTCTCAGATAGTGCTTTGATCTTGATCAATTTCCTTTCAATAGATTTTGTTGATTTGATTTCGTTGATTTTGTTGTTTGATTTCGTTGATTACAACTATGAAGAAGCAGTTGCGATCATCAAGTTTAAAGCCAAGGTGTCCATTGATGAGTCTCATAAATCGAAGATCGAAAGTCGACATCGAACAAACAAAGTCTAGCGGCAATGACACACTGATGTGTTCACCCCTGAGTGTTGATCTAGAAAAAGGATTAGAGAAAAGCGATCATGATCTGCAAAAGTCATAAATCAGAGGTTGAAGATTGGTGCTGAACAGCTCTTATACCAGAATCTGACTTGGCGTTATTCACGTTCCGTGGTCCTCAAAGCAAAATCAGAGCTAAGCGCTCAACTTCTTTTTTTTCTGTTTTGATTACAGAACAAAATAAAATTCGACTCTCCTCTGATTTCAATATTTTTTTTGTGTGTTAAATAGCAGCTTCGTCATTGCTAAATGAAGAGATCTTCAAAGGCATGTTCTTCGCCGATTCAATCGAGGTAAGTTCGTTGAAACTTCTTTTAATGACATCCGATGAGGCGAGAGCTTCTCGTGTCGAAATGCATTCTTGACAATGAAGGTTTAGGGCCAGGATGCATTGCAAATCTGATTAAAATCAATACTTGATTGATCTAGAATTGATTACAGTTAGATCTTTTGGTTCTATGATTTTTGAACTTGGATGACATTTGTTCTGCAACCTCGGATTCCTGGCCGACCTCTTTGTGCGTATGCCCGGAATTGAGTCGGTCTATGTGCTTTTTGGTGCTTGATGTCTTCACGAAATTCGAAGATGGTTTGACTAGCTTTCCAACGAGCTATAATACACTCTGATCCGATATCATTAGCCACATGAAATCTTCTTTAAAAGTCTACTCCAGAATCTGGAAAATTGTTCTGGTCTGTGTGTTTGTTTCTGTTACTGATCTAACCTCTTTGCTAAATGTCTTTGTTTGAGCTAGAAAATGATTTCAATTGTGTTCATGACCTTCTAAGGATTCATAGGATACTTCTCAAGCTTTCTAATGACGTATTATGTGCATGATTTGGTTGTCATTTACCTAGTCAAATGAATGTTGCCGCATCAATGTTTGATTCTGGAAATTTATAGATCCTCAGTACTTAGTTTTTGCTATGGCAAATTTGAGGTCATAAACTTCGAAATCTTGAGTTGACGTGTTCTGGACAATTGAACTGCATTTAAATTTGTGTATGGTGATGGAAATTTGATTTGAAATCTACTAGCTGTTGTGATTGTTGAGCATGTTTCTGTTAGGCTTATTTTGAGCTCTTTAATGTCTTTGTCTCATGAAGTGATGAGCTAGAAGTTCGACGTGCACATGTTAAGTTTTCATCTGAGATTCACGTACTAAAAATCCTGAGATGATTTTTTCATGAAATTGTTCCTCATATGCTGATTACCCATCATAGAAATTCTAGGATAAGATAGCTATTGATTGTGCTTTTATCAAGCCTACATCGAATACTCAGTTTCTATGATGGATGATTTGGTTGATGGATGCACATGCATACTAACTTTGATGATGTATAACATGCTATCTTCTTGGCTATGAATGTTGTGTATATTCATAATATGCTGTCGCCAAGTTATAATTGATGTTTGTGAATTGAATTTGCTGAATTCATGTTCATGTCTGATACCTATGTTCACTCGTTATAATAACGATTTCTATTTAGTCATATATGATGAGGCAAGGGATTCTTGTTTCTTAGATTAGGTTTAGATTAGGACTCTGAAGATAGAGAAGGCGCGAAGATGGCGGAGGTCGATGTCCATTCTGACCATTTTCATGTAATACCCATTTTCCCGACATATGTCTCGGGCTCCATTTGTTGTATAAAACCCGACGAGTTGCGGGTTTTTCTCTCTTTTTCCATATATTTCTCTTTTATACTTTCTTTTAGGTTTGCATGATAGATTTACTGCTTTTCTTGATTGTTTACTTCATGTCTTGCAATTTCAATTTCATTGATTGTTTTCTTTTCATTTTTTAGAAATAGAATAGAATGAAAGTAATCCACCACACATGATCACTTAGTCTACGAATTGATGATTCCGAAAATGTAAAAAAAACGCATGGACATGTTAGGAAAAACACAACATACTGTTTAGGTACCGAAAGGGCGCTAATAGCAATATTAGCGTAACCCAAGTCCCCGAATCTAGATATCTGGTTGCGTAGGAATCGAGGGAACACTCCCGACCCTCGATTGGGTTTCTAGCCGACCCCCAGAAAAAATGAGGCTAGTGGCAACTCCTGTATATTTTTAGGTTGTTATAAACAATTAGACCGCATAAATAAACTCGCTGTCACGCGGGGTACGAGCTTGGGAGAGCTCACGATCTTGAGATCAAGTACTTCTAAATCCGACCTTTTCCATCCTTGGACATTTTCAAGGGGCGGGGAGATCGGGTCGCGACAACAGATAATCGTACCTTTTTTGAGATTTTATCCGAGAGATAAATTTCTAAAAACTTACAGTCGTAAATCTTGAACTTCTGAGTCTGAATATCATTAGACTTTTATCCCTGAGTCTGAACTTCTTCAGACTTTAAGATATTGTGTGACATCCCGATTTTCCAATTCTATTTTCAATAAATTGAGATGGGCATTTCGTTGGCACGTATATAGTTCATTTCCTTGAGTCGGCCACTCATGTGAAAACTAGTCTATCAGGTGAAGCCGTTAAGAAATTCTAATACATCAAATTCGAGAATTTGACCAGGAAGCGATCTTTCGACCGAGCTAATCTGTAAGGGTCATTGCCGAACAATTAAAAATCGAATAGAGATCGGAGATAGGTCGACTCAACAGAGGCATGTGATCATGTGTGGGTGATTCCACCAGATCGCACAATTCTTGTCGATCGGCACTGGGCTGGCTTTTCTGTCGATTGGGTACCCTATGTTCATATTTGAAACCTCGAGATTACCCCGATAACCGAAAGTCATCAATGTTTCAAAGATGTACATTGAATCTTGAGATGATCAACCACAGGTCAAATGCATGAAAATTTCTAAAGGTTACTCGGTAGGTTGGGCAGCGCTAGTATCTTGCCAAAGTGAAATTAACTGTGAAATTGAGACCAAATTCAGAAATTGGAAGTCATGGTGTGTCACAAATCATCTTAGGATCATTGACTCATCTTCGGAAGATTTTTCCAGCAAGCCTTTTCCAGCAAGCCGAGTTTTTCAGCAAAATAATCAGAGAATGACTAATTTGGCTCCAAAAATTATAGGCCCATCTTGGGTCGCGCTTTTGGGACTTAAGTTGGTTCTATGGACAAGTGAAGATGTGAATTGAAGTGCGGTGACATTGGATTAATTTTATGGGCTTCAATTTGATTCAATTGGAAGAGAATCGAATAGAATTGAAGAAATTAATGTACAAAGTTTCATGTCTCGGTGGACAAGGAAATTGCAACTATTGAAAGAGGTTGTGGAGGATTGGGTGAGTGGATTGTGATGTCATCCTAGGTCATGGTGGGCCACCTTGGTTGGATGAAAGAAAAAGAAAAAAAAAAAGAAAAGAAAAGGAATGGTCCCATCTCTCTCTCTCTCGCTCTCCTTATCTCTCCTCCCTCCCTCTCTCTCTCGCCGCCTCTCTCCTCCATCTCCATGGTGCGAAGACTAGGAAAATGCAGAGAAGAAGAAGCTGCAGCCATGGCCGTCCGCTCCTGCTCGCACGTCATTCGTCTGTCGCCGCCACCATGCGTCTACCCCATGCCGCTCACGCATCTCCGCCTCTCGCCACCGTCATCCCTACTCACCCTCGTCTCCAGCAGCTTCGCAAGCTAGCACAAGCCGCGATTCAGCCACCTCTGGCCACCGTGAGGCCTCACCTGGCCGCCACCTTGCCCGTACGAGCCACCATTGAGCTGCCGCCTCGTTCCTCCGCCTAACCGACGCTAGAATCGCTCCTTCTTGGCCCTAAACAGTAGTTGCAGAAAATGGATATGGCAGCGGACATATGGCCCGTTTTGGCTGCCTTCCTGAGCCCAGATGCTCGGCCGCCTTTAGGAAAGTCTACCCTTGCGTCGTCCTCATCGTTTTGGTCCACTCGGCTTGCTAATCCGGTGAGTTTAGCTCACTAAACCTTGATTAGAGTGTTAATGATGCTTTAGGTATGTTTATTTATGTTAAGTGTTATTAGGTGATTAGTTTAATTTATTTAAGTGTAGATTATACTAATGTGCTTGATTAACTTAAAGTGAGTTTAATTTAAGGCTAAATGAATGTTTATATTAGTATAAGCCTTAATGTGACCTAAAGGAATTTTTTTTTGATTTATTTAAGTATTCCGAAATTATTAAATAATTTAATAATATACATTTATTCGAAATTATTAAAATATTATTATTTAAATAAATTTCGGAATAAAATTAATTATTTAATAAATTTCGAAAATTATCTCAGGACCTTATTTGCTCAGAATTTCGTGCCGATCACTGCTGTGTGGTCAAATTTATTTTGGAACCTTATTTTCTCAGAATTTCGTTCTACTCGCTGCTGTGCATTTAGAATTTGAATTTGATGAATGGATGTGGCAAATTGAGTGTCGATTGTGGTAAATAGGGATTTTATTCATAAAAACCCAAGTGTCGGGTTTTGAGACAAAAATTGGATTTTAATGATTATATTAAATAGTGGGGTTTGAAAAAGTGAGATATTGGCTTTTTTATTCGAAATTAGCATGTCCCCACACACGTGAGTAATTTCTGGAATATTTTTATTATGAAGAGAAGTGGCCGGGATCACTATTTTAAGTGGAAGTATCGAGTGAAATATAAAGTGTCCTGGGGCCGAGTATGCTTTAGTTGTGTGATAACTAAGAGGAACCATCATGGGCTGTTGAGTTGGAGTTGCCCCTATATGGGATGCCCACGCGGTGGATGTCGATCGCAGTAGAGGCTGGGCCGATTGGATCGATGCTCATTCGGGAATGCCGTCGACGTAGTGACGAAGCCGTGCTCCAAAGGGGGAGACGATGCTCCTTCGAGAATGCCGTCGATGTAGTGACGAAGCCGCGCTCCAAGGGGGGAGGCGATACCTGGCTATATGCCAGTAGATAGCCGAACTGCAAGTAGGCTATGCCCTTGTGTGGCAGTGAATAATTATTGGAATGTGTGCTAAGTGCGATTGTGATTTATATGAAAGTGATGGCGTTCCGGTTGTTTGAATTATTATTACTACTTGAGATTGTGTGAAACAAATTGTGCTAATCTGCAGGAAGGAATTGAGGCGAGGTAAGTTCTCTGTGTGATGTGGCTAGGCCACCCGGGGCATATTTTCTTTCTAATAGGGGTTTAGGGGGTTGAACTTGCTAAAACATTGTCTCAACCCGATTTGGGGATTACAATTTCAGGTCCCTGGTGGACGGAGCGGCTAGATAGCTTTGGTTGGCCTTGAGGAGTTGTAGAGGTGAATTCAAAGGATTGGAGAACATGTCCTGCTAGTTGGTTTTAGGATAATTCCCCTTTTGTCGAGCTGGTCTATTTTGTAGACAGTCTAGTGCGGTATTTAAACGCTTTATGTTTGTAAATGAGTGTTCGGTATAGCGATTGATTGCATGCTTTTCTATCCTAAGTTAAATGTAGTCAAGGGATTTGTTTCACTTCCGCATGCATAATAAAATGAATGGGTCGGCGATGTATCCTGGGATGTCGCATATTTGATCGACCGTAGTAGGATGCGCGCGCTCGCGGTTCGGGGCATGACATCCCCGTTTAAATGGTATCAAAGCATAGTCTGTGTATGGAGTGATAAGGTGCGATGAGTCATGGGATAGTTAGTAGGAAAGGCTTTTAATATGATGATGCCTGTGAGCGATAGTTGATTGATAGTGTGTTTGTGGGATCACTCAAATTCTAACCTAATGTTGGAATCGGAAAACAGGTGTCTATAAAGGGCCTATAGGATGAGTGACCGGGAGTGGAGAACTCCTTGGAAGAGGTCGATAGGACCTGTACCTCAGGGTAGGACACTGACAAGAGTTGGTACCTGAGGTAGAGTGCATGCTTAGACCGGCGCAAGTGTGAGAGTACCGCTGCAAGTCGATACTAAGAGTGTAGCAGTACCGAGCGATCCTAGGTTTGATGGGATCGTTCAGGCGCTAGTGTTCCTTGGAAGCTCGTTGGGTCAGTAAGCTCAGGATCGAGCTGCCGTTGTTACCGCTGTTTCTACCGTTGCTAGTGTTGTGACCGTTGTTGTTGCCATGCCCGTTGAGGCCCAATCTGGAGTTGTGATCGAGGATCAGGCCGCCGTATCTGAGTTAAGGTTCAATTTAAACAGAGATGGAAATCGATTGGGAAGAAAGACCGATGTTAGAAAAAAGGTGCCCTACTTCACCTAACCAGAGGAGTAGAATTAGAAAGTCAGTGCTCAACTCAATCGATGTGTGTCGTGTCTGTAAGAAAAGACATGGAATCACAGCTTTTCCGTCACCCGCTGTTGATAAGATAGAACAGAGGCAGCATGCTTCAGGACATTTAGTGGGCTACTTGGAACGGACCTCAGTGCAAGGAAGGGTGCATGATGTTCCTTGATGGGAGGTAGAGGACTCACTGATCGTGTGCCGAGTCTATGGAAAAGAAACATGAGTCAGCCTAGTGTCAGAGTAAAAAGGGAGTATGATTTGAATGTGGCCAGCACGGCCATCGAGATAGGAACTATCCGTGTATGTCCAAGAGGACTCGAGCATTACTACCGCCGGCAGGACACCACTAGGATGATGAAAGGAATAAGAATGGACTGACCATGCATCAATCAAGGGAAGAATTTTTTTGAGGTGTTTCATCAAAGTAGCGCAACAAGATTTTGAGTGAAAGTTGTGGAGTTTCTGTTGTTATAATAAAGTAAAAAGAAGATGAATCTCTAATTATAGTTGTACTTGATGGGTTTGCTTAGGTATGGCTTGAAAGTCATTAATGAAAAGGTTTGACTCGAGGAGCTTTCCACTGTTATGAATCGTGGCAGTGATATAATTCAGTTGGTTCAGTTAACGTACGAAAGTTTTGAGTTACTGAAAGTCGGAAGGGACCTTCGATCCCTGTTATTCGTTATTGAAGATGACCTGGTTTATGGATGTAGGTTGCCTAATTTATATGGCAACTATAATGGATGCGTCGGTTGAGGAGCCAAATCTGGAGAACATAATCGTGGTACATAAGTTTTATAAGGTATTTTCTGAAGAATTGTTAGGTTTGATGTCAGAAAGAGAAATAGAGTTCGTGATTGAATTAGCACTCGGAAGAGAGCCAGTCTCTAAGGCTCCTCACTGGATGTTGTTAACCAAGTTAAAAGGACTGAAGGTGTAGATGCATGAAGTGTGGGATAGGAGATACATACGTTCTAGTGCATCACCTTGGGGAACACCCGTTCTATTCGTGAAGAAGAAAGTTGGTTCATTGTATTTGTACATCGATATTTCTCAAGATCGATTGGAGGTTAGGGTATCATCAGTGGAGAATCAGGAAGAAAGACGTATCAAAGTTAGCATATTGCACTCGATACAGCAGTTAGGAGTTCACTATAATGCCGTGTGATTTGACGAACACCTTAGCTATTTGTTTGGGTCTAATAAGCAGAATGTTTAATGGTACTTAAATTAGTTGTGATCGTGTTCATTGAAGTTATCTGTGTGTTTGAGGAGTGCAAAGGAGCATGAGAGACATTTGGGGATGGCACTTCATGTTGGAGAAATCCTCGTGAAGTGTTTTGAAGCTAACAAAACGTTTCCATTAGTCTAGTTTGAAGATCTCCAGACTCTGCTATTTAAAGTCTGAAGACCTCCGGACAGCCAGACTCAAGACTTAAAATCTATCCTCATTGACAGTTTCTAATCCATTAAAGAAAGGTTATCCATAACTGGATGTTTCATGAAGGATGTGACCTTATCGACTGGAGAAGATCTCTTAGCTGGATATGACATAACGGAATCCTTTATTTGATCATGATTGACTTGAAGATTAAGGATCCGATGCTTGACAAAATATACTTGGAAGGTTCTATTTATGGAAACCTAGATCCTGATTGTATGGGCGAACATGATTGATGGGCTATCGACATGTTCCTTTAATAGCTCGGATGATCTTCCTAATTGATTCCGTCCAACGGGTAGATTGGAGGAATTCCTTTGGTAAGTGCCAATGGGTATGATGGCATAAAGGAGCATATAAGGAAGACGTTCCAGTTGTTCGAGTGTGTGCACGATAGAAAAATTCCAAAGTCTGAAGCTCCTTGTTGTTAGTCAATTCATTTGAGCAAAATCTTGTATACAAAAGAGAGTCTATATTTGTGAGAATCCTTGAGGAAGTGTGGTAAAATATCTACACTGTGGAATCAAGAAAAAGCTGTACTGTAACTTCTCTTTTGTTCATAGTAAAATCCAGCCGGTGGGCTGTCAGTGCGGGAGAGTGGACGTAGGCTTGGAATAAGCCGAACCACTATAAACCTTGTGTTCAATTTTCTCTTCCTTAATCTTTACTTTACTTTGATCGCATTTCATCTTGTTAATCAAAAGAAAACTCTCTTTCTATCAGCTGCCTAGAATCGCTTCCGTATCTCGAGAAACTATTTTTGCACCTATTCACCCCTCTTTAGGTGCTTATACTAGCTATCTCAATTGGTATCAAAGCCTGCATACTCACTTTGTTTGAAGTGTTTTACTTTAGAGTTAAAGATCCATGGCTAGTATGTTGGCTCTAGGGCCGGTAGAAGGGCAAAGCTATAAACCACCTTATTTTGATGGAAATGATTACAACATATGGAAAAACAAGATGAAGGCGTTCCTAAGATCAAATGATCCTCTGGAATGGGACATTGTAGAAAAATGAATTATTCCTAAAGCTGCACCTGTCTTAGAAAGAGGAACAGATACTGTTGAGTCTAGTGAAATGACTTAGGAAGAGATTATCAAGAGACAAGCTCTTGATGCAAAAACAATTTATTCTTTATATTGTGCTTTATACCTATTGAATATAACAAAATATGTTCTTATGTTACAGCCAAAGAAGTTTGTGATAGATTACATATTACTTATTAAGGAACCGATCGAGTGAAAGAGACTAGAATCAACATTCTTCTCGGTCAATACGAAGCCTTCAAAATGAAATTAGGAGAATCCATAATTGATATGTTTAGTCGTTTTACAGAAATCGTGAATGGTCTTGAAAATCAAGGTCAACCAATTTATGATCCCATGAAGATAAACAAGCTACTAGGTGGACTCTCCAAGGAATTGGAATTACATAAAGACCTCAATCAGAGAGACCCAAAGAATCATGCCACTATATGTTGATGAGTTGGTTGGGACTCTTCAGTCTTATGAAGTGGAACGAATCAATGAAGACGAAGACCCTAAAGGTAAGAAAACCATTGCATTAAAATCTAATGATGATTCTAATGTTACAGATTCTGAAGACGATATGGATGATGAGGAGCTTGCTCTCATGATAAGAAGATTCAGAAAGCTGAACAGAAAAGGAAGAAGATTCAATTCAAAGAAACAAAGTTTTCAAAAGCAACAGACTAAGTCTGTTAAGATGATGAATCAAACAAAGATGTAGTCTGCTTTGAATGTAAGAAAAAGGGACACATCAGACCTAACTGTCCTCTTCTAAGGAAGAAGAAAGGAAAAGCTGAAAAGTATCGAAAGGCTCTTAAAATAGAAACCTGGAGTGATACAGAGTGCGAAGATAGTGATGATGATTATGCCAATATATGTCTAATGGCACAATTGGATTCAGATTCGAACTCCGAGACAGATTCAGATTCAGAAAGTGAATTTGAGGTTAGTAACTTCAAAATCCCTATTAAAGTTTCAAAATACATTGATGAATTGTGTTTTAGTCTTAAAACTTCTCTTAAAAGAATTTCCTAACTTAAAAAGGAAAATTATGTTCTAAAACAACAGGAAAATATTTTGAAAGAAAAAGTGAAATGCTTAGACAAGAATGTTTCTTCTCTTAAAGAAAGTGAAGATAATCTTTTAAAAGAAAATGCATTCTTGAAAAATGATATCTCAAATATTTCCAAAAGATTTTCTATAGGATCTAAGAAACTGGAAAAAATACTTTCTGTTCAAAGACCTTATTTCAATAAATCTGGTTTAGGAATGACTGCTGAAACCATTCCTTTAATTGATTTTCCTAAGGTGAAGGAAAGAATCAAACAAAGACCCACAAAAGATGCTTACAAAAATCATTTTAAAGTGACCTTTGTAAAACTAGTAGGTCGCAATGCTCTCAGATATTCAAAGTGCAATAGTGCAGATCATTTTGAAAAAGAATGTCCTATGGTTTGGAAACCTTTTAAAAAGGTTTGGGCAAAAACCGCATATCATACTAACACCAATGGACCCAAGAAAATTTGGGTACCAAAGAAAGTTTGAGTTTCTCTTTTAAATGCAGGTCACTATCAAGAAAAAGTTAAAATGGTATTTGGATAATGGATGCTCAAGACACATGACAGGAGATTCAAATTGCTTCATAAATCTTGTTCGAGTAAATGATGGAAAAGTCTCATTTGGAGGAAAGAACAAAGGAAAAATTGTGGGATTTGGAACTATAAAGATTGGAAATCTCACAATAAGTAATGTTTCTTTAGTAGATGGACTCAATTACAATCTACTTAGTGTCAGTCAGTTGTGTGATATTGGGTTCAAAATCAACTTTCAAGAGGGAACATGCTAAGGAATTAGTAAAGATTCTACTCAATCATTCACGGGTCGAAGACATGGAAATATCTATCTCTTGGATGTGAAACCAGACGAAGCAAGCTTGTGGCACAGAAAGCTTGGGCACATTAACATGAAGCAGTTAGCCAAAATTTCAGCAAAGAAGCTTGTTCGTGGTCTACCCAATATATCATACCAAAAGTCTGATCTATGTACGCCATGCATATTAGGGAAACAGGTAAGAAATTCATTTAAACCAATAAATCAAGTTTCCACTAACCGTGTACTGCAGCTTTTGCATATGGATCTTTTTGGACCAACCAGAACACAGAGCATTGGAGGTAAGAAATACTGCCTAGTAATTGTGGATGACTATTCACGATTTACCTGGGTGTATTTCTTGGCAAGTAAGTCTGAAACTTTCTCTTACTCTGAAAAATTTGCTAAGAAGGTTCAAAATGAAAAGGGGTATGTTATTTCAAGTATAAGAACAGACCATTGAGGTGAATTTGAAAATCAAGATTTTACAAAATTTTGTGATGAATCTGGCTTTCAGCACTTGTTCTCCTCTCCATATACTTCAAAGCAAAACAAATTGTGGAAAAAAAAAAGAATAGATCTCTTCAAGAAATGGCTAGAACTCTTTTAATTGAAAGCAATATCTCTTCACGATTTTGGGCTGAAGCAGTTTCAATAGCATGTTATATAATTAATAGAGTTTTTCTAAGGCCTATTCTAGAAAAAACCCCCTATGAGTTATTCAAAGGAAAGAAGCCTATTGTTTCATATTTTCATGTGTTTAGATGCAAATGTTTTATATTAAAAAATGCAAATGATCAAGTTGGTAAGTTTGAAGAAAAGTCAGATGAAGGAATCTTCCTTGGATATTCAACCTTAAGCAAAGCGTACAGAGTCTACAACAAGAAGACTCAATCTGTGGAAGAAATGAATGTTAAATTCCAAGATTCTATGCAAAATGAATCCATTTAGACTCATCTTGAAGAATCCGAACCTGCTCCGGACTCTACAAAGTCTAAATCTCAAGAAGCAGCTCAAACTCTGAAAAGACAAGCAACAAATGATTATTGAATATTCAAATGAAGGAAGTGATCATCAACCTGACAAATCAAGCAGCAACTGGAAGCATAAGTCCAGTCATCCCAAAGATCTTATTATTGGCGACATTAATGAAGGAATTCGTACAAGATCCAAAAGGCGCGAAGAGTCTAGGGCTGTGGCTCTTATTTCTGAAATGGAACCCAAAAGCATAGATGAAGCTTTATCTGATGAAAGCTAGATTGAAGCTATGCAAGAAGAACTCAGACAATTCAGAAAATAATGATGTCTTGGAATTGACTCCTAAACCAAAAGGTAAATCTATTATTGTAGCTAAATGGGTTTTCAGGAACAAGATGGACGAGAAAGGAAAATAAATAAGAAACAAAGCCAGACTCGTGGCCAAAGGATATACACAAGAAGAAGGGATAGACTATGACGAGACTTACGCACCAATAGCAAGGCTAGAAGCAATTCGATTATTACTTGCATTTGCTTGTTATAAGAATTTCAGGTTATTCCAAATGGACGTCAAAAGTGTTTTCCTGAACAGATTTATCCATGAGGAAATCTATATGGAGCAACCACCTGGGTTTGAAGACCCAAGAAAGCCAGACTCAGTATTTAGACTGAAAAAGGCCTTGTATTAAAGCAAGCATCTCGAGCTTGGTACGAAAGGCTGAGTAAGTTTTTAATTCAAAAACGTTTTATAAAAGGTAAAGTAGACACTACTCTGTTTACTAAAAGAGAAAGCAAAAGCTTTCTACTTGTTCAAATATATGTCGATGATATTATTTTTGGATCCCCTAATGAAAGTCTATGCAAGAAATTCTCTAAGACGATGCATGATGAATTTGAAATGAGCATGATGGGTGAGTTAACCTTCTTTCTCGGGCTTCAAGTAAAACAACTGAAGGAATGAACTTTTATTCATCAAGAAAAGTATGCTAAAGATCTTGTCAAAAAGTTTGGACTGGACAATTGCAAAAAGGCTGATATACCAATATCAAGTTACTTAAAGATAGACAAGGATAAAGGAGGAAAGAAAGTCGATCAGAAGTTATACAGGAGTATCATTGGCTCATTTCTTTATCTTACAACATCTAGACTTGACATTTTTTTTAGTGTTTGCATTTGTGCCAGATTTTAAGCAGACCCTAAAGAATCTCATTTAAATGCTGCAAATCGTATTATCAAATATATTTCATCAACTTCAAGCTTTGGACTCTGGTATCCTAAAAGGGGAGACTTTACTCTTCTTGGATACACAGACGCAGACCTAGTCGGATGCAGAGTTGATAGAAAGAGCACCTCAAATACCTGTCAACTACTTGGAGGTAGGACAGTGTCTTGGTTCTCAAGGAAGCAAAGTACAATAGCTCTTTCTACAGCAGAAGCAGAGTATGTAGCTCTTGGAAGTTGTTGTTCACAAATCCTGTGGATAAAACAACAGCTAAGAAACTTTGGAATTGAAGATTCATCCACAGAGATTAACTGCGACAACACCAATGCAATCAATCTCACCAAAAATCCAATTCTTCACTCAAGAGCAAAGCATATAGAGATTCGACATCATTTCATTAGAGATCATGTTCAAAATGGAGAAATTTCGATTCAGTTTGTTGACTCAAAGAACCAACTGGAAGATATATTTACAAAGCCTTTGGAGAAAAATCAATTTGAAATCATCCGTTCCAGACTCAACATTTTGAGGTTTGAAGAAGTTAAAGTCTAGAGATTCTCAGACTTAGATATACAAGACTTTGACTGTAAGTTTTTCTCTCTCTCGAATCTCATCTTGAAAAGGTATGATTATCAACTGTGTTTGATTATTGCTATATTTAATTGACATGACTATTGCAACGTTTCCTTTTTGAAAAAAGAGTTATTTTGAAATGACCATTTTTTTGAAAAAGGCGGTTATTATTATTTTTTAAATGCATCTTTTCACTTTCCTTTACAACGTTTAGTATTCTCCCCTTTCGATTGAGTTATATACAGTCGGTTTCTCTTCGTTTTAACTTCAAAACCCTAAAAAACACCGATCTACCATTAATGTTTTCTTCTCTTGTTTAATCTTCGAAAAAGTTGTCATCTTTCTTGGGAAAGTGAAGCAAGGAATCTTTCATAGACTGAGAAAGATGTCGTCTTCAATAAAGTCTTCGAGGATCGCAAGCAGGGGACCACGGCAAATGAGTGAGGGGCCTACGCACTTCGATCTCACCGAGGAAGAAGAGTCTCCAAATCAGCAGCAGAGCCCACAACATTCTCAGCAGCGTCATTCTCCACCATCTAGTCCTCAAGGTGTTGATCATCAACAAGAGGAAGAAATTATTGAAGACGCAGATCCTGTAAGCTTTATCATGCTTTAAAGAGGACTGGTACTCCGTTGAACTATATCGATGAATTTCTTAAGAACAAAGGGTATGGGAATGAATATATCTTTGTGCAAAACATGCAGAGTTTGGGAATTGCTCCTAAAGGGTTGGCTGAAGAAACCCTTGCAAATATCCCAAGTGACCCCCGTGTTGGGGGATTTAATCCTGTAGATGGGAATGATGATGATAAACTGTATAGCCAATTTCAACCGAGGATGGGTGTTGCAGCGAAAATTCGAGGAAAAAAACAGAGACGTTTAGATCGAAGGAACAGAAGGTTCTATACTCCAAACTGTTAAAGCGTGGAGTGATAAATCCTAAGAGTGTGGATTTTGATTTCCTTGATGCTGTAAATGTCAATTTGACAGAAAAGTTTAGTTCTCTTCAACTTGAGCAGTTCTGTTCTGACACCACAAAAGCCCATGCTAAATTGACTGCCTACTTCTATTCGAATATTAGTTTCCTGGATGCAAATAGGTTTTCTTTTAGTGTCTGAGATCAGGACTTTGTGGTGGATATGGGTATGTTGGCGGATGTCATTGGGGTTGAGAGAGGAAGATATCAACCTATCAATGTTTCTATTGCTCGTGCTACATTGGAACTTGTTAAGGATAGAAGAACAGAGGAAAAGATTTCCTACTTGAGGATGAGTTCGTTTAACATTCTGCTTCACAAGATTGTGATCAATTGCCTTAGATCGAAATCAACTTCCAAAACTGATGTTTCAAGTTCAGAGGCAAAGCTGATGTACGCCATCATCACTAGGAAAAATTCTCTCTTCCTCATATTGTAATGTTCCGCATGTATATAGCAGTGGTGAAGGACAGGGGTCAACTTCCTTAACCAGGTCTTGTGACGAAATTATTCAAACATCTGAATATTCAGCCTCCACAAATTCTTTGTGCACGATCGAGTGATCATATGGTGGTAGGACTGAAAATGGTGACTAAAATGCATCTGAAGGAATTAAGCAAGGCGTTGGAGAAATTCAAGGAAAAGACTCCAGTCAAAACTCATCAAATCTCTTCTGCATCAAAAAGAAAAGGGAAGGAGCCCATGGTTGCTCCATCCAAGAAAATAAGAGCTCTCATCGTTGAAGATGAAGATGATGAGGAAAACATCACCATTTTTGCAATGGCATTGAAGAATCTGAGTCGTTCTACTCCAGAAAAAGACTCAGAACAGAGGACAAGAGAAAGAGAAGAGAAAGAAGCAGAGGAGAGAGAAGAAGAAGAAAGAGATGCTGAGAAGGAAAGAGTTGAAAAAGAAGAAGAAGAGAAAATAGATCAAGAAGAAAGAGAACATGAGGAACACTCTTCTCCACCTGAAGGCATGAAAACAGGGGGAGACCAAGAGAAAGGAGGAATGTCCTCATATCCTACTACCAGTGAGGGAGTCAGTCGCTCTCCAGCAGATCTAGAGGAAATTTATGCCTCTCAATTTTCCAAGGAAGGACATGATGTTTCATCGCCAAATCTGCGTGATTATGATCTGCCATCGTCTACCTTTACTCCATCAGATCGTGCCGAAGCCAGTACGCAGACCAATAATTCAGCAGATTTTCGCAAAATCATGGATGTTCTTTTGGATATACGAGGTAAGATATATGCTCTGGGATGCGAAGTTCAGAATTTGCAGAATGCAGGTCAAGCTTCTTCAGGTTCCTTAAATGATCAGATCCAAGCCCTTTCTCTTCAAATTCAGGCTAATGCTAAGGGTGAGGATATTGCACAGCTAAAGGAAGACTTGAAAAGGCTGAAAGGCATCATTCAGTCAATGGGAGATTTCCAGCTTGTTCGTGTTCTCAAGCATTCTTGACTCTACTCCATTTCCATCTCAACCTTTTTTTATGCTGAAAAAAAGGAAGAGAGATGCGAGATTTGAAAACTTTGAATCGTTACAACTTTTGAACTTTTAGATTGGTTTGGTTTGATGTTTGAAGATTGTTTTGATGTTTGACTTTACTTTTGTGTCTGGATGTGGACTGAATTTGGATTTGGTCTTGACTGTTTATATCAGCTACTATTGATATCTTATGGATGGCTTTATCACATGCAAGACTAACCTAATTTCTACGGTTGCAGATTCTAGCGTTATCATTCACTAAGCCATTTATTTTTATAAGATATCCATATTTGTTTGAGTAATATTTTGCAGGTCAAAGTTATCCAAATCTGCAGGAAAGTTTTATCACCATCAAAAAGGGGGAGATTGTTGGAGAAATCCTCGTGAAGTGTTTTGAAGCTGACAAAACGTTTCCATCAGTCTAGTCTGAAGATCTCCAGACTCTGCTATTTAAAGTTTGAAGACCTCCGGACAGCCAGACTCAAGACTCAAAGTCTATCCTCATTGACAGTTTTTAATCCATTGAAGAAAGGCTATCCAAAACTGGATGTTTCATCAAGGATGTGACCTTATCGATTGGAGAAGATCTCTTGGCTGGATATGACATAACGAAATTCTTTATTTGATCATGATTGACTTGAAGATTAAGGATCCGATGATTGACAAAATATACTTGGAAGGTTCTACTTATGGAAACCTAGATCCTGATTGTATGGACGAACATGATTGATGGACTATCGACATGTTCCTTTAATAGCTCGAATGATCTTCCTAATTGATTCTGTCCAACGGGTAGATTAGAGAATTCCTTTGGTAAGTGCCAACGGGTATGATGGCATAAAGGAGTATATAAGGAAGACGTTCCAGTTGTTCAAGTGTGTGCACGATAGAAAAATTCCAAAGTCTAAAGTTCCTTGTTGTTAGTCAATTCATTTGAGCAAAATCTTGTACACAAAAGAGAGTCTATATTTGTGAGAATCCTTGAGGAAGTGTGGTAGAATATTTACACCGTGGAATCAAAGAAAAGTTGTGTTGTAACTTCTCTTTTGTTCATAATGAAATCTAGCCGGTAGGCTGTCAGTGCGGAAGAGTGGATGTAGGCTTGGAATAAGCCGAACCACTATAAACCTTGTATTCAATTTTCTCTTCCTTACTCTTTACTTTACTTTGATCGCATTTCATCCTGTTAATCAAAAGAAAACTCTCTTTCTATCGTCTACCTCGAATCGCTTCCGTATCTCGAGAAATTATTTTTGCACCTATTCACCCCCCTCTAGGTGCTTATACTAGCTATCTCACTTCAAACCTTGAGTACTCTTGGATTTTACAATAAGCTTAGCAGATGCGAGTTTTGGATGAATCGTGTGGCATTCCTAGGTTATGTGATTTCAGGAGAAGGAATCTCCGTAGACCCCATCCAAGATTGAAGCAGTGATCAGTTGGTCGATATTGACTACAGTGACAGAGATCAGAAGTTTCTGGGGATTAACAGGATATTTCAAACAATTCGTAGAAGGGTTTTCAGCGTTAGCGTTACCGTTGACAAGACTACTAAGAAAGGAAAAGAAGTTCGTATGGACAGGTAAGTGCGAATGTAGTTTTCAAGAGCTTAAGTAAAAGCTGACTACCGCACCTGTGCTAACTATTCCATCTGGTCCTAGAAGTTATGAGATCTACAATGCTGCGTCATTTAAAAGGTTGGGTTGCTTGTTGATGCAGCATGATAGGGTTATTGCATATGCGTTCCGTCGGTTGAGATCTTGTGAATTGAACTACCCAACGTACGTTGTAGAACTTGCAGTAGTTATGTTCGTTTGGAAATTTAGAGGCACTATCAGTGTAAAGAAAGATTTCATATCTTCATTGACCATCAAAGTCTAAAGTGCGTATTCTCTCAAAAAAGAGTTGAAAATGAGATAGCGTCGCTGGGTGAAATTCCTAAGGATTTTGACTGTGATACCTTATATTACCCTGGAAAGGTGAATAAGGTTGCTAATGCGCTGAGCCGAGAGTCCTTAGTTGCGCAGTTGGTACTCAATGATTGGATCTTATTTGAAAAAGTTCGAAATTCGATTTTCAAATCTAAAGTAAGCCACCAGGCGTATTTCCTTCCTAGTCGGAGTTTAGGAGGTGAACTTGCTGAGACATTGTCTCACCCCGGTGTGGGCTCAACTCTTTTCAAGTCCATAGATGGCGACCCCTCTGATGCATTATGGTCAGCCTAGGAGAGTGACTGAGCTGGTTACTGACTATCCTATTCTCGGAGGCCATGAGGTCTGGGTCTATGAACTCGTTGTGACCACAGTCTGGGTTGATGAGGGCCTACTTGAGAGGGTGCCTCATCGATTTAAGGCATGGTTCCATCGCGAGCTCAATGGATACAGAGTGGGTCCCCTCTAGGGTTTTCAGGTCCCAGCTACAATGGTAGACGTGGCTTTTGGCGAGGGTATAGCTGACCATCCTAATAGTGCTGTGCTGGACCCGGCACCCTTGGAGCCTGTAGAGTTCGAAGGGTTGGTGAACTTGTCTGATTAAGGGGGTCGTAGGACAGTTTCCTTTTGAGGATTGATCTTTTTGTTAGATAGACTAGTATTGTATATAAACTAGTTGGTTGTGTGTAAGGGCATGGTTTGGTTGTGAAATTTTGTTGTCCTGCTTTTCTATTTCGTGCTGTTTGCTATCAGGGTTATTGTTTCGCTTCCGCATGTGCAATAAAATGAATAGGTCGGCGATGCGTCCTGGGACGTCGCATTTTCATTGACGACCGAGGGATGTGCACGCGCTCGAGAATCAAGCGTGACAGTTATTGTCTCAATACAACTATATGGGTCAATCCTAAAGTTAAAAACAGTCAACTCCTTAATGAGGTTCCGAAGCCTAATAACCCAAATAACAGCCTAAAAGAATGTTATAAACTTTGCTTACATAGAACTTTATTTACTACACTTCCTACTGACATAAATATGTATTCCGTTATTGATCTCATGTCATCCTAACAGCCAGCAAAGTTTACATCTAAATACCCTATTAGCTGCAAGACTTGAACATATATGTAAATCAGCATACATTATACTTTTAAGTGCATTGACACAATGTATACCCTTTAACTAGATTTTCTAAATATCTAAATAAGATTCGGTCCATCACTCTTAATAACAAGAGCAATTCACCCTTAATAACAAGAGCAATTCCTTACTTGCAATGATGTATATTGAATATATCCAAAATACGATGAGCAAATGTCCTATGAGATAAATCTAATAAAATCCATTATATATGACGAGAACAATCCTTATGGACCTTAATACAAAGGACAAAAGATACCTCAAGGTTACCACTTGTAAGCAAAATATCATGTACATAGAGTATAGAAAAATAAATCTCCTCCCACTAATCTTGCAGTATATAGAGAAAAATAAATTTCCGTATTTATATACTGAATTACTTTATTCCCAACTGAACAAAATGACAACACTATGAAACTTTAATAATATTGTCTGGAAACTTGCTTAAAACTGTGAATAAGACTTTTCAGTCTACACACAAGTTTACTTGAATCATCAGCTACAAAATCCTCTAGTTACATTATATAGATTTTGTTATTAACATGTCCATTTAAAAAGATAGTATCTATTTGGCGTAACTCCATATAAAAAAAGAGAGCTTTTAATGACATGTTCACTCTGAAAGAATCTTTAAAAATACTAGAAAGAAATATTTATTTCTTACTATCTATTAATTGTCCATCCCTCTTTCAGAATGAAAACTTTGGCTATCGGTTTAGCTTTAAACTCCACAATTGTTTGTATAGGCAAATACAAAGACACAATGATCTCCTTCGTACTATTATTCTTAATAGTTTGAGAGCAGCTATCCTTTACAACTACGTCGAACTTTAGAAATTTTATTATTTGTGATTGCATAATTTTTGTACCTTCATTAAGATCATAAAATCGATACCCCTTTGAACAATCTGGGTAAGATACAAAATAATTTTGAGTGGATCTGAATTCCAACGCACCTAATATTGGATTATATAACATCACTTCTGCATGACACATCTAAATATTAATATGATTTAAGTTAAATTTACGTCTAGTCCATAACTCAAAAAAAGTTTAGGGAACAACTTTGGTAAGAAAACACGTTTTTGTATGTGAAAATGTTACTTTCAAAATATCAACCCACAGAAAATTAGATAAATTAGTCTTATTCATCATACTCATCATCATGTTGATTATAGTGCAATTATGTCTTTTAGCCAAATCATTTTGTCAGAATTTTCAGGCATAGTAAATTAAGTTACTACCCTAGAATTTATCAAGTATTTGACAAATTACCCTTTAAGTTATTCAGTATTGTCATACTTGCTAAAATACTCACCGCAATCGTTAGACTTGACAACCTTTAAGACTAATTCTAATTGTTTTATTCTTTACCTTAGTCATTTTACTTCCACAATAATCTATAGAAATATTTAAATAATTATTAAGAGTAGACGGAATATCAACATTATCACTTTTCTACTCTTTCTTTAGATGTGTGTGGGATTATTTTTTAGACAGAAAACTTTTTGAGACAACCTTTTCAATCGTATATGAGACATATATACCATTAGGAGTTAAACACAATATGTACAATTCATTTGATATAATATAGTACTCGACCTTATTTAGATTAAAGAACACAAATTTTTATTATTTATTCATAAATCTAAAGAAGTCAAATCAAGATGAATTATGGGTTACCATGGAACACTCACTAATTCTTCTTGAACGATTCTATCGTAGGACCAGATTATAAAAATATCCGATGGTTTCATGAGTTCTTGTATAAGTATGATTTTTAAACTTTAAATCTATCATCCTTAAAACGTAATCCGTAACCTTATCAAAATAATCATATCTTATGTTAAAGAGTCCTTACAGATATGTCCCAATTTCAATATTAGATAAGACATAATTTCAAGCTACTAAGGTTTCCATCATTTGCTTAGCAGTGCAATTCGCAGGCAAACCACTTTTTGAGTGTTCCTGAATGGAATACTTCATGGACAATAAGCAAGTTTTATTGCTCTTTTCTTAAGCAGCAAATCCTATTTCCACTACTTAAAATTTGAATTAGTAAAAATCTTAATAATAGTAGAGTTATTAATTACAGATAATGTGACTAAAATAACAAGCTATGTATATAATTAGCGTCATATGAGCATTGTGTAACTTGACATATAAGTATACGTTCAGAGAGTTACATGCAAAATCATATATTCACCTTTGGGCAAAATGCATGACGTGCAGTTGTACACTCCCCATATGATAGTGATTATGAGAATATATTCTAACATTTGTGAATTTATCACATTTGGGCATATGAACCACTCGGATTAGTCACTTCTCTACCACACATCATATATCCCTCCATGAACTAATACACAATTATCTCCTTTTGGAGTATAACCACGCATTATACGGAATCGATATTTCTCAAACCCAATTAAGTGTGCTACCTTGGTGGTCACAACTCAATTGAATCTTTGAAATTCTTTTATATCGGGGATGTAAACCTTACTTATCACATACACCATATACATGTGATTTTAACTTTAGTGATAGGGGTAACATATTATTTAAAGTCACTTATCATGCTAATTACATTACTTTATTCATTAATAAAAATTAAACTTTATATATATTATCAATGAATCACACTTTTATACTATTTATGTGATAACATACCTTTAAACCAATACTTGTATTTCCAAAATCACAGAATTATGTAAGAAAAATACGCGAAAATATACTAAAAATACACGTATTTAAGGTTTCATATGTGTTTTCACATCCATAAAATTATCAAACATGTAAAATAAATACACCACAACATAGAGAATTCTCATAAAAACCTGTAGCCGTCAACACCGCTCCAAATTGACGCTCCACGTGCCCACCGTGCCGCCTAAGTGCGAGGCGCGTGCAACTCACACGCCAACATTCTAGCCCCTCAAAACTTGTCTGACTGGTAGCGATTCGACCGGTTCCCAGCTTGACCGTTCGGTCTAACTGATTGACCAGTCCAGACGGTTGATTGGGTTGGGTTCGGTCTCGGTTGCTGACGTCATCGTGACGTCAGCCCTCGTGTGGGGGCATGTGGCCGCACTTGGGGCACGTTCTTGACGCCCTAGTGATGCGTGGGGCGTGTGGGGTCTCCCCTAGCGACACGCTGCCCACAGTTTTACTTGTCTTGACGAGCCTAATCCAAATTTATAATTTAATTTGATTTTTATTGAACAAAAAATCACGAAAATCACAAAAATAGGGCGGAAATTCTATGCATTCGAGTTCTAGGTTATGGTTGCTCTGATACTACATGTTGGAAGCAAAATGTGCAATCTCATAATTTCCATAACCAAAACAAGAATATAGATAATCGAGTAGAAAGATTAACACACCTGTTTTGGAATCCATCGTTCTTGATGCGAAAGCGGAAAAAGTGATGATCCACGCACAAGTCCTTCTCCTCTATTGTCCTCTGTATCACTGACTCAATGAGATAGCCCCTCACCCTTTAGCGTTAGGTAAACGCTCCTTTTGTGAGGATACTTGTGAGAAATTAGAGTTAGAGGAGAGACTTGAGCACTATTTATAGAGTTTCCAACCGGACCCTCTCATTAGGGGCTAGGCTCAACTCGATCCATGCTAGTTAGCCCCATATTAGACTAATTAATAAATCTTCTATCTCACTTTAGACCAACCAATTCCGTAAAACGGTAAATTACAATATCAATTTATGTAGCCCACATCTGGAAAACTCTTACACTCCTTCCCTATACTCTCATCTCTACGGTGGTTGGCGATTGAAGATGAGCGGCGGCTACTGGTGGACTGGAGGTGGCCGAGTATGAAGAGGGAATCGCGACCCAGAAGCTCCTAGAAATTGATGATGAGAGAGAATTTGCTGAGCTCCTTGTACGTGCGTTCTCTCTGCTTTATCCTACCCCGCCGATTGTGCATATGTGGACGCGAGGCTGTAGTGGGATGCGTCGAAATTTTATGTAGTATTTTTTATTATTTTCATATATTTCTTATTTTCACAAAAATGCATGCTCAATTTGCTCACGAAAATTCAGGTCTGAACGGGAGAGATAAGTTTTATTTGTGTTTTCATCAAAATAGATTTTTTTTTTTTTTTTGCGTAAAATTAATGGGAAAAACCCACTATATACATAATGATTCCTTCAATTAGAGATAGAGAAGCATAATGAGTGACAAGTAATGTATCCTACGTACTTATTGGTTTATTGGTGATGTAGTGCTCAATTATAGTAAAGTGAACTTCTAAAATAAAACCTGTAAACATTGTTTGCCACATTTAAGATAAGATGTGAATATTTCTAGCAGCTATATAGTCCCTATCATATACAGATTGGTTGCAACCGTTAATTTCAATAGGGCCCTTGGCAGGGTCATCCCAATGCACATGCACCCGAGCGGCTTGGAGGTCCTCCTTGTCTTCCAAGGGTCAATCTATGCTGGGTTCATCTTGTCGTTAACGAACACTGTCTACTTGCAGAACATCAACAAAGGGGGTAGCATGGTTTTCCCTCAGGGGCTATTGCACTTCCAATTGAATGCTGGTAAAGGTCCAGCGCTTGCCATCGTCAGCTTCAGCAGTCCAAGCCGTGGGCTTCAAAACTTGGACGTTGCTTTGTTCACTAATAAATTGTCTTCTTAGTTGGTGGAGGCCACCACTTTCCTTGATGATGCCCAGGTCAAGTGTGTTCTTGGTGACACTGGCTAAGTGGCTAATTTCATTTTAGTAGAGATACCATCCACTGAAGAACACCACATTTGCAAGCCTCTTCGAAAAAAAAGAAAAAAAGAAGAAGAAAGGATAATAATAATTCGGCTTATATGGTTGTCGTGAATGGCTTTCCATGGATTTTTCTTGTACGGTTGTATTTCGTTTGATTGTGTGTTGAAGTGAGTCATTGGGGTAGAGATTTGACTATTAGTGCATTCTGACTCATTCTGTTTGGAGTATGGAGCAAAGCGCCTCCCTTTCTTGGTTGAATATTGAGTAGATGAATCAAAGTATGTTGCTTCGTTAATTCCTTGAGAGCTAATGTTCACCTGGGAAAATATGTGCTCGATAAGTCAAGTGTTGTAGTCATATCATCCACCCATTATAGATGAGATTATAGCATAATTTGGATCTTATATATAGAGGGATAAACTAATAATTGATACTACATTCATATAATGATCTAGTGATCATCAGCCACAATGGGAAATAAAAAAAGAAGAAAAAAGAAAAGAAAAAGAAAAAAATTAATAATATTTTCAAAATATATTAAAAATTATTTAAAAAATGTTCACATTAGCTGGCTATACCACGTAGAGCGATCGCGTCTACGTCAACAATTTCTAGGTAAAATTGATAAAATGGACTCAATTGAAAATATTGAAAGGTTTTTGTGATTAAATTGGCCAAAGTGCAATAGATTTAAAATTTTTTGGACAATTTTCCCATATTCTAGCATGTTAAAATGTAAAAGTAAAAAACAAAAGATAATTGTGGATAAACAACATTGGTATTTATCTTCATTAACAACTCAACCACATGGCAAATATCTTGCTCCTGATTTCATTAACACATCCCCTTGCAGTGAGTGCCTTACACTATGCTTGGAAGCATGAGCGAATGAAAAATGCCAAAAAGGTTCTCACAATTCCAAACTTTCCACTCCCCCAAAATCCTTGTCGTGACCTACCCCTCGAGGAGGGGGGGAGCATGTTTAGGGGTATTGCCTAAAGGACGAATCTAAGGCCCATGATTAGGCGCGGGCTCTCTCAAGCCCATACCCCGTGTGACGTTGGGATATTCTTGAAAATTTCGCAAAAAGGATTCGCCACTAGCCTATTGGGGTCAGCTAGAAACCAAGTGAGGTATGAGAGTGTACCTCACTTCCTACGCAACCAGAGAATCTAGGGTGGGGGACTTAATTACACTAATTGACCAATTAGTGCCCTTTCGGTACCTAATCTTGTTCATTTTAAGAGAAAAGATTTTTGTCAAGCAGTTTGGATTGATTTTACACATATCCACTAACATGTGAGGTGATCATGCGGGTGCACAATTATTAAAGTAACAACTCACAACCAAAATCATAATTGCAGTAAACTTTAGCATGTGCAATCAAACATAATTAAATATGTAAATTAAACATACAATATAGTTAATATACGAGCAAATAAAGGCCTAATTACACTAAAAAAAAAAAGGCAAGACAGAGCAATTCCTAACCAAACCCTACACTTTTTGGATTTTTGAAAATTTTTAATTTTTTAAATGATTTTTTAAATTAATTTTTTAGATTTTTAAAATTTTTTAAAATAATATTATTTTAATATTGTAATAATATAATATATTTAAAATGAACCGAGTCGGATCCTCGGGTTGGGTTTGACCTGGTTTGGTGAAAAGAGCCCGGGATCGGGCCAGACGACTTGAACCCGGACCGGGTTGGGCTGCGCAGTCCAAGGACGGCAGAAACCCAGTCGGGCTGGGCCTGATCTGCCCAGTCTAGTCTAATTTTTTTTAAAAGAAAGAAGCCCATAAGCCCACAAGTCCAAAAGCCTAAATGCCCGAAGCCCAAACCTTGGAGGCTCGGGTCCGACTTGGCCGTGACCCAATTTTGTGCCCTCATCTCCGGGGCTTCCACGGCATCGAAGGAGGACGCTTGAGACGCTGGTGACTTAGCGACCGGGGCGCGGTGGGCGGTGGACGACGGCAACAACAACAGGGATGGCGACGGAGACGTGCTGGGCAGTGGCAGCAACGCGGCAAGCAGCAATAGTGACGCGACGGGTGGTGGCAGCGATGCGGGGTTGGTTGGTTCGACGGCGTCATAGGGCAGCAAAGGGGTGACGAGAACGTCGAGGTCGATGGTGTCATCGGTGGCTGAGGAGGTAGTGGCGGTGGCAGGAATGGTGACGGCGAGCCTCCTCCCTCCAGATCTGGCTTGCTCGGGCAGCAGCAGCGTCGCTTGGAGGGGGGAATGACTCGGACCGGCGTGGAAAGGGGTCGATGCTCGATCGACGGACGGAGATGGTGGGCTGCGACGAGGGAGACGGAGTCGCGACCAGTCGGGTCGCAAGCTGGCACGGGCTCCAAGCGAAGTGAGGTACGGCGTTCGGAGACAGCAACGGAGTCGAGCCGCTGTGGCGGCGACGACGACGCGGCAACAGTTAGGGCGTTGGCTTGACTGAGGGCTGCAACGGTGATGGCGTCTGGAGCTTCGGCGACCGTGAAATAGCAGCTGCGGTGATGGAGTCCCCGGTGTCGCTCGAAGGGTGGTGGCTCGAATGACGTCAAGGACAGAGGGCAATGACGGCTCAAACGGCGTCTCTCGTTGTGCTAGATCTAACCTTCTCTACACGACACCTTCAGATTTGGGTTTTGGGTCGAGTGGCAGCGAGGTCAGCGTTGGTTGAGTGGCGGCGAGGTCAGCATTGGTCGAGCAGCTCTGCCGGCGACGGCTGCGACGGCGCCGTTTTTCCTCGAGCTCTCTCTCTCGAATTCCCTCCCCCTGCTCCCTATGTTGTCTTCATGCTCTCCTCTCCCTTCTCTCTGGTGCTTCCCATTTCTCCTTGTCCTCCTTACGCGAAGATGGAGGAGGGAGAAGGCTGGCTCATGTGGGCCGAGCCGAAGGGGAAACGGTCCGGGTGAGCAAGAGAAAAAAAGAGACGAGCAGAGGGCCGGGCTAAGGCTAGATCCGGCCTAACCCGGCCCTCAAGCATTTTTCAGTTTTTTTTTTTGTTTTGCTGTTGTTTTTTTTAAATTTTAATTTTAATTTTTCTTTATACTTGAAAAAAAAATAAGTGTCAACAACTGCCCCTCTTTGAATGTAGCCTCGAAGAGGTTTCATTCAAAGACAAAAGACACATAAATTATTTTTGACGGTAAAGAGACACTAGGTGCGTAGGAATGTATCAGGTTGACAGAAAGGACTCATAACTATGGAAGCACGTCTTGTCGATAAGAGAAAGAAAAACTCCGTGTTGTAGAAGCCCACCAGGTCATAAGAAGAATGGAAGAGTTCGGGCTATAGAAGCCCACTGGGTCATAAGAAGAAGGAAGACTTCGAGCTACAGAAGCCCACCGGGTCGTAAGGAGAGAGAAGACTCAGGGCTATAGAGGCCCACCGGGTCGTAAGAAGAGAGAAGACTCCGGGTTACAGAAGCCCACCGGGTCGTAAGAAGAGAGAAGACTTCGGGCTACAGAAGCCCAACGGGTCATAAGAAAAGAGAAGACTCTAGGCTACAGAAGCCCACCGGGTCATAAAAAGAGAGGAAGACTCCGGGTTACAGAAGTCTACCGGGTCGTAAGAAGAAGGGAAGACTCCAGGCTATAGAAGCCCACCGGGTCATAAGAAGAGAGGAAGACTCCGGGCTACAGAAGCCCACCGAGTCATAAAAAGAGAGGAAGATTCCGGGCTATAGAAGCCCATCGGGTCATAAGAAGAAGGAGAGACTCCGGGCTACAGAAGCCCACCGGGTCATAGGAAGAAGAGAAGACTTTGGGCTATAGAAGCCCACCGGGTCATAAGAAAAGAGAAGACTTCGGGCTATAGAAGCTCACCGGGTCATAAGGAGAGAGAAGACTCCGGGCTACAGAAGCCCACCGGGTCATAAGGAGAGAAAAGACTCTGGGTTACAAAAGCCCACCGGGTCATAAAGAGAGAAAACTTTGGGCTACAGAAGCCCACCGGGTCATAAAAAGAGAAAACTTTGGGCTACAGAAGCCCACTGGGTCATAAGAAGAGAGAAAGACTCTAGGCTACAGAAGGCCACCGGGTCATAAAAAGAGAGGAAGACTCCGGGCTATAAAAGCCCAGCGGGTCGTAGGAAGAAGGGAAGACTCCAGGCTACAGAAGCCCACCGGGTCATAAGAAGAAGGGAAGACTTCGGGCTATAAAAGCCCACCGGGTCATAAGAAGAGAAGAAGACTTAGGGCTACAGAAGCTCTCCGGATCATAAGAAGAAGGGAATGGGTACAGAAGCCCACCGGGTTATAAGAAGAGAGGAAGACTCCGGGGTACAGAAGCCCACCAGGTCATAAGAAGAGAGGAAGACTCCGGGCTATAGAAGCCCACTAGGTCATAAGAAGGGAGGAAGACTCCAGGTTACAAAAGCCCACTGAGTCATAAGATGAGAGGAAGACTCTTGGCTACAAAAGCCCATCGGGTCATAAGAAGAAGGAGAGGGATTTCGGGCTACAGAAGCCCATTGGGTCATAAGAAGAATGAGAAGGACTCCGGGCTACAAAAGCCCACCGGGTCATAAAAAAATGAGAGGGACGAAATCTCACCGTGTAACAACGGGTTTCGATTAGGCTGAAAACACATGGTTTGAGGAAATCCCATGAATCTTTGTAGATGACATGGTTTAAGGCTGACCACGAACCTTTACTGTCGGCATGGTTTTAGGCTGACCATGAACCTTTGGAGATGGCATAGTTTAAGGCTGACCATAAACCTTTAGAGATAACATGGTTTAAGGTTGACCATGAACCTTTGGTTTTTAGGGAAGCACCCGATAACCCCTTGAAAACTGCATGACTTCACTGAGGAATCTTGTCAAACTCAACTTGAGCATATGTCATTAGAGACGTCATCAAGAGACGTATTGGTAATATTACATCATTAATTGAACAAGCTAATCAAGCTGAGTCCGATTGCTTTAGAAAAACATTCAATGTTAATCAGCATCATGTGGCGCAAAATTGTCATCTTGTTTGGGGATGTATCATTAATCATCAAATTCTCTAGGAGTCGAGTTCTTATCAGAACGGCTACGACTCGTGAACAAGGCTCATTAAGTATGCCAAACTAGAGCTTTTTAGTCATAAATGGTTTCTCATACACTCTTGATAAAATGGCTGCTTGATCCCAACTATTCGCGTGGGAAGTAATTGATTGCTGAGGGTATCTCACATAACCCATGTCAAAGGCTTTCAGAAACATTCGCAATGAGTACAATCTGATCGATCAAAAAGGTCTTTTGAAAGGATCGCAATATAGGCTTGGTTAGGGCTTACACAAAGGAATTATTGCTTTGAGGCCAGTAAAGGAACATTTGCCGTTATCTTCATCGGATTTACAAGTAGAGAACTTGGAAGATAGAATTACTTCCACTCCTACAAGTAGTAGCTTCTTGGTGGTATTCCCATTTTCACCCAAACCATCCCAATTAGAAGAGACTTCGGAAGAGGATTGTAATGTTGGCTTGGGAGAAGCTCGAAAGGCTTAAAATTTTCAATAGGGTTTTTAAAAGTCGGTGATCATCATGGCATCGTGACCAAGTCACTCGACCTTTCGAAAGCATTTGGATTTTGAAACACAGCATATCTCGAAAGTCCTTTGACTAATCATTTTTGCATTGGAGCTTCGCCTCGGGATGAGTCAAGCTTTGATGATAATTCCTTTGAAGCTATCACTAGAAGATTGATGCAAGGGAAAGTAATAGAATCTTTCTCAATCTTTCGCTCTACAACACGATTGTAACCCCTTGTGTTGCCCCAATGTAAGGTCGTTCTCGACAAGGATACCTTGAAGGATCATCTTTTTTTAGCCCAAAGGGGTAGCAAGAGATTAGTGCAATGCTTGTGATTGATGAAGGAAACACCCTTTATCATTTCGATCTTTGCGCTCAATGCGAATGAATCATTTGTCCTAAGAGAAGGTTGTCTTTTCACTCAACTCTCAAAAGTGTTTAAAGGATGTGTTTGGAAATGGGTTTACCTTTCTTCATCCTAAGCACTTCTTGTTTGGCATGGTTAACGTCTCCATTTCACTTTATCGAGATCATCTGAGTAGATCAATCTCCATGGGAAAATTTGATTCAAAATGAATAACCCACAAAATGAGAAAATAATTTTGAGATAAAAATGATACTCAAAAAGTTTGTAGAAATTTTTTTTCTCAATTATTCATTTTTTTTTTCATTTTTTGTTTGCTTGTCTCTAGGAAAGCGCTAAAGGTTCTCTTTTGTAATGGAAATTCTTTTTTTTTCTTTTTTTTTTTACTTAAAAAAACTTGAGAAGAAGGGTACTTACTTGCGGCATGGTGACCCAGTAACCTTGTAAAGAATGTAAAAGAATATGTTAGTGTGAAAATCCTTAGGGATTGAAATGTTGGAAACGATATATTATTACCCTTCACTCGCTTTTATCCTTTGAGGGCTAACATCTCTTGGATTCACCTTCGTGGATATTTGGTAGCTCGACAATACCCTTCCCTTGCATTCGCTTTTAAGTGATTGATGTTTTCCTGATTCCTTGATGGAAGGCATTGTTTCTATGGTCAATGTGCAACTTTTTCCTCATTTATCGCCCTGTAAGAAGAAGAGATGAAACGGGTTATCTCCACACTTAATTAGGTTCAATTGAGGAACGATACATCCTTTCTTGATGAACTTGACAATGTTGTTCTAGCACACTTCATTGGTGGGGGAAGGAGAGATTTTTCTCTAAATCAAACGTTGCCCTCCCACTCTTTATTTGACAAACCTTCGTTCTGTTTGAGTCTATCCTGTACCAAAAAAAAAAAGAATATGTCATTTTTTATGTTGAAGAGAATCAAGTTTAGGAACGGGATACATCCTTTTCAAAGTCGAGTGATCAACATCCCAAAGTATCTCTCATGGAGGAAGGGATAATATTGCCCATCTGTTTCATCATTTGAATTTTTCTTTGTTTAAGATGAACATGACTCAATAATGCTCCATCGTGTTTGTTGGAATGTTACAAAATTTGGTACTCTTGATGTCTTCTTGACAATGACAAGAAAATCATGTCAGAAGTGGTATCAGAAATAGATAATTGGAATCGATACAATTTACACTTCCTTCGAATTCGCCTTTTTGGATACTTGGCAACTCCCCTCATTTGTCTTATCATGCATAGTGAACGAGATCGATGTGCTATTTTGGCACCTAAGGCATTTGCGAATAACGAAACTTCCCATAACGGAATTCAACTTCGTTCCGCCTCAATGGAAAATTGGTGCCGATGAAGCCTCTGCGCATGCTTACTCCTTAAGTTCCGTGAGCCTACACTTTTATCTTTTAGAAGGGGCAGCTGCCGACTTCAAATAAACTCATCATTCTTTCTGAGAAAGAGATCACATGAAGAGAGGGCCTTAAGCAAAGCTTTCTTGAAATTCATTTTGGAAGGCAGACGTAAAGGTTCGCTTGAAACACTTCTGAATTCGTTTTTTTTTTTTTTTTTTAGGGGATGATTTTCATTAAATTGAATTCCATCATTAAAAAAAATGTGAGTCGCATGGTTTACAAAAGCAACAATTGGATTTACAATTAAAACTCAAAATGGAAAACATGGTTCTTAACAAGAATAAAGACAATGATAAAATACAAGAAACTCTTGCACAGATTAAAGTAAAAAAAAAAACTCTTGTCCTAGCTCTATAATTCACTTCTTTGTGTGGTCACCACGAGAATGTCAATGAGTATTGTGCATAACCTGCAAATAGACGACAATGTCAGTACATGAACGAGAGAAAATGATATCTCAATGAGGTCGCTTCTTACAATAAAATCGAGGCAATGGTACATGCCCCATAGTCCTTATTACGGAGTTTTAGTATTTCGCCATGATTTTATTATAAGAGAAGACATCATTAAAATAATCAATCCACGGCCATCAATTGAATGTCCACTTTTATTCCACAAATTTCATATGCAAAAGTGTCATTGATTTTTTCTTTTCGAAGAGAATGATTTTCTGATTTTACTCTTGCAAAAATTGAAGTGACTTCTATTTTGAGAAATTTGTACACAAAATGTTTTGCATTTTAGTCCCAAAATGTGAGAATGAGAGAATTTGATAAAAAATGCAATTTCAATTTTTGTGCTTCAATATAAAATCACAACTTGAAAGTTTTTTCTTTTTTGGAATGATTTTGAGCCCATAACTAGAAATTTAAACAAAACCATGTGTTCAACGGGGCCAAATCAAAGTGTTCAGAACTTGCATTCAATGTTCACTTATCAAAAGTGATTGCCAATTTTTTTCAATTATTAGCCTACAACATCGAGGGCAATCGATTGATGTTCGTGAATTTCAATATGGAAGTTCAATACAAAATGAGCAAATAAAAAGGAAAATGATACTTACAATGGGTGCCGACCTTTGTCTCTGTTTTTTTTTTACAATTACATAGACATGCACATGGGATGTGGTTCGATTTCTACTCTATACGGCTCAAAATGGAGTCATAGGATCACCGGACTGAACCAACAAGATCGTGGTTGGGTTGTGTTACCCATGACTCCGACTTTATCAAAGAACCGACCCGTGTCACGTGGTTGCAGACCGGGGTGGGTACCTTCGACATAAAGAAAGAAATTTCGTGGTAGAAGTGGGCGACTCATACTACACGATTGTAGTCGAAGTGGTATCCACCTCAACACCATCCTAAGTGATCTTATGCGGCCCAGGTTCGGTGGCAGGTAGTGTGTGCTATGGTGTAGTGCAATGCAGAGGACTTATGCATGACAATTTATAGGCAAGCAACACTTCATAAATTCAAAACATGAACATTCGATCACAACTCCACACCTGCAAGACAAGAGGTTAACAATCACTCTTCTTATGACTCCCAACTACAAAAATATTTAACACCCATGTTAGGGATGTACCTAGTATCCTTGCTTCCAAACAAAACTTACTTTTGAGAAAGATAAATTTAGGCCTAAGTCTTCTAAGGTTTAAAACTAAGTCTCTAGCAGAGTCACCAAGTTGTCGCGACCTACCGCTTGATGGGAGGGAACAGGTTTAGGGGTATTGCCTAAAGGACGAATCTAAGGCTCATGATTAGGCGCGGGCTCTCCCAAGCCCATACCTCGAGTGACGTTGGGATATTCTTGAAAATTTCGCAAAAATGAGTCATCACTAGCCTATTGGGGTAGGCTAGAAACCGAGTAAGGTATGGGAGTGTATCTCACTTCCTACGCAACAAAAGAATCTAGGGTTGGGGACATTATTACACTAATTGACCAATTAGTGCCCTTTCGGTATCTAATCTTGTTCATTTTAAGAGAAAATATTTTTGTCAGGCAGTTTGAATTGATTTTACATCTACTCACTAACATGTGAGGTGATCATGCGGGTGTACAATTATTAAAGTAACAACTCGCAACCAAAATCATAATTAAATATGTAAATTAAACATGCAATATAGTTAATATACGAGCAAATAAATGCCTAATTACACTAAAAAAGCAAGACATAAAAATTCCTAACCAAACCCTATAACTTTGGGATTTTCAAATTTTTTTAATTTTTTAATTTTTTAATTTTTTAATTTTTAATTAATTTTTAAAATTTTTAAAAATAATATTTTGATATTATAATAATATAATATATTTAAAACGAACCGGGTCGGATCCCCGGGTTAGTTCCAACCCAGTTTGGTGAAAAAGGGCTCGGGATCGGGCTGAGCCGCATAGTCCAAGGCCCGCGAAAACCCAGCCGGGCTGGGCCTAATGTGCGGGCCTAGTCCAGTCTATTTTTTTTTAAAGAAAAATGCCCATAAGCCCACAAGTCCAAAAGTCTAAAAGCCGAGAAGCCCAAACCCGGCCCTGATTCACCCAAAACCCTACTCGATTGGAGGCTCCGATTTGACCCGGCCGTGACCCGATTTTGTGCTCTCCTCTCCAAGGCTTTTGCGACGCCAAAGGAGGATGCTCGGGATGCCGGCGACTTAGTGACTACGGCGTGGTGGGCGGCGGATGATGGCAGCAGTAGCAACAAGGACAGTGACAGAGATGTGGCAGGCAGCGGTAGTGACGGGGAGAGCGGCAAAGGTGACGCGGTGAGTGGCGGCAGCAATGCGAGGTTGGTTGGTTTGACGGTGTCACAGGGCAGCAAAGAGGCGATGATGACGTCGGGGTCAACAGTGTCGTCAGAGGCTGAGGAGGCGGTGGCGACAGCAGGAACGGTGACGATGAGCCTCCTCCCTCCTAATCTAGCTTGCTCAGGCAACAGCAGTGTCGCTCGGAGGGGGGAATGGCTCAGACCGGCATGGAGGGGGGTCGATGCTCGATCGATCGACAGAGATGGTGGGCCTCGACGAGGGAGACGGAGTCATGACCAGGCAGATCGCGGGCCGATGCGGGCTCCAGGCAAAGTGGGGTGCGGCGTTCGGAGACGGCAATGGAGTCGAGCCGTTGTGGCGATGGCGACGGCGCGGCGATGGGTAGGGCGTTGGCTCGGCTGAGGGTTGCAACAGCGACGATGTTCGGAGCTCCGGCGATCGCGAAACAGTAGCTGTAGTGATGGAGTACCCAGTGTCGCTCGAAGGGTGGTGGCTCGGACGACATAGGGGACAGAGGGCGGCGACGGTTCGAACGGCGTCTCTGGTCCTGCCAAATCTGACCTCCTCTACACGATACCTTTAGATTTGGGTTCTGGGTCAAGCGACGGCAGGGTCAGCGTCGGTCGAGCGGCGGCGGGGTCAGAGTTGGTTGAGCGGCTTTGCCGGTGGCGCCGGTGGTGGCGCCATTTTTCCTCGAGCTTTCTCTCTCGTGTTCCCTCCCTTTGCTCCCTGTGTTGTCTTCGAGCTCTACTTTCCCTTCTCTCTACTATTTCTTGTTTCTCCTTCTCCTCTCTAGGGTTTCCTGTGTGAAGATGGAGGAGGGAAAAGGCAGGCTCGCATGGGCCGAGCCCAAGGGGAAACGGGCCAGGTGCTCGAGAGAAAAAGAGAGATGAGCAGCAGGCCGGGCTAAGGCCGGATCCGGCCCGACCCGCCCCTTAAGCATTTTTTCATTTTTTTTTCTGATTTTTTTTTTGTTTCTTCTTTTTTTTTTTGGTTTGCTGTTGTTTTTTTTAATTTTAATTTAATTTTTTTTTGTACTTGAAAACAAAAAATTAGGTGTCAACAATCCCCAATTTCCAAACAGAGTCATAGTGTTCATAATGGTACGAGAACCAAGCCTTCGCCTTTGGGATATTGATAAACTTGTCAAATGGGTGGGTTAGATCGATCCATACTCGACTTGAGTCAATTTAGAAAAACTTGCTTCTTGTAAATTTTTAAAAATATATATATTGCTCATATACTGTAGACAATTTTTATAATTTTTAAAAAATTCTGATTTTTTTATATTTTTCTTTTCCTTTTTTCTTTCTTTTTCTTCTACGTCCGATGATCGATAACAACTAACAATGGGCGGCAGCCGGTGGCCAACGGCAATTGGCAACATCTGGTAATGACCGACGGCAATTGGTGCCCAATGACCAATGACTAGTTGGTGACCGACAACTGGCAACAACCGATAACCAGTGACCAATGACGATCAGTGGTGACCGATGACCCTTAAGGAAAGAAATAGAATAAAATATAAAAAATTATGAAAAACCCCTTTTTTTTTATATGACAAGTGTCACGGGCTGATCGATCAAGTGTTCCCTTACCCATGCGGCCTTAGTCAGCCTTTCTCACACTGAACTCACAAGGATCGTAGAGAGAGAAACTCTAAAGAGAGAAACTCTAGATTGTATTATTTGTGAATAAGATGAGTACAATGAGGGGGAGAAGATCCCTATATATACAAATACAAGGCAAATCGTATTTGTAGATCTTTCCTCAATCTAACGGTGGAGATTAGATCTCCCAAACTACTAATTACTTGCATTTATTACATACGAATACAATTAACGTATCGCCTGCCCCCAGGAATATTCTAGAAGACTCGAGAAAACCCTAAGGACTCAGGGATACAAGCCAAGGGTCGCTTGATCCACAGATGTGTCACGGCCATCCAATAGGAACCTCTTGGATCGGCTTTCTTTCAGGCCGTGACATTCTCCCCCATCTAATCAGGCAACGCCCTCGTCGCGTCTTCGGCATGGAAATCATCAATCTCCTTCTTGAACTGCCAAAGACCTTCGGCGGGCTCCCAACTTGCTTCACTCTCCGGAAGACCTTTCCATCGGACCAAGTACTCATGCTTAGGCGAGCAATACCGGTTTCGTATGACCCGATCCGCCATGATACTCTCAATCTCTTGATCATACGAGGTTTTTGCCTCGAGTGGCACCTGTTGTGACTCCCTTCGATCCGGATCTTCCTCATCAACCTAGAAAGGCTTAAGCATACTCACATGGAAAACTAAAAGTACCTTGAGTTTTGGTGGTAGCTCTAGTTTGTATGCGACCTTCCCAACCCATTGTAACACACGAAATGGCCCCTCATAGCAACGGATCAACCCCTTGTGCACGTCCTTGTATCAGAGGACGGCGTGTAGCTTGACCAACACTTGGTCCCTAACTTGGAACTCCACGTGCCGTCGCTTCTTGTCGACCCACTTCTTCATACGCTAGGAGGCCTTGTGTAGACATGCCTGTGCCAAATCAGCCTACTCCTACCAATCTTTTGTGAACTTATACGCGGGTGGACTACTCCCCCGATAACCTAAAGTAATGGCGCTTGGGGTATTTGTTTGCTGCCGAGTTGCGAGCTAGAACGGGCTCTGACCGATTGACTTGCTCCACTGCAGGTTGTAGGAGAACTGGGCTACATCGATGAACTTTGCCTAGTTCACTTGCGTCGTACTCATATAGTATCAGAGGTAGATCTCCAATAGTGCATTGACTCGCTCCGTCTGACCATCCGTTTGGGGATGCAAACTTGTAGACATATTCAGCTCCGACTCCAGCAGCTTGAACAACTCGGACCAGAAATGCCCCGTGAAGCGAGGATCACGATCCCTCACGATCGTCTGTGAGACTCCCCAGTACTTGACCACGTGCTTCATGAACAGCTTGGCTGCCTCCTCGGTCGGGCAATCCTCTGTTGCAGGCACGAAGATTGCATACTTAAAGAACTTGTCCACAAAGACCATGAGAGTCCGGCACCCTTCGGACTTTGGCAGGTTGACGATGAAGTCCATGGAAACACTCTCCCATGGATGAGTTGGAACGGGAAGCGGCTCCAATAGGCCTGGTCACGAACATTGCTCCAGCTTATCTTGTTGGCACACCAAACAAGTCTTCACATAAGCCTTCCATGTCGTCCTGCTTTTGAGGCCAGTAGTACTGATCTTCGACGAGGGCCAATGTGCGATGGATCCTTGGATGACTCGCCCACTTCGAGTCGTGGCACTCTTGCAAGATCTCCTTCCTCAACTTCTCATGGAAAGGCACGAATTGTCGCCTTTTATTTGGTGTACAGGAGATCATCCTCACACCAGAATTGTCGGGTCTTGCCTTCCTTCACGTACTCGATGAGGGCTTGAACTCTTGGATCATGCTTCAACCCCTCCTTGATGCAGTCGATCCAAGGACAGCTCAGTCGACTCACCCTGCTGCTCATCAGCTCCATCTTTCGACTCAGTGCATCTGCCACAGAGTTGGTCTTCCCCAGCTTGTACTCTAGCATAGTCGAACTTCATAAGGAAATCTTGCCATTGAGCTTGCTTCGGACTCAGCTTCTTCTAGGTCTGAAAGTAACTTGTGGCCACATTGTCCGTCTTCAAGATGAACTTTGATCCTAGGAGATAATGCCTCCACGTCCGAAGGCAGTGGACCACCGCGGTCATCTCCTTCTCCTGAACGGTATAGCGTTGCTCGGTATCATTCAACTTGCGACACTCGTACGCCACCAGATGACCATCCTGTATAAGAACACCATCGATAACATAATCTGATGCATCAGTCTCTACCTCGTAAGGCTTCGTGTTGTTGGGCAACACCAACACTGGTTCCTCGGTCATGGCTTTCTTCAATCGATCGAATGTATGTTGGCATCGATCTGTCCACTCCCACGGTTTCTCCTTCCTCAGCAGGTCCGTGAGTGGCATGGTGATACTCAAGTAACTCCGGATGAATCGTCGGTAATAGTTGGTGAGGTTGAGGAACGACCTCAACTCCGTCACCTTCGTCGATGGTTCCCATTCGACGATCGATTGAATCTGCGCCTTGTCCATTCGCACTCACCCACCCACGACGATGTGCCCCAAGAACGGAACTTCCTTTTGTGCTTGACATACAAGTCATTCTCGCGTAAGACTTGGAAGACCTACCTTAAATGTTCGACATGCTCCTCGAGCATCCGACTATACATTACAATATCGTCTAGGTAAACCACTACAAATTGATCTAGGAACGGGTGGAGTACCTTGTTCATGAGTGTGCAGAATGTAGCCGGAGTGTTGGTCAAGCCGAACAGCATCACAAGGAACTCGTAGGATCCATACCGTGTCATGCAAGTGGTCTTTGGCTCGTCCCCTTCAGCGATCTAAACTTGATAGTAGCCCGATCGAAGATCCAACTTGGTGAACCATTGAGCACCACCGAGTTGATCGAAGAGATTTGTGATGAGCGGGATCGGGTACTTGTTCTTCACAATCAGCTTGTTCAGCACCCGGTAGTCGATGCACATTCGGAGTGATCCATCGTGCTTCTTTTGAAATAGGACTGATGCACCGAAGGGAGCCTTGGATGGCCTTATGTACCCCGCATCGAGCAACCCTTTTAGTTGCTTCCTCAATTCTTCCAATTTGGGGGGTGCCATGCGATACGGTGCCATGGCAGGTGGTCGAGCGTCAGGCAACAGCTCGATCCGATGATCCACCTCCCTCTTAGGTGGTAGCTTCTTCGGCAACTCAGGGGGCATCACCACTTTGAACATGTTGAGGATGTGGGTCACTTTTGTTAGGACTTCGCTCTTTTCACCCTCCTTGTCCTTCACCTTCAAGGTTGTAAGGATTGTCACCTCACCCTTCCTCGCTCCCTTGGTGAGTTGTATAGCCGAGATCATCATTTGATCATAGTCCGATTCACGGTGGACCGGCATCACGCATTGACAATGCTTGTCCAATATGCATATACACTCGGCGAAAGGCAATACAACAACATGTATTTTATCTAGGAATTTTATCCTAATGACAAAGTCATAGTCGTCAAGGGAAATTACCTCTAGAGTCTCCTTGCTCTTCCATGGTCTGAGTTGTAGCTCCACGTCCCTCACGACACCGATTGTAGGGACTTCCTTGGAGTTCACCGTCTTAAGCCACCTAGCTCCCTTCTCAACTCATAGGTTAAGTTTCTTCATGACCTCCACTAATATAAATAGATCGGATGCTCCCGTATCCACGAGTGCATTCATTGTGGTCGCTCCGATCTTCAGGTCCGCGAACATCAGTCCTCTCGGCTCCTTCGCCTTCTTGGACTTGATTGTGCTAAGGAGTCGCAGTGAACCCAATCGCGACTCTTCCTTAGGCTCATCTTCTTTACAAAGAGTGGCCAGTTTGGCCTTGTTTGAGCAATCCCGTGCCATGTGCAGACCATCACAAAAGAAGCTTTTATACGATCGTATATTCCTTTGTCCTCCACCGCTCGACTCCGCATGAGCCTTGTGAGGACCAGCCGATGGTCTTCCTCCAGTCGGGCGGTTGTATCTCCCCCAATCTCCCCCACCAGTGGCTTTGTCCCTCAGACGAGAATCTGATCGGGATGTGGAAGGCGCTTTGTACTCCATGAGTGATTCAGCGACGGTCATGGCCGTTGTGAGATCTCCCATGTTGAACCACTTTAGCTCCTGCTTGGTCCATCACTTGAGACCACTCATAAACTGGTAGTATGCCTCCGTCTCATTCATCGAAGGGATTTGGAGTAGCAATTCCAAAAATTGCTTGATGTAGTCGCGCACACCACCCTTTTGCTCGAGACGCTTCAACTCATCACGAGCTTCTTCCTAGGCATAAGCGGGATAGTAGTGTCGTCAGAACTCCTCGACGAATCTACCCCAGGTCGAGATAGGATCCCTACACCTATCATCCGACTGACGATGCCACCACAATAATGCATTATCAGCTAAGTACATAGATGCAATGTTTACCCGTGATTGCTCGTCGTTGATCCCCATGGCTTGGAAGTACCGCTCCATATACCAAAGGAAATTGTCCATGTTTTTAGCCACCCGCGAGCTCCGGAATTCCTTCGGATGGGGTGTGTCCGTTTGTGGACATTGCACGGTGATCACCCCCATTCACGCGTGCTGCTTCCGATTCAGTGAGCTTACCCTTGAGCTTCGCTATCTCCGCGCGCATGGCTACCACCATGGCCTCCAAGGGCTCATATCGTTATGTGAGTTCTTCCTTTAGGGTCCCCAGCAACTCGTATCGGAGCTCTCATGCCGGTCTTGAGCTCTTGCACCTCGGCTACAAGCTCCTCCCTTCCGGCGTCTACTCCATCCACGGTCTAGGTCAGGTCGTCGATCGATCCTTGGACATTGGTGACGAACAACTCTAGCTTTATCATGTGATGCGCAAGGTCCCCCGTTGGATCCCTAGAACTCGAAACACCACAGGTCTTCTTACCCTTGGCCTTCTCGGCGTTCCACCCACAATCAATGCCGTCACTACCCACGACAAGCGCCTCATCAGATCGTGGATCAACCATCACGCTTTAACTCGAACTTTCTCTGATATCACTTGTCGCGGGCCGATTGATCTAGCGTTCCCTTACTCGTGCAGCCTTAGGATTTTCTCCCAAGCCAACCTTTCTCACACTCAACTCACAAAGATCGTAGAGAGAGAAATTTTAAAGAGAGAAGCTCTGGATTGTATTATTTGTGAATGAGATGAGTACAATGAGGGGGAGGAGACCCCTATATATACAAATACAAGGCAAACGGTATCCGTAGATCTCTCCTTGATCTAACGGTGGATATTAGATCTCCCCAACTACCAACTACCCACATTTATTACATATGAATACAATTACCATATCACCTGCCCCCAGGAGTCTTCTAGAAGACTCGAGAAAACCCTAAGGACTCGGGGATACAAGCCGAGGGTCGCTTGATCCATAGATGTGTCACGGCCGTCCCATAGGAACCTCTTGGATCAGCTTTCTTTCGAGCCGTGACACAAGTCTATCAATAACTCACTTAACTAATTTATTTATGGCCCATTTAAAACCCATTTAAGACCTATTAATTGACGTGCGGACCCCTCAAGTGCCATAACTTTGTACAAATGGACACTTAAGTGTCATAACTTATGAAAGGCAAACTTAAGTGCCAAAATCAGAGTAAAAGAGATCACTTGAGTGCCAATCCGGCCAAAGTCCGGCCAAAATGCCGACATGGCATTTTCCGGCAAACCGAGCCCAAAACGACACCGTTTTGCACACTAACGGCGTCAAATAATGCCACATTCGAAGAAAAACGGATCACTTAAGTGCCATAACTTACGAAAGGTATACTTAAGTGCCACATTCGAAGAAAAAAGGATCACTTAAGTGCCACTCCGGCCAAAGTCTAACGAAAAGGCTGACGTGGCACTTTTCCAACGAATTTCCGGCGAAGTGAGCCCAAAACGACGCCGTTTTGCACACTGATGTGGCCAAATAATGCAAAAAGGGCGTCGTTTTGGGCTGACGTGGTAAAAAATAATCTAAAATTAAATAAATTAAATTTAAAATTAGATTTAGTTAAAATATTAAAAAATAATAATTTTAAATTAAAAAAAATTAAAAAAAAGGAGGGGCGGTGGCTGAGGGCTCAGCCCTCAGCCCTCAGCCACCATCGCCGCCTCCTTGCCGTCACCGGCAAGGGCCGGCGACAGAGGGGGAAGGGTCGACCGGGGTCGCCGGCCCCTGGCTAGGGGCTGGTGACCCCGGCCGATCGGCGGCGAGGGCTTGCGAGCCCTTGCCCCGGATCGGGGCGAGGGTTGCGGACCTTGCCCGGATGCGGCGAGTGGCGAGGGGTCGCGACCCTTGCCCATTCGGCGAGGGTCGATGGCCCGTGCCCGGCTGCGCCACGGGCCGCGGCCCACTAGGGGTTGTCCCGACGAGCAGCGGCCCTTGGCCTAGCCGAGCGAGGGCCACCGACCCTCGCCGGATCTGGGACAAGGGCTGTGACCCTCACCCCGATTTGGGGCGAGGGCTCGCGCGCCCTCGCTGCTGGTCGGCTTGGGTCGCTGGCCCCTGGCTAGGGGCCGGCGACCCCAGCCGACCCTCCCCCCCGCTGTCCACCCCCTGCGGGCGACGGCCCTTGGCTCGACCGGGCGAGGGCCGCCGACCCTTTTTTTTTTTTTAATTTTTTAATTTTTGATTAAATTTAATTTTAAAATTATTATTTTTAATATTTTGACTAAATTCAATTTAAAATTATTATTTTTAATATTTTAACTAAATCTAATTTTAAATTTAATTTATTGAATTTTTATATTATTTTTTTACCACTTCAGCCCAAAACGATGCCGTTTTTGCATTATTTGGCCACGTCAGTGTGCAAAACGGCGTCGTTTTGGGCTCACTTCGCCGGAAATTCGTTGGAAAAATGCCACGTCAGCCTTTTGGTTGGACTTTGCCGGAGTGGCACTTAAGTGATCCGTTTTTCTTCGAATGTGGCACTTAAGTGTACATTTCGTAAGTTATGGCACTTAAGTGTCCCTTTGAGCAAAGTTATGGCACTTGAAGTGTTCTTTTGCCCCCATTAATTTGTTAACTAATTTATTTATGACCACTAGCTTATTTTTAAAATTTAAGGCAACCATTTACGACAAATACCATTTTATATAGGTTAAAATATGGATTCTAGACTCAATTTTTTTAGTCAGAAGATATTATACCCATTTTGCGAGTGCAGAAACTATTGACATTTGTACATCAATGCTTCCACAACAGTAAGCCTAGTTCCGATGGAAATGAGAGACTCCATCCTAGGCAAAGCGTCCGGTATAGAATAGCATCCATCAATGTCTATTCTTTTCATGGTAATTAAGTGAGGGTACCACCCGACAAGATAAAGGGTGATATATGTCCAAATTCACTAGCAAAATTGATCGGGAAATGCAAAGTGAAGAATGAAGAAAAAAACAGATGGAATTGCAACAAAGAGTGATAGTGATCTTACTGTGATGACCAACGATGATGCGAGCAGTAATGGGGAAAATTGTAGATGGACAAGTGAAGGGATGGCTTGGCCCATCGTCTATTGTATTTTTCACTAGGAACCAGTCAATCTCCTTATGCTTTGAAGCTTCCCGAGCTGATATTTCCAAAGGAGCACGTCCTCTATTATCTATAAGTTGCGTCAACCTAGGATTGCTTGTAACTACTGATGCCTTGACCATCCTTATCCTTCTACACAGGACAGCAATGTGGAGACGAGCTCAACCAGGTTCTCAACAAATTGGTCTTGTGCACTCAAAGTGGCTGTCAGAAGCCTGTTTATGATCTTCTTGTTATTTTGGTTGTATTTAGGCAGAAAATTGTTCGAAAAATCTTTTAGCAAATTTCCAATTACCCTTGAATATAGCTTGTAAGAATGGTCGGTGATAGCATCCATTAATTCCTCTTCCGATATTTCTGCAATAGATGCAACCTTTTCAGGCCATTTTGTCGATAAGTTTTCCTTGTAGACATTGAGAAGTGTCCTAGAAAAGAACAATTTGATGAAGATCCACCATAGATAATTAATCTCTTAATGAAATAACTCTTTTGAGGGATAACGCACTTGGAGCACCTCTGGATTGAGAAGGAGCTGATACAATGCTTAAACGAACGTCACAAAATCCTTCCCATACTGGTTAATTTTTTTTCTTTTTCGTTGCCAAGGTCAGGGTTATGTTTGTTCAATGATAAACCTAAGAAAAGAACCACGAGAAAACACAAGTGTTAGCATATTTTAAGACCGCATCGCTTATATTTACTGTTCTCTCGGTTGGAACATGAATATTTACCTGCAGGTTTTTTTGCATGATTTGAAATTTCTTGTTTTTCACTTGGTTGCATCGTCATTGGGTTGCTCTCCTGGCTAGAGTCTTTCAACAACGAAGTAAATGGAGAATGTAAAAATGGTAAGATATTCAGTCATCAATAAATTTTAGTCTCCCCGGGGGAGTTCATTCCTTCCATATATACAAGTACCTCCCTTAAAGTAAAGGTGAGCCTCTACGATTACAAGCAAGCAAATCTTTTTCTTTATTTTTCACTTTATAGTGGTTGGATTACTTGAGTGTAAAAAGTTTATCTTTGGGTATATAAACTAGATCTATACTTGCAAGCAAGTAGCCTTAGGTTCTAGTGCCACAGATCATTAGGTTAAGTCCCTAGTAAAGAAATTATTACATTAAGATGACTTCGTCCCTCTTTCTTCCTATAGAGTTCATTACATCCCTTGACAATTGACACTATGATCAAGTTGAGTCTTTACCAAGTTAAGTTGCTTCTTGGGCTTGGGAAAACTATTTGGGCAACTTAATTTGCAAGTCTTTAGTTGTGTAATTCATTAGCAAAATGAGCACCTCACTTTTGTCAAGCCCAAAAGTAAAAGTAGAGAAATTCAATTTGATGACTCCGTCCCTCTTTCTTACTATAGAGTTTATTACATCCCTTGACAATTGACACCATGTTCAAGTTGAGTCTTTACCAAATTAAGTAGTTTCTTGGGCTTGGAAAAGCTATTCAGGCAACTTAATTTGCAAGCCTTCAATTGTATAGAACCTCACTTTTGTCAAGCTCAAAAGCAAAAGTAAAGAACTTCAATTTGATGACTCTGTCCCTCTTTCTTACTATAGAGTTCATTCCATCCCTTGACAATTGACACCATGATCAAGTTGAGTCTTTACCAAGTTAAGTTGCTTGTTGGGCTTGGAAAAGTTATATGGGCAACTTAGTTTGCAAGCCATTAGTCGTATAATTTATCAGCAAAATGAGCACCTCACTTTTGTCAAGCACAAAAGTAAAAGTAAAGAACTTCAACTTGATGACTCTGTCCCTCTTTCTCACTACAGAGTTCATTCCATCCCTTGACAGTCAACACCATGATCAAGTTGAGTCTTTACCTAGTTAAGATGCTTCTTGGGCTTAGGAAAGCTACATGGGCTACTTAATTTGCAAGTCTTTAGTCGTATAATTCATTAGCAAAATGAGCACCTCCCTTTTGTCAAGCTTGAAAGCAAAAGTAAAGAACTTCAATATGATGACTATGACCCTCTTCCTTACTATAGAGTTCATTCCTTCCATTGACAATTGACACTATGATCAAGTTGAATCTTTATAAGTTACGTTGTTTCTTGGGCTAGGGAAAGCTATCCGGGCAACTTTATTTGCAAACCTATAGTCGTATAATTCATCAGCAAAATGAGCACCTCACTTTTGTCAAGCCCAAAGGCAAAAGTAGAGAACTTCAATTTGATATTCTTGTCACTCTTTCTTACTATAGAGTTCATTCCATCCCTTGATAGTTGACACCATGATCAAGTTGAGTCTTTATCAAGTTAAGTTGCTTCATGGGCTTGGGAAAGCTATTTGGGTAACTTAGTTTGCAAGCCTTTGGTCGTATAATTTATCAGCAAAATGTGCACCTCACTTTTGTCAAGCTCAAAAGTAAAAGTAAAGAACTTCAATTTGATGACTCTGTCCCTCTTTCTTACTGCAAAGTTCATTCCATCCCTTGACAGTTGACACCATGATCAAGTTGAGTCTTTACCTAGTTAAGATGCTTCTTGGGCTTAGGAAAGCTACATGGGCAACTTAATTTGCAAGCCTTTAGTCGTATAATTCATTAGCAAAATGAGCACATCCCTTTTGTCAAGCTCGAAAGAAAAAGTAAAAAAACTTCAATATAATGACTATGACCCTCTTCCTTACTATACAGTTCATTCCATCCATTGACAATTGACACTATGATCAAGTTGAGTCTTAACAAGTTGCGTTGTTTCTTGGTGCTATAGGAAAGCTATTCGGGCAACTTTATTTGCAAGCCTATAGTCGTATAATTCGTTAGCAAAATGAGAAACTAACTTTTGTCAAGCCCAAAGACAAAAGTATAGAACTTCAATTTGATGACCCTTTCCCGCTTTCTTACTCAAGAGTTCATTCCATCCCTTGACAGTTGACACCATGATCAAGTTGAGTCTTTATCAAGTTAAGTTGCTTTTTGGGCTTGCGAAAGCTATTTGAGCAACTAAATTTGCAAGCCTTTAGTCGTATAATTTATCAGCAAAATGAGCACCTCACTTTTATCAAGCTCGAAAGCAAAAGTAAAGAACTTCAATTTGACGACTTTATGCCTCTTTCTTACTACAGAGTCCATTCCATCCCTCAACGGTCGACACCATGATCAAATTGAGTCTTTACCTAGTTAAGTTGCTTCTTGGGCTTGGAAAAGCTATTTGGGCAACTTAATTTGCAAGCCTTTAGTTGTATAATTCATAAGCAAAATGAACACCTCACTCTTTTCAAGCCCAAAAACTAAAGTGGAGAACTTCAATTTGATGCCTCAATCCCTCTTTCTTACATAGAGTTCATTACATCCCTTAACAATTGACATCATGATCAAGTCGAGTCCTTACCAAGTTAAGTTGCTTCTTGGGCTTGTATAGCTATTTGGGCTACTTAATTGGCAAGCCTTTAGTCGTATAATTTATCACCAAAATGAGCACCTCACTTTTATCAAGCCCAAAAGAAAAAGTAAAAAACTTCAATTAGATTCAAGGCAAAATCTTTATAAAGAGATAACTTTCAGGCAAAATATAGTTATAGAATGGAAATTCTCCATTTTTTTTTTTTTTGATACCGAGGAACCGCCGGAGATCATTTTTTGCTTACGCTAATCGGGATACACACGACCCTTCGGTGCTCGGTAGCATCGTAAGGCCTCACCGCAAGCCGCTATTTAGATGTAAACCTCGGGGAAAGCTAGGACAGGACCTTACCACCATGGCCCCCCACTTAAGATGTGTTGACAACCCAGAGATTCGAACTTGTTCCCTCGGTGATGAGGCAGTAGAGCCCAACCAACTGCGTTGCCCACTGGTGGGTTCAATTTCTTGTTTTCATCTCCAAAATTCTCAATAAAATACATGTAGAATTTTTGGTCTGAACCTTAAAATTGAAAATGACCAAAATTGACCTTATTTTATATAGGACACAAGAAATGTTTTTATAATTTTCCAGAAAATTCCTATTTTTTCACTCACTATACATATTATCAAGAAAATGGAAGATGAAAACAAAAACCCATTTTCATTGAACATTTTTGTGAACCAAATGCATGTATGGATGTCAATTCAATTCTAAATTTTTTAATTTTGCCAATTCAGTCTTAAATAGTTACTTGAAATTCTAATATAATCATTTTGGAAAATTTTCAACGGAAATCGCTAATGGGACAACGTGATACGTAGGAGGGCGGTGATTATTGGACATCCATGTCAACAATTTCCGATGATGATGGATTAGAATGACTATATTGGAACTTTGGGCAAAGGTTTATGACTAAATTTTTAAAATCGAAAAATTTATGACTAAATTGGTATTTATAAATGTTGGAAATTGGTGATCCATTTTCAACAAAATCTAGAAACTACTAGCTTAATGCAGAATAAAGTTGAAGACTCATACGTTGGAGAAGTTTCTGGTACTATGTGGACAGCAAGACTACGTGAGCAAGCAGAAGCCAAGCATCAAAGAAAATCCAAGAACAAACAAGAGAAATCTACGTGCATGGGAAACACGTGAAGAAGCCACAAGCTGATCAAGAAAAGGGGCACGCAATAAAATAATATTTTAGTAGTTACTGGAGCCTTCAAAGAGCAGGAAGCAAAGTTCAACTTACTAACTTGAACGTGAAGGAAAGCCTACAATTGTTGACTCTTAACCATGAAGGAAGAAGGAACAAGAAGATTCGAAGAATGAAGAAAAGAAAAGCAACGTCCAACTTGGAATATGACTAGAAGAAAAGAAGCCGCAACAAACAAGAGCTAAGGAACGCAAGCTGAAATTTTATATTAATTTATTGTAATCAAAGTCGGTCGATATGGCGGTGAACTCACGCCTATAAATAGGCTTGTAACTTATCATTTGAGGAGTGTGAGAGGAAAACCTTCCACCTTGAGTGTGGGGTGAGGTCCATCTTGTGTGGGAAAACCCTCAACCGTGATAGGTACCTCAATGGTACTTCCATCAAACTAGTTTGCTCAACTAATAAAACTATTTTCCCCTATATCTCATGTCTTATATTCTTCAATTATCATATATTGTCCCTTGTCCATCCTCCACAAATTATACCATACACTATCACACATCACAAATCAAAAACTATAACCAATACCATAAACCATGCTTCCACACGCACACACCCAAAATATTTTTTAACATGGCATCAGAGCCAAATTCACCTAGGTTCATAACTGAGCCAAGTGTAAGGGACCGTGAAGCCAGAGCTAGGCACATCGGATGGTATTGGGCATTTGTCCTCACCATCCTCAACTAAAAAGGCCAGAGCCCGAGCGAAAGCCAAGAGAGCTAGAGCCGGAGCCAGAGCCAGAGCCTACGAGAGCCAGAGCCAGAGCCCGAGCTAACAACTACAACTAAGACCATTTTGATGCCCGAGACATATGGGACATCGTTGAAGAAAAGACATGCACATTCAAAGGCAAGTGCAAGTGGTTCGATAGGAGAATGCAAGGGATTGTGGAACGAAGACAACATAAAAGGCATGACATAGACTACAAGAGAAATTTCAAGGTACGTCCGAGGCTTTACAACACGAGTTCAGAGAATCCCGAAAATGGATCAAGGGGGAGTGTTGGAAATTGGTGATCCATTTTCAACAAAATCTAGAAACTACTAGTTTAATGTAGAATAAAGTTGAAGACTCGTACGTTTGAGAAGTTTCCGGTACTACGTGGACAGCAAGACTACGTGAGCAAGTAGAATCCAAGCATCAAAGAAAATCCAAGAACAAACAAGAGAAATCTACGTGCATGGGAAACACGTGAAGAAGCCACAAGCTGATCAAGAAAAGGGGCACGCAATAAAATAATATTTTAGTAGTTACTGGAGCCTTCAAAGAGCAGGAAGCAAAGTTCAACTTACTAACTTGAACGTGAAGGAAAGCCTACAATTGTTGACTCTTAACCATGAAGGAAGAAGGAACGAGAAGATTGGAAGAATGAAGAAAAGAAAAGCAACGTCCAACTTGGACTATGACTAGAAGAAAAGAAGCCGCAACAAGCAAAAGCTAAGGAACGCAAGCTGAAATTTTATATTAATTTATTGTAATAAAAGTTGGTAGATATGGCGGTGAACTCACACCTATAAATAGGCTTGTACATCATCATTTGAGGTGTGTGAGAGGAAAATCCTCCACCTTGAGTGTGGTGTGAGGTCCATCTTGTGTGGGAAAACCCTCAACCGTGATAGGTACCTCAATTGTACTTCCATCAAACTAGTTTGCTCAACTAATAAAACTATTTTCCCCTATATCTCATGTCTTATATTCTTCAATTATCATATATTGTCCCTTGTCCATCCTCCACAAATTATACCATACACTATCACACATCACAAATCAAAAACTATAACCAATACCATAAACCATGCTTCCACACGCACACACCCAAAATATTTTTTAACATGGCATCAGAGCCAAATTCACCCAGGTTCGTAACTGAGCCAAGTGTAAGGGACCGTGAAGCCAGAGCTAGGCACATCGGATGGTATTAGGCATTTGTCCTCACCATCCTCAACTAAAAAGGCCAGAGCCCGAGCGAGAGCCAAGAGAGCTAGAGCCGGAGCCAGAGTCAGAGCCTACGAGAGCCAGAGCCAGAGCCCGAGCTAACAACTACAACTAAGACCATTTTGATGCCCGAGACATATGGGACATCGTTGAAGAAAAGACATGCACATTAAAAGGCAAGTGCAAGTGGTTCGACAGGAGAATGCAAGGGATTGTGGAACGAAGACAACATAAAAGGCATGGCATAGACTACAAGAGAAATTTCAAGGTACGTCCGAGGCTTTACAACACGAGTTCAGAGTATCCCGAAAATGGATCAAGGGGGAGTGTTGGAAATTGGTGATCCATTTTCAACAAAATCTAGAAACTACTAGTTTAATGTAGAATAAAGTTGAAGACTCGTACGTTGGACAAGTTTCTGGTACTACGTGGACAGCAAGACTACGTGAGCAAGTAGAAGCCAAGCATCAAAGAAAATCCAAGAACAAACAAGAGAAATCTACGTGCATGGGAAACACGTGAAGAAGCCACAAGCTGATCAAGAAAAGGGGCACGCAATAAAATAATATTTTAGTAGTTACTGGAGCCTTCAAGGAGCAGGAAGCAAAGTTCAACTTACTAACTTGAACGTGAAGGAAAGCCTACAATTGTTGACTCTTAACCATGAAGGAAGAAGGAACGAGAAGATTGGAAGAAAGAAGAAAAGAAAAGCAAAGTCCAACTTGGACTATGACTAGAAGAAAAGAAGCCGCAACAAGCAAAAGCTAAGGAACGCAAGCTGAAATTTTATATTATTTTATTTTAATAAAAGTTGGTAGATATGGCGGTGAACTCACACCTATAAATAGGCTTGTACATCATCATTTGAGGTGTGTGAGAGGAAAATCCTCCACCTTGTGTGTGGTGTGAGGTCCATCTTGTGTGGGAAAACCCTCAACCGTGATAGGTACCTCAATTGTACTTCCATCAAATTAGTTTGCTTAACTAATAAAACTATTTTCCCCCATATCTCATGTCTTATATTCTTCAATTATCATATATTGTCCCTTGTCCATCCTCCACAAATTATACCATACACTATCACACATCACAAATCAAAAACTATAACCAATACCATAAACCATGTTTCCATACGCACACACCCAAAATATTTTTTAACATGGTATCAGAGCCAAATTCACCCAGGTTCATAATTGAGCCAAGTGTAAGGGACCGTGAAGCCAGAGCTAGGCACATCGGATGGTATTGGGCGTTTGTCCTCACCATCCTCAACTAAAAAGGCCAGAGCCCGAGTGAAAGCCAAGAGAGCTAGAGCCGAAGCCAGAGCCAGAGCCTACGAGAGCCAGAGCCAGAGCCAGAGCTAACAACTACAACTAAGACCATTTTGATGCCCGAGACATATGGGACATCGTTGAAGAAAAGACATGCACATTGAAAGGCAAGTGCAAGTGGTTCGACAGGAGAATGCAAGGGATTGTGGAACGAAGACAACATAAAAGGCATGACATAGACTACAAGAGAAATTTCAAGGTATGTCGGAAGCTTTACAACACGAGTTCAGAGTATCCCGAAAATGGATCAAGGGGGAGTGTTGGAAATTGGTTATCCATTTTCAACAAAATATAGAAACTACTAGTTTAATGTAGAATAAAGTTGAAGACTCGTACGTTGGAGAAGTTTCTGGTACTACATGGACAGCAAGACTACGTGAGCAAGCAGAAGCCAAGTATCAAAGAAAATCCAAGAACAAACAAGAGAAATCTACGTGCATGGGAAACACATGAAGAAGCCACAAGCTGATCAAGAAAAGGGGCACGCAACAAAATAATATTATAGTAGTTACTGGAGCCTTCAAGGAGCAGGAAGCAAAGTTCAACTTACTAACTTGAACGTGAAGGAAAGCCTACAATTGTTGACTCTTAACCATGAAGGAAGAAGGAACTAGAAGATTGGAAGAAAGAAGAAAAGAAAAGCAAAGTCCAACTTGGACTATGACTAGAAGAAAAGGAGCCGCAACAAGCAAAAGCTAAGGAACGCAAGCTGAAATTTTATATTATTTTATTGTAATAAAAGTCGGTAGATATGGTGGTGAACTCACACCTATAAATAGGCTTGTACATCATCATTTGAGGTGTGTGAGAGGAAAACCTTCCACCTTGTGTGTGGTGTGAGGTCCATCTTGTGTGGGAAAACCCTCCAACATGAGAGGTACCTCAACTGTACTTCCATCAAACTAGTTTGCTCAACTAATAAAACTATTTTCCCCCATATCTGATGTCTTATATCCTTTAATTATCATATCTTGTCCCTTGTCCATCCTCCACAAATTATACCATACACTATCACACATCACAAACCAAAAACTATAACCAATACCATTAACCATGCTTCCGCACGCACACACCCAAAATATTTTTTAACAATAAAATATGTTTAGAACTGATTGGATAATTTTCCAAGTACCTAGAGAGATTTGATGGTGATTTGGTTTTTAGAAAACTGGTCTCATGATGTATGGGTTTACTCAAGAGGCGGAAATATTAATTCGACTAAGTTGGCACTCTTGCAATTACAGTTTTTCTCTTAGCCCGAGTCCAGGATACTTGAAATCATGCATCATACTGAACTATCTTTCCTTAAAAAAAACGTTGTTTATAGTTTTTCGGTACACCCAACGAAAAAACGACTTTCAAATAATTTGGAAATTCCAACTAATTCATAAGATATTAAATTTATTAACTTGCTTCAAATTATTCGTTCCTCGTTCCTCGTTCCTCTACGACGATCTGCTAAATAGTTTGACGTCTTAAAGAACTTATCTTAAAAAACCAACGTCATAGACAGTGCTAAGGGGACGGGAATCCACGCTCAGGTGGCTGAAGGGATTCTCCGGAATTTTGGGGGAGAAGACGCACACTCAAGAGTTCCTTCCTCCTCCGTGGCTGCATTCAATCTCGCCTACCCCCTCCAGATTACACAATGACCAGGTCTTCTCTGTGAACCTCCCTGTGACATCCTGAAATTCAGATTCTGATTTCGATTGAAATAGTTGGGCATTTCATCAACGCATTTATAGTTCTTTTCCCTGAACTGATCACTCATGGGATAACTAGTCTATCAGGTGAAGCCGTTAAGGAATTCTAACGCATTAGACTTGAGAATTCGACCAGGAAACGACTGCTCGACCGTGCAAATCTGCAAGAGATCATTACGACACAGTAAGATCGATTAGAAATCGGAGATAGGTTGACTCGACAAAGGTATGTGATTAAGTGTGGGTGATTCCACCTAATTGCACAATTCTTGTCGATCGACACTAGACTGATTATTTTGTCGTTTTGATACCTCGTGTTTGTATTTGAAATCTTAAGATTTCTATGACAACTGAGAGTCGCCAATGTGTTGAAGATGTACTTTGTGGCTTGAGAATAATCAACCACAGGTCAAATGCACGAAAATTCCTAAAAGCTACCCAGTAGATTAGGACGCACTAAATTTGCACCGAATTGAAATTAACCGTGAAATCGAACCCGAATTCAGAAATTGAGAGTTCTGTCAAGTCACAATTCATTTTAGGAATGTCGACTCATCCTTAGAAGATTTTTCTACAACTGAAATTTTTGGCGGAAAAGCAAAGTAAGGCTATTTTTGTTCGGGATTGTCAGAGAGCCGTTTTTAATCGAATCTTTGGGAAGCAAGTTGGATACTTTGATGGGGAAAAGTCATAAGAAGGTTGAGGGCACATGGGTTAATTTAATTCAGCTTCAATTGGATGGAATTAATTGAGAATTAATTGAATTAAGTGTATAAGATTTCATGCCACGGCGGAAAAAGAAATTGGACCCATTGAAGATAGTTGTGGGAGTTTTGAGTGAGTGGAAGATGACCTCATATGAGGTCATGGTGGGCCATTTTTGGGGGATTAAAGAAAGAGAAAAATAAAATAAAAGTGGTCCCCCCCATTCCTTCTCTCTCCTCCCTCTCTCTCCCCCGTCGGCACCCTCTTCTCTCTTCCTCTCCTAGTTGTGCGAAGAACTGAGCAAGCGGAAGCAGCAAGCCTCTCATCGTCATCGTCGCTCACCGAAGCCGGAGTCGTCGCCACATCACGCTGCACGCCGTCGTTGCTCCGCCCTGGCCGCACGCCCTCCGTCTTCCCCCTTCCTCTCCCGTCGCAATCTAAGGACGCCGGAGTAGCCAGCTAGCTACTGGACCGCCGTCTCGTGCCTCCGCCCTTCGCCGTTCACCGCCGAGTTGCACGCCGTTGCCTCGCCACTGCTCCGCTCATCTCGGCCTCCCTCTCACCCAGCTCACCATTCCAGCAAGCTATCCAGCTCGTCCTAGCTGCTGTGGACCACCGTCGGAGCTCCTACCACCACCGCCTAGGTCCGGTTCAGCCTCCTCTGTCCATCTAAGCCCTTGCATGCCTCAATAGGTGTCGGATCCGCCCCCAACCAGTAACGAACGGAGAGGAGAAAAATGGGCATGGCAGCGGCTTCGTGGCCCGTTTTGGCCAGCTTCCCAACCCCGGAAGCTAGGACCGCCTTGGAGTGAATCGATCCCCTCGGCATCCTCGTCGATTTGAGCCACTCGGATCGCTAATCGGGTGAGTTTAACTCACTAATTCCCACTTAGTAGGTTAATCATGTTTAATGGGATGTTTAGATTAAAGTAAGTAGGTTTAGGTGATTAGATTAATTTATTTAATTGTTAAGTGGATTAAGGAATGTGATTAGTTTAGTGGATAATTAATTAAGGCTAAGTAAATGTTTGGATTAAAGTAATCTTGTTTAAGCCTTAATTAATTATTTTAAATTAAATAATTAATTCGAATTTATACTATTATTTATTTTATTTTATTATTATAATATAATATTATTTCATTTAATTTTCGGAATAAATTTAATTATTTATTTATTTTTCGGAAATTTTGACTGGGATGGTCGGTGACCGGAATTTTATACTGATGATCGTGGTGAAGTCTGTTTATTTAATTGAGCTCCGATTTGAGCTAAATTGAATTTATTGGAATTAATTATTAATTTTCGAAATTAAATAAATAATTAATTAAATTTCATAAATTAAGATTGAGATGGCCAACGACCGAAATTCCGTTCTGATTAGCATGCTGTAGTCTATTTATTTATTTGAGCGTTAATTTGTGCTGAATTGAATTAATTGTGAATTTAGGATTTATTCCTAAATTATATGATTTTGGTTATTAATGGAAAAATAACCGGGCGTCGGTTTACAGCGCCAAAAATATGTAGTGGGCTGTTAAAATTAGTGGGATATTTGTAAATGAAATTATTATATTTTGGCTAAGGTCAACCGTGTACCCACACATGGCTATTTATATGGTTGGAGTGGTATACTATATCGGCCTACGGACGTTATGTCAGCTTTGGGTGAGCAGTATACCGGTATACTATATCAGTCTTCGGGCGATATGTCAGCTTTGGGTGAGCAGTATATCTTACTATCAGCTTTGGGCGAGCACATATATATAGTATACTAAATTGGCCTGGGGGTCCTAATTTATCAACTTTGGGCGAGCATATACATAGTATACTATATCTATCAGCTTTAGGCAAGCTATGCTATCTATTTTCAACTTTGGGTGAGCAGTCCTAGACTATGGTCGGACTTTATAGATAGTATTGAATGTACCAACCAAGGAAAGGCTGTGGTGACATGTAATCGATTAAGTCTATTGATCGCTGAGTCGATCTGATTGGTGGAATGTGATTGATTGCTGTAGTTATCAATATTATTAATTGAATTGATGTGCAGGAAGGAACTGAGGCCAAGGTAAGCCCTTGATTTGTGTTATGCTTAGGCAGCCCTCATGGCGTATTGGCTTCCTAATCAGGTCTTAGTGGGGTAGAACTTGCTGAGACATAGTCTCATCCCGGTTTGGGGAAAATATTTTAGGTCCCTAGATGACGATCGTGGAGGACTGGAAGTCCTGGAGTTCGGAAGGTGGAGGCTGAAGAATCGGCAAATGGGTCTGACTAGTGGATGTTTAAGACAGTTCCCTTTTTGTTAAGCCAATAATTTTGTAGACAGCCTAAGTTTGTAAGTCTATAAAGACTCGTCTTGGTTTGAAAAATATGATCCTACTTTTCTATCCCATTGTTTGATTGTCTGGGAATTTTATTAAGCTTCTGCATGCATATATAAAAGAATGGGTCGGCGACCTTCCTGGGACGTCGCAAATAAATCGATCGGTTTAAGGGATGGGCGCGTGCCCGAGGATCGGAGCGTGACACTCCCTCTCCTAACTGCCACTCCTGAACACAAACTGCGGAGATGAGGCACCCGGACAACTGCAGAGAGAGCAAGAGAGCGAGAGGGGGACTCCGTCTCCGTTTGTTCGTATTTGGAATCACTCATGGAGATCGGTTCTCTTCCTCTCCTGATCTCCAACTTCGTCACGCTTGGATTCCTCTACACACGTCAACATGACCGAAGGGTCCTCCCTATGGCTTTTATATCTCACAAGCTGTCCTACCAGCATCAGGGAGCTCTGATGATTCTTCTTCCTCACCTCACCATTCCGCCGAGCTCCCTCACTGTAAAGCCAGCTGAGTGTCCAGAGCAACGTTGTCGCCATTGCCAACTCCAACTCGACCTCAAGCTCTGATGAGTTTGGCCAAGAGGCTCTGTTGTTAGCTCCTCTATTTTCTCTGCTCAAGAGCTTGCTGTTCTCGTTCAAAACTTTATTTATCCATTCCTGAGATTCTTGACGCTCATCCCGCACCTCAGTGACTGCCATAGAAGCACGGTTTCGCTTAAAACTGCCCTTGCAGAGACGGACTTTGTAACTCCCTGTTTTGGCATTTTTTCTTGTTTCGAGTCTTCCGCCAGCAGCTCACTTCTTGGCGGTGCTTCGTTATCGCGGCTTTATCCCTGATGATACTCACACATACAACGATGGCCTCAAATAACCACGGTATTACCCTGCTCCACAGGACATTTCTTTATTGATTTGATAGATGAGTGGACATGAATAAATCATATTTATTTTTCTTTTCCGATCGTTTGAACAAACAAATTTTGCTACGCAAGAAATTTATTTAGCAATGCAAAAACTTTTTAGACAATGATATAGCTTCGTGAAATTGATAGTTCATAGTTGTCGAGCTGCAGGTTCCTTTAACAGCAAAGCATCCAGTTTGGTGTATTTCAGATCGTGATCCATCCAACGACAAAGTCGCGGCACCATCCTCCATTGTTAACTGTTACCTGCTGAACCGCGAGTCTCCACACCTAGCAGCCGCCGATTCCTGGGTTTTGTTGCTGCGCCCCTTCCTCGAACAATTGAAGTTCGGGCACCAACCCCGTGATGAGTTCCTTTAGGCGAACAGCTCACCACCGTCCCGGTCTCTACACTTTTGCAGGTTCCTTGGCGTGTTCAACCTCAAAAAAATCTACTTTGCTAGACTCTACTTAGTCTTGTGGAGTCCAGACAATCCCTCCGTCATTGTTGGGTTCACGTCAATATTGGTGGCATTCCAGTTTTGTAGCCTAGAGTCTTTTTCATCGACTCGTCGTGCTTTTGTAGCCTGATGACCCTCTTAATTGACACGGCGTGCTCACATAGCCCGGAGTTTCTGACCTAGCGTGCTTCCATAGCCTAGAGTCCTTTTCATCGACATGGCGTGCTTCTGTAGCCCAAAGTCCCCCTATCAAATCGGTGTACTTCCAAAGCCTAGAGTTTCTCTTAATCAACACAGTAATGTTTTCTCGAAGACCCAAGAGCTCCTGACATTCAGACTCCTTTCAGAATGCCTCATGATATTAGGAGATGAGAAACCTTCACGAACATTCAAGGTATTCTCTCTCAAGTGTACCAACACTCAACTCAGTCAAGTTATCCCCTAAAGATTTTTCTCCAGATTCAGTATGATCAAAGCGACCGAAGAATGGTTCGGGTCCTGATCAGATGATTGATGCTGCAATGCTAGGCGACCGTAGAAAGGTATGGGTCCTGGAAAAATTGTTTCTCATTTAGGCGACCGTAGAAAGATATGGGTCTTGGAAAGTGATTTCCTGTTTAGGCGACCGTAGAATGGTACAGGTCCTAGACGATATTTGTTGCTTTAATAGGCGACCGTAAAAAGGTAAGGGTCCTAGAAAGTGATTTCCCATTTAGGTGACCATAGAATGGTACGGGACCTAGACAATATTTGTTGCTTTAACAAGCGATCGTAGAAAGTAACGGGTCCTAAATATGTAACATCAACTATTTTGAATTACTTTATCCTCCTTGAAGGTAAGTCATTCCAGGTAGGTTACTTTATCGTTTGTGTTAGCATTTCCATGCATCATATAAATTACATTTCAAAATGGGATTCATTTTCCAAAAAAAAAAAAAAATCATTCAGGGTATGTGCATGATTAAAATTTAGGTCTTAATTTATCTTTGAATGCAACCTCTTTGAGCTCACTTTCAAAGATGGGCAACTGTTGACACTTAAATTTTGGCGACCCAATCATTTATTTATTGCATAAAAAATTAAGGATTAATTTTTAAGCTCTAAAAAAAAAATTGGTTGAATAGCATATAATTTTATATGCATTTATTTTCTTATTGCATTCGCATTGGATCAGCAATGGTGAATGGACAAGAACAAATGAGCTTAAGGATATTCAATTCCTCGATGCGATATATCTTTATTTAAAATAAGAAATAAAGCAAGAGGGAATAAATATCTTCATCAAATATTTGTGCATATATTCGTTCACGGCGAGATCTAGCATGAGAAGGGAATGTTGGGCAAGTTGTGCAGGCACATGGATTTGTAAAGAAAAGATAGGGTAAAGTACACCCCAAGTGCCAAAACTTGGCACAGAGGGACAATTAAGTTCCAAAAGTTTGGAAAGTGACACTTAAGTGCCAATTGGAGCAAAATGGATCACTTAAGTGCCACGCCGACCAAAATCCGGCCAAAATGCAAACGTGGCAATTTTCCGGCGAAGCAAGTGCAAAATGGCATCGTTTTGTATGTTGACGTGATTAAATAATACAAAAACGATGCCATTTTGTGCTGAAGTGGTAAAAAAATTAATTTAATTTAATTTAACATTAAATTTATTTAAATTTTTAAAAATAAAATACAAAAATTTAAAAAAAGGGGTAGGCGGCTGAGGGTTGAGCCCTTAGCTGCTGCCGCCTCCCCACCACCGCCACCGGAAGAGCTAGCGGTGGAGGGTGGAGGGTCGGCCGGGGTCGCCGAGCCCAAGCCAGGGGTCGGCGACCTCAGCTGACCGACGGCGAGGGCCCGCGAGCCCTCGCCCAAATCCGGCAAGGGTTAATGGCCCTCACCCGGTCGGGCAAAGAGCCACTGCCCTCTGGGGTTTCGTTCGGTAGCTGCGCAACCCTAATTCACGGTTTTGTTCCCCCTCTTTGATCCTTCCATCGAGAAAAGGGGCTCGCCTTGCCTCGCGTTTTGTTGCGACAGGGGATCGATAATGACGACGAGAGGGAGTGCAATTGAGGTGGGGAAACCGCTGGATTCGAGGGATTGACAGTTGAATGGCAAGACAAGGTCAGGGGCAGGGTTGGAGACAGCGATGTTGGCGGCCCTTGGCCGAGCTGGGCTGGGCCACCGACCCTTGTCAGATTTGGGCAAGGGCTGCGACCCTCAGCTAGATCTAGGCAAGGGTCGCGGCACTCTCCTATATCCGGGGAGGGTTCGCGAGCCCTCGCCGCCGGTCGGCTGAGGTCGCCGGCCCCTGACCAAGGCCCGGCAACCCCGGCCAACCCTCCACCCTCCGCCGCCGGCCCTCTTGGTGTCGGCGAAGAGGTGGCGGCGGTTGAGGGCTGAGCCGCCTGCCCCTTTTTTCAAAATTTTTAAAATTTTTTTAACTTTTTTTAATTGTTAAATGTTTTAAATAAATTTAATGTTAAATTTAAATTTAAAATTAAATTAATTTTTTTACTAGGTCAGTGCAAAACGACGTCGTTTTTGTATTATTTAGCCACGTTAGCGTGCAAAACGACGCCGTTTTGCACTTGCTTCGCCAGAAAATCGTCACGTCAACATTTTGGCCGGATTTTGACTGGAGTGGCACTTAAGTGATCTATTTTGCTCCGATTTTGGCACTTAAGTTTCACTTTCCAAACTTTTGACACTTAAGTGTCTATCTGTGTCAAGTTTTGGCACTTGGGGTGTACTTTACCCGAAAAGATATATCCCTGCAAAGAAAAAATATTCGGTTGAATTAAGAAAGATAAATTTCTCAAAGGGGGAATTATATTATATACTCGTTTGAGTTTTTGGCGATTGGTGGACAAGATGAAGAAGATACTGTCAATATTTTGATGGAATCAAGCCAGCCACTAGTATAACTAAATTGGGAATGTGATTGGCGGGCAATGGGTGAGGCGAAAAAAATTGATTCCTGCACACGTGAAATTTAAAAAAGGAAAGAGATAAAAATCATAATATATTCAGCATCTACGAAAGGAGCAAAGACCTGCTCTCTTTCCTTGGAAGATCCTCGGCTACCCTACGTATAAAAAGCAAGACCTATTATGAGAGAAAAGAGGCCGGCAATTCACCATTCAGAAGGCACTAGGGAGAATGCACCTAAATAGAGAGTAAGAAGGAGAGGGAAGTACTTTACGTCGTGCATTCTCACGGCCATGTTAATCTTCACCGCTGCCGTCGGCGTCCATGTTGCCATTCGCTGCTGCCTGACGAAGCCGAGAAACTGCTGCCTCGCCGAACATCGCCAAGCACCCTCTGCCGCAGCCCTTCAGTCTTGAATAGCCGCTAATCAGCCCATGCCGAGTTTTTTTTTTTTCTTTTATCGGGTTGTTCTGTGGTCTGGGTATTCATTCATGCTGTCTTTTTTTTTGCAGGTGTGATTCGTGAGTGACACGTGAAGAAGTAGAGAGAGTACACGAAGGAAGGATAAATCGTAAGAGCAGAGGGCCATTACACGTGAGAAAGTCTTCATATTCAGAGGTCAATAGTCAAAAGACGGAGGGCCACACATACTGACGCATACGGCCACATAAGAGGGGGAAATTTCGCAAAAGAGTAAGGGAGCAATCTCTCTCTCGTTCACCAGGAGAAAAAAGCCAAAATTAGCTTTTCTTTCTTTTCTTCTGACACGCTGTAGAAGAAAAGAAAGAAAAGTGCAGCAAGAGAAAAAAAAAAGTCCATAGCAAAGTACATAGGGAGAAGGAGAGAGTGGACGTGAGAGGGGAAGAAAATCAGGAAAAAAAATAAAAAGAAGAAAAAAGGTTATTCTTCTCCAAGCGTCCTCTGCTCCTCTGCATCTGCTCGCTTGTTGCTGGAGTTTTGAACGCCCGAGCGCCGCTCGCCTCTGCTGCTGCCGGCGTCCACATCTCTACTTGACGACCCGCAACCCCTACCACCGCAGCACCTCCTTCCAGCGAACTCCAGCGCACCGCTGTCTCCACCCGCCATCACTGTTTTTGCAAGCAGCACCTCCATAGTCGCGAGCACTAGCAGCAACCTGCAACTCTGCCCATCGCCAAGTGCCACTCGCCTCCGCTGCTGCTGTTAATAAAATTTTAAACACAAGTGAACGTGTCGAACAAGTAATATAATGATGAGATAAAATATCCTCCCACGGAGATCGATGATTAATAAACTAATTAAATACTAAAATAGATTAATTCTAAAATTTATCTAACAGATCAAAATATAATTGAGAATAAATTAAAAACAAAATTTGTAGACTAAATGCAGTAAATCAATCGGATAAATATGTTAGAGCATCCAATTTCACCATAACTACTAGATATGAATTTCAGATTGTTGTGAGTATAAGAACGATATCAAACATGTAATAGTGGAATTTCCTAACCTATTTACTATCCTATCTCTAGGTATAGCAAACCTACTCAGTTTATTAATCCACTATATTTCTATGTGAATTAAAATAAACATAAGTGCATTAAAAAAATATGAATATTCCCGGTTTACAATTAGTCTTTTGGATCACCTTATCACCGAATGCTACACAAATAACGTGGTATATTTCTATCCACGTTTAATTCATGGTTATACATTATAATGAACAATTGCATATTAGCACTTCTCAGTCTCAAACATGCACATCAGATCATTCAAGTGGTGGCCAGTCACTCAAAAGCATTAAGCACAATAATATATAACTCACATGAATGAAATCAATTGTAAAACATAAAAATCATGAAATTCACATCATCATGGTTATCGTAGCCCTAACAAAAGAAAATTAGAACATAGTAGATGAAGAAATAAAAATATAACTCAAACTCAGTATCTTGAATCAAAGAACAAGAATTCTATCACCACTTTTGTCTTCTCTTCAAAATACTTGAAAAATTCTCAGAACAATGAAAAAACGATCTAACCGAAAAACCTAGCTAAAAAACCTAGATGCTCAATCTGGCTCTCCTATTTATAGGAGATATCCAAGATCCTTACCTCCTTGCAATTGCGCACAAAATCAGGGAGTAAATCAGAGGTTTTTTTATTTGATATCTATCTCCCACTGCTGCTTGATTCAAATTCCTGCGTTTTGCCATTTTTTTTCCTTATCTTCTCCATATATCATTATTCTGCATAAATAAGGAAAATTTAAATAATCAGAAGGAAATCCAAATATTTTTTCATAAATATTGCATTAATTGTTGCCTAAAATAGGTAAAATAACTCTGCCATAGCCCATCATTGACGCCGCAGCAGCTCGCCACCATGCCAGAGCGTCGCTCGCCTTCCGCCGCGAGACCTGCAACGATTGTCGTCGTTGCTGCCGGCCACCCCCTCTTCGAGGCCCCTCGCTTGAGCGACCACTCGAGCCGCTGCCGCCATGCCACCACACCCCTCTGCAGCTGCCCGACGTTCGTGCCTCTGGGCGTTTTGCTGCCGAGCTTCCCTTTACCGGCCTACCACTACTGCAGCAGCTTGGGCCGTCCTCAGTCGGTCTCCGAGAATCGCCGCCGCTCCGCTAGCAGCCCGGGACCCTTCACTGCGAGACTTGCAGCACCCTTTGCCGGGCTCTGCCACGCCTCCGCCCCTACACTCGTTCGCCCTGCTGCCCCTCACTAGAGCTCCAAATGCCGGCACCTCTGTCACCCACAACTAGCCGAGCACTACAAAAATCGGGTCCCGACATTCAAGTCGAAGTTGTGAGCCTTGCCAAGCATTATCATATCGCATCGCGAGTAGCCATTTGAAGTCCACATTTGGAAGCCAATATACGGAATAGGTAGAAATTTTGTCTCTTTTGATTTTCGAAAATTTCATTTCCTTATTTGATATATTTGTTGATGCACATGATTGAAATTCGATACACTATGATATCCGTAATCTCGATCTTGAGTTGCATTATAAATTGGGAAATCTTCCTAATTTCACAACGTACATATGATTGATAGTTCGATTTCACGCTCGAAATACGACTCGCAATCACACCGAAAAATCGCCAATCCGATTTCACGCTCAAGATACAATTCGTGATTTTGTTAAAAATTGGCCAATCCGATCTCATGCATGAGATACGATTCGTCAATTTATTAGGTTTGAATATCCATCATATCTTGCTTGATTTGCCATCGTGTTATTTGAATTGATTTTGTTTCCGTAAAAGAAAACCCAAAAAATATATTTGAGTAAGATTAGATTCATGTTAGAATATTGATTGTTTTAGGGTTATTTTGCATGTTTAGAATAGGAAATTTATTTATTTCAAATTTTTGAAATAAAAATTAAAAAAATTAATTTAGGATGTTAGTTTTTCCTTTCATTAATTAAATTAAATGTTTAATTATTGAGTAGTTTTCTTTCGAAATTTAATTAAAAATAAAAAATAAAAATTATCATGCACATGTCATGTAGAATTAGGTCATCCATTGCATGTCATCTAAATGTGTAAATGTTAGGATAGTTGCAATAATCTTTTCCTATCACTAGATTAGATCATTTAATAAATGTCGCATGACATATAGTTCGCATGTTAGATTGCATGTTGCATGTCATTTTAGTTAAAATAATTTTGTACGCCATTGCATTGCATTGTACGTAATTTCTAGGCTTCATTTAAATAAAAAAAAATCTTAAAAAAGATTGAGTGATTGCTCGTTAATTACAAATCATATCTAGGACTGTTGATGTGAATTCTGATCTAACATTGCAAGTGCTTTCAATGCTATAAGGTAAGTCATGCAATTTATTCACTGCTTTATTTGCGTGTTAAATTGGTGGTCAGCTGTCGCGACCAAATTTTCGAGTGAACCACCTAGAGTTGGACTAATGGATTGTTAAGCCTAGACTTAACTTGGGTTCTCCCAAGCCCGTACCAATTCGCAACTTAGGTTCAAGTTCTTAACATGCAAATGATTTTTTTTAATTATGAGTCGCTACTAATCAGTTTACGGTAGGTCGATTAAACACCTAAGTAAAATAATGGGAGAATTATTTTATTCCTATGAACCAGAGATTGTGAGTTCGGGGACTTGGTTACGCTAGATTTCTCTAACGATCTTTTGGTACCTTTCTCTTTTATTTTGAAAAATGTTTGGCAAACAACTTGAATTGATTTTAATTTATCTCCCTAACAGGTGAGGTAATCATGCGGGTGCACAAACCACCAATTAAACACCCAAGTAAAGCAATAAATAAATTGCAAAACTTACCTCATGGTATCGAAAGCATCTGCAATGTTAGATCAGAATTCATATTCAGCAATATTAGATATGATTTTTAATTAACATGCAATCACTCAATTTTTGTTTTTGTTTTAATGAGAATCATGCAATGCAATGTTACTAATCTAACATGTAATGATATGGCATGTCAATATGACCTAAACTATGTGAATGAGTAAAGTAATTTCCAAAGAAATGCAATAATTAAATGTGCAATATAAATTCATCATATGACCTAACTCTAATGACGAGGGAGTTCTAATTAGATGATCCTAACAAAAATCACTAAATGACATGCATTTCATGAATCTAATTCTATATGACGTGCGCATGATATTTCTATTCTAAATAAGCATGCAATTTATTCTAATATGCAATGACGTGTAAAGAATGCCCTAATTCTATTTTCTTTTTCTTTTTCTTTTATGGAATTCGAAATTAAAATTGCCAAATAATTAAATGTGCAATTCAAAGTTAAAAAAAAAAAAACTAACATCCTAAATGAATGCATCGTTTTTTGATTTTTTTTAACAAATTCGAAATAATTTCTAAATATGCAAGATAACGTGAAACATTCTAAAACAAACCTAATCCTAATTCAAATATTTTTTTGGATTTTTCCTTTTATAAAATTGATTCAACCAACATGACAACAAATCAGAGCCAGATAAGATTGATATCCAAAAATTGACGAACCATATCTCGCGCATGAGATCGTGTTGGCCAATTTCACATAAATCACGAATCGGATCTCGAGCATGAGATCGGATTAGCAATTTTTCAAGCAATCGTGATTGCGAGTCGGATTTTGGGCGCGAAAATCGGACTGTCAATCTTAAATTTCAAAAGCAATTTCATGTCAGGAGCTCAATTATTCATTAAGGATTGATTCTACTAAAAAAATAACATAAAATAGCATAAAATAAATAGATAAATAAATAAATAAAGTAAATAAAAAAAAAACTACCTAAGTTGATTGTCCCTTTTTTCTTCTGTTTTTCCCAAGCAAGGCTTGTGCTCGTGTGATGGATCACCCAAGGGTGGTTGGTCGTCAATTCGGCAAGGGCATCGCAGTCGGAGCTCCGGTGAAGGTCCGGTGAGGGGTAGCGGCGGGTGGCGAGGTGGACCAACAACAAGCCAGAGGTAACCGGCGTCACGTAAGGTGAGGGTGGAGCAAAGGCAGAAGCGGCGTCACAGGCGAGACCAGCGGGATGGTGGTGGCGGAGCGACAGCGGGTGAAGGGGAAGCTCTGGCAGCAATGGGTCAGGAGCGTCGGGTCGCGTGGCGTTGCTGCAAGTCAGGCAGTGGCAGAGCAGAGGTGCAATCGATCGGAGGGTGGAGGCGCAGCGGGGGAAACTCGCAGTGGATTTCGGCTTCGGGTGACGTCAGTGCGGCGAGCAAGGACGTCGGATTGCAATCAAGTCGATAAAGGCAAGCAAACCGGCAATGTGGCTCGAGATATGAGGCATCGGGGAACAGCAGCGCGTGACGGTGACTGACTGATGTCGCGAGGCTAGTCGAGGCACGAGGACTAGGGACTCGCAGGTTGCTGGTGCCGGCATGAGTGACTCGGGACTACGGCGTGGTAGCAAGCGGTGCCAGGGAATCGCGAACGAGTGGCAAAACATGGCAGGAAAGGCTCCAACGTTGGGCTTCACGGACGGCGACCGGCAGGGTAGAGCTTCAGGCAACTGGTGGAACGGCGGTGGTGGTCACGTGCGGGACCTGCAGCGCGACGGCGCGGGCGCAATGGTCGGCACCGGCGTTTGCGGTTGGAGACCGGCGGCTCGAGCGGCAAGGGCTTCGATTCACCGAGGAAGATGAACAAGAGCAATTTCCTTTCTTTTTTTCCTCTCTCCTCACATCTCCCTCACCGGTCTCTCTCTCTCACGTCTCCCTGCCCCCTTTATGTACGTTTTGCACCTTCTTTTACTTTTTCCTCTTTTCCTCTCCAAGAGAAACAAAGCTCCTCTCTTTTCTCTCCACTTTTCTTTTTTGACCTAGAACGAAGAGAGGCCCCTTTCGAAAACCCCTCCGTGTGGCCATCTATGGAATTGTGTGTGCCCCCCCCCCCCCCCGGCCCGAAACCCTATGTGAATAACCTTTTTATAGGTTGAATATTAGGGTTTTAATTTCCTTTTCAAATCAACATCCGCGAATATTTCTTTTTCGCACACGATATCACTTTTTTTATTTTACACAACTCCTGATTTTGTCGCCTAAAGATAATCTTGCAGCCCGATTTTTTTAAATTCCAAAAATCCACTGTAATATCATTTCAAATCTCCATTTAGGTAATTTTTGTCATTAAAAGAAAACAGGCTTGGGCCAATTTACTTGCTTCGTGGGCTTAGTCCGACTTGCCAAATTAAAGCTTAGAACCACTAAATCAAACCCATTTATCACCGACCCAATGTAAATGCAAATTAAAATAAATGCACCAAAAACTATATGCTATGCAATTAATTAATTAACTAATATTTTTTAGAGGTAAAATTAATCCCTAATTTTTTAATGCGATAAATGACTAAACGGGTCGTCAAAATTTAAGTATCAACAGTTGCCCCTCTTTAAAGGTGAGCTCGAAGAGATTGCCTTTAAAGACAAATTGAGACCTAAATTTTGACTATGCACATGCATTGAATGATTTTTTTGTTGAAAAATAAATTCCATTTTTGAATGCAATTTATATAATGCATGAAAATGCAAATGATAAATGAACGTACCTGGAAAAACTTACCTTCAAGGAAGATAGAGTAATTCAAGATAGTTGATGTTACATGTCCAAGACCCGTACCATTCTACGGTCGCCCAGAATAGTAACATGGCTTTGCAAAGAGACTGCTTTCCCAGGACCCGTACCATTCTACGGTCGCCTAGTATGACAGTTTTTGGTTGTGTCTAGGATCCGTATCATTCTGCAGTTGCCTAAACGGGGATTCATTTTCTAGGACCCATACCATTCGACGGTCGCCTAAACGGGGATTCACTTTTCAGGACTCGTACCATTCTACGGTCGCCTTGATGGAAAATTGATTTTTTCAAGACTTGTACCATTCTACGATCGCTTAAACGAAGATTTTGCTTGGCTAGGACTCGAACCATTCTTTGGTCGCCCAGCGTTGCAACACAGATCACCGGACCAGGACCCGAACCGTTCTTCGGTCGCCTTAATCAGACTGAATCTGGAGAAAAATCTTTAGGGGACAACTCCATCGAGTGTCGGTATAAAAGACTCTAGGCTACAAAAGCACACTAGGTCGATATAAATGGACACCCGGTTACAAAAGCACGCCAAGTCGATAAAGAGAGACTCAGGGCTACAAAAGCATGCCAGGTCAGGAACTCTGGGCTACAAAAGCACGCCGATTCGATAAAAGGGACTATGGGCTATGAAAGCACACCAAGTCAGGAACTCTGGGCTACAAAAGCACGCCAGGTCAAGAACTCTGGGCTACTGAAGCACGCCAGGTCGATAAAAGGACATCGGGCTACGGAAGCACGCCGAGTCAATGAAAATGGACACTAGGCTACGAAAGCACACCAGGTCAAGAATTCTGGGCTACAAAAGCACGCCGAGTCTATTAAAGGGGACATCGGGTTACGGAAGCACGCCGAGTCTATTAAAAGAGACACTGGGCTATGAAAGCACACCAGGTCAAGAACTCCGAGCTACAGAAGCACGCCAAGTCTATTAAAGGGGACATCGGGCTACGGAAGCACACCGAGTCTATTAAAAGAGACACTAGGCTACGAAAGCACGCCAGGTCAATATAAAGGACAAATGGCAACTTGACTAAGTCAGGTGTTGATGCACTTGAGAGGGATTACCTGCACAATGACAAGTATATGGGCAGAGATATACTTACTTGATGATATCTCCAATTCTTGGGGATATGTCTTTTGGAATTTAGATATCTGTGGAGGTCTCTTACCTCCAAGTAGAAATAAATTTTGGAACATCAAGGATGCACCTTGAATGTTCGTGAAGGCTTCACGAAGGATTCTAAAAGGAACCTAAATGTCGGGAGCTCTTGGGTCTCGTTAGACATGATTAAAGCAAAAGTGCATTCATCAAAGAAATAAGCAATTAAGGTTATTCTGGAATGCACACTTCAAAATCTACTGAATTTTTTATCAATTCAATCAAGATTCATGCATAATGACTTTTGCATCACCCAAATTTCCATTAGAGAGATTTATTGTTCAAGAAAATTTTCGCTTGTGACATGGATTTTCTAAGAATACTAAATGAGAGACTTTCAGTTAGAAAGGACTTTCACTCACTCTCAGTTAGAGGCTATTTTATGAGAATCACTCCATCTCACTGTCATCATACCAACAAGGGTCTAAGTATTCTTACAAGCAGTACGACCTTACTAATCTGAGAGGTTTTTAATAGGGGGCATAATGCGGGCTTGGTCAATGTCTTAACAAAGGGACTCTTCGAGTCAAGGCTATTGAAAGAACAACTCTATAATCATCTTCGGGTTTACAAGTCAAGAACCCTGCAAAATGAGAAAGAAATAATCTTGCTTGCACTTCTTCGAGCAATGCTTATAAAACATATGAACTCCTATGTTAATTCAAGTGCCCTAATCTGAAGAGACTTTATAAGGGACGTAACATAGGCTGGGTTCATAGGTTGAGAAATGAAAGATTGTTAGGCTCAAAATGTGTGTGAATGGAGAGAGTTGGTGATCATCTTGGCATTGCCACCGGTTTTCTTTTTCATCATCGGGGATTATCTTCATGAAATGCCCCATTGATTATAAAAACTCAACTTTTGAGTTCTTTGAGTATTGCTCCATCGAGATTCAATTCTTGCAATTGACAATCACCTTATCTTGACTCTCTTTTTCATCTATGGGTCATTGGCCTTGCTTTTACCAGGCACACCACTTTTTCATGCCCCTAGTTCTTATTCATTTTTTTTCACTTTTTTTTTTTCATGGGCATTAGCCTTGCTTTTACTAGGCACACTGCTTTTTCATGGCCCTTAGTTCTATTTTGATTTCTATGCATGCGTCAAACAATGACACTCGAACTTTCAAGAGTTTTCATCTGCCTTTTGCCTTGCCCCAGTGTGGGGGATGATCATCAACTGGGTTTAAAGAAACGAAATTGCAGGCTCAAGTGAGTTATGCAAAGGATATAAGTGTATAGGGTAGTGAAAGAAATCCTCTTCGTCATCCTAAGGCACTTAAATTACCACATGAATTCAATGTAATAGCATGAGTAGAAGATTGATGCAAGTGAGAGCAAGAAAATTTCAATCTTCTTTCTTCACCTTATGGTGCTGTCTTACCCTCCAATTTGCCCCAATGTGGGGTGGTTCTTGACAGGGGTAATTTGAAAAGAATTTTCATAAGTGTATGAAGCTCAAAGTGGTTAAGCAATGGATCACCTGCTATGTTTGGGATAGAGAAATGAATTGCCCCTCATCATTTGAGTCATCGTACCTTTTGCGAGAGAATTCTTTATCTTGCAAATATGAAACTTCCTACACTCATCTCACAAGTGTATGAGTAGGAGACTGTGTATAAGATATGGCTTGCCTTTCATCATCCTGATACGTCTCATTCAACATTCTTAAACATTGATGTCACTCCATTGAGTTGTCTATCTTGACAAATCACCACATGAAATTGGTGAGCTAAATCAATATGAAAATTCTCTTTTCAAAAGAGTCCAGCAACTTTAAGCATGAAAAGCGTTTATGACTTCAGAACAAACAATTTATTGCATTCAAAACATGGTTTTAAGCATTCATTTAGAGGATTGCTCCACAAAGGGATTGTCTCAGTAATAGATGTCCTTGGATTGTCTCTATCAATCAAAAGTGAAAATCCGCTTTTGCCCCTGCACAAGAGAACATGCATGAATAAGATACTATGCAACATCAAAGTAAATTCAAATTGCATATCCATTTTGGCTTGGATTGAGATTTTATCCCAGTCGGGTCACTACCAAAGATTGCCATGCCCCCAATCTGTCATCTGATGCGCCATTTTCAGATCGAGACAAGAAAGTAATGCTCTGAAACATGAAGTAAATGAGTCGGAAAATTAAGCTAGGCTAACCTAATGCATGCTTTTGGAAATGGCTTGAAAAATGATTTTTGATTTTTTTTTTATTCTCCTTTTTTTGGGAATTTTTTTATGAGGAAGCATGAAGAAGCCTAGTCCTCAGATTTTCTCCATGGATGATATTTTCTTTTCATTGTTGGATATCGTCACCGAGTTGGTTTGGTGTACCCCATCATGTCCTCAAAACAAAAATTGTAATTTTATTGATATTCATCAATTGAATTACATTTATTGAAATGTGATGTTCAAGTACAGAAGAAATTGGAATCAAATCCTAAAAAGCAATAAAAATTCTCACGCAGGGGAAGGTGTATGCCCCTAATTAAATGAGGAAATCAAACTACTTAGGACCATGAATCATGTGTACTTGAATTCTTCACCCTCCTTGATCTTATGATGCGAACCTTTTAGGTTAGATATCCTTCCATCTCACTAGTCTCTTCATGATGGCATCAAATTCAGCTACCTCAGGAAAATGAGACGATTCAAAAGGTCTTATTGGCTCTCTTCTTGGAGTTGCAATTTCTCACTGAAGATAGATCGCGGTACTTTTCCTTGACGAGATAAGCTCTTTTTGATTCGTCATTTTAGCTCTTAATCGTGAACGGATGGGTGAGCGGGATCGTTCCATAATCACCTAATTCAAATGAACGGGAACATGTGAGCATGAGGGTAAATAGAAAGTCAATCCATGACAACGATCTAATTAATTTTTCCATTTTTTTTTCATTTATTCATGAAAAGTTCATACAAGAAGGGTATTTCCTAAAAATGGACTAGGAAAATAAAGATAGACACCCTAGCAAGACTAAATTCCCTAGACATGAATTGAAAACAAATTCTCCAAAAAAAATTTTGGCAAATGATTCATTGCATGGCAATTTCCTCATTTCATTTCTAATTGACAAATGAATTAGATCAAACGACTAACCTAGATTGTCATGGATGGACCAAAAGTAAATTGCATAGTATAGGGATAGAAGACTTACTTCACCAAGGAAAATCAATGGCAATCACATAAACATGCACATAGTAAGTGGCTCAATTTCTACTCTATAAGGCTTAACAAGGTGGAGCCACAAGGATGATCAGACTAGCCACGGGCTTGTGGACTATGTTGGGTCCTCATGACTTCAGCTTGGTCGAAGAGTCGACCCGAGTCGCGAGCATGCGGACCGAGGTGGGTACTCTTGATACCATGAAAGAAACTTCGGGATTGAGATGGACGACTCGTATCGCGAGCATGCGGTCAGAGTGGTATCCATCTCAATACCATCCTAAATGATCCTATGCGGCCGAGGTCTGACGGCAGGTTGTGTGTGCAAGAGTGTAGTGCAAATGCAAGGCATGCACAACAGTTTATATCAAATAACACTTCAATAACTCGAATCTAATACATTTATTCTCAACTCCAACCTGCAAGACAAGGGTTAGCAATCACTATTCCCCTTATACCTCCCAATCTGCAAGAACATTTAACACCTAGATGTTAGGGACATACCTAGGATCCTCGCTGCCAAACAAAAATATTTTTTCAAAAAGAAAATTGGCCTAAGTTCACTAAGAGTTTCAACTCAAGTCCCCAGTGGAGTTGCCAAGCTATTGCGACCAAATTGTCAGGTGACCCACCTAGGGTTTGGCTAATGGATTGTTAGGCCTAGACTTAACTCGGGCTCTCCCAAGCTTATACCAATTCGCGACTTAGGTTCAAGTTCTTAACATACAAATGATTTTTTTAATTATGAGTCGCCACTAATCAGTTTACGGTAGGTCAATTAGACACCTAAGTAAAATAATGGAAGAATTATTTTACTCCTACGAACCAAAGATTGTGAGTTCAGGGATTTGGTTACGCTAGATTTCTCTAACGCCATTTCGGTAACTTTCTCTTTTATTTTGAAAAATGTTTGGCAAACAACTTGAATTGATTTTAGATTATCTCCATAACATGTGAGGTGATCATGCGAGTGCGCAAATCACCAATTTAACACCTAGATAAAGCAATGAATAAATTGCAAAACTTACCTCATGGCATCGAAAGCATCTGCAGTGTTAGATCAGAATTCACATCCAGCAATCCTAGATATGATTTCTAATTAACACGCAATCAATCAATTTTTGTTTTTGTTTTAATGAGAATCATGCAATGCAATGTTACTAATCTAACATGCAATGATATGGCATGGCAATATGACCTAAACTATATGAATGAGTAAAGTAATTTCCAAAGAAATGCAATAATTAAATGTGCAATCTAAATTCATCAAGTGACCTAACTCTAATGACGAGGGAGTTCTAATTAGATGATCCTAACAAAAATCACTAAATGACGTGCATTTCATGAACCTAATTCTATATGACGTGCGCATGATATTTCTATTCTAAATAAGCATGCAATTTATTCTAATATGCAATGACGTGTAAAGAATACCCTAATTCTATTTTTTCTTTTTCTTTTATGGAATTCGAAATTAGAATTGCCAAATAATTAAACGCACAATTCAAAATTAAAAAAACTAACATCCTAAATGAATGCATCTGTTTTTGATTTTTTTTAACAAATTCAAAATAAAATCCCTATTCTAAATATGCAAGATAACATGAAATATTCTAAAAAAAACCTAATCCTTATTTTTTGGATTTTTCATTTTACAAAAATAAAATTGATTCAACCAACATGACAGCAAATCAGAGCCAGATAAGATTGATATCCAAAAATTGACGAACCATATCTTGCGCATGAGATCGGGTTGGCCAATTTTAATTAAAATCGTGAATCGAATCTCGAGCGTGAGATCGGATTGGCAATTTTTCAAGCGATCATGATTGCGAGTCGGATTTCGGGCGCGAAAATCAGACTCTCAATCTTAAATTTTAGAAGCAATTTCGTGTCGGGAGCTCAATTATTCATTAAGGATTGATTCTACTAAAAAAAAATAGGATAAAATAGCATAAAATAAATAGATAAATAAATAAATAAATAAAGTAAATAAAAAAAAACTACCTAAGTTGATTTTCCCTTTTTTCTTCTGTTTTTCCCAAGCAAGGCTTGTGCTCGTATGATGGATCACCCAAGGATGGCTAGTCGTCAATCCGGCAAGGGCATCATGATTGGAGCTCCAGCGAAGGTCTGGCGAGGGGCAGAAGCGCGTGGCGAGGTGGACCAGCAACAAGCCAGAGGTAACCGGCGTCACAGAGGTTGAGAGTGGAGCAAAGGCAGAAGCGGCGTCACGGGCGAGACTAACAGGATGGTGGTGGCAGAGCGGCAACGGGTGAAGGGGAAGCTCTGGCAGCAATGGGTTAGGAGCGTTGGGTTGTGCGGCGTTGTTGCAGGTCAAGCAGTGGCAGAGTAGAGGCGCGATCGATCGGAGGGTGGAGGCGCAGCAGGGGAAACTCGTGATGGACATCGGCTCCGGGTGGCATCGATGCGGCAAGCAAGGACGTTGGATTGCAATCGGGTCGGCATAGGCAAGCAAATCGGTGGTGTGGCTTAGGATATGAGGCATTGGGGAAGAGCAGTGCACGATGGTGACTAACTGGTGTCACAAGGCTGGTTGAGGTGCGAGGACTGGGGACTCGTGAGTTACTGGTGCCGGTGCAAGTGACTCGAGACTCCAACGCGGTAGCAAGCGGCGCTGGGGAATCACGGATGAGTGGCAAAATAGGGCAGGAAAGGCTATGACGTCGGGCTTCACGGACGGCGATCGGCAGGGCAAAGCTTCAGGTGACTGGTGGAATGATGGCGATGGTTGCGTGCGGGACCTGCAGCGCGGCAGCGCGAGCATGATGGTCGGCACCAGTGTTTGCGGTTGGAGACCAGCGGCTCGAGCGGCAAGGGCTTCGGTTCATCGAGGAAGATGAACAGGAGCAATTTCCTTTCTTTTTTTTCCTCTCTCCTCACATCTCCCTCACCGGTCTCTCTCTCTCACATCTCCCTGTCCCCTTTCTGTACATTCTGCACCTTTTTTTACTTTTTCCTCTTTTCCTCTCCAAGAGAAATGAAGCTCCTCTCTTTTCTCTCCACTTTTCTTTTTTGACCTAGAATGAAGAGAGGCCCCTTTCAAAAACCCCTCCGTGTGGCCGTCTATGGAATTGTGTGTGCCCCCCCGCCTGAAACACACCCCCGCCTGAAACCCTATGTGAATAGCCTTTTTATAGGTTGAAGATTAGGGTTTTAATTTGCTTTTCAAATCAACATCCGCGAATATTTCTTTTTTGCACACAATATCACTTTTTTTATTTTCCACATCTCTTGATTTTGTCGCCTAAAGATAAGATTGCAACCCGATTTTTTTAAATTTCAAAAATCCACCGTAATATCATTTCAAATCTCTATTTAGGTAATTTTTGTCATTAAAAGAAAACGGGCTCGGGCCAATCTACTTGCTTCGTGGGCTTAGTCTGACCTGTCAAATTAAAGCTGAGAACCACTAAATCAAACCCATTTATCTCCAAACCAATGTAAATGCAAATTAAAATAAATGCACCTAAAATTGTATGCTATGCAATTAATTAATTAACTAATATTTTTTTAGCGGTTAAAATTAATCCCTAATTTTTTAATGCGATAAATGACTAAACAGGTCGTCAAAATTTAGGTGTCAACATTTGCGCACCCACATGATCACTTCACATGTTAAGGAAGTAAATTAAAATCAATTCAAGCTACCTGCAAAATATTTTTTTCAAAATAAAAGAGAGAGGTACCGAAAAGGCATTAGAGAAATCTAGCATAATCAAGTCCCCAAACTCACCATTTCTGGTTCGTAGGAGTAAAGTAAATCTCCCATTACTTTACTTGGGTTTCTAATCGATCCACCAAAAATAGATTAATGGTGACTTCTAATTGAAAAAATTATTTGCATGTTAAGAACTTGAACCTAAGTCGTGAATTGGTATGGGCTTGGGAGAGCCCGAGTTAAGTTTAGGCTTAGTAATCCATTAGCCAAACTCTAGGTAATTCATCCGAGGTTAGGTCGCAACAATATTTGATGCTAATAGTGATTTCATTAAGACTTTAGGCATTATCCAATAGGATATTATTGGAAAAAAATCACTATAATTACTAATTTGATATGTAAGACTTTAGATCACTTTTTTAATTGTTTTGATGTTTTGTGCATTAATGATATTTTAGCTTTAAAATCATAATAATTATTAATTTAATCTGTGAGACTTCGGATCAATTTTTTAATTATTTTGATTTTTCTTGCGTGTTATGGTATTTAAGGTAAGAATAATTGTTAATTTAATCCGCCAGACCATGGATTATTTTTTTTCAATTATTTTAACCCTTTATTTAAATTGTCAACGAATATCTTGAGTGGGTTGGATATAATGCTTATATTTGGAAATTGCTTGCTTTGGAAAACACGTAAAAAAATCAATCGTGTATTAGATAGGATAGTTTCTTAAATTAGGATTGCATTTTTTTATTAGATTGCATGTTAGGATATATATGATTTTTCAATAACATTACCTAGTTTGAATAGAATTGCATGTTTAGATAATTCTATAATAGATTCTACATAACATTTTCTTTTATAGATAGTGTCCTAGATAATGCTTGCATATTTAGATAATCTTGCATTTTTAAAATAGTTTTCTGAGATAGGATAGGGTTTAAGTCAAATCAATCCCTAAAGTAGAATAGAAAATTATTCATTTTAGATAGTTTAATTAGGTTTTTTTAATTAAGAATTTTAATAAAAAAATACAAAAATATTATGTGCATGTCATATAGTTTGCATGTTAGATTCATTTAATTAGAAGGTGCTTGTCAATAGAGCTAGGTCATGTAGTTAAGGTGCATGTCATATAGGTTAAAATTTCAAGACAAAAGAAAATCCAAAAAGTAATTGTTTGCTTTGGTGTATTGAATTCCTTTAGTGCAATTCATTTAATTCATTGAGTGTTTAATAATGTTTGTGCACTCACATGATCACCCCATTGCATGATAGTGATTTAGGCTAAAACTAATCCAGACTGCTTGCAAAGATATTTTTGAAAATAAAAAAAAAATGGTACCGAAAGGGCACTAATGAAATCTAGCATAACCAAGTCCCCATACCCATAATCTTTGGTTTGTGAGAGTAAAATAATTCTCCCGTTATTTTACTTAGGTGTTTAATCGACCTACCATAAATTGATTAGTAGTGACTCCTAAATAAAATTCATTTGTATGCTAAAAACTTAAATCTAAGTCATGAATTGGTATGGGCTTGGGAGAGCCCGAGTTAAGTCTAGACTTAGTAGTCTATTAGCCAAACTTTAGGTAGTGCACCTGAGGTTAGGTGGCGACAAAGTGAAGACATACACTCCATGGGAAATAAGTTAATACCGTAATACGTATTTTATACTACATATACATGAGACGAACGATAAAAGTAGCAAAATTTTTAATCTCAATTTTTATGCCATGTAAAACTCTTAAGGAAAAGAGTTCCTCAACTTAGTGTCCTTATGACTCCTACTTCTTCTCAAGATTTCTATTTAATGTTTGTTATCTTAGAATGTTACCAATAATCGTGAATTGATTTAATCTAATGGGACATTTCTAATAAAGCGAGTTGAATTGAAATTGAGAGTTTCAAGGAAAGAAGAAGATCGATTTTGAAGAATCACCTTCTACTTTTGTATTCACTGGTTGACTAATTATGATTATATCAAAACAATCGTTGTTTTGATATAATTATAAATATGAATACAATGTATCATTATTAAAAGGAGATCAAGAGAAATATAAATGTGATCGATTGATCTAGGGTATTGCATATTATATCTTCTAAAAAATGTGATGCACATTATAAGTTGCTATATATTCCTAACAAATGTATGTCCGAACTCTCGAAATATGCTAGTCACACGAATTATTTACTAGTGTGAACATTATAGAGAGGTGAAGAAAAAGTTGTGTTCGGCCCATTATGTGTGAGTGGGAGGTGATGGGTTTTTTAATTTAATGAGCCAAGTCAAGCTCGTTCACCCATATTAGGCCAAACCCTACCCATAAGAGGAAGGGGGCAGTTATTTTTTAAGTGAAAATAACTACTGTATAAATATAAAAAATGAGGAACGTTGAGAGATAGAATGAAGCAGTACGTTCATTTTCTTCCCTTGAGACAATAGTGTACTACTCCCTTTTGAAGAACAAAATTCCAGGGTTTCAATCAATTCCTCGGAAACTACAATGAGCATTTAATATGTGGCAAATAAGGTATGTTTGTCTCCGTTATATATCTTTCGATCGGTGTTACATGTTTCCCAGGCATGTTTTCCACGTTTATTTTCGGTATTCAATCGTTTGAATATCGATTTGTTTTTCAGGAATCCGTTTCCAGCTTTTCAGGAATCCGTTTCCAGCATCCCAAATCGAAGCATTATTTAGTAATGGCTCATGGTACCAACACATTCGATACATACTTTTTGTATTCTATGGGGCTAAATGGACCAACTTATTGACACGAACTTTTCTATACATAACTAAATTAAGGAGGATTGTCATGTGAGTTATGTGCGAAATCTATTTCGGAGCCCAGCTTCATACTTCTTCTTTTTTCCCTAAGCACGCTCGAATCTTGCCCGTGATCAAGTCCACGATAAGCAAGTATTGGATGTAATCGGATATATGAACCTAGCTAACATCCATCATTAGATCAGGTGCATTCCATGTAGGGCCCACTTCTTCTAACGGTGAATGCGAGATGGCTCACATTCGCCAGGTACATCGAACATTTTTTTCTTCTGCAGACACTTGATGTGTATAGAAAGTGTTGAGGTATTGCCATTTCATTGGCTGTTTGAATAGAAGTTCATAAAATTTCGAATGCAATTACCTGTTGAATCCATTCTTGGATTTCTGCAGCTCTCATGACTGTGGAAAGCTCTGCACTCATGGTTGTTAGTTATAAGTTTTGTTCGGTTTTAATTTCACCCGATGTTTTCCTCGAAAAGGTGGCTATGCACGTTGGAGACAAGCAGGGATGTCGGGTCAATGACGTCTTATTGGAAAGCTTACAATGAACCTAGATACTTACGAAGTTCTCAGTGAGACGAGCTAAGTCAAAGAAATTATACTTAGCATAGGGCTTTCAAGTTCGTTGTGCGCGTGTCTATATATATACATACATGTACTCGCGTGAGGTTAATTCAAATGGCACACTCATGTGCCAATTTTATCCAGTGATTTTTTTTTTTTTTTTGATGGTCAGTTTAGCAAACCTCTGATGCTAGCTACTATCTAATCTTAGCAAATATCTAATTCTACAAATCTAATTCTTATGCATACTTTGATAATAATTTTCTATCGATTTACAAAAATAAGTGTTTAAAGAAATTATTTATGTGTATATATATTCTATTTAATAATTTATCTATATATATAATTAGATGAATGATCGATGATATATGATAGGTTATAATTCCACGTATTTTATAGGTTATGATTCCATGTACCTCACAATTTATGTGGACAAAGTCATGTATCTGGTATATTTCCTATTTTATAGTGCCTAAGAATAAAGTCGTATATCTGGTATTATGTCTATCATCGGTATTCTTTATATAAAGATTACTTTGATTATTAAACTGTTTATCTGAAGAGCATCTATAAAGAAAAATTAAATGCTCAAAAAGTTACTCCACGATTATAATTATATTACATGATTGCACGTATTTTGTCTAAATGTTTAAAAGTAATTGCTTGTGTATATCTAGATTCTATTATGAAAGATTTAAATGTAACTAATGAATGATCAAAGATTTATTGTAGATTTAATTCCATCTATTTCACAATTAATATAAAAAAAAGTCTAATAAGTGGTAAGATTCCAATTACTTTCTAGTTCAAAAGAATGAAGTCTATATTTGGTATAATTCATATCAACGAAATTGTGTATATATAATTTTTTTCTATAAATTATTGTTCATCTCTAATTCCATGATGAAAGTGGTATTATATGATTGCGCGGATGTAGGTAATAATGTTCAAGATAATTGTTTATATAGATTATATTTTGAAATACCTGAAGGCTGAATGTTTAAGCTGATGGAGAAAATTTCTGCATCTAAATTATAAACATAAGGCTAAAAGAAAAAAATAATTTTCAAAAAGTTGTACTCCAAGCTTGAGCATGTTTTGGTACTGGATGCTAAAAAAAATGTTCATGCATGTGAAGATTCAATTTTTGGGTATTTATAGGCTGAAATTTTAAAATGATTAAAGCATTCTATAAATAGATCTTTAGTAACAAGGTAGGGAAACGTAATACATTGTAATTGTTCAAATACTTTGAGGAAATTATCAAAAAAGTCTTAAACCTTTTATAGTTGTGTCAATTCAGTCATAAACTTATTTTTTTGGCCAATTGAGTTCTAAACCTTTTACAATTGTGTCAATTTAGTCATTCTGGCCAAAATTGGCCGGTTAATGTTGACGTGGCCGTCGGCAACAAATTTTTTGATAATATTTTATTTTTTTTGAATTATTTTATTAATTTTTAATTTTTTTACCTCTCTCTCCCTCCCTCCCTCCCTCCCTCCCTCCCACTGCTAGCTAGGCAAGCCCCCGCCGGATCTGGTGAGGGCTCGCCTCGCCATTGCTAGGTGAGGGGTAGCTCGCTTGGCAAAGCGAGCCCTTGCCGAATTTGGCAAGGACTCACCTTGCTGTTGCTCGTTCCCTCTCCCTCTTCCTCTCCTTCTCCCTCCCTCCCATCACCAACTAAGCGAGCCCCCGTCGGATCTGGCGAGGGGTAGCTCGCTTGGCAAAGTGAGCCCCTGTCGAATTTGGCAAGGACTCACCTTGCCGTTGCTCAGGCTGGCGAGGTGAGCCCTCACTAGATCGGCAGGGGCTTGCCCTACCAGTGGCTGGCGGAGCTCCCCCTTCCCAGCGACAACAAGGCAAGCCCTCGCCAAATTCGGTGAGCGGGGCCTTGCTGTCGCTAGGTCTGGCAAAGCGAGCCCTTGCCACCCCCTGGTTGTGCAAGCTCGCCCTCACCCACCAACGACAAGGGCTGGTCGTTCATCAAAGCCAAAGAAAGAAGGAGGGAGGAGGAAGGGCGAGGAAGGACGAGGAAGGAAAAAAAAATGAGAGAGAAAAAGGTAAAAAAGATTAAAATTTTATAAAATAAATCTAAAAAATAAAATATTATTAAAAAATTTATTGCTAGTGCCGACCGACGATCACGTCAACGCCGGCTAGTCAATTTTGGCCGGAAGAACTGAATTGGCATAATTGTAAAAATTTTAAGACTCAATTGACCAAAAAAATAAATTTATGACTGAATTAGTACAACTACAAAATGTTTAGGATTTTTTTGGTAATTCTCTCTTCAGTATCGCATTGGCCCCATTACAACCAACCAACTATAATGAAGACATACACCCTCAAGTCAAATTCGTCAATCATTGATCTTGTTCAGTATATTTGACTCCATCCCAAATGCCGTCAGGATGAAAAATGCTGGGTCCATAAGTGGATTTAACCATTTGGAAGAGTAGGGGAAGTTGCAGTAGTACAAATAAAACCACTGGGAGAGAGGCTAGCAAAGTAATGGGAATGAGAACCCACTCCACTCTCTTATCTAGCACAACTATTAGAGTTGCAGCGAAGGCCACCAGCATGAAAGCCAAGGAGAGGAAGAGAAAACAAAGGCCCATTATGATCTTCTTAGGTAACGACTCAAGAAAATCTTCTGCCTGGTACCGTGAAGTTAAGATGGATAGGAATAACAAGATGGCCGTCACGGAGGAGAAAAAACCTAACGCATCTGAAATTGCGAAAATTAGGAGAGAGTCTTGTCCTAACAACAATGGTACTCCAGTATTTTTGTCATTGCCTCCCGGCATAGAGAAAGCAGCAGCGAATAATATTGTGGCAATTAAAGTTGAGACAAGCATACATGAATTTGATGTGTCCTTCATCCACTTCTCTCCATTCTCAAGCAACTGTATATGATTCTCCACGAATGTTTCCCAAAATGTTTTTCGATTAAGATTGTGGGTTCTTACAATGGGGATAATACACATTTCCACAGCCTGTGCATAAGAGTCACAAACATGAGTTAATATAAGTGGATTGATTATTGGAAATTTTCAGAAAAAAACTTACAAAGGAACACCTCAAGGAAATTAAGACTTATTCAACACTTCATCCCAAAATTGCTTCCATGTTGAGTCCATCTTTGCCGGAAAAATTCCAATGGTCTCCTTCTAAGCTTCGATGGTGATTTCGTGCTTTAATATAGTCAGATAATATATGTATGGAAAGCACTATGTTGCTACTTTCAACTAAAATCAAGTTTCATCCAATTTGGAGTTTCCTAGAGGAATTTATGGAAAAAGATATTAAGAGCTAATCAAAATTGCTTCGTTGAGTCCTATGCGTTGTATTTTGTTTATTGAGTCATTTGAGCGAGGGTAGCGACCGTTAAGCGAGGAGCGGCCCCGACCAGGGTCCCAAACCTTGCCTAGAGTATTGTTATATCTGAACTACACTATAATCTCAATTTTTTTTTTTTTTTGGGCTCAACATTAATAGACATGGGTTATGCATGAAACGATTTGCATAATAATCCCCTAATGGCATGGTGGCTGACACCTATATAAAGAGCCGGTTGAATTCAAGAAAGAGTCACTTCGATTAGATTAAGTGGTGGATCACAGTTACATTAGTAAACTTGAAATGCAATTTAATTATGATAAGTCTCAATTAGTTTTCAATGCCCCAATTTCCCTAATCAGTCTTCCTTAGTTTCTGTTAATTGTTTTAAGGATGTAGTGCTGTTTCTCAACTTACCCTATTAATTTATGTTTAGAATGTGGAATTTAAAAGTTCCATGTAATAACACAGTATTGGCTTAGATGATAAGAGAGTCTCTTCTCCTCATTGTGGTTTTGGATTCAAGTCTTATCGAAAGCATTTCGGGGGTGAAGTTCTGAATGCACTGGATCAATGTGGAGCAGTCTACCCTTAAAATCACCCATAAAGCTTGGCTGAATATCGCCCCACCACTATCAAAAAAAAAAAAAAAATGTTCAATTTATATTCTCAAGACTATCTATATAAAGTTCTAGCTATCATATTTTTAAAAACTTGTCAAGAAGATATAATATATATCATTAAGTGTGGTTACTAAATATATGAAAAGAAAGATACTTTGTGTCATTGGAGTTCTCTTTGCATTTTAAAGGCTGCTCCAGCCACATTAGTTGACGGATTGAGACTAGGGGTGCATCGTGCTACTCCCAACATCATAGCATCCGATTCTCGCTTTGTAGGTGCTGTTAGTACTGACAACTCATTGGTTGGGCTTACTTTCAGAAAGAGTCTGAAAGTCCCTTCTCGGCGGAACTTGATAGCATGCGTTGTTAAACTCTTGCCATCATATGAACTCCGAATAAGTTCCGGGAAAAACTGAATACAGAGCTCAATGAGTTCACTGATTCCCTTGCATGTAGCTTGAAACAATAAGTCCCCTTCATTAAAAAAATTGTCGATCTCGGTCATATTCATTTTAGAGATCGCAATGCAATTTTTTTTTTTGCCAACTTGACTGCCGCCACGTGTCTCAGCTTCTTCTCATGAACTCTCTTGATTATAGGAACTACAAAATGTCAAAAAAAAAAAAACAAAACAAAACAAAACAAAAAAGAAAATAAGAAAATAAAAAACGAATGGGCGGCAATTGTACTAAGAAAAAAGATCTCCAGCTCTGGGTCCCAATTTTTTTTTTTTTTTTTGGACACCAAATTGCATCTAACGACTTTTTTACTAATTGTCATTATTTCCCACATTTAGAGCTTGGGAAGGCATTGAACACACGCACACACAAAAGGAGCTTGAGTAGGCAGGTGATTGGGAAAACGATCTCGATCCTTTTTTTTTTTTAATCCTTTAGGAAAGCTATTTTGATTTTTTTTTCCTCCTCTGGGACTCCTCAAATGCAAACAGTAAGTCTTAGCAATTGCTGGTCCAAAGTACAAAAAAAGTTATAAAATCATTTTTGGCATTTAGAAGAAAGTAGAAGCAATTAGAGGGTAACTGAAGAAAGTGATCATCCTTGAAGTTCAAACGAGAACATAATTCTAATACTTTTTTTGTCAGAAAAACATAACTTAACGTGATAGAACAACTCTGAAAATAACCACACTATTAGTTAGAATAAATCTTAGTAGTCTTAGCATATATAAGATTATTTTAGACAATATTATTCAAATATGCGTAGCAGCTAGTAACAAAAAATTCATATTTATCATTCAAACCATTGTACTGTTATTTATGCTCAGCATAAGAGCAAAAAAAATTTCTCTCTTCATTCTACCTGTCTCTAACAAAATCAAAACTTCCACATGAGGTCACATAATGGTATGCGACCTTTGAGTTTACTTGTTACACCTATTATGCGGCCTTTATGGTTCTTTGACAAAGGCAGAATTATTAGGGACAAGGCTAAAGGGTATTTCGGGTGCATACAAAAATTGGATGAAGATGAAAAATGCATTTACGTGGGGTGGAATTCTGGGATACATGATTTTGTCGGGACCCCCGAAATTCACCCCACTGAAATATTCTTCTATTCCAAGCCCTCCCAAACAGATTATTGTGATTTTTCCTACCTGCTCATACTCCTACTCGTTATGTCTTTATAAAGTCGCCAAATGAAAGTGTAGACTTACTATGTTAAATGTGATTATGATAAACCCCATGCCATCAAATGTTGCAACCTTATTTCTCAATCATTGACGCTAGGGGCTTGCCCCCGGTCCAAGTAAAATAATATTTAGGCTTTAAGCAGTTGACCGTAATGAGGGAAACAAATACATATGGGTTCATTGTTCTTGTTTTTTCGCCAATCAAGATTGAAGGAGTAGTCGAGGTTTACTTAACTCTTATTCCAAAGAAAAAATTCAGTAGTTTGAAAGCGCCACATCAGCAGCTGATGTGGATATCGACTTCATGCCGGACATCATCTGCCTTAAAACGGTTCGTTGAGGCAGACAGTTCGTGCTCAGCGGCTCCTCCATAGCCACCGAGATCTTGGTCACAATGTCAAGCTTGGCAGCCATAGAAGGCTGTCACCTCCAGATCTAGAGGCTCAAAGGCAATGGAGGCTGAGCGTCCAGTCTAGAATGTCAACATTGTGCCAATTCTGGCGGTTGTGAAGGTCGTGGCAAGACCTCCATTAGAGGTCGACTTGAGAGTGGGCGTTAAAGGTTGCAGACCGCCATGGACAGAGACAAAAAAAAAAAAAAAAAAAGGCTTATAACAAGAGTGGAGACAAAATAGAAAAAGGAAGAAGCAGAACGGTGTGTATTTTTTTTTTTATGAGTGACGGCCAGATCTGGAGAGCCAGCAGCGTCACCGGCCGTGGCAGAGCAAGGTTCACGAGTGACATCAACGGCCATGGACGGCCAAATTTGGAAAGCCATCGGCAACCAGATCTGGAGAGCCAGCAGCGTCACCGGCCGTGGCAGAGCAAGGTTCACGAGTGACATCAACGGCCATGGACGGCCAAATTTGGAAAGCCATCGGCAACCAGATCTGGAGAGCCATCTGCGTCACCGTCCCTAGCCATGGTGGCTCGTTTGAGGTGAGTGCTTCGCACGAACGAGGAAGATGAAGCCAGACAGAACAATTCCACATCAATTTAAATTAAGCCAAGACACGTGTAAATTTTTAAGTGGATGCAAAGGAAAAAATGCGTACCACATCAGCTGCTGATGTGGTGGTTTGAAACCACCAAATATTTCCTCCTTATTCCATAACTTATGCTTTGAACACTTAGCCATAAGCAAGGAATTCCTAGGTTAACATCAAATCTCGCCTCAATTGCAGTTTCAAGTATTCCTTTTCTACTGTTTTTAAAGTATTCCTTTGTTCACTTTTTTCTACAATTTCGCGATTCTTGCAATTAATTTGGTGAATATCTGAAATCTTTCAATAAATACATATATTAACATATAATATTATATTTAACTTTGCTTGAGTTTGAATAACTTTTTGAAGGATTTTTATTAGGTCCATTGACGGTGTAAAGAATGAGTTACATATTCACTGTTGGACAGTTGACACGTGGAAAAATTTAATTACAAAACTAACTTCAAACACATGTATCACTCATCCAATAATAAATGTGTAATGGTTTTCTCACACATGCAGTGGGCCTAACAGAAATTATTTTCCAAATTATGGTAAAGAATTAAGGAGTTTTTTTCTATTTATAAAAGAAGTCAAAAAAAAAAAAGCCATAGACTTTTAGTTGGAGAGGGAGGGACAGAGATAGATAAGATATCTTGATAAAATGGAAGCGTACCTACAATTTTGGTGGCATTCCAAAACGATCTTGTAAGATATTGAAGTGCTACAATCAGGTTGTAGAGAAAACCCAGTCACTAAATATGATTTCATTGTAAGACCTCGTAAATCATTCATTACATTGTCCAAAAAAAGTTATACGGTACTTATGCACTTGGTTGAATTGCATTTGGTTCCCAAGGGATAGCCGATCCATAAAGTAGTTCTATTTCAGAGGCCATTATTCAAGTAAAACTAGGTCAAGGAACCAGAATATATCCTACAAAGAAACAATCATTTCCCGTTGCTTTTGCTAGTACGGAGGGAATCAATTTAAGAAAATTGACTAAATGTTCAAAATCATGGCAGATCCGAAGATAATGCCCAAACAGCACAAATGCATACCCACCCGAATCCGAATTTTCATCTGTTGGTTTGTAGCTCAAAGTCCACCGGAATACCTTCGGTTCAGAAACAAAAGAGTAGGCGATGAGCCAGGTATGACCATCTTGAAGGGAATCAGTAATGAAGGGATGCGAGCGCAGAAAGTACCGACATTTGTATATCAATGCTTCCAAAACACTGAGCCTGGTTCCGCTGGGAAAGTCAGACTCCCTCGTCGCCAACATCTCCATTATGGATATGCATTCACGGTTTGTACTTTTCATGGTCATAAAGTGAGGGTACCGCTCAACTGGATAAAGGGTGATATCTATCCAAATTCACCAGCAAAGTGGATCAGGAAAAGAAACCAAGTCTAGAATGAAAGAAAAAATAGAAGGAATTGAGATACAGAGCGATGATGATCTTGCCATCTTGACCAGCGTTGCCAAGATCTATCATGGGGTCAATCGCATTAAGACTGCTGAAGGGACGACCTGGCCCATCGTCTGTTGTACTTTTCGCCAGGAACCAGGCAATCTCCTTATGCATAGAAGCTTCTACAGCAGATATTCCCAAAGGAACACGTTCTTCCTTATCTGCGATTTGTGTCAACTTAGGATTATGTTTAACTAATGCCTTCACCATCCTTATCCTTCCACACAGAACAGCATTGTGGAGGGCTGTGCGGCCATCACAATCAACCATTTCAAGCGCTTTTGAATTCAGAGACAAGAGCTCAACCAGGTTCTCCAAAAATTGGTCGTGTGCACTCAAGCGGCCATGTGAAGCAACGTTTCTAATCTGCTTGTTATTTTGGCCGTCTTGAAGCAGCATTTTGTTGGAAAAATCCTGTAGCAAATTCCCAGTCGCCCTTGAATGCAACTTGCAGTAGTGGTCGGTAATAGGGTCTATCCACTTCCTCTTCAGAATTTTCTGCAATAGATGCAAACTTTTCAGATCATTCAGTTAACCCTTTTATGCTTGCTGACATTGAGAAGTATCCCAGAAAAGAACAATTTCATGAAGATCCGCCCCAGATATTAATTTCACACTGAAAATAACTCTTTTGAGGGATAACGCACCTAGAGAACCTCCAGAGTGGAAAGAAGCTGATCCAATGCTTGCATAAACACTTTTATCTATAGGAGAAAGAGTGAGCACTAAGTCCTTCGCATACTTTTTTTTCCCCGTTTATTCTAGCCAAGGTCAACATTATGTTTGTATTTCATGAAGATCTGCACTGGATATTAATTTCACACTGAAAATAACTCTTTTGAGGGATAACGCACCTGGAGAACCTCTAGAGTGGAAAGAAGCTGATCCAACGGTTGCATAAACACTTTTATCTGTAGGAGAAAGAGTGAGCACTAAGTCCTTCGCATACTTTTTTCCCCCTTTATTCTAGCCATGGTCAACATTATGTTTGTATTTCATGAAGATCTACCCCAGATATTAATTTCACACTAAAAATAACTCTTTTGAGGGATAACGCACCTGGAGAACCTCCAGAGTGGGAAGAAGCTAATCCAACGCTTGCACAAACACTTTTATCTGTAGGAGAAAGAGTGAGCACTAAGTCCTTCGCATACTTTTTTCCCCCTTTATTCTAGCCAAGGTCAGCATTATGTTTATATTTCATGAAGATCCGCCCCAGATATTAATTTCACACTAAAAATAACTCTTTTGAGGGATAAAGCACCTGAAGAACTTCCAGATTGGGAAGAAAATGATCCAACGCTTGCACAAACACTTTCAATATCTGTAGGAGAAAAGAGTGAGCACTAAGTCCTTTGCATACTTTCTTTTTCCCCCTTCATTCTAGCCAAGGTCAGCATTATGTTTGTATTTCATGAAGATCCGCCCCAGATATTAATTTCACACTAAAAATAACTCTTTTGAGGGATAACGCACCTGAAGAACCTCTAGATTGGGAAGAAGCTAATCCAATGCTTGCACAAACACTTTCAATATCTCTAGGAGAAAGAGTGAGCACTAAGTCCTTCGCATACTTTTTTTCCCCCTTTATTCTAGCCAAGGTCAGCATTATGTTTGTATTTCATGAAGATCTGCCCCATATATTAATTTCACACTAAAAATAACTCTTTTGGGGAATAACGCACCTGAAGCTCCTCTAGATTGAGAAGAAGCTGATCCAACGCTTGCATAAACACTTTCAATATCTGTAGGAGAAAGAGTGAGCACTAAGTCCTTCGCATACTTTTTGCCCCCTTTATTCTAGCAAGGTCAGCATTATGTTTGTTTGGTGACAAAGAAAATAAAAAGAATTATGAGAAAATTCAAGTTCCAGCATATTTGGGACTCCATCAATTATACCATATTCTTTCTTAGTTGTAACTTGAATATGTACCTGCTACTGGTTCTGCATGATTCCAATTTCCTTACTCTTCACTTGGTTGCGTCGCCATTGGGTTGCTTTCTTGGTTACAGTCTTTCAACAACAAAGTAAATGGACAATGCAAGAGACTTTCGACTTTCCTAGAAAGTTGAAGATCTTATGTCGATCGGCTTAAGTTGCAAGGGACTGTTATACCATGTGGTTCTCGTTGATGAAAAGCCTGTGAGCGATGGAAAAATATAACTCTTGTTACATGAAAATTAATTTAAGTTAAATATGGCATAAATTCATAAACTTTAGATTTTTTATAGTATTAAAAATTAAAAAATAGAGAAATTATCTGAGTTCTTTCAAGCTTGTGTCATGGGCCGAGAGTTTCCTTGGCCTCGGAAACGACCCGCGAGCGCCTAGCGAGCGGAATTCGCCAAGCCAGCCCTTTCTTTAGCTGTTCCACGAACGATACGGTGAATGATTCTTCGTGCGAGATCCCACCATGCCCAGCTTCGCTCGGGCGTCTGCTCCATCGAGTAAGGCAGCAGTTCTCTTTAGGGACGACAACTGGTTTCAGCCTACCATGGCCTCGTCAGGAGAGCGGCATCAGCTCCCGACCAGTTTGTGCACGGGAGGCCTACCCCGTCTTCAGAGCTCCTAAGTAATGTAATCCTTCTATCCTAGAACTCCTAGCACCAACTGTCCTGACGCCACTCCCACGGACCTGTTGTGTTCTACTCTTCTGCCTCACACTCTTCACCAGATAACCCCAAACGCCACTCACAAGTGTCACGAGTACGGGAGGATTCACGGACCCTGACATTCTCCCCCACTCAATTCGCAACGCCCTCGTTGCGATCTCTGCTCTGTCGCTTCTTTGCGTAAATTAACCATTGATGTGCCACTTTTGAGAATTCACATCGAACGGTCACGCTCGCCCAACAAAACAGGTTTTGCTCCATTGGTGGCCTCTTTTGATCTCAGCCGCTCGGCCCTTTAGTCACCTGCGCTTTTTGGCAAGTGTGTCATTTTTCGCCAACCGCATCTTTTGGCAGCACCCTTTCAGCCTAATCAGCATCTTGACCCCAGCAGACCAATGGAGGTTCTTTTCTTGTTGAAAACGCGGCAATAGACCTCTTCTTCAAATTCACCGATCGATCCAGGAATGTTATCCCCATTCAGCAAGGGTTCGGTTCTTCTCTAACTCGCATTCCGCTCGGCGAGAAGCCGACTCGTCCTAGCACCCATCCACTAGGACTTATCTGCTTGACCCGCACTTGAGTGAGGAGTCCGATTCTCCGACTTGCTCACTCGCTTACTGGAGGGATTCCTGCTCTGATACCACTAGTCACGGGCCGAGAGTTTCCTTGGCCTCGGAAACGACCCGCAGGCGCCTAGCGAGCGGAATTCGCTAGGCCAGCCCTTTCTTTAGCTGTTCCATGAACGATACGATGAATGATTCTTCGTGCGAGATCCTACCACGCCCAACTTCACTCGGGCGTCTGGTCCATCGAGTAAGGCAGCAGTTCTCTTTAGGGACGACAACTAGTTTCGGCCTGCCATGGCCTCGTCAGGAGAGCGGCATCAGCTCCCGACCAGTTTGTGCACGGGAGGCCTACCCCGTCTTCAGAGCTCCTAAGTAATGTAATCCTTCTATCCTAGAACTCCTAGCACCAACCGTCTTGACGCCACTCCCATGGACCAGTTGTGTTCTACTCTTCTGCCTCACACTCTTCACCAGATAACCCCAAACGCCACTCACAAGTGTCACGAGTACGGGAGGATTCACGGACCCTGACATTCTCCCCCACTCAATTCGCAACGCCCTCGTTGCGATCTCTGCTCTGTCGCTTCCTTGCGTAAATTAACCATTGATGTGCCACTTTTGAGAATTCACATCGAACGGTCACGCTCGCCCAACAAAACAGGTTTTGCTCCATTGGTGGCCTCTTTTGATCTCAGCCGCTCGGCCCTTTAATCACCTGTGCTTTTTGGCAAGTGTGGCATTTTTCGCCAACTGCATCTTTTGGCAGCACCATTTCAGCCTAATCAGCATCTTGACCCCAGCAGACCAATGGAGGTTCTTTTCTTGTTGAAAACGCGGCAGTAGACCTCTTCTTCATATTCACCGATCGATCCAGGAACGTTATCCCCATTCAGCAAGGGTTCGGTTCTTCTCTAACTCGCATTCCGCTTGACGAGAAGCCGACTCGTCCTAGCACCCATCCACTAGGACTTATTTGCTTGACCCGAACTTGAGCGAGGAGTCCGATTCTCCGACTTGCTCACTCGCTTTCTGGAGGGATTCCTACTCTGATACCACTTGTCACAGGCCGAGAGTTTCCTTGGCCTCGGAAACGACCCGCAGGCGCCTAGCGAGTGGAATTCGCCAGGCCAGCCCTTTCTTTAGATGTTCCATGAACGATACGGTGAATGATTCTTCGTGCGAGATCCTACCATGCCCAGCTTCGCTCGGGCGTCTGGTCCATCGAGTAAGGCAGCAGTTCTCTTCAGGGACGACAACTTGTTTCGGCCTGCCATGGCCTCGTCAGGAGAGTGGCATCAGCTCCCAACCAGTTTGTGCACAGGAGGCCTACCCCATCTTCAGAGCTCCTAAGTAATGTAATCCTTCTATCCTAGAACTCCTAGCACCAACCGTCCTGACGCCACTCCCATGGACTAGTTGTGTTCAACTCTTCTGCCTCACAGTCTTCACTAGATAACCCCAAACGCCACTCACAAATGTCACGAGTACAGGAGGATTCACGGACCGTGACACTTGCCTCTCTCTCCTCCCTCTATTTCCACTGCTGATCAAAGTCATCTGTGGTCAGCAACGATTCTCTCATGGTGGATGGGACTCACATAAAATTGAATAGCAACTATATATTCTAAACTATTTTTTATTAAATTTTTTATTATATTTGGGAACAGGGATTCAAACCGTAAACCTAGTCCGAACCAGTAACTTGATTCGCCTACCAGGATATGACCTGCTTCAAATTAAAAACTAATTTTTAAAATCTTTTTTAATTCATTATTTTAATTCTTTTTAATTCTTTTGTTTTTCCATTTTCTCTTCTTCTCCCTGTTCTCTCCTTCCCGAAGCATGCCTCCCCCTTGCGCTCTTCTTCACCGAAGCTCCTCACCCGAACCGACGCCACTTAGACAAGCCCCCGCCAGCGCTCAGGACACCACCAAGCTACCACCCAGCGTCGTCCACTCCGAACGCCGCTCGTCGGCCGACCTCCCCGCCGCTGGCCGAGAACCACACCACAGCCAAACACCGAACAAACTACGGCGACCATAGAAAAGTGGCGAACGACTACACGGCCGATGCCCAAGGTCGCCCAACACCACTGGAACATTCCCATAGATCACGGCGTGCACGAACGACTCGATTTCGGCCAAAAACAGGAGGATGAAAACTAGATCTCGCTTAAGCATTTCGTCAAACGGGTGAAGGGCGCTCGCGAATTATGAGGTTTCCGGCTCAACTTTAACCGGGATTCTCGACGGGACTCTCGATAAACAAACAACGACACACACAGTAGCTGGAGAAAGGATGGTCGGGGCCAGAGCTTGTGTAAACCGGACGACCGCCAGCTCCGGCCCGGCACGCCCGAAAACAGAGCCAAATTAGGGTCGAGGCTAACCAGAGCTTCACCGCGGGAAAGGAGGCATGGCGGCGGGTAGTCGGCAGTGATTCAGACGTGGTGGTCGGCGGTCTCTGCCCCAACTCTCTTCCCTCACTCTCACTCACGTCGGATCTCTCCCTCTCTCTCTCTGGATTTTTCAGCCGAAGAACCCCCCCTCTCGGTCCAACCTCTCCCCTTATAAGCAGCGTCGCCAGCTGCTAGCAGCTTGCCCAGGCTGGTTGTACCGCGCGACATTCCCCGCTGCCTCTGCTCGTCGTACGCCGTCCTTATGGAAAGAAGAAAAGAACAAAGGGCCGGGCTAATCTCAATTCTCTTTGGGCATGTTCGCACAAATTTTTACTTCTCTCTTTTTACTTAATTTATATATTATGATAATGCATTTTGGCCCTTTCTAGCTCGTAACACTTGATATTTTGACAATATATAGACGTTGGTACTTAGATCATATGTAAAAATTTTCATGACCTTTTTGTAAGTTGGATTATATTTAGCTTTAGGTGGAAAAATATGTATTCTTTTTTACTTTTTGAGTAACACGAACATAACAGCTTTTGAAAAATTTGGGTCAAAATGAATTAAAGAGCTTTAAATGTTACATCCTGCAGAGGCTTACAAAGGTGTGATAAAAAGATAAATTGCTAAGACTTAAATGAAAAATCCAATATATTCATTATAACATTGGTAATCTTTTAAGTACTTGTAAAATTTCGAAGAAGTTGGTGATTTGCTAATTTGATTTGATATGTGGAGGCCAAGAAAAAAAAAAAAAAAAAGTGGAGCGAGGGCCATTTCTGCAATCCCGTGCTGTTGTGCACGACAACTTTGTCATGTTTCTCCTTAGCCGTTGGATTCAAGTGGTTTAATATCAGCCGTTCGATTAATATGTGTTGTCAGCATTTCTAGATCACTCCCGTTGGTGGAAAACTCGTGGAATTGCCCACTCAAAGGTACCAAAATCACGGCATTGCCCTTCCTTTGTTTATCGCCTACTTCAATTTTTCTTCCATCGTCCCCTTCTTTCCAAACAACATACGTTAATAAAATTTTGGGTTAATACCTTAAAATCCAAATTAGTATACTTGTGACAAATTTACCCCAAACTATTTTTTTGACCATAAAAAACTCAAAACCGGTACACTTGTGACAAATTTACTCCGACTAACTATAAAAAAACCCTAAACTAGTACATTTATGACAAATTTACCCCAAACTAATTTATTCGACCACAAAAAACCCCAAACTGGTAAATTTGTGACTAATGTACCCTCCGCTAAATTAGATTAATACCACCAAAAAATTACAAAAATTATAAACCGTGACAAACAAAGTGTAAAATTCCAAATTGGTATACTGGAAAATTGTCATGTGTCATTTAACTTTATAATTTAACAAGAAAATTTAACTAAAACTAGGAAATGGTAAATTTGTCACAAGTGTACCAGTTTAGGGTAAATTTGTCAAAGATATACCAGTTTGGGGTTTTTGGTGGTCAAAAAAATAGTTTTGGATAGATTTGTTACAAGTGTACCAATTTGGGGTTTTTCGGGATATTAACCCTAAGAATTTTAATCAATACATTAACATTGTCGTAGTTTCTTTATATAAGCTGGTTTTTATAGAATGACACGTATTCAATTTTTATTTTTAGCATGTAGATATATTTCATAAACAGTTTATGCTCCCATTCTTAGATTATCCGTGTTAAAAAAAAAGGTGTACATTGACCGTGTATGTAATATGTTTTGTACAATGGCAAAATATTTTTTTTGCACAAATAGGTTTTAGATAATTTTTTTTGGCACAAATAATTAAGATTTATTTTCTCTCTTGTTTTATTTTGTATAATGGCGATCTATATATATAGGCGATGTTTATCGCCTACCAAGGGGCCATGACTTCAATATTTATTGACTTGTGTTTTGACTTCTCGCTGGCCGGTGACCCTGCTTGTCATAATTTTAAGCAGCCATCCCATCTTTTATTTAAGAATGGTATCACGAGCATGTGCCTTTAGCAAAAGAAAAGTAATCATCTTTTGTTTAAGAATGGTATTGGGGAGCATACACATTATTATTATTTTTTAATAAAAAAAATATTTGTTGTTTCCAGCGGTCTCTGACTTGAGTTGCATCAATCAAGGGCACTCACATGTTAGATTTGTAAATTTTCTCCTCTCCTTTTGCTTTATAATTTTTTTTAAATAAAAAAAGGAAATACCTAAAGTGGCTGTCCATCTATACGTTCTTCAATTTTTCAGCACCATCAATGTGTTTGCTTTTACAATAAGTTAACTGTGAACAAAACACTATTAAACTTAAGTGATTTGATAATTCTAGTTGCAATTTAATATTGTATCATGTCCATATGGAGAACCAAGTGTTTGTCATCGATTCATAAACAGATGATAAAAGAGTCGCTTTTCTCTTGAGCTGCCAAAAAAGGCTAGCATGGCTTGAATGACATTAGAAAAAAGAAGGATAGAGACTCCTTCAATTAACTGGTTGTTATGATTATAAGTAGCCCATATTTTGCAAGCCTTTAGTCATATAATTCATCAACAAATTGAGCACCTCATTTTTGTCAAGCACAAAAACAAAAGTAAAGACCTCCTATTTGATGACTCTATCTCTATTTCTTACTATGGAGTTCATTCCATCCCCTAATAGTTGACACCATGCTCAAGTCAAGTCATTGCCAAGTTGAGTTGCTTCTCGAGCTTGCAAAAGCTATTTGGGCGACTTAATTTACAAGCCCTTAGTTGTATAACTCATTAGCAGAATGAGCACCTCACTTTTGTCTAGCCCAAGAGCAAAAGCAAAAGCAAAGAACCTCAATTTGATGACCTTATGCCTCTTTCTTACTATAGAGTTCATTCCATCCATTGACAGTTGACACCATGATCAAGTTAAGCCTTTGCCAAGTTAAGTTGCTTCTTGGCTTGCAAAAGCTATTTGGGCAACTTAATTTGCAAGCCTTTAGTCATATAACTCATTAGCAAAATGAGCACCTCACTTTTGTCAAGCCCAAAAGTAAAAGTAAAGAATTGCACCTAGGCAACTCTGTCCCTCTTTCTTACTATAGAGTTCATTTCATCCCATGACAATTGACACCTTGATCAAGTTGAGTCTTTAACAAGTTAAGATGCTCCTTGGGCTTGGAAAGCTATTCGGGCAAAATAAGTTGCGAGCCTTTAGTCATGTAATTCATCAGCAAAATGAGCACCTCACTTTTGTCAACCACATAAAAGAAAGTAAAGAACTTTAATTTGATGACTCTATATCTCTTTCTTACTATAGAGTTCATTCCATCACTTGATAGTTAACACCATGATCAAGTTGAGTCTTTACCAAGTTAAGTTGCTTCTTGGGCTTGGGAAAGTTGGTTGGGCAAGTTCATTTGCAAGTCTTTAGTCATATCATTCATAAGCAAAACGAGTGCCTCACTTTTGTCAATCCCAAAAGCAAAAGTGAAAAACTTCAATTTGATTATTCTATCCCTCTTTCTTACTATAGAGGTCATTCCATCCCTTCACAATTGGCACCATGATCCAGTTGAGTCTTTACCAAGTTAAGTTGCTCTTTAGGCTTGGAAAAGCAACTCATACAACTTAATTTGCAAGCCCTTCATTGTATAATTAATCAACAAAATGAGAACATCACTTTTGTCAAGCACAAAAAAGAAAGTGAAGAGCTTCTATCTGACAACTCTATCTCTCTTTCTTACTATAGAGTTCATGCCATTGCTTGACAGTTAACACCATGATCAAGTTGAGTCTTTATCAAGTTAAGTTGCTTCTTGGGCTTGGGAAAGCTGGTCGGGCAAGTTCATTTGCAAGCCTTTAGTCATATCACTCATCAGCAAAACGAGTGCCTCACTTTTGTCAAGCCTAAAAGCAAAAGTGAAAAACTTCAATTTGATTACTCTGTCCCTCTTTCTTACTATAGAGGTCATTCCATCCCTTCACAATTGACACCATGATCCAGTTGAGTCTTTACCAACTTAAGGTTCTTCTTGAGCTTGCAAAAGCTATTTGGGCAACTTTATTTGCAAGCCTTTAGTCATATAACTCATTAGCAAAATGAGCACCTCACTTTTGTCAAGCCCAAATCCAAAAGTAAAAAACTTCAATTTGATGACTCTGTGCCTCTTTCTTACTATAGAATTCATTCCATCTCTTGACAGCTGGCACCATGATCAAGTTGAGTTTTTACCAAGTTAAGTTGCCCCTTGGGCTTGGAAAAGCAATTTAGGCAACTTAATTTGCAAGCCTTTAGTCGTATAATTCATCAACAAACTGAGCACCTCACTTTTGTCAAGTACAAAAAAGAAAGTAAAGAACTTCTACTTGATGACTCCATCTCTCTTTCATGGAGTTCATTCCATCCCTTGACACTTGACACCATGATCAAGTTGAGTCATTACCAAGTTAAGTTGCTTCTTGGGCTTGCAAAAGCTATTTGGGCAACTTAATTTGCAAGCCTTTATTTGTATAACTCATTAGTAAAATGAGCACCTTACTTTTGTCAAGCCCAAAAGCAAAAGTAAAAACTTCAATTTGATGACTTTGTCCCTCTTTCTTACTATAGAGTTCATTCATTCCCTTGACAGTTGACACCATGATCAAGTTGAGTCTTTACAAAGTTAAGTTACTCCTTGGGCTTGGAAAAGCTATTTAGGCAACTTAATTTGCAAGCCTGTAGTCATATAATTCATCAACAAAATGAGCACCTTACTTCTGTAAAGTACAAAAAAGAAAGTGAAGAATTTCTATTTAATGACTCTATACCTCTTTCTAACTATAGAGTTCATTCCATCCCTTGATAGTTGACACCATGATCAAGCAGAGTCTTTACCAAGTGAAGCTGGTTCATGGTCTTGGGAAAACTATTCGGGCAACTTCATTTGCAAGCCTTTAGGCGTATCATTCGTGAACAAAATGAGCACCTTACTTTTGTCATTCCCAAAATCAAAAGTAAACTCTATCCCTCTTTCCTACTATAGAGTTCATTCCTTCCCTTGAGAGTTGACACCGTGATTAAGTTGAGTTTTTTCTAAGTTGAGTTTTTTCCAAGTTAAGTGCTTCTTGGGCTTGCAAAAGCCATATGGGCAACTTAATTTGCAAGCCTTTAGTCCTATAACTCATTATCAAAATGAACAACTCATTAGCAAATGAACAACTCAATTTTATCAAGGCCAAAAGCAAAAGTAATAAACTTCAATTTGATGACTCAGTGTCGCTTTCTTACTATAGAGTTCATTCCACTTCTTGACAATTGACGCCGTGCTCAAGTTGAGTCTTTACCACGTTAAGTTGCTCTTTAAGCTTAGAAAAGAAATTCAGGCAACTTAATTTGCAAGCCTTTAATAGTATAATTCATCAACAAACTAAGCACCTCACTTTTGTCAAGCACAAAAATGAAAGTAGGGAACTTTTATTTGAGGACTCTATCTCCATTTCTTACTATAGAGTTCATTCCATCCCTTAACAGTTGACACCATGATCAAGTTGAGTCTTACCAAGTTAAGTTGCTTCTTAAGCTTGCAAAAGCTATTTGGGCAACTTAATTTGCAAGCCTTTAGTCATATAACTCATTAGCAAAATGAGCACCTCACTTTTGTCAAGCCCAAAAGAAAAAGTAAAAAACTTCAATTTGATGACTCTGTGCCTCTTTCTTACTATAGAGTTCATTCCATCCTTTGACAGTTGACACCATGATCAAGTAGAGCCTTTACCAAGTTAAGTTGCTTCTTGGCTTGCAAAAACTATTTGGGCAACTTAATTTACAAGCCCTTAGTCATATAACTCATTAGCAAAATGAGCACCTCATTTTTGTCAACCCAAAAAGTAAAAGTAAAGAATTGCAATTGGATGACTTTGTCCCTCTTTCTTACTATAGAGCTCATCCCATCCTGTGATAGTTGACACCTTGATCAAGTTGATTCTTTACCAAGTTAAGATGCTCCTTGGGCTTGGAAAAGCTATTCGGGCAACATAATTTGCAAGCCTTTAGTCATGTAATTCATCAGCAAAATGAGCATCTCACTTTTTTCAAGCATAAAAAAGAAAGTAAAGAACTTTAATTTGATGACTGTATATCTCTTTCTTACTATAGAGTTCATTCCATCGCTTGACATTTAACACCATGATCAAGTTGAGTCTTTACCAAGTTTAGTTGCTTCTTGGGCTTGCAAAAGCTCTTTGGACAAGCCTTTAGCTGTATAACTCATTAGCAAAATGAGCACCTCACTTTGGTCAAGCCTGAAAGCCAAAGTGAAAGACTTCAATTTGATGACTTTGCGCCTCTTTCTTACTATAGAGTCCATTCCATCCCTTGATAGTTGACACCATGATCAAGTTGAGTGTTTACCAAGTTAATTTGCTTTTAGGTTTGGAAAAGCAAGTCAAACAACTTAAATTGTGAGCCTTTAGTTGTATAATTCATCAACCAAATGAACACCTCAGTTTTGTCAAACACAAAAAAGAAAGTAAAGAACTTCTATCTGATGACTCTATCTCTCTTTCTTACTATGGAGTTCATGCCATCCCTTGGTAGTTGACATCATGATCAAGTAGAGTCTTTACCTAGTTAGGTTGCTTCTTGGACTTGGGAAAGCTATTTGGGCAACTTCATTTGCAAACCTTTAGTCATATCATTCATCAACAAAATGAGTACCTCACTTTTGTCAAGCCCAAAAACAAAAGTGAAAAACTTCAATTTGATTACTCTATCCCTCTTTCTTATTATAAAGTTCATTCCATCCCTTAACAATTGACACCATGATCAAGTTGAGTTTTTACCAAGTTAAGTTGTTTCTTGAGCTTGCAAAAGCTATTTGGGCAATTTAATTTGCAAGCCATTAGTTATATAATTCATCAGCAAAATGAGTACCTCACTTTCGTCAAGCCCAAAGGCAAAAGTAAAAGACTTCAATTTGATGACTCTGTGCCTCTTTCTTACTATAGAGTTCATTCCATCCCTTGATAGTTGACACCATGATCAAGTTGAGTTTTTACCAAGTTAAGTTGCTTTTAGGCTTGGAAAAGGTATTCAAACAACTTAATTTGCAAGCCTTTAGTTGTATAATTCAACAACAAAATGAGCACCTCAGTTTTGTCAAACACAAAAAAGAAAGTAAAGAACTTCTATTCGGTGACTCTATTTCTCTTTCTTACTACAAAGTTTATGCCATCCCTTGGCAGTTGACATCATGATCAAGTAGAGTCTTTACCTAGTTAAGTTGCTTCTTAGGCTTGGGAAAGCTATTTGAGCAACTTAATTTGCAAGCCTTTAGTCATATCATTCATCAGCAAAATGAGTACCTCACTTTTTGTCAAGCCCAAAAGAAAAAGTGAAAAACTTTAATTTGATTACTCTATCCCTGTCACGCCCTGATCCTCGAACGCATACCCATCCCTCACCTGGTTGATTAATAGCGACGTCCCAGGACGCATTGCCGACCCATTCATTTTAATACGCAAGTGGAAGCATATAATTAAATCCCCAGACAATAAAACAATGGGATAGAAAAGTAGGGCCATATTATTTTCACAAGTGGAAAACCATAACCAAAATTTTACACAAGGCAAACTATATAGTAGATGATACAATACTATTCATGAGTCTTATCTAATGTACACCGATCAAAACTCATAGTTTGCAAAACAGGATAGAATCTCAGTCCTCATCCGGATCATAATTAGGATCATCCTGATTCTTCTCTGACTCCTCTTCACTCAGTTCATTTTCCTCCAGCTCTTCATCTTCTTCCATCTCTTCTCCTTCTTCTTTAGGCTCATCCTCGGCTTCAGCTGTCGGCTCGTCCACAGGCTCCTCCTCTGGCCATTCCCACTCCTGGTCCTCCTCTAGTCCTTCCTCTTCCTCAACCATGTCCCCTTCTTCATCATTCCAGTTGTCACCATCGATCGAGTATACGGGAGTATGAGCTTCGGCCTCTAACTTCGGATCCTAAACATCCACTATTGACCCATCCTTATGATCAGCCGTTCCTTCTCCGAACGCCTCTTCCAATACGTATTGAGGCGCATCCTCTTCAGGTATAGGACCCTCTCTTCACCCATCATGGTACTCATGGTACCACGACCGATAATTATGGGGCCTCAGGGCGTTCTCCCCTACGTCAACCCAGATGATTGACTTAACCAATATGTACTCTAATCCTTCCGGATGAGGGTGGATGTGGAAGTGGAGTTCTAACTCTGTGACTTCTTCGGGGATACCAAAATGTATGGCAAGATGAGGAGGTGGAGGTGCTGCCATCTGGGGGCCTGAGATGGTTATACAATAACCAATGAGACAACGTCTCAGCGAATTCTACCCCCCCAAAACTCGATTAGTAAACCAATACACTATATGGTTGCCTAAGCACATCACGAGTCAGAGGGCTTACATTGGCCTCAATCCCAACCTGTAATTCAAGGTTATACACAGATGCCTCATATATCATATCAATTATTCAATCAATTCACGATATCAGATCAAATCATTGATCAATCGACCTAGTCAATTACATATCAGTCGGACTATCTCTAGGTCATTCCCACTCATACCATGATTCTCGAATGGTATACCTAGTCACCAAACGACATATATTTTCTCGAGCGCCGTTTTCGCCAAATGACATACTAATCACCGACTCCATGCATTCTTTAAGGCACCATTTTCGCCAGTGATATCCTTAATCACCGAACCACGTGTCTTTTCCAGGGTGCCGTTTTCGCCAAGGTGATGTATGTAATAGACAGCAACGTGTGTTCTTTAAGGCGCCGTTTTCACCAGTGATATCCCCAATCACCAAACCACGTATGTCAGGAGAAGTACACTATCAGTGCCATAAGTTGTGTACGGCGCTCACTTTGATGCCAAAAGTTTCTGTCGAATCACTTAAGTGCCAAATCGGAGGGAAAACGATTACTTTGATGCCACTGGCAAAAGATTCTGGGCAAAATGATTACGTGGCTTTTAAAAAAAAAAATCGACAAGGCCTTTAAATGACGTCGTTTTTGGTCCTCCTTAAGAAAATGATGTTGTTTTGCCATCCTACATGGATGGCCTCACAAAAACGAGTTATTTGGGGATTTTTTTATATTTTATTTGGGGATTGAAATTAGGGTTTTTCCAACCTAGCTCACTCGGCCGTCGTTGCTCGGCCTCCGTCATCGCTCGCTCAGCCGCCATTGCTCAGTGCTATTCGGACACCCTTGATGGCACATGAGGGAGCACCAGCCCCAATCACTGGAGCCTAGGTACTGGAAGACGCAAGCTAGGCACTCGTCAGGGAGATTGGAGATGGAGAGGGAGACATCAATGGCGGCACACTCATCAGCGGCCTCCCCGAGCACCGGCTAGATAACGGCCTTCAACTTGGCCGTCGAGTGGCCGTCATCGAGATTGGGGTCGGGGTCGAAGCCACGGCCGCCGAGTGGCCATCATTGAGGTCGGGGTCGGGGTCGAAGCCGTGGCTACCGAGCGCGGGGGCCGTCGAGGACGGCAACTGGCCGAAGATTTAGGGTTTTGAATTAGGGGAGACACTAAACGGTGTTGTTTTGGTATTAGGATGCTGACTGTACTTTCCAATAAGCCACATCAACTTCAAAAATTAATAAGAAAGTGCCACATCGGATTTCCGACCAACCGAATCGAAATTGGCACCAAAGTGAGAATTTTTCAAACTTTTTGGCACTCAAGTGATCCGATAGAAACTTTTGACACCAAAGTGAGGGCCGTACACAACTTATGGCACTGATAGTGTACTTCTCCCTTGTATTTCCATAAGTCACGTACATTCTTTCTCTCTGGCACCGTTTTCGCCAACGTGACATACTAATCATGTCCAATAACATCGTACCTGATTGGCCTTAGGCAAGAGTATTTCTAGTTCGCTCTCACAATTCTCTTTACTTTATAGACCATCAAGCATTACTAGCGCTATATACCCGTACTCGGCCATCTACCAATCAGTTGCTCAATTTCAATCAATTTAGGAAAATTCCTAAAATTCCACCATTAATTCAATTTAACACAACATAGAGCTCAAATAAAAAAAAAAAAACGGACTGCACCATGATAATCAGCATAAAATTCCGGTCACTGGCAGTCCCAGTTAAATTTCCGGAAAATAATTAATTAATTAAATTAATTTCAAAAATTAATAAATATTACTAAAAATCCAATTTAGGTCCGTAATGCCTAATTGGATGCCGATATGGACCCAAAAAAATTCCGAGACCTGTTAAATAATTAATATAGCGTGTCTACTCGCTAATGACTAAGTCTAACCACCGAACATGCATCAAAATTAACTAATATTCACTAATCTAGTCTAATCTAACCACCTAATCATACTTAATTTAGACTAATCAACCCTTAAGCATCATTAGCAAACTAAGCAATGATTAATGAGCTAAACTCACTTGATTCAAAGCGGAGACCAGATCACCGCGACGGAGGCGTGACGGCGGCCGAACTTGGGTTCGCGACGACACTGGCAAGCTTGGACCAGGCCTAAAGGCCTTGCAAGCCACAAAAAATTATTGGGCTTGGACTTGGCTGCGGTTGGGCCTTCTTCGCGAGCTGGACTTCGTAGGTTTGGGATTTAAATGAGCTTGCTGGACTTCACTGGTTTGTAGGCTGACTACTGGATTTTTGGGCCCAGCTAGACTGAAATTCGCTAGGCTTGAGGACTGCTAGAGATAGGCCGGCTTGTTGCTGCTCAAAGCTGGGCTGAAGACGTGCAGGCCATGAGCTGAAGACACGAGGGAAGATTGCTTGGTGACGCGCGACTTCGCTTGGTTGAACGCTGCAAACCGAAGCACAATCAGAGGAGCTAGCATCGTGCGGCAAGGGAGAGATGACATGGACGCTGCTGCTGGGAGAAGATGCATGGAGATTTCTTCTTCGGTGGATGGTGTTGCTGGCGACTGATCCGTACATGGGCGTGGGTTGTTGCGATCAACCAAGGGGCTCTTGTGAATGCAGCTGTTGACTGAAGGAGGATGGGAAGCTAGCAAGTGGCAACGGTGGGGAAGAGAGACTAGCGAAGGTGAGGCGCTGGCGGTGTGCAGGTGTGCAGCGGTCCTAGCGTTCTAGACGTGCGGTGGCTGCAGCTTCTTCTTCCCCTAGTTACTAGCGTCGCACAAGGAAAAAGGAGGGTGGAGAGGATTTGGATGGTGGTAAGAGAGAGAGTGAGAGAGAGGATGGAGATGAGGGAGAGATGGAGGGACCCTTGGTCAATATTTTCCGCAAGAAATATCTCCTACACTTATCCTAGGCCAAGCATATATACTTGGCCTCCAATAGGCCACACACACACCCTCCTCACAACTTCTCAAAAGGTCCAAATGGCTAGGGAAAGAGGGGGCTACGAATTTGGCTTAAATCCCTCTCAATTGGACACCATTTCACTTTAGTTCAACCTCAAATGGTCTCTATAAAAATCAATTAACATCTCAATGCCTCCATGGATAATTTTCGTTGCCCAAGAATCCATCTTGCTTCCCAATTTTGCCATCGAAAACAATTACCGGCTTTTTCTGCATAAAAACAACTCGGCGACGACTTTTTCCCAAAAAGTGTCAAGTGTCAGAAAAATCTTCTGAGACTGAGTCAATACTCCTAGATTTTATTGTTGTTAGAGAAGACTCTTTATTGTTTTGAAGCTGACAAAGCCTTTCCAAAAAGTCTAGTTTGAAGGGTTGTAGACTCAAATGTTATAGTCTGAAGATCTCAAGACTCTTCAATCAAAATCTAAAGACTAAAGTTCAAAGTCTAACCTCACTGACAGATTCCAGACCAACGAGAAAAGACTTATCCGAATGCGAGTTTATCTTCAAGGATACGGTCCGCACGGTTTGTGGAAGATCTTATGGCTGGAGATAGCACCTTGAGAACAATTATTCTTATTGGAATTAATTTGGATAAACATATCTCTTGAAAGGCGAAGTTTACTTGGAATATTCTACTTATGGAAATCAAGATCCTGATTGTATGGGCGAACATGATTGATGGGCTATCAATACATTCCTTAAATGACTTGATATCTCCTTTGATTAATTCTATCCAACGGGTAAAGTGGAAGAACTCCTTTGGAAAGTGCCAACGATTGTAAAGGCATGGAGGAGTATATAAGGATGACTCTCAAGATGCTTGAGGGTGTGCGAAAGAAAAATTCCAAAGCCTGAAACTCCTAGTTCTTTACTATTTCAATCGTTGATCCAATCTTGTACTCAAAAGAGAGAACAAACACACGAGAGACTTTGAAGGAGTGTAGTAGAGTTTCTACACTGTGAAGTCGTGGACGTGAAACTGTAAAATCTCTTTTGTTTCTTAGTGAAATCTAGTCAGTGGGCTGTCAATGCAAGAGAGTGGACGTAGGCTTAATCCAAGCCGAACCACTATAAACCTTGTGTCTCAATTCTCTTTCCTTGATCTCCTTACTTTAATACGTAACTTTATATAATTGCTTGATTGTTATTTACATCTTTAGTCTATCGTCTTAAAAAGGGAATTCGACCTGTTAAGTTTTGTAAAAATCTATTCACCCCCCCTCTAGGTGTTCTTACTAGCCCTTACAATTAGTATCAAAGCCTGTGTGCTCATTTTATTGAAGTGTTTTTACTTATGAGTTAAAGATCTATGGCTAGTATCTTGGCTCCAGGTTTGGTTGAAGGCTAGAGCAACACTAGACCTCCCTACTTTGATGGAAAAGAATACAATGTGTGGAAAAACAAAATAAAGGCATTCCTAAGATTGAAAGATCCCCTGGAATGGGATGTGGTAGAAAAGAAATCATTCCCAAAGCTACACCAACCTCAGAAAGAGAAAAGAAAGTTACAGATGATGGCGAGACGACATAAGCAAACATAACCAAGAGACAAGCTCTTGATGCTAAAGCTATCTATTCCCTATATTGTGCTTTATCTCCTACTGAGTATAACGGAATTTCATCTTGTGAAATAGCAAAAGAAGTCTGGGACAGGCTGCATGTCACTTATGAAGGAACCGATCGAGTTAAAGAGACAAAAATCAACATACTACTCGGATAGTATGAAGCCTTCAAGATGAAGCCAAAAGAATCTATTACTGACATGTTCAGTCGGTTCACAAAGATTGTAAATGGTCTAGCATATCATGGACAGCCAATCTCTAGGCAGATGAAAGTCAATAAATTACTTCGTGGACTCTCCAAAAACTGGAATCACATTAATACTTCAATAAGAGAAACACAAAGGATTGTAACTCTATCGATAGACAAATTAATTAGCACACTTCAATCATATGAAGTGGAGCAAATCAATGAGGATGAAGATCCTAAAGGTAAGAAGTCTATTGCTTTAAAGTCTAATGATGGTTCAGATGATGCAGATTCAGAAGATGACTTAGACGATGAAGAACTTGCACTCATGATAAGGAAGTTCAGGAAGTTGAACAGGAAAGGAAAAAAGGTTCAACTGGAAGAAGCAAAGCACTCAGAAATTTCAAAAGAAATCAAATGAATACAATGAAATTAATAAAGATGTGATTTGCTTTAAATGTAAGAAAAATGGGCATATCAGACCTAAATGCCCTCTTCTGAAGAAAAAGAATGGAAATATAGAGAAATTCAAGAAGGCTCTCAAAGTAAAAACATGAAGTGATACTGAATGCGAAGAGAGTGAAGATGAATATGCCAACATATGTCTAATGGCAAATTCTAAATTAGACTCAAACTCTGGAACAGATCCAGACTCAAACTGAGATGACGAATCGGGGTTAGTAGTCTTAAAATTCCTGCTAAAGTCTCAAAGTGCATAGATGAACTTTGTTTTAGTTTCAAAACATCTCTTAACTAGATTTCTGAGCTAAAAAGGGAGAATTCTAAACTGAAGCAACAGGAAATTTCTTGGATAAAAAAGTTTGAAAATCTAAACAAAAGTTTTAACGATTTAAAGGAAGAATCATACTATCTTTCGAAGGAAAATATTTTCTTGAAAGAAGACATTTCAAGTATATCAAAAAGGTTTTCAATGGGATCTAAAAAATTGGAAAAGATTCTTTCGGTACAAAGACCTTATTTCAACAGATCTGGGTTAGGCATGACACTAGAAACTATACATTTAATTGATTTTCCAAAAGTAAACGAAAGAATCAAACAAAGACCTACAAAAACATTCTACAAAAATCACTTTCAAAGAGTTTTTGTAAAACCCGTTGGCCGAAGTGCTCTCAAATGTTCAAAGTGTGATAGCTTAGAACATTTTGAGAAAAAATGCCCCAAAGCTTGGAGACCTGTTAAGAAAGATTGGGCAAAGACAATATTCAAAACTAACACTTTTGGATCCAAGAAAATCTGGGTACCAAAAAAAGCTTGAGTTCTTTTTATAATTACAAGTTACTATCAAGAAAAAGATCAAGTGGTATTTGGATAGTGGCTAATCAAGACACATGATTGGAGATTCAAGTTGTTTCATCAAGCTTGTGCAAATAAATGGTGGAAAAGTCTCTTTTGGTGGAAACAGCAAAGGAAAAATTGTTGGATGTAGAACTGTGAAAATTGGAAGTCTCACAATCAACAATGTCTCCTTAGTGGAAGGTTTGAATTATAATCTACTTAGCATTAGTCAATTGTGCAGCACTGGATTCAAAATCAATTTCCAAGATGGAACTTGTTCAGGAATTAGTAAAGATTTTTCTCAATTTTTCATTGGACAAAGACATGGAAATATTTATCTTCTGGATATAAAACCAAAAAGTTCTCCGTGTCTAATATCCATTCAAGATGAAGCAAATCTTTGGCATCGAAAGCTTGGCCATGTCAATATGAAACATATTGCCAAGATTTCTTCGAAGAAACTCGTTCGTGGACTTCCCAATCTGACTTATCAAAAGTCTAATCTTTGTACATCATGTGTCTTGGGAAAATAGGTTAGAAGTTCTTTTAAACCTATAAATCAAGTTTTTACTAATCGTGTTTTACAGCTTCTGCATATGGATTTCTTTGGACCAACCAAAACTAAAAGCATTGGTGGAAAGAGATACTGTCTAGTAATCGTGGATGATTATTCACAATTTGCTTGGGTTCACTTCCTGGCAAGTAAGTCTGAAATATTTTCTCACTTTTCAAAGTTTGCCAATAAAGTTCAAAATGAGAAAGGTTATGTTATTTTAAGTATACAGACAGACCATGGAGGTAAGTTTGAAAATCAAGACTTTGCTAAATTTTGTGATGAATCTGGTATACATCATTTTTACTCTTCTCCATATACTCCATAACAAAATGGAGTTGTGGAAAGAAAGAATAGATCATTGCAAGAGATGGCAAGAACCCTTTTAATTGAAAGCAACATTCCTTCTTGTTTTTGGGCTGAAGCAATTTCTATAGCTTGTTATATTATTAACAGAGTATTCTTAAGGCCAATTCTAGAAAAGACTACTTATGAAGTATTTAAAGGGAAAAAGCTAAATGTTTCTTATTTTTATGTTTTTGGTTGTAAGTGTTTTGTTTTGAAAAATGCAATTGATCGAACTGGTAAGTTTGAAGAAAAATCAGACGAAGGTATTTTCCTTGGCTACTTAACTTCAAGCAAAGCCTACAAATTGTTCAACAAGAAGACTCAATCTATAGAGGAATCTGTGAATGTCAAATTTCAAGACTCTATATAGAATCAGACTCAACTTGAAGAATTTGAACCTACTCTAGATCTCATAAAGTCTACCTCCCCTGGAGTGGCTCAGACTTCTGAAGATCATCAACAAATAGAAGCTGCAGATTCAGTTGAAGCAAAAGATTAGCAGACCATCAGACCAACCAGTAATTGGAAGCATAAGTCTAGTTATCCCAAAGAACTTATCATCGGCAACATAAATGAAGGGATTCGCACTGGATCCAAAAGGCAAGAAGAGTCAAGTGTTGTAACACTTATTTCTGAGATAGAACCCAAAAGCATAGAGGAAGCCTTAACTGACGAAAGCTGGATTGAAGCCATGCAAGAAGAACTTAGATAATTTAGCATCAATGATGTTTGGGAGCTAATTCCTAAACCAAAAGGTAAATCTATTATTGGAGCTAAATGGGTTTTTAGGAACAAAATGAACGAGAATGGAAAAGTGGTCAGAAATAAAGCAAAACTCGTGGCCAAAAGATATACGCAAGAAAAAGGGATATACTACGATGAGACATATGCACCAGTGGCAAGGTTAGAGGCAATTAGATTATTGCTTGCTTTTGCTTGCTATAAAAATTTCAAGTTATTCCAAATGGATGTCAAAAGTGCATTTCTAAATGGATTTATCCAAGAAGAAGTCTATGTGGAACAACTGCCTGGATTTAAAGATCCAAAAAGACCAAACTCAGTTTTCAGACTGAAAAAGGCTTTATATGGACTAAAACAATCGCCTCGAGCTTGGTATGACAGGTTAAGTAAATTTCTTATTTAAAATGATTTTGTTAAAGGAAAAGTGGATACCACTTTGTTTATTAAAAGGGAAGGTAAAGATTTTTTACTTGTTCAAATTTATGTTGATGACATTATCTTTGGATTATCTAATGAAAATTTGTGCAATAAATTTTTAAAGTCTATGCAGGATGAATTTGAGATGAGCATGAAAGGTGAATTATCCTTCTTTCTCAAATAACAAGTGAAACAATCAAAGAAAGGAATTTTCATTCATCAAGAAAAATACGTAGAATATCTCATCAAGAAGTTCGGAATGGAGAATTGCAAAAAAGACTTATATACCAATGTCAAGCTCTTCCAAACTGGACAAAGACGAAGGAGAAAAGAAAGTTGACCAGAAGCTCTATAGAAGTATCATTGGATCACTACTTTATCTTATTGCTTCTAGACCCGACATTTTCTTTAATGTTTGCATTTGTGCTAGATTTCAATCAGATCCTAAAAAATCTCATCTAAACGCCGCAAAACGCATCATTAAATGCGTTGTAACTACTTCAAAGTTAGGTCTGTGGTATCTAAAAGAGGGAGACTTTACTCTTCTTGGATATTCAGACACATACTTAGCAGGTTGCAGAGTTGATAGAAAGAGCACTTCTAGCACTTGTCAATTACTGGGGAACAAGACAGTATCTTGGTTCTCAAGGAAACAAAGTATTGTAGCTATTTCAACAACATAAGTAGAATATGTGGCTCTTGGAAGTTGTTGTTCTCAAATCTTATGGATAAAGCAACAATTAAGAGACTTTGGAATCGAAGACTCATGCACTGAGATCAAATGCAACAACACCAGTGCAATCAATCTCACAAAGAGTCCAATTCTTCATTCAAGAGCTAAGCACATAGAGATTCAAAATCATTTCATTAGAGATCATGTTCAGAATGGAGAAGTTATAATATAGTTCATCAACTCGAACAATCAATTGACAGACATATTTATAAAGCCATTGGAGAAAAGTCTATTTGAGTCTATTCGTACCAGACTGAACATTATATCCTTTATCGGTTAAAGTTTGAAGATGATCAGACACAAAACAACTTCAAATGGCGACTGTAAGTTTATTTATTTTAAGCAATTTAATTTATGAGTTAAAAAATTGAAAAGGTACGTTTAAATTTCTGCATTGTCATTTATATTATTTTTAGCAATTATCTTTACAATTTTTTTAATTTAATTTATGGCAGTTTTCTTTTTCATTTTCAAAAAGGCATCTCTTCATTTTCAAAAAGGCAGTTTTCATTTTCAAAAAGGAAGTTTCTATTTTCAAAAAGGTAGTTTATTTTTTTTTTATTGGCGATCCGTATACCCCGTTTCATTTACTTTATATGTTATGGTCTTTCTTCTTCGTTTTCACCCAAACCCTAGAATACAAAACTCCATCTTGTTTCACTTTCTCTCTAGTTTATTCCAAAAAGATTTCTTTTTGTTATGATCGAGTTCGAGAAATCCCTCAAAGAAAGTGACAATGTCTTCAAGAAAGTCTTCTAGAATCACAAGCAGGGGACCACAGAGAATGCATGAGGGTCCTACGCACTTTGATCTGACCGAGGAAGAAGACACTTCTCAACAGCAACAGCAAAATCAACAGCAACCTTCTCAACCGCGCCAATCTTCTCAGTCTAGGACTCAAGTACCTCCGCAGCAACAACCAGAGGAAGAAATTCTTGAAGATGTTGAACCAGTAAGGACACAAAAACCCCTGTTTATTTATACACTAAGTTAAAAAGGGGTGGAACGGCGATGACATTCATTGATGAATTCTTGAAAGCACATGGCTACAAAAATGAGACTAATTTCTTAAACACCATGGAAAAGATAGGCGTTGCGCCTGAAGGAGTGGCTGATCGGACGTTTGCCAATTTTCCAAGCGATCCGTATGTTGGTGGTTTTAACCAGACTGAAGTGAAAGATGATGATGAGAAGATGTTCCTTCATTTCCAACCTAGGATGGGCGTAGCCACAAATGTTTTGTGTCGAAGGACGGAAATTTTTCGTTCTAAAGGCCACAAGAGGATTTATTCTAAACTGCTGAAGTGAGGGGTAATTAACCCTAGGAGTGTTGATTTTGATTTTCTTGATTCGTTGAAAGTCAATTTAAGGGAGAAGTTTGCTCTTCTACAACTTGAACGTTTTTGCACTGAGACAGCTGTTGCTCACTCGGAACTCATAGTTTACTTCTATTCGAATCTATCCTTTTTAGATGCGAATAGATTTTGCTTTAGTGTTAGAGACAAGGATTTTGTGGTCGATACGGACACTCTGGCTGATGTGATTGGGGTGGAAAGAGGGGGTTTCCAACCAATCAGTGTGTCTATTAGTCATGCTACTTTGGAGCTTGTTCGGGATAATATTGCTGAAGGCAAGATCTCTTACTCCAGAATGAATGCATCCAATATCCTGCTTCACAAGATTGTAATCAATTGTCTCAAACCCAAATCCACATCAAAAAATGATGTCTCAAACTTTGAAGCCAAATTGATGTATGCGATCAATATCGGATACAAACTCTCTCTGCCTCATACAATTCTCGTGCACATATACAAAACAGTGGTGAAGGACAAGGGACAACTCCCTTATTCTGCTCTTATTACTCATCTATTCAGACATCTCGACTTTCAGCCTCCCAAAATTCTTTGTGTTTGTACCATTGATACAATGGTAGTGGGACTGAAAATGGTTTCCAAGATGCGTTTGAAGGAGCTAAGCAAAGTTTTAGAGAGCATGAAGGTGAAGTCTCCTGTCAAAGCTAGACAAGACTCTGCAACAGGAAAAAGAAAAGGCAAAGAGCCAGTTGCTGATCCAGTTAAGAAGAAGAGAGCTCTCATCTTAAAGGATGATGAAGAAGATGAGGATAAACCGCTATTGCCTCAAAGAATTTACAGAATTTTAGCTTTCCAGAAACAGAGAATCGAGAAACCAGAGCAAGAGAAGAAGCATGACAGAGAGATGAAGAAGAAGAAACAATGAGAACAGAGGAAGAGGAAAGAAGAACAGAAGAGGAAGACAAAGAAGGAGAACAACAAGATGAAGGAGAAATTCATGATGATTCTCCTCACCTCAATGCTAAAGAAAAGCAAGCTCAAGAAGAAGAGTACTTTTTTTCCACCAGACGGCACAGAAACAGGAGGAGTCGCTACTAAAAAATGTACTTCTTCACTTGCTAGTGATGATGTTAGTCGTTCTCCTGTAGAACCAGGGGATGTGTATGCCTCTCAGTTTCCTGAAGGTGATAATGAGGCTTCATCTCCGAGTATGGATATCCCTACTGAAATCCCATCATCTATGAACACTCCTCAAACTATACGTGCTAAAGCAAGTACTCAAACTGACAATATAGCAGACTTTCAGAGATTGCTTAAGCTTCTTTTGGAGATCAAAGCTCAGCTTTATGGATTGGAGTGTGAATTTTAGACCATGCAATCAATTCATCAAGCCTCTTCAATTACGTTGCATGATTAGATACAAGCCCTTTCAATTCAAGTTCAAGATCATGCCAAGGGTGCAGATATTCAACAACTGAAGCAAGACCTGAAGAAACTAGAAGAGACTGTCACGTTTATGGGGGATTTCCAGATAGTTTGTGTTCCCAAGAAGCCCTAATTTTCATCCAAACCTTTTTATCATCCTTTCTCACTTTTTGTTGTGACAAAAAGGGGGAGAGTTTATGTAGATTTGAACAACTTTGACTTCTGTTTTGATTTGTTTGGTTTGTTTGGTTTGGTGGTGACTTTATGTTACTTTGAACTGCTTTAGACTATTTGGATTTGAAATTTGATGCTTGAAACAATTTACTTTGTGATACAGATTGTGACTGGATAATTAGTTTGTTTTTGCAGGACTAACATGTTTCTTGTGACTGCAGAATTGATGATATACAGGTCTCGATCAATTTTTATCATAGATTACTTAAGTGTTGTTTTGCAGGATAAAAGTCTTAAATCTGTAGGAAAGTTTTGTCATCATAAAAAAGGGGGAGATTTTTAGAGAAGACTCCTTATTGTTTTGAAGCTGACAAAGACTTTCCAAAAAGTCTAGTATGAAGGGTTGCAGACTCAAGTGTTATAGTCTGAAGATCTCAAGACTCTTCTATCAAAGTCTGAAGACTGAAGTTCAAAGTCTGACCTCACTAACAGATTCCAGACCTACGAGAGAAGAATTATTCGGATGTGAGTTTATCTTCAAGGATACGGTCCACATGGTTTATGGAAGATCTTACAGCTGGAGATAGCACCTTGAGATCAATTATTTTTATTGAAATCAATTTGGATAAGCAGATCTTTTGAAATGCGAAGTTTACTTGGAAGGTTCTACTTATGAAAACCAAAATCTTGATTGTATGGACGAACATGATTTATGAACTATCAATACATTCCTTAAACAACTCGAGATCTCCTTTGATTGATTCTGTCCAACGGTTAGATTGGAGGAACTCCTTTGAAAAGTGCCAACGGTCATAAAGGCATGGAGGAGTATATAAGGATGACTCTAAAGTTGTTCAAGTGTGTGCGTGAAAAAAAAAAAAATTCAAAGTTTGAAGCTCTTAGTTTTTTGCTATTTCAATCGTTGAGCCAATCTTGTATTCAAAAGAGAGAACGAATACTCAAGAAACTTTGCAAGAGTGTAGTAGAGTTTCTACACTGTGAAGTCGTGGACGTGAAACTGTAAAATCTCTTTTGTTTCTTAGTGAAATCTAGTCAGTGGGCTGTCAATGCAAGAGAGTGGACGTAGGCTTAATCCAAGCCGAACCACTATAAACCTTGTGTCTCAATTCTCTTTCCTTGATCTCCTTACTTTAATACGTAACTTTATATAATTGCTTGTTGTCATTTACATCTTTAGTGTATTATCGTAAAAAGGGAATTCGACTTGTTAAGTTTTGCGAAAATTTCTTTTCACACCTATTCACCCCCTCTAGGTGTTCTTACTAGCACTTACAATTGTGACATGACAGAAACTCAATTTTTGAAATCGGACTTGAATTCGCGGTTATTTTCAATTTGGCGCGTTTTTAGCGTAACCTAGGCTACCGGGTAACTTTAGAAAATTTTAGTGCAAATGACCCGTGGTCAATTTTCTTCGAGCCACCATGAACCCACTCGACTCATTGGCGACTCTCGATTGTCGTGAACATCTTGAGGATCCAAATACGAACACAGGGTACCAAAAATAACAAGAAAATAAGTCTAGTGCCGGCTAGCGAGGTGTCACCTACGATTAGTTATACATCTTTGTCAAACCAACCTATCTCTTATTTCAAATCGATTTTTAATTGTGCTGTAATGGTCTCTAAAGATAGACACAGTCGAGAAGCTGATTCTTAATCGAATTCTCAAGTCTATTGCCTTAAAATTCTTTAATGGTTTCCCTAGATAGTCTAGTTATCTTGAGAGTGATCGGTTCTGAGAATAACCCTATAGGCGTGTCAATAAAATGCTCGATTCATTTAATAGAAAACAGAGTTGAAAATTCGGGATGTCACAACTCTTCCCCTCTTATAAAAATTTCGTCTTCGAAATTTAAATCTTACAAAACTTAAGCAAAAATGTGAGGGTACAATTCTCTCATTGACTCTTTAGTCTCCCATGTCGCTCCTTCAATACCGTGGTATTGCCAAACCACTTTAACCAACGGAATGGTCTTTGTAGGCAACACTTGTTCCTTTCTGTCCACAATCTGGACTGGGCTTTCAACGTATGACACATAGTCATCCACGTCCAATTCCTTGAAATTGAGCACTTGGGTCGGGTCAGGCTTGTACTTCCTTAACATCGACATGTGAAAGACGTTGTGCACTTGCGCCAGTCTCGGTGGCAATACAAGATGATATGCTAAAGTCCCGATTCTCTCAAGAATCTCAAATGGACCTATGTACCTTGAACTCAGTTTGTCTTTCTTTCCAAAGTGCGAAGTTCCCCTCATTGGTGACACCTTCAGAAAAATGTTATCACCAACTTGGAATTCCAATGATCTCCAGCACTTATCTGCGTAGCTTTTCTGTCTGCTATGTGCGGTCTTCAATCTACCTCTAATTAATGCCACGACATCCACTGACTGTTGAACCAACTCTGGGCCTGTTATCTTTCTTTTCCCTAACTTCGTCCCAACACACTAGTGTTCTGCAAGCTCAACCATACAATGCTTCAAAATGAGTCATCTAAATGCTCTGTTGATAGTTATTGTTGTAGGCAAATTCCACCAGGTGAAGTTGATCTTCCCAACTTCCTTTGAAGTCTATTACACAAGCTCTCAGCATGTCCTCGAGGGTCTGAATCATCCTCTCAAACTAGCCATCCGTATGAGGATAATATGACATACCATACTAAAGCTTTGTACCTAGAGCACTTTGCAAGCTCTTCCAAAAAGCATTTGTAAATCTTGGGTCTCTATCTGAGGTTATCGTAATTGGCACTCCATACATTCGAACCACCTGATGCACGTACAGGTCGGCATGTCTATCTAGACCGAGGTCCTTTCGAACTGCAATGAAATGAGCCGACTTTGTCAGATTGTTGACTACCGCCCAAATCGAATTATTTCCTCTTTGACTCCTTGGTAGTCTGGTCATGAAATCCATCGTGATATGCTCCATTTCCATTCTGGGATCGCAAGAGGTTGCAGAACTCCTCTCAACTTGCAATGTTGAGCTTTAACTTGTTGACACGTCAAACATTTGGCGACATGCTTGGCAACGTCCGCCTTCATACCTAACCACCAATAGTGTTGATGTAGATTCTAATAGATTTTGGTACTTCCAAGATGAACGATGTAACTGCTACAATGTGCTTCAAATAAAACATCTTCTCTAAGCTCCACATCGTCAGGTACAACTATACGTCCTCGGAACCTTAATGTTCCATAATCAGAGATCTGAAAGTCAGCATTTCTTTTCTCAGCGCCCTCCTGAAGAATTTTCTATACATCTGGATCTGTTGGTTGGAGTGACTTAATTCTAACCTGGACATTCGGTTCAATTCTGGGGGTGGCTATAAGACTTGAAATGTGGCCTATCTCAAATTTGAATACCGAATCTCTTGCTCTTTTGATCAGATTCCATTCCTTAATCAAGATGTGTGCCACTGAAGATTTTCGACTCAAAGCTTCGGCGACCTTATTTGCCTTTCTTGGGTGATATAGAATATGATAGTCATAATCTTTCAGCAATTCCATCCATCTGTGTTGTCTCATATTCAACTCCTTTTAAGAGAACAGGTACTTGAGACTTTGATGGTCCGTGAAGATCTGGAATCTTTCTCTGCACGAATAATGTCTCCAAATCTTCAGGGCAAAGATAATCGCCGCGAGTACTAAATCATGCATTGGATAATTTTACTTGTGAGGTCTCAACTAACGGGAGGCATATGCAACAACCCTGCCATGTTGCATCAACACATAACCCAATCCTTTGAAAGACGCATCACTATAGATCTCGAACCCTCTGGGACCATATGGAATTGTCAGCACAGATGCGGTAGTCAGCTTTTCCTTTAACTCTTGAAAACTGCGCTCGCACTTGTCTGACCACACAAATTTCTCTTCCTTCTTCAGGATTTTTGTCAGAGGCGATGCTAACAATGAGAATTCTTCCACAAACCGTTTGTAATACCCTACTAAACCTATAAAACTTTTGATCTTTGTCACTGTAGTCGGTCTTGGCCAATTGATCACAACTTCAATCTTGCTCGGGTCCACTGAAATTCCTTCACCTGAGATCACATGCCCTAAGAAAGCAACACAAGTTAACCAAAACTCGTACTTGCTAAACTTAACGTACAACTTATGTACTCTCAGCTGCTCTAGTACCAATCTCAGATGATTCTCGTGCTCTTCGTCACTTCTCGAGTATATAGGATATCATCGATGAACACAATCACAAACTGATCTAGGTATTCCTTGAATACTCTGTTCATTAAATCCATGAAGGTAGCTGGAGCATTTGTCAACCCGAATGGCATCACTGTGAATTCGTAATAACCATACCGAGTACGAAACGCTGACTTAGGAATGTCCTCCTTCCTAATCCTCAGCTGATGATATCCTGTCCTCAAATCAATCTTCAAGAATATTAACGCTCTTTGCAACTGATCGAATAGGTCATCGATCCTTGGGAATGGGTACTTATTATTTATCGTTACTTGATTAATTTGTCGATAGTCGATGCATAGGCGCAACGAACCATCTTTCTTCTTTACAAACAAAACTGGTGCTCCCAAGGTGATGTACTTAGACGAATAAATCATTTATCCAATAATTCTTGCATTTGCACCTTCAATTCTTTTAACTTAGATAATGCCATCCTATAAGGAGCTTTAGAGATTGGCTTTGTCCCAGGTGCTAGCTCAATTACAAACTCAATATCTCTTTCTGGCGGTAATCTTGGCAATTCCTTAGGGAAAACATCTGGATAATCTTGCATGACTAAAATGTCTTCCATTTTTAGTTCTTCCACTTTCGTATCCACAACAAATGCCAGGTATCCTTGACAACCCTCGTCTAACAAACGAGTTGTCTCTTGTGGCGAGATTAGGACAATCGAGGGTCCTCCTCAACTTCCTACAAACTCGAAGCTCTCACCCCTTAACGGGTCAAACTGAATTGCTTTGCGATAGCAGTCCTTTTTAGCTCTTTGCTTGGTGAGCCAGTCCATGCCAATTATTAAATTGAAATCATACATGGCTAGAACTAATAGATCTATTTTCTCCACTCACTCACCAATCACTAACTTGCACCCCGAACAACCCAAAGCAATAATAACTTTATCTTTCAAGGGCGTAAATATGCAAATTGCCGACTTCAACAATATAGGACTGACTCCTATCAACTTAACATACTACTTGGCAATAAAAGAGTGGGTTGCTCCCGGATCGAATAAAGCATAATAAGGCTGGTCGTTGAGCAAAACCATACCTGTGATCACGTCAAGCGTAGCTTCTATGACATCCTGATTTTCAGGTTTTGATTTCGATTGGATAAGTAGGGCATTTCATCAATGCCAATATAGTGTTTTTCTCTAAAATGGCCACTCACAAGATAACTAGACTATCTAGGAAAGCTATTAATGAATTTTAAGGTAATGGACTTGAGAATTCGACTAGGAATCGGCTTCTCGACCGTGCTCATCTTTAGAGGCCATTACGGCACAGTATAAAACCAATTTGAGATCAGAGATAGGTTAGTTGACTGAGATGTGTGGCCTATTGTGAGTGATTCCACTAAATTGGAAAATTCTTGTCGATCGGCACTAATTTGATTTTATTGTCGTTTTGGTACCATGTGTCCGTATTTGAATCCTCGAGATTTTCACGACAATCGAGAGTCGCCAATGTATCAAGTGGGTTCAGTGTGGCTCGAAGAAAATCGACCACAAGTCATTTTCCCTAAAAAGTTTTGAAAACTACCTGGTAGCCCAAGTCACGCTAAAAATGCGTCGGAGTGAAATTAACCGCCCATTTGAGTCCGATATTAGAAATTGAAGATTCTGTTATGTCACAATAAATTCTAGGAGTGTCGACTCAGTCTCAGAAGATTTTTCTAACACTCAACACTTTTTGGGAAAAAGTCGTCGCCGGGTCGTTTTTGTGCAGAAAAAAGACGAGTTGTTTTTTATCGCAAATTGGAGAAGCAAGATGGATATGTGGATGAGGAAAAATGCTATGATAGCCAATGAGGCATCAATTGATTATATTGAAGCCAATTGAGATTTAACCAAGTGAAGAATGGTGTCCAATTGAGAGAGATGAATGCCAATTACGTAGCTCCTCCATACCCTAGCAAGAATGGACCATTTGAGAGGTTATGAGGGATGCTTCGGTGGCCTAATGAAGGCCAAGGGATTATACATGGTCTAGGATGAATCTTGGAGAGCAAATGTGGAAATTATTGACCAAGTGGAGCCCTCCATTCCCCCTCATCTTTATCTCTCTCTTTCCCCCTCATTTCCCTTTGTTGCCGTCCAAGACCCATCCTCCTCTCTCTCCATTTGTTGTGTGTGACCAGCAGACCAAGAGGATCACCGGAAGCAACCTCGCTGTCACGCCGGAGCCGGGACCACCTCGCGTGCACGCCGTCGTCACCCTTCGCCTCCACCGTGAAGCCCGACGTCTGCCTGCCCCCTCCGCCTTTAGCCACATCGTCTAGCCACCTTGCAGCCCAGCAAACCTGTTTGAAGCTTGTTCTTGACCATTTCCTCGCTGGTAAAGCCTCACATTTCTTCTTTCCCGAGCCTCACCGTGCTAAAACGAGTGGTTTTTCCTCCATTTCCAATTTAGAGTAGCAAGTTCAGAAGTGGGTCTCATAGCAGTCTTTTAGCCCGTTTTGAGGGTGTTCCGGGCCTCGGTTCCTAGGCCCGCTTTGGAGTTAATCATTCCCTGCGCTGTTCCCGTCGGATTGATCCGACTCGCACGTTATTCCGATGAGTTTTACTCACTAATTCCTACTTAGTTTGCTAATGATGTTTAGGGGTTGATTAGATTTAATTAAGTGCACTTAGGTGGTTAGATTAGTTTAGAACAATTAAATTAGTGACTTAGTGATGCATGTTAGGTGGTTAGACTTAGTCATTAGCAAGTAGAGAGCTTCTAATATTTATTGAACGGGTCTCGGGATTTTTTCTGGTCCGTCTTGGCCTCCAATTAGGCATTACAGCCTAAATTGGATTTTTAGTATTTATTTATTTAATTTTAGAAATTTATTTATTTATTTATTTATTTATTTATTCATTTTCCGGAAATTCAATCGGGATGGCTGGTGACCAAAATTTCATGCCGATTGTCGTGGTGCAATCTGTTTATTTAATTGAACTTCGATTTGTATAGAATTGATAAATTGTGAATTTTCAAGATATATTTCTATTGAGTTGATTTTGATTATTTGATTGAGAAATAATCGGGTATCGGTTGTTAGTATCGATAGTAGACTGGTGATTAAGTTTGGCATCTAAAAAGGGCACGTGGGCTCGATGATCTGTTGGCGAACTAGTGCCTAAGAGAATGCACGTGGGCCCAATGTTTCAGTATGGCATCTAAAAAGGACACGTGGGCTCGGTGATCTGATGCGTCACTTTGGTGAACTAGTGCCTAAGAGAATGCACATGGGCCTAATGTTTCAATATGGCATCTAAAAAGGACACGTGTGCTCGGTGATCTGATGCGTCACTTTAGCGAACTAGTGCCTTAGAGAATGCACATGGGTCCAATGGTTGAGTATGGCATCATGAAAAGGGCACGTGAGCTCAGTGACTTGATGCATCACTTTGGCGAACTAGTGCTTTAGAGAATGCACGTGGGCCCAATGTTTGAGTATGCCGCATTGGCGAAGAGATCATCTTAGAGAATGCACGTGGCTCGGAGACTCAATATGTCATCCTAAAGAATGCACGTGGCTCAGTGATTAGATATGCCTCCTTGGAAATTGTACTTGGGTTCAATGAGTAAGTACGTCATCTTAAGGAAGGCACGTGGGCTCGGAAACTTGGTATGTTATCTTGGAGAATGCACGTGGGCTCGACAACTAGATATTCCCTCGTGGGGGAATGTATGGTTTGATTGATATGACCGGGGATTAGTCCAATTGACATGTAATCAACTAGGTCGATTGATCGATAGTTCGATCTATGTTAAGTATGTGGGTGTCTATTGTGAATTGTACTAACTTGTAGGTGGGATCTGAGGCCAAGGTAAGCCCTCTAACCTGTGTGTGCTTAAGCAACCCATAGTGTATTGGTTTACTAATCAGATCTTAGGGGGTAAAACTTGCTGAGACGTTGTCTCATTGGTTATTGAATAACCATCTCATGTCCTTGGATGCAGCAAACTTGGATTTTTAAGATCTCAAAAGTCCAGTGTAGTCTGTTGAAGGCTCTAGTTGGAGTGTGGAGGACGTTGAAGAGGAGGATGGAGACCCGTAGTTTGTAGATCCCCACTCTTGCTTGTAGACCTTGTTTTTAAATTTGCTTACGTTGAATTTGACTTAATAGTTCACCTTGTATATATATGTGCACTGGTTTGCAATGTATATAAGAGTGAATGTTTTAAAGGTTTGAAATTTAGTCCTACTGTTCTATCCCAATGTTTTATTATCTGGGGATAATTTATATGCTTCCGCATGTGTATTAAAATGAATGGGTAGACGATGCATCCTGGGACGTCACTATTAATCGACCAAGGTAAGAGATGTGTGCGTGCCTGAGGATCGGGCCGTGACAGCTTCTGCCTAACCTTGTGTAATTGCATACACTATGCTTTGAACTGGAGGTCTCAGTTGTCCTCCTTGCAGCACGTTCTGAGGGGCATACCCTCTTATCTATCCTCTCGGTGGTGGCGATGGTAACTACGGTTGTCCCCTTTGCTTCCTGGGACAATTTCTAGCTATGTGGCCTTGTTGGCCACATTCAAAACAAGCACCCGTTCTTGCCGGGCACGGTGCTGACTCGTGTCGTCTTCCACAGAAGCGACATATACCAATGCTACTGGGCATCGGCCTACTGAACCCACTCCTCTTGAAGGGTGGAGCATGTGATTTACCTCCAGACATGGGTCTTTTTCCTTGGCGAATACTTTCTCGATGAGAGCTAAACCTCAACCCAGATGAGGCAGCTCTCTCGTTCTGATCCTTCTCAATTTTCTGAGCTCTCCGATATATGTTGTTGTAAGTCCTCAAATCTAGGGAGACTAGTATGCTCCTCAAGTCTAGTCTGAACCCATCCCTAAACCTTTTCACTCGGTTTGCTGGGTTTTCAATTAGCTCCAGGGCATAACGCGAAAGTTCAGCAAACTTTGCCTCATACTCATCAACAGTTAGGGAACCCTGGCGAAGACGTTGAAATTCGGCCATCTTCACCTCCTTGGCGGTCTCAGAGAAATACCTATCATTGAAGGCTTTGAGGAAAGTATTCCACTCCTGAACAACTCTTCCTGGAAAGATTGTTTCTCGAGTAGTCATCCACCAAGTGTTCGCAACTCCCTCTAGCTGGTAAGTTGCTAAGACTACTTTCTCAGTCTCGTTGCACATCAGCAATGCAAACGCTTTTTCCAACTTCTGAACCCATAAAGCAGCAGCTTCGGGATCTCCTGTCCCGATGAACAAAGGTGGGTTCAATTTTAGGAATTGCTCCACCAGCTTATGAATTGGTCTTTCAACGACCACTATTTCGGGTGGACCTTTAGCGTGTGCAGCAACAAGTGCAACAGCAGGTATGGCAGCGGATGCGGCTCTAGCGGCGGCGGCAACTATGGCAGTAGTGACGGCCTGAGCAGCGGCTTCAACAACGGCGACTTGGTTCTACGTTTGCTGATCCATACGATTCCCCATGACTTCTAATACACGCATGATCCCATCTATCCTGGGATCACCAAGGGCTTCTACCCCAGTATCGACAAGAGTGGGTGCTTCTCCACTAGCACCGGCCTGAGCCAATGCCCTACCTCTATCTCAAGTACAGACTCTAATCGGCGCTCTTCCCTGAGTCATGGCCCTACTGGCCCTTTTAGCATGAGTTCTTGGCTCCTAATCGCTCATGGTGTAACTTTACTCAACTGACACCTGCTTCCAATTCAACACCGAATTAGAAGCAGAGTGATCCAAACAACAAGCAATTCTAGCACTTAGCTAACACAGACATGCACCAACATGAAATTAAAAGTCTTTCCTACTACTATCTTATAATCAATGCTCTTTATCACTCCAATCTCTAAACTTCGCTCTGATACCACTTAAACAAGATGTCACACCCCGATCCTTGAATGCGTGCCCATCCCTCACCTGGTTGATTAATAATGACATCCCAAGATGCATCGCCAACCCATTCATTTTAATACGCAAGCAAAAGCATATAATTAAATTCCCAAACAATAAAATAATGGGATAGAAAAGTAGGGCCATATTATTTTCGCAATTGGAAAACCATAACCAAACTTTTACACAAGGCAAACTATATAGTATATGATACAATACTATTCACGAGTCTTATCTATTGTACACCGATCAAAACTCATAGTTTGCAAAACAAGAGAGGATCTCAGTCCTCATCCGGATCATAATCGGGATCATCATAATTCTTCTCTGACTCCTCTTCACTCAGTTCATTTACCTCCAGCTCTGTCTTCTTCCAACTCTTCTCCTTCTTCTTTAGGCTCATCCTCGGCTTCAGCTGCCGGCTCGTCCACAGGCTCCTCCTCTGGCCATTCCCACTCTTAGTCCTCCTCTGGTCCTTCCTCTTCCTCAACCATGTCCCCTTCTTCATCATTCCAGTTGTCACCATCGATCGAGTATACGGGAGTATGAGCTTCGGCCTCTAACTTCGGATCCTAAACATCCCCTATCGACCCATATTTATGATCGGCCGTTCCTTCTCCGAACGTCTCTTCCAGTACGTATTGAGGTACATCCTTTTCAAGTATAGGACCCTCTCTTCGCCCATCATGGTACTCACGGTACCACAACCGATAATTATAGGGCCTTAGGGCGTTCGCCCTACGTCAACCCAGATGATTGACTTAACCAATACATACTCTAATCCTTCCGAATGAGGGTGGATGTGGAAGTGGAGTTCTAACTCTGTGACTTCTTTGGGGATACCAAAATGCATGGCAGGATGAGGAGGTGGAGGTGCTGCCATCTAGGGGCCTGAGATGGTTATACAATAACCAAAGAGACAACGTCTCAGCGTGTTATACCCCCTAAGACTCAATTAGTAAACCAATACACTATATGGTTGCCTAAGCACAGCACGAGTCAGAGGGCTTACCTTGGCCTCAATCCCAACCTGCAATTCAAGGTTAAACACAGATGCCTCATATATCATATCAATTATTCAATCAATTCACGACATCAGATTAAATTATTAATCAATCGACCTAGCCGATTACATGTCAGTCGGACCATCTCTAGATCATTCCCACTCATACCATGATTCTCGAATGGTATACCTAGTCACCAAACCACATATATTTTCTCAGGCGCTGTTTTCGCCAAATGACATACTGATCACCAACTCTGTGTATTCTTTAAGGCGCTGTTTTCGCCAGTGATATCCTTAATCACCGAACCACGTGTCTTTTCTAGGACGCCGTTTTCGCCAAGGTGATGTATGTAATAGACAACAACATGTGTTCTTTAAGGTGCCATTTTCACCAGTGATATCCCCAATTACCGAACCACGTATGTCCATAAGTCATGTAAATTCTTTCTCTCTGGTGCCGTTTTCGCCAACATGACATACTAATCATGTCCAATAACATCGTACTTGATTGATCTTAGCTAGGAGTATTTCCAGTTCGCTCTCACAATTCTCTTTACTTTATAGCCCATCAAGTATTACTAGCGCTATATACCCATACTCGGCCATCTACCAATCAATTACTCAATTTCAATCAATTTAGGAAAATTCCTAAAATTTCACCATTAATTCAATTTAACACAACGTAGAGCTCAAATAAATAAACGGACTACACCATGATAATCAGCATAAAATTCTGGTCGTTGACCATCCCAGTTGAATTTTCGGAAAATAATTAATTAATTAAATTAATTTTGAAAATTAATAAATAATTACTAAAAATCCAATTTATGCCCGTAATGCCTAATTGGATGCCAATACGAACCCGTAAAAATTATGAGACCCGTTCAATAATTAATATAGCATGTCTACTCACTAATGACTAAGTCTAACCACCTAACATACATTGAAATTAACTAATATTCACTAATCTAGTCTAATCTAACCACCTAATCATACTTAATTTAAACTAATCAACATTTAAGCATCATTAGCAAACTAAGCAAGGATTAGTGAGCTAAACTCACTTGATCAAAAGCAGAGACCGGATCACCGCGAAGGCGGCGTGACGACGGCCGAACTTGGGTTTGCGACGACACCTGTGACAGCCTAAGGAAGGGGAAGGGATCCTCTCTAGTCCCACATCACTTAGGGGATTCCTGGCCTAGTTTATAAGGTTTGGGGTCCCTTTAATCTATGTGACGCATTTTAAAGCCGTGAGGATTCAGTGTCCAAAGCAGACAATATTACACAGTGGGGCCCAGGTCGTTACTAATGATATTAGAGCCGACTCCCGACTGCGTGTGGAGCGACAACGAGGACGCTGTGCTCTTAAGGGGTGGAGAGTGTGACAGCCAAGAGAAGGGGAAGGAGTCCTCTCTAGTCCCATATCGCTTAGGGGGAATTATTGGCCAAGTTTATAAGGCTTGGGTCCCTTTAATCTGTGTGATGCATTTTAAAGCGGTGAGGACTCAGTGTCCAAAGCGGACAATATTACACAGTGGGGCGTGGGTCGTTACAACACCGTCGGGCTTGGACCGGGCCCAAAGGCCTTGCAAGCCCACAAAAAATTATTGGGCTTGGACTTGGTTGCGATTGGGCCTTCTTCGCGAGCTGGACTTCGCAGGCTTAGGATTTAAATGAGCTTGCTGGACCTCACTGGTTTATGGCTGACTACTGGATTTTTGGGCCCAGCTAGACTGAAATTCGCTAGGCTTAAGGACTGTTGAAGATGGGCCAACTTGTTGCTGCTCAAAGTTGGGCTGAATACATGCGGGCCATGGGCTAAAGATGCGAGGGAAGATGGCTCGGTGGCGTGCGGCTTCGTTGGGTTGAACGCTGCAAACCGAAGCACAATCAGAGGAGCTAGTGTCGTGCGGCAAGGGAGAGACGACACGGACATTGTTGCTGGGAGAAGACGCGTGGAGATTTCTTCTTCGGTGGATGGTGTTGCTGGCAACTGATCCATGCGTGGACGTGGGCTGTTGCAGTCAACCAAGGGGCTCTTGTGAGTGTAGCTGTTAACTGAAGGAGGATGGGAAGCTGGCAAGTGGCAGTGGTGGGGAAGAGAGACCAGTGAAGGTGGGGCGCTGGCGGTGTGCAGGCATGCGGCGGTCTTGGCGTTCCAGGCATGCGGTGGCTGCAACTTCTTCTTCCCCTGGCATCGCACAAGGCAGAGGGAGGGTGGAGAGGGTTTGGATGGTGGTAAGAGAGAGAGTGAGAGAGAGGATGGAGATGAGGGAGAGATGGAGGGGCCATTGGTCAATATTTTCCACAAGAAATATCTCCTACATTTATCCTAGGCCAAGCATACATACTTGGCCTCCAATAGGCCACACACACACCTTCCTCACAACTTCTCAAAAGGTCCAAATGGCTAGGGAAAGAGGGGGCTACGAATTTGGCTTAAATCCCTCTCAATTGGACACCATTTCACTTTAGTTCAACCTCAAATGGTCTGTATAAAAATCAATTAACATCTCAATGCCTCCATGGATAATTTTCGTTGCCCAAGAATCCATCTTGCTTCCCAATTTTGCCATCGAAAACAATTACCAGCTTTCTCTACATAAAAACGACCCGGCGACGACTTTTTCCCAAAAAGTGTCGGGTGTCAGAAAAATCTTCTGAGATTGAGTCGACACTCCTAAAATTTATTGTGACATGAACGAAACTTCAATTTCTGAAATCGAACTTGAATTCACAGTTAATTTCAATTTGGCGCATTTTTAGCCTGACCTAGGTTACCAGGTAACTTTCAGAAAATTTTAGTGCAAATGACTCGTGGTCGATTTTCTTCAAGCCATTATGAACCCACTTGACTCATTGGTGACTCTCGATTATCGTGAACATCTTGAGGATCCAAATACGGACACAGGATACCAAAATAATAAAAAAATCAGTCTAGTTCTGGCCGACAAGAATTTTTCATTTTAGTGGTGTCACCCACGATTAGCCACACATCTCTATCGAGCCAACCTATCTCTGATTTCAAATCGACTTTTAACTATGCCGTAATTGCCTCTAAAGATAAACACGATCGAGAAGCCGATTCCTGATCAAATTCTCAAGTCTATTGCCTTAAAATTCCTTAATGATTTTCCTAGATAGTCTAGTTATCTTGAGAGTGATCGGCTCTGAGAATAACCCTATAGGCGCATCAATGAAATGCCCGATTCATTCAGTAGAAAACAAGGTTGAACATTCGGGATATCACAATCCCTCTTTCTTATTATAGAGTTCATTTCGTCCTTTAACAATTGACACTATAATCAAGTTGAGTCGTTACCAGTTTAAGTTGCTTCTTGAGCTTGCAAAAGCTAATTGGGCAACTTAATTTGGAAGCCTTTAGTCGTGAACTCAAAAGCAAAATGAGCACCTCACTTTTGTCAAGCCCAAAAGCAAAAGTAATGAGTTGCAATTGGATGACTTTGTCCCTCTTTCTTACTATAGAGTTCATTCCATCGCTTGATAGTTGACACATTTATCAAGATGAGTCTTTACCAAGTTAAGTTGCTCATTGGGCTTGGAAAAGCTATATGGGGAACATAATTTGCAAGCCTTTAGTCGTGTAATTCATCTACAAAATGAGCACCTTGCTTTAGCCAAGCACAAAAAAGAAAGTAAAGAACTTCAATTTGATGACTCTATCTCTCTCTCTTACTATAGAGTTCATTCCATCCCTTGGCAGTTGACACCATGATCAAGTTGATTCTTTACCAAGTTAAGTTGCTTCTTGGGCTCCAAAAAACTATTTGGGCAAACTTAATTTGAAAGCCATTAGTCATATAACTCATTAGCAAAATGAGCAGCTCACTTTTGTTAAGTCCAAAAGCAAAAGTAAAAAAACTTCAATTTGATGACTTTGCCCTCTTTCTTACTATAGAGTTCATTCCATTCCTTGACAATCAACACCCTGATCAAGTTGAGTCTTTACCAAGTTAAGTTGCTCCTTGGGCTTGGAAAAGCAATTCATGCAACTTAATTTGCAATCCTTTGGTTGTATAATTCATCAACAAAATTAGCACCTCACTTTTGTCAAGAGATGACTCCATCTCTCTTTCTTACTATAGAGCTCATTCCATCCCTTAACAGTTGACATCATGATCAAGTGGAGTATTTACCAAATTAAGTTTCTTCTTGGGCTTGGGAAAGCTATTCGGGCAACTTCATTTGCAAGCCTTTGGTTGTATCATTCATTAGCAAAATGAGCACCTCACTTTTGTCAAGCCAAAAAGCGAAAGTGAAAAACTTCAATTTCATGACTATGTTCCTCTTTCTTACTATAGAGTTCATTCCATTCCTTGACAGTTGACACCGTGCTCGAGTTGAGTCTTTACGAAGTTAAGTTGCTTGCTTGGCTTGCAAAAGCTATTCGGGCAACTTAATTTGCAAGCCCTTAGTCACATAACTCATCAGCAAAATGAGCACCTCGGTTTTGTCAAGCCCAAAAACCAAAGTAAAGAATTTCAATTTGATGACTCTGTCCCTTTTTCTTATTATAGAGTTCATTCCAAGTTGACACCATGATCACGCTAAGTCTTTTCCAAGTTAAGTTGCTTCTTGGTCAAGTTATGTTATTTTTGCTGTAATTGTAGAGGCTCGCATTATATTTTTTCTCGGCTGGAACTTGAACATGTACTGCTGGTGGTTTTGCATGAGTCAAATTTCCTTTTCCTTGACTTGGTAGTCTTGCCATTGCGTTGCTCTCCTAGTTAGAGTCTTCCAAAAGCGAAGTAAGCGAAGAATGCAAAAATGGGTGAGATTCAGTTATCAAAGAGTTTTAGCCTCCGTCTTTTTCTTTCTTTTGTTGAGGGGGGAAGTTAGTGGTTCGTTCATTTCTTGTGTACCTTTAAGGTGAGCCTCTACATTTACAACAAACAAGCATCTTTTCTTCCCTTCCCCCCACTTTTACAGAGTTGGATTACTTCAGTGTAAAATAGTTTATCCTTAGGAATATAGACTAGTCCTCTACTGTTGAGCTTCACCTTCGTCGTGTCTGGATTCCTCAATACACGCCAACAGTACCGACCTGTCCTCTCTCTGGCATCCGGGAGCTCTCATGATTCTTCTCCCTCACCTCACCATTCCAACGAGGTCCCTCACCGTAACACCAGCTGAGCTTCCAGAACAACGTTGCCACAGTTTCTGACTCCTACTCGACCTCAGGTGGTGGCCAGTGTTGCCTCGGACGAGTTTGGCCAAGAGGCTCTGTTTTTGGATCCTCCATTTCCACCGTTCAAGAGCTTGCTCTTCTCCTTCAAACCTTTATTAATCCATTCCTGAAGTTCCAGAAGCTTGTCCTGCGCCTCAATGACTTCCATGGAAGCGCTGGTTTCGCCTACAACTTCCCTTGCGGAGACGGACTTGACAGCTCCCTGTTTGGCGTTCTTCCTTGGTTTGAGTTTTTGGCCAGCGACTCACTCCACGGCGGTGCTTCATCATCGTGTCTTTATCCCCAATAATACTCAAACATACAGCGGCACCTCCCGTAATCGTCGAATTGGCCTTGAATAGCCACGGTATTGCTCTGCTCTGTTCTACTCTGTTTCTGTGTCGTTGCTGCTGCGGTTCGCCCTGTTGTTGCGAGTATACGAACGCCCAGCCTGCCACCATTTCTGATTGCTCAAAACTGAACATTCGCTGGGATAGAAAGCAACAGCTAAACCAAATCTGGAGAGAAACAGAAGATACAAGAAAAAGAAAACACACGAAGAAAACAGGGAGAGTGGGAGCCACTAGAATTCGTCATCGCTTGGCGTTTATGAATCCGCTGGCTGGAGTCTCCAAATCGTCTTAGCCTGAGATGCGCGGTCATGGCTGTAGGAGTGCCAATCAAAGTATTCTGCCTTGAGCACTCTTCGGCCATTGATAAATTCGCTGTTTGTTCGTTGCCACTGTGGATTACCAGGCCCACAGGATTGCGCTATTCAGTCAAGCCAAATCGCATCTTGTTATTTGGAGCCTCCATGGCATGTGACCGACGTTAACTCACTTCAATGCCATCGGGCTGCTTCTATTCCGATTGAGTTTCAAAGTCGATCGCCTGTCTGGATTTTCATCTCACTATGCTTTCCCTGTTCTGGTTAGCTGAAGTTGAAGAGAACGCCAGACGTCACAGATGATGTAATGACCGACATTTCACTGCTGCTACCGGCGAAATCACAGGCTCGGTTTCCTTGCATGTCAAAATCCCGGAATACAAAGTTCTCCGACCCCTCCTTGTCCTGGTCCCATCGAAACCTAGAGAATGTATGATTTCACCTTACTATCACTCCATGAATCGCTGGTAGTTTTTATCATGATCTTTTTCAATTGCACGTAGAGGTGCATTGAAAAAGCCAGTGAGTTTTACTCGATAAAATAGTGGGTATAAGTTCCTGTTATGGGATCGAATCATGGGCAGAGAGCACTTGGGTATGATTTGATTCAGCTGTAGAGAACACAACACAGAATCAAGAGACCTTGGCTGAAAGCATATCCGATAGATAAGAAAATGACGGAGGGGATGATCCGTTCACTTCCCCCTTGTCTCTCGAGAGCATTGTCTGTTTTGCCGTTTCACTTTCTCAACGGAGCTAGGCTCAACCTCTGGGAGAGAATTTCTTCTTTTTTTTTAACCTCTGGGAGAGATTGCTATGCAAATTTCGGCACTTCCACCGATTTTCTGCTCGAATGCATTTGATACGGACGACTCATAAGATCAGACACGTCCGCCTGCTCTTTTTCTATCTGAAGGTGCTCCGGTGGAGTTGAACTCCATACCGACTTGGGTGCGTAGGATCTTGCCAAAGAGCATTAATTTATCATCTAATTTTGATCACCTTAGGTTCACTCTTTTCCCAGTTTATCGCCTAAGTTGCTAACGCTAATAATACTTGCGAATGAGGTGCTGTTTGGTCTTTTCACTCTTCTCCTAATAAGTGGGTATATCATTAATATGGAATACTGGTGCATACAACGTGAGTGCAAATTTTCTTTTTCACAAACAGTCTTATCCACCATTAATTTAAGAATTTTAACCGCTTACCATCTTCACTAACCATCAAAATCAACTGTGTATAAAGCCGTAAGCGGAAAATTTTTCTTTTTCTCTACCGGTGTCTGTTGTAATTATTGTATTAACATTTCTATTTTTAATTTATTAGCTGGAACAGAAAATATTACTGCATGTGAATTAGGAGTGGCAATAGGATTGGGCAGGTGGACAATTGCAAAGCGGATGCAGCGGACTGCATCGTAGCTCCACTCTTATTAGAGATACCCTATCATCGGCCCATGTCCTGCGCGGGGACATACTCCATCCCCAGCCCGGAGCAAGAATGCGGATTTCCCTGTTACAAAAAATTTTGCAAGTTGAAAAGAAAAAATCATTTATGCGGAAAAAAACGAATCTGTGATCTAATTTGGAAGTATTTCTATGATAAATTGATGAGAAAAGGGAATGAAGTATTGGAAGTATTCATGTTATATTGAAATCTATGTTGAAAATAAGAAACTTTATATTACCAAAGTAATACGACTTATATAAAGGAAGAAGGTTAATACTAGAAATCTCCATGTTTGCTGGTCTTATCCACCCCATTTTAGTTGACAAAGCGCGAGTATTCGGTACGTGGGGGTAAAATTGCCATCCCAAAACTAAAATGAGGCGTTAGTTCTATTTATGGTACTTAATCTGTATTTCGAGCTTAATATGCATTTTTTTAATGAAGTGATTTATTAATCTACAAGTAGGAGTATGTTGTTATTTGTCAATATTTGGAACAAATTATTTTATACATATATAAAATTTTGTAGAACTACTACTAAATATTTTAATAAAAAAAACTTAAACTTATAGATGGATGCATTCCTTTAATATTTTAATACTTATCCTCACACTTAAGTTAGACTTTGCCCTAATACTAAAGAGTGAAAATGTATGCTAGAGGAGGCAAATAATGGATTTCAAAAAATTTGAATTCAATACTTAATGTTTTTATACCGTATTAAATTTTGCCGGAGCATTGTAAATTATTCTAAAAACATATGCTATCACATTAAAATATACATCCTCGTGTTCTTTATATTTTATAATAAAGATACTTCTCTTGAACATTTGGAGATTCTATAGTCTAATTACAGCTACTACTTTTTCATATATTACAAAACAGCTTAATATGATATTGACAATATAATCTATTATACGCTCCCATCAGAAAAAAAACAGATTGATTCGAGTCTTCCGCCGGCAACTCACTTCACGGAGGTGCTTCGTTATCGCACCTTTATCCCCGATGATACCCACACATGCAGCGGCACCTCCCGTAATCGTTGACCTGGCCTTGACTAGCCACCGTATCACTCTGCTCTACAAGACGTTTCTTTATTGGTAGATGAGTGGACATGAATAAATGATATTATATTTTCCTTTTTCGATTGTTTGAAAAACAAATTTGCTATACAATTTTACCAAAAAAAAAAATTTGCCATACAAGACATTTATTTAGTGAAAACTTTTCGGACAATGATATAGCTTCCTTAAATTGACAGTTCACATATAAAATGTAGCCAATAACTTAATTTGTACGAGAAAACTAGAGGCTCACCAAACTAGAAGAGAAAAAAATTAATTGAGGAAATGTGGATAGTAAGTACTTGGCATCAACGAACATTACATCAATGACACAATTACACATACCAGGACATACGAACAACAAGCGCCCACAGAATAGAAATAAATCCATAACACAACACATTGGTACGAACACAACACATTGAGCACATCAGCAATTTGGTATTCAGGATATTAGCATTCATTCAATACGCTTGTGATTTCAACACGTACAGAGAACTAACCAGAAACATTCTCATAAGATGTTTGCAATTCAAACAACAAACAGGGACCGACATACAGTGAAGCATAAGAAGTAAATGTGGACGGATCAATTCATTTTCGTTCAAGATGCCGGTCTAAGTTCTGGAATACTCAGTTATAAGTTCCATCTCATGTACATACTTGATTTGCATCTAATCCGAGAATTTCAATAACAAATCCTAAAATGAATAGCTATTAAATTCTGAAATGAAAGGAAATGAAATACATGTAAAAGCCTATGCAATGAAAATAATGTATCGATCAAACAAAGGAAAGCTCTCAATCAGAATCTGAAACAAAACACACACTGATCTAGTTCAGGAATTTTATCAAACCGGTGGTAGATATTTCGGCCAAAGGATCTAGATGAAGAAATAAGAGAGAGGTCGTATCCAGACTTATCACAAAGGCTCCAACGTGGCTGGATATCACCCTGGTGGTATCGAGCACTCGGTCCCTACCTTCAGCATAAACAAAGCATGCAAATATGCATTGATGAACAGTAATAGTGACCGCGATTGGTGATCAAATCAGGGAGCGAAGTTTCAGGAGTTGTAGCGCCAAAGACTGGAACCGAATAAAGGACGGAGAAGGAGAACCCAGCACTTCGATGATGTTGGCCGAAACAGGGGCGAACAGAGCATTTCCTGTGGCCGCGAAGCTGGTGGTGTTGGGGAAGTGGCCTGCGATGGAAATCAGTGACAGAGAGAGGAGTAAGGATTCCTGGACGAAATCAAGAGAAAATCATAACTAAACGTGAGAGTCCCTTCCTCTGCTCTGTGCCCTATTCTCTTACGTTCAAATGCGAAGAGCATATGGTGGTCGGCGATCGGAGACGAACAGCAGCTACTGGTGTATGGAGGTGGCCAAGTGCCTAGAAGCTCCTGGAAATTGATGATGCGAGAGCGAATTTGCTGAGCTCCGTGTATCTGCGTCACCACTGTTCTATTCCACCCCGCCGAAAGCATATATAAGATACGTAAATGTGGACGCGAGG